>CAXIVR010000009.1:103176089-103776089 GCA_964035755.1 Teleogryllus oceanicus
CCTTTGTCGTCTTCGCCCTCGTCCCGCCTCCCCACCCCCCTTCCCCCTACTCCGTCATCGCCTGCAGCCCACCTTCGTTCCTCGCCTTTTCCGGCGGCCACACCTCCTCCCATGCTCGCGTTTCCGTTCACGCTCTCGCCCGCGCCCACGCCTGCGCCCGTGACTCCTCCTCCGCTCTCTCTCTCCCGACTCCATCCCCACCCTTGTCGTCGCTTCGTGCTGGTCCTTGCCCTCTCCGGAACTCCGGCGGCCCCCCCGGGCCCCCCCCTTTTCCCGGCTTCTCTGCCTCGCCCCTGACGCTTAACTCCGCGCCGCCCCGCCCCCCGCCCGCTCGCCGCCACAGGAACTTCGCCACTCGGCGCCCAGGCGGCGCAACAGAAAGGGGCGGGGCCGCGGGAGCTCCTTTGAGCGGCTTTCGCCTCCGACGCGCAGTTTGAGACTTCTGCCGCACACATATGATTTAATAATTCGAAACAAAATGTTGACGCGTAATTTCCTCTAATTAACCCTAATATGATTTTGAACTACAATTTAATAACAGGTCACTACTAATTTAATAAACAAGGTATTTATGTGTAAATAATGGCAATTGATATTTCACGTTTCGTCGGAAACTGCATATGAACCGTGGTTTTTCACGTAATGCGAGTCAATAGTCATAATGTACGAGCGAATCAATGTCATTTATCAGTTTTGAACTAACACTGAATATTAATTGGAATCTGTCTCTGCTTGGCAAAATCAATAATTTTGATTTCATATAAATGTCAGATACCAGTATTTAACATTTCAACGCTTAAAACTTTAATATTAATTTTTATGTAATCTCTGTATTTGTATTATGTTCTTTATCGAACACTGAAAAGAAGAAAATGTTATTCTCAGTTATTATTTCGTAAATAATCATAAAAAATAATCTAAAATCTTTGCAATTTGCTTTATCTCGAAAAGAGATCAGTGCACAATTGTTTAGAAGAAAAAATCATTTCCGCGCCTTTGATCTTAAATATATCAAAACACTCGAGCAACATTAATAATTTTGCAAGTTAACTTTTGTAACGACACACAGAGGAACATTTGTGAAAGTCAGGTGTCTTTATTGCCTATTATGTGTCTACGTTCCAACGCGTTTTTTATTAAAACTTTGATTCAGTAACTTTTTTTAAAAGATGATTTTAAAAGATTTATATTCCATTACTAAAACATTTTATAACACATGTGTGTTAATATTACGTAAGACCTGTAATAAAACCTTGAATCAAAAAAATTGAGACACTCTAGTCTCAATTTTTTTGAGGTTACCGCAGTCCCTCTGACCCGGAGGTCTTAGCGTTCGAGTCCCGATGGTAGCAGGATTTTCGACACCATAACTACATAGCTAGGTCGAGTTCGCGTCACCATTGTTGTTTGCTGACAAAATGTTGACGCTCTGTATGAAGGAGAATACAAGTGACCTGCTGCTCTGATCCTGCTAGTTATCTGTGGTTTCTCCAACCAACCCCAGGCGACCGCCGGACCAGCAACCTAACAAGCTGGCCACGGACCGCGCGCGATCTTTCCTTTCTCTTCCCTGTCCTCTCCTCACCCCTTACTTATATACACTTACACACCTGGTCCTCTCCTTACCCCTTACTTACCACAAATGTCGGGATACCAGTCGGGAGCTGAGAGCTTATGCCGGTAGGGGCGCTCCCCCACTAGTGGGAGATACCTGGTTGGGGAAATCCCGTAAGTCGCCGGGTAGGTCGGCGCGGGATCTCGCCTTCCAGCGGGGGAAGATCACCGCCCCCACCCTCAACAAAAAACACGCACTGCACTTATGAGACTGATGACTTAAGCAGTTGGCGCGCCCGGAAACACTAATCAATCAGCCAGGTCAATGACCCCCATCTCGATTAGGTTTATCGTCCAGTTTCTCTTATCCTTTGAGTAAATGCTGATATGGCCTCTTGTTCTGCTTCTCGACATAAATGAAACTTTATTATCTGTGCACGTCTACTAGAATTCCGTGGGAAATATAGTTATTCAAATTATCGTTCTCCATGTTGTCGCGGCAGGAAGTACTATTCCTTGAGCAAAAATATGATGACCCAAATTTATTGCTGATTTGCACTTGAAAATAGATTTTATTACATCGGAGCGTGTACTTTTGTGAACAATCCTTGCAAAAAACGCTGATTTGTTTCTTTGTTCAAAATTCAAGTAGTATTAGGGTAGGGTTCACAGAATTTTGAAAACGTGCACAGAATTCACTTCTTCCCTTAGCACGTCACACACAATTTTAACTGTTTTTGACGTAAAATAAACAAATAAATTTTATAGCTGTTGCATGACAATCTGTGATAAAAACTGACACGAAATCGCGGTGTAGTTATAAACGAACGAAATCATTATTATTACAAAATCCGCTATACATTGTAGAATTTTTTCAGCCATTGTTAAGATAGGAAGTAAATTGTTACAAAATGCATTAATAGTAAACTATGAAATGTCGATATAATAAACATTTTTAATATCGTTTTAAATATTAATCATTTCTAACTCAAGATGTTCGAAAAAATTAAATTTGATACACAGGCATTAAAATTGTTTTGTATTATGTTTATAAACGGTATTGCATAAATAAAATTGTATTGTATTATGAATGACGTTAATAATATATTGCACTGCGTAATTTAATAATGTTACTTCACTTTTAATTCACTTTTATAGACGTTTGATTATACAACAAAGTATAAACTCCACGTTGCATTATATAGGAACGATCGCATATAATGTTCACATCAAAGAATTAATGCGTCTGGTGCAAAAGACTCCGGGATTACTGCGAATTGAGGAATGATGGTCCAATGACTTACTGGAGAAATAATAGTCCATTTGAGGAAAAAAGGAAATGTTGTTTTAGTATTTGAAGTGACATCCAGCAGACGGACTGCTTTTTCTTTTACTGGCCACTAATTAAAATTCATTCGTTAAGCTGTCTAGATTTCCGCAGTTATAATTTAGTCTTTCTGGGTTTTTAATGAGCTTCATTTTGCAAAAAGCATGAGTCCCAGTTGTCACAAAAAAGATAGGAATTAAACGTCAGATTCAGGAAACTGTCAGAAGTGCGAAGTGCTAGATGTATTGCAAAGATAAACGATTTTTTGAAACTTATAAGGTTTTCTTACTGTGAATAATAACATTTACTCTTACTGTGAATAATAACATTTCTAAAATAATGTTAAAAATAAGACATTTGTGAATTGGTGATTACCAGTTATCTAAAAATTCATAAATTTCCGCATGTTACATCTTTTTGCCGATTCCTTTATATTTCTCTATAACCGTTCCAAGACATTATTGCATATCTCTTAGGTAACAAAAGGCTTTGAGATGGAAGGATGTAATAGTGAATTTACTAGATAATTCGCCCAAAGATGAATACAGTTTTATTCAAAATATTTGTTTTATCCATCTTCATTCTTGATGTTTTTTTTTAATTGTACTAGACAATGTGCCTACAAACATTTTGATTTGATTGATAATCATTCAGCGTATCTTTCCATTTTCGACACCTTTCAAATTTATTTTCGTAAATCAATCACCACGTCTCTTGAACGTAACGCAAAAACTAGTAGTAGAGGTTCACTTATCGCTATAATTTGTTCTTGATATAATGAAAGTGATACAATTTTATAATAAATATATAATTTGATTTCTTCTTATTGAACAGTATTTGTAATTTTCTTGAAAAATTACTAAATTATAACCCTTAATTTTCTGAATTTTTAATATAACTTTCATGAATGACTTAAATAAGTTCTTTGGAAGATTTATTCGAATATCCTTTTTTACATCGTACCCTATTCTATATCGTATAACACGTATTAACATTTAATTTCAATTTATTATTCTTCATTTGTGGCTAATGTTGTGTATTAATAATTATTATTATTATTATTATTATTATTATTATTATTATTATTATTATTATTATAAAGATTAACGTGTGGCATTGTGGGGAACAGATTTTTGCCTGTATTCTTGTAAATGGTAAGGCAATGTTGTTATGACATATTATTATTTTGTTGTTGTTGTTGTTGTTGTTGTTGTTGAATTAACATTCTGGAATAACCCCTACCGAGATCGCTAGAGTCCGTCATATTGAAATCAGATTTATATTTTAAAGCACCTGCTGGAGGAAGAGCCCTTCGTAGCTTCTTCTGGATGTTGCAGTTGAGAGCTGCGCATGCGCGTCGCCTCCCCTCCCCCCCCTGCGCATGGACACCACCTCACGCGAGGCGCCTCTTCCACAGGAGGAGCATCCATCTGCACGAGGGATCGGCGCCTTTTGTGCACCTCTGCTCGGGAGCAGATCTTCATCCGCACTTTTCACGCAGTGATTTTTTTTTCTCTCTCTCCCTCTCAAGATGTGCTTTTAGTTCACGGCTCCGTTCTGCTCTGCAAGAATCCTCTCAGAAAGCTCGCATACGCAACCTGTCGCTAAGGAAGGCACGCAGGTGTTGTGGTTTGGAAATGGTGGAAACAGAGACTCATAGCTGTAGATAGGCAGTATTAATTTGCGTCAGATGGAACGTAATAAATAGCCCCAAGAATGCTCCTAAAATAGGATCTTGCTATTTTACACATTGAAATGAATTTTATAGTACAACAGCATATCCAGGAGGATGTTGTCCTGCCGGATACTCACATCTAGTGAAACGTCAGTTACTAAACAATATTTTTGGATTTATAATTTTGTGCCCAGGTGGACAGAGTTTTTGGTGTTCCTACTCCGTGCAAGCCAAATACGCTTGTCCATACGGAGAACGTGGACATCCGCCAACGAGCGGACACTGCCTTTGAGCTTCGTTGTCATCACGAAATCATGTTAGGATATCTTAAGATTGATAATGTATTTTTAGCAGATGCTTCGATTAAGAACAATACAGTGAAACTTACTAAAAAGGTCCCCCTCCTTCGTCGTTAATACCTTCATGCGTTGGGACGCATTGTCTGATTTCTTCGAACAGTGACATCAATAATTTCTCTTCTGACAAGGGTTTAATTTTTGTTGAAGGTACAATGACCTTAGTTAATATTTCTCTGAAATAACATTCGCGCGACCCTGTGAAATAACCCTAGTAACGAGTTAATGCAAAAAGGATAGCGAGAAATCAATGACTATTATTTTTTCGAATCAATTATTGATTAAAGGGGTTATCAACGAGTAAGTAATGAATCTATAATCGAAACCATTCTCTGGTTTCAAATGTAGACGATAATGTACTGCAGTGTCATCGTGTGTTGCAGCGCCATCTAGTATAGAGTTACAACAAAGTGAACAGCATAAAAGCCTTCTACTACAAGAAGAAAACTCTTAGATGTAACAACTTTCATGGAGATCTGTTACACTGTGTCGTTTATCGACCTCAAATATAACGATACCATTTTTATGAATTTGGATTTTGAAGTAAACATTATAAAACAGTAATTCGATAGCACGGAAAAGATGTTTTATTTAAGGTATAAGTATTACTTGGCACGAAGAAGTAAAATGTCTGATATCACAAAATTAACATTACTAAATAATTATGGTGCTAAAGTAAACATCATATCTCTTTTCTGTAATGTGAAAACGTGACAAAATTGTACGCAAGTTCACTTTATCTGGCTTACTTAATACACAATAAAGACATTTATTAACATCATTGGCATGAGTTGTGTTTGCGGATGGCAGAAGTGAGTGTTGAAATTCTTCTTCTCTTCAACTTTTGACTGCACTTTTCTCATTTTTTGCATGATTTGTAGGGTTTTTGTCGTAAGATTTTTTGACAGTTACCACCTTTTCGCAACGCTGGCAAAAAATACATTTCCAGTCGCCGTGAATCTTGTCCATAAATCCACTCTTTTAGCAATGCATTTCTTGCAACTTTCTATTTTTGGCATTGTAGCAAGTATGCTTAACAGTGACAGCAAACTTACTGATCTGGCATGCACCATACATCGAAACCAATACAAAATAATCGAAAAACTCCGTCTTTCTTGTATAATTCTACCTTTTCAAAGCGAAAGATGCCGGATCGCTATTTTTGAAGACAGTAGTGTTCTTGGTAAGAAAAAGATTCCTCACTAATCATTGCGAAGATAGAAAATATGAGTGCAATTTCCTGTTCTCTGGAGCGCCCTGACGGGCATCGGTGAAATAGATGTGGTAACCCGCACGGTGTCAAATTCTCATACTTCTCTAAAGGGTGTCCCTGCTCGACGAGTTACAGACAAGAACACACCGGTCAGCTTCTCGATCAGAGGACGGCCTGGCAGATGTTAAGTGTATGTTACTTGTTTGGTAAAAAATTACCCATCAATGATTTCTCAGAAAATGATTGTAGAAAAGAAAAAATGTAGTGAACAAAAAATATTAAAAATGAGGAAAATGCAATGCAGGCATTTACAGGCTCTTAACGGTCGATTAGGCAATTATTTATAAAATAGTCATTTATAGGTTTTGTAAACCCCTCGCAATAGTCATTTCTGAGGTAAACATCGATAATGGAGTAAGTTGCCTAAAAATACATTCAAAGGAATAAAATAGGCAAACAGGGCATTGTCTGGACTCCAGTTACAGGGAGTAAACTCATTTTATGTAGTCGGAAAATTGTCCAGAATTTTTAATGATTTAGATTTTAATTTAAAAATGAGGAGAATTCAAATTCAGCAGCTTAAAAGGGCATTTATTTTTGTTTCTATGATTCTTTAGTTTGATTCACTACTAGAATCAAACTAAAAGAAACTATCAGTGTTAATCTGTATTTGAAATATTTAAATTTCCTTTTTAAAACCTTTTTTAAATTTAAAAAAAAAAATTTCAAATAAATTTAAACAAGAATTAAATTCTGCCAATTTTTCAGGGAATGACAGCAACAGTTACAACACACCTACAAAACATTTTAAACATATAACAAGTTTCGTAGAAACTTCTTTTCACAATGTTCCTGAATGATAAGTAAATTCTAATTTTATTGCATTTCCATTGTGTCTCCGCTGCACTTAATGTAAGCTTTTAGAAGATACATCTTGTAACTGCCAGTAATTTCAAAACATCTCATTATTACGGACATTCTTTAAAATTGACCTATGAACCCTACTTGATGAACCCTCCTTTATGCACTTCACCTTGATTGAACCCTCCCTTGAATCCATACCTTGATTGAACCCTCCCTTACGTACTTCACCTTTAAACTCTTGCAGGGATACTTTTTAAAGGATTGAATTGTAGAGACAAAATGTAGCTTTTAGCGACGCAATCGTTAGAAAAAGCATCGGAGAGTGACTTTGACTGAGAGGAAAGAACTCACATAAGCCGAAAGGAAGCGCCAGCAACACTGCCTTCTTAAGTTGGCGGCTTTCGCTGCGCTCCTCGCCCCGCCTGTTTCAGCCGTCTGCCTGTCCCACGCTCTATTGCCTCACCCGCTAAACTCGTCAGCTCGACTACCCGGCGTGCTCGTGTACCGTTGTACCTCCTGTTCGCTCGCATAACCGTCAGCTCATCTGCCAGATCTGCGGCGGCAATGGTGTAACGGTTAGCGTATCGGGCTGTTATGCCCAAGTTCGCGGGTTCAAATCCGATCAAAGTCGTGGATTTTTAAGGGTTTAAAAATCCTTCGTACGCCTTCCTCCTTCGGAGGGGAAGTAAAGCCGGCTGCCCCATGTTAGTACATTTAATGCATGTAAAAGATCCTCAAGCCTAAATGAAGTTTCTGAACTAAATTCAAATTGCCTGTTTTGTCGCCCAACTAATACCTTCCTTCTCTCTCTTCTCTCTCTCTCTCTCTCTCTCTATATATATATATATATATATATATATATATATATAAGAGAGAGAGAGAGAGAGAGAGAGAGAGAGAGAGAGAAGAGAGAGACGAACTGTGCGTGGTCAGACGGAAGAGCTAGCCTCATGGTCTGAGTCTCGCTACGTAAAATAAGGCATTTATTCAGATCAATAGTGTATTGAACCGTCCACTCAATCGCTCGCTCAGCTGCCTTCTGAACCGCTGCTCAACCGCCCGCTAATCCCCCCCAACCGCCCTCTCCACACTTACATACACAACACTACAACACATGTCGGGAAACCAGACGGGGGCTAAGAACTAGTACGGCTGGGGCGTTGCTCCGCTGGTGGAAGGTACCTAGTTGGGCAAATCCAGCTGGAGAAGATCAATGCCTCTTCTCGCGATAAAACACATTTGCGGTAATAATGTTCATGGGCGCTTGACCACCAGATCAGTCGCTCATCTGTTCAATACTCCAACGCTTCAATCAACAATAAGGCCAAATGCCCTCCATCTCAACCTTCTGATAATTAAAATTAACTGGTATTTTTCGTGTTACACTAGTGAGTCAATTGAATCTGGTATTGAACGGGTGATGGTCGAATATACTGTGCATGAAGTTGAGTTTTGGAGAAATTATACTCTACAGATTTATTTGTCGCGGATATTTGGTCACTGAATTTATTTTAGGAAAAAGATATTTTATAAATTAATATTCCAGTTTCGAGGAATAGCAAATCAGTTGCAGGTTTTATTTTTCGGAAGTGTGCAGAAATGACCGGCGTCAGAGTATATGAGCTCACAGAATGTTACATTTCGCAATTTGTGCGCTCTCGCATTGCTGTTCTTGATGTTTGGAGAGTTGCATGCAAGCGGCGCATGTCGGCAAGCTGTGTAGGATTTCCCTGGTGCCCAGGAGCTCGTCGCCGCGATGCCCCCACACCCCAGAATACGCGCCCGGCCTGGCCCACCCTTGCATCGCTCACCCCTTCCCTTTCCCTGTGCGAGCGCTGCCTGCTTGGCCCCTCGCCATCTCGCAGCGCCTCGCCTCGCGCCGTCCGCCGCCGTCCCAATCCGCCCACCGCCCTCGGGTCCAAACCCCCCAACCCCACGGTCCACCCCCCCCCCCCCCCCACCTCCGCCCCACCCCCCCCTCAACTCACCCGAATCAACTCTAACCTTCCGTCTCAACCCGCCCCAGTCCGCCCCAACCAGCTCCAACTCGTCCCAACTCGCTCCAAGCCTCTCCAAACCGTCCCAACCCGCCCCAACTCGCCCCAACTCGCCCAACGCCCAGCACCCCCCCCCAACCGGCTCCAAGCCGCCCCAACCCGACCCATGGGTTTCTACCCCCCCCCCCTCCCCCCCGCCCTCCCCAGCACTTCTGATCCTCCCCCCCCCGCTCCCCCAACCCGCTGCAGCAGCCAGAGGCCGGGCTCCCCCCCCCCGCCACGAGGGCCGCGCCGCGCCGCTTCGCACAGAGCTGCTGCGTTGGAAGCCAAACCTCCGCGCGCTGGGGCCAGCGCCGGCGAGACTGCAAGCACCCGGAGTGCTTCCGGGTGCGGAGAGGTGGGAGGGGAGGGGAAGGGAAGGGAAATGAAGGGAAAGGATAGGAGAGACATACGAAACTGTCGAATAAATAAATTAATGTCTGTCTAGTCAAATGTAAAGCCATTCTCATAGACAATATAATTCTTTTCATTAAAAACTAGAAGTACTACAAAAGCACATACTTTCTCGTATGACTGAAAAAAGTTTCGTAATATTAAAACATTGTAATTTCTACCAGGCTGAAAACGTAGTTAGAAGTTCAAAAAGGCTAATTCAAACGAAGCCCTCTCGTGCATATCTGCATTTATTTCGATTGTCAGGAACAGTAGTCACTTCTTACTTTGGAAATAAAACGAATATCAATAAATTTAACTGTTACAGTATTTACAGAACATAATACAGAAAAGCAAAAATAATTTCACACAAGCCTTCCTTGATTACACTTGAAGTGAACTTTCAAAATTTAATATCATCAGTGATAAAAACGTCTTAAAGTGTAAGATGTGTTTCTTAGTTCTAAGTTAAATTTATTACCGTCCTTCAATCTATTTCCTACTATAAAATAGTATCTACATCATACAATCATCATGGGTGACAAAATTGGATGAATTCGAAGAATTTTGAAACCTCTGTGTTGGTATTATACGAACTGGCAACACCTGAAACGAAATGTACGAAATTCAAATTTACAATTCCGATCAGGTTATTCACGAACATGAGACCAGCACCATTCTATTAAACGTCATTCACACTATCCAGTAACTAAATGTAATTAAAAACGTAGAAGCCATTTTTGGGGGAAATTTGAAAAATGTCTAGCGGGCTTCATGTAAAATACTGACAACAATATCAGTGCCTTACTTTACTGCTTCTGTTACTTGTTTCAGAACGGAAGAGAAGTAGAATTAACTTATTCCTGTTTATCGTAGAAGATGGATAGGTACGATATTCGACAACAGCCACTTGGGTGGCTGCATTACCGTGATAGGCATAACACTCACCGGAAATTTCTTCAGGGGCAATATAAGATCCTTATTGCTAGGGACGATATCCATACTGTAATATGGAAGGTCAAACACCTCTTAGCGGAACTTCTGCACAAGATCTGTTGCAAACAGATCTGTGTATGGCTTGACAAACGCTGGTACTAATCCCAGGCGGAAGAGTTCTACGACACAGGGATAAAAAGATCCTAAGATAAGAGAAATATCTCAATTCTGGTGATGACGATAGAGGAAAATAGTGCAATCCGTGTCTACTACAAGAAGATTTTCACACTAAATTGTGTTTTCTCTTTGTTGATGATCTACAGAAACTTGAACCTTCCGAGTTGTAAATCGAATTTAGGGCTTCGCTGACCATTCGCCCTGAACTGGATAAATCATTGTTGTTCATTCAACTACTAAAGCACAAGTAATGAATAAAAGCGACCACTAAATACTGTTTCGTACACTGAGGCACCACTGTTTTCTAAAGTTCGTAGCGATGTTGAATACACTATCACACTAAACGATTCAAGCTGCTGGTAACGGAGCGACTGCTCTGGCCCGCAGCTGAAGCGAGAATGCCTCGGCTCCTGTTGGCCCGTAACGAACGCCTCGGCTCCTGTTGAAGCGTAAGGAACTCCTTTTTGCCGACCTCTCTTTGGCGGCGACCAGTTCCCACTAGCATTGCTGCTTCGTTGCGGCGCTTCTGTGGCAGGCCTTTCAAGCGGTCAAGTGCGACCTCGACAGAAAGATAAGATGGAATGAAGACGAAAGGATGGTTTGTCATTCTCGTCCTGCTGTTTGAGATGCGGCATCAGCCTCCGCCTAGAAGTGATCAGAGGCAGCAACAGACTGGACCTCTCAGCGCAACTGAGGGTTAGATTATTCCCAAGGCGATGTTCGTCTCAGTTTTTTACTGAAAACCTTTTTCTTTGAGACCTAAATCAAGGATATTTTAAACTACTATCATGCTCTACACTATCGATGTTCGATTGTTTACTACTGTTGCTGACTTCAAGTAAACGTCATACATACATTTAAAGGATGTATCCAAAAGGCTGTCAACTTAAACTGAGTTGACGTTATCAGTTAAGCGTACATTTGATAGAGACTTTCGCTACAAATCATCAGTGCTGAGGTCGGATATCGAATCTCTTGAACCGTTGCATCCACCGTGCATAGTATTTACCCTCCGAGTACGTATTAAACTTTCAGTGTGAACTGAAAAAGCAGAACAAAAGTTTGCAATGTTGAGTTTCAGTGTAGGTTTCGTAACTGTTTCAGCGGTTTGGGTTTTCGTTCCATTCCCACGGAAGTTATGCTATACCTGCGCCGTGTGTTACTCTTAATGAGTTTTCGCGAGACTCACGCGCCGTGAACTGGCGCAGCTGTTTGAGAAGAGAGAGAGAGAGAGAGAGAGAGAGAGAGAGAGAGAGAGAGAGAGAGAGAGGGAGGCAGTGGAAAGGAGAGGGTAGAGGAACATTATGGCGAAAGCGTCTTTGCTTTGTACAGTTGCCTTGCGCTTCTAAATTAGTAACGAGTTTATGTCCTTACGCAAGTGTGCGTTACACTTGCCTCTGTCTAAACAGAATTTCCAATGGTGTCTTGAAAGTTTGCTATGAACTTCTGCTTTCAATTCAGAATTTTCTCTACATAAAGTACGATACGGAAAGATGTCGGTTTTGTACGGTTTGTAAGAAACCTTCGACACGAAACCTTGTACACGTGATACTGCTGGGCGGGAAATTACCGCCTTGGAACGCTAGGAATCGATTTAAGAGAAAAAGTTACAATTGTGCTAATGTTGATTCAACGAAAATAGAAGGCATCATTCAGCCCGCAACATGTTACCTTGAAACATACGTTACTATAACGCAAAACTCGGTATGGTGCGAGACTGAATTTCTTACAATCGTTCTTCTCTTGTAGAAATAACGTAAACATTTTTGTGAAATTTATTGCACAACAACTTGGTTTTTTAAGAACAAACAATTTGCCAAATATGTCAATAAAAATGTAATAAACACAAATTGAGTTATGATTATATGAATGGTAAATTTTCTGGAAAATTACTTATTTAGTCTTCAATTGAATCCTAATTTTGTCACATGAATTATAAATGATTTAGAACATGCACAATATGTTTGTAGGGTGTTAAGTATATGTTTTTGCCCCGAGGGTGACTTCCAAACTCGAGGATCTCTGACCCGAGGGGTTGGAAGTCACCTGAGGGGCAAAAACATCTAGTAAAGTCCGTTGTGCATACAAAGTTTTATGGTTTATTAGTTCGTTGCTGAAGCAATCGAGATTTCTAAATGTTTTGTAAGTTTTCTTGTGTCAAAGTGAAAACACACCTTGTAATATTCACTTGTTCATAAGAGGTCAGATAAACAAAAGAGTGTGTGTATCTAATTACTATTGCATAATCGTTGTTGGGCTTATTTTTTATTACAAAATGAAAGAATATTGTGAAGTTCTGCGAAATTCTCGGAAAAAGCTAACAAAGTTACGGACAGTGCTTTCTAGTTAATCTCGAGAAATATATGAAAATGTTTATGGTATATTTGATTTATATAATAGTGTGAATAACACTGTGAATTGCGTTGATGAAACGGTACTTTTAGGTTACTAACCTCTATTGCCAAAAAGTATTTAAAATAGTTCATAACACCATAAACTAATATTTCTAGGATCTTAGCCGATGTGCTTTATTCATCTTATTTCTACGAGTAGTACTGCTACTCAAGAATCACATACTATGTCTTAAAAAAAGGTGACACGTAACAGTGAAATATGAGTGTCTGGTGGCAATTGTAAATGCACAGGAATATTTCAAAATTGCAATTTTCATATCAATTAAGAAAATTAAGACTTATAAAAGTTATTTTACTTATTTGAATATTACACTATGCATTTATTGTATTTGATTGCGTATAAACTTAAGTAAATCGAACTCATATACATGTATGTGTTCCATTGTTATTAGAGCGCGCCATAAAGTATTCAAAAGGCCTTCGGGCATAAAGAATCAGAAAGGCCCGCCAGGGTCTTAACAATATCTTTACCTATTTTGTTTGAGGTCGTTAACACACACCAATGAACTAGTAATCCATAAAAATAATTAAAATACGAGAGATCTGGTACATTAAATACAAGTTATTAGACATGTTTCTAAAAAAGAAAATTATGCATATTCTTCACAATTACATTGCCGGAATACTGAAACTATTATAAAACGTTTCGAAGTTTTCGAGAGTGCTTCATTTCTTTATGTAACATATGTAATGGTTCCCGGTTATCCCCTCTGCTATCCTTGCCCCGCGTTGGGCAGCCCAATGTAATGGTTCCTTTTCCCCTTTCCTTTTTCGACTATCTAATATTTCCCCCGGCTACCCTGGAACTCGCGTTGGGCAGCCAAAATGTAATGGTTCTAATACCGTGAGGAATCCAAGCGAGGTGACTGGATTGTGCGTGCTAGGGTAAATGACGACGCATGTTCTCAGTTGATAAAAACGAACCACATTGTTGTTCGTTCGTTTATTATTGCTTTCTGGCTTTTCCCTCTTTTCATCATACACGGCAACAACTTACCGTCTTTCCCTCTACACTGATACACAGTACCCTATAACATAGACATTCCAAGAAACAAAACACAACAAAGAAACTCATTCACGCACAATAATACAAAACAATATGAAATCCCACTCATACATTAAATGCGCATTCCCTGATTTTCCTTTGACCATTTCTTAATTTAATTTTATTAACAAAACTTGGTCTTCAATAAATTCCCTTCAGTTACGGAACGTGTCTTCAGATGAAGTGTCTGCAAAGAAATCAGACACACACACACACACATACACACGTGTCACTTCCCTGTTTTGCGGCTCAGCTCTCGTGGCAATGATGTCTGGTGGCCGCCGCCCAGTGCCTTTCGATGCGCGGTCGCCGTCCGCTCCTGCTCGCGGTCGCCTTCGGAAACCAATTCTCGCGAACCGCTATTGTCCGCATAAATGATACCACTCAGCTGCTAGTCCGTTACCGCTTAATAAAATTGTACGTATTCGTGGCGTACTGTTCGGCAAAACAAACAGAACGAAAAACGACTATTTTTCGCGTGTCATCAAACACGTCACTTCTTGAAATTACTATCGCTCACATCCATTTACATTCAAAATAAACGTCCAAATGTGCTGATGCCGGCATCTATTCTTTTATATTTTATAACGAGATGTCCGTAGCGTTCAATTTTCTTACAATAAAAAAATAACATCTGATTGTCCGTAATCACAAAAAAAAATCCTACTTGAAAAAAATAAATTAAAATTACTCCCGAATTTTGTTCCTTTTACTAATACTTCAACGTTCTGACAAACATCACAACTTTACTCTCTATTTGAATTGCTACACTTTCAAAGGAAACTTAACAACGCGCCAATTTCGCGCACACGAAGCGTTCATCCCGGTACCCACGACACATCTGTCTTCACATCGGAATTTTTTCAGCAACTTACATTGTTACAGAAGGCTTCTGGAACAAAATAGTTGGCACTCGCGTGCTTTTAATCTGTGTTAATTCCAAATGACTTTCTTCTCTTCGTAACATGGCGTCATTTTTTTATACTTTTAGTTCATTGCAAACTTCCAAATATTATATTATTATTTTGCTTCCGAACATGCGACAAAGTTGACACTAATTCTGTCGTCTTCCCCATGTTTTAGTCTATTGTTTCCCAATATTTCAGCCAATTCGGTTTGTGCGTTTTGTTATAATTCTTTAAAAAAAACCTGTTTACAATCTTTCTTTTCTAGCTCAACAATGGCCATATTCTGTTCATGTTATATTAAAAAATTCCAATTTTATTTCAATTTGTTTGTTTTATTTAATTTCATAATTTCTGTTCTATGGGACGATTATGTTCAATTTTCACAAATTTCACGCGCTAAAATTCTTTATTTTAATTTGGACTTGTAAAATGTTTTCTGTCGGCACCGCTGTAATCAATACACAAGTTTATTCTTTGTCACTTTTTGTAAAGTTGCATCTGGGGTTTTGGTCTCGAAATCATAGATCATTACACATAGAGGGAGAAGATACTGAACTTCTGGAAACCAACCACAGATTCTATCGAATTGAGTTTGCGCTTTAATTTCCCCGCACGGCTTCTAAGAGGTAGAAAAATTAAATACTAAGAAAAATCGTACGCTAGTTTTTATATACCTATAGTTAATTCCTTTCACAATACAAGACAACACAACACAGCAAAGATCACCACTTAACCTCGGTTTTCACTCCGTTCTTATAGAAAATGCACATCACTAAGTAAATTAGATTTCTAAAATTAAATTATAGAAAATTGTTATATTTATAGATTTTATACCAATTATTTCTGAACTAATTCTAACTTATTTAACGAAAAACTACATATTATGATAAGAAGTATATTAATTATAGCGGTAAAATGTTTTAAAAATATCTTATCTTGGACAAATGAAAATTCCTTGATCTCCTTCGAGATATGGCATTCCTATCTCCGATATCCCGAGTAGAATGTTGCCACATAATCTGATGAGAGCGACTGAGGAACAAGAGGCCGGCTACGTTGATTGGTTGTTAGTGGTTCTGGGCACGGAGGTCATTGGTCCCGTAACTGCAGTGCATGTTTTTTCAGTGGGAAGTGGTGATCTTCTCCCACTTCCGGCAAGATCGGCAGTCGGCAAGATCCGGCGCCGACCTACCGTCAACCAACGGGATTTTCCCCAACCAGGTATCTCCCACCAGTGGGTCTCCGCCCCAGCCGAGACAAGTTCGATGTATCAGGCCTGTCTCCCGTCATGTGTGGTAGTGTAGTGCATGTTATAATGTATGTGTGTGTGAGGGGTGAGGATAGGATAAGAAAGAGAAAGGAAAGATCGCGCGCGGTCCGTTGCCCGTCTCTTAGGGTACGGCTCCGGCATTCACCTGATGTTGATCGGAGAAACCACGGAAAACTACCGATCAGAGCAGCCGGCCACTAGAATTCTCCTCTAGACAGCGACTAAATTCGACATATCTGAAAAGAGCTATTGTCGAAAATCCTGCCGCCATCGGGTCTTGAACCTAGGATCTCCTGGACAGAGGCACTGCAGTTGATGCGCTGAGCCACCGCTTCTGGTGGCTACGTTGAGGTTATTGTCTTACCAAATCAATGAGCGTGGACCGGGGGTTCTTGGAACGGTCCCAAGCTTTAGCTGCGAGCTCAGCCCACGCTCCTAAGTCCGTTATCCACGACATTTTGCACAAGTAGGTTCCGTGTAAAGGGCGTAACCAGCAATGCGATATCTGCGATCCAACGAGGTCGGTGCCGCCCCTGTTGAGTTCTCAAACAAAGCTGGAGAACATTATTGACTTCGTCCTTCTGCAATGGAGAAGCAAACGAAAAGTGGTGGGAAAAACTAGTGTAGCTAGTACAACAGCACCTACTACTTCGCAATGGTTTTTATCTTTTGCAATTTTCGAAAATCAGAGAGTTCAGCAAAAGTATCCATTTTCAAAAGCGTTCCTTCCCAGTATCCCAGAAAAAAATGAATGAAAAATTTGAATCAGTTTCTGAGAAATTCTTGTTTATAAAAATGCCATATTTCAGGCAAATTAAGAAAAACCTTTCTTTTTTTAAATTTTACATAACCTCATTTAAAGATTGAACTAATAATTGCTAATTTTAAAAAACAAATCTCATTAAGGAAAAAAATCTCTCATCTTTAATATTCTAGTTGAAGAATGCAGAAAAAATATTACAATTTTTAAACATTCAGTAAGTTCAACCATCAAACCTGCGCTATGTTTATAAACCTACTTGGATATTTTTTAAATAAAGAAAAAAAGGAGTATTATTCGAAGATATTGAAAATGTTCTTGAAGCTTCACGTAAAGTACCCCCCAAAATCAAAATATCCATTTCATATTTAAGGGGCCGCGACATCATTAAAATGTATGGGAGAATAAAATTTTGGATGAAAGTCCGGCCGGTGGTTTAGTCTTTATCATTATTAACAAATTACCGGGACGGACGGACGTTTTTTCATAAACCCAATTGTTTGATATCAAGAACCCACAAAACGTATATTCTGATTACAAAACTAGTAAGTAATTCATTACATTAATGAAAAAAGTATTCACTTTTACAGTGCAAAGAAGTACAATTCGGGTTTTTTATTCCAAAATTCGTCGCTTTTGGCTGCAACATTACAAAATCTTCTATATACTAAAGTATATGTATGTGAGAATGTAATTTATGGGCGAGAGAAATGAAGCTAGTATTAACCAAAGTGAATCTGAGCTCTGCGAGTGCTGAACACACACACATGCACACACAAACAAAAACATGCACGTTGATACCCTTGGAGGGAATTGAAGGAGCAACGGTCCCATGACCAAATATTTGAAATTGCACTTTAAAGTCAAGATTGTTCACAATTCAGGACTTTATCAAAGGATATGAATGAAAAAAATTCGTACAAAGAAGGACTGTGTTTCAAATGTAATATTGTGCGCTGTAAATAAGGACATACATTATCACTCTCATAATAAAACTTTCTGTGTGGCATAGTCTGCCTCTGCGTAAGAATGATAGGGAAGTTTTTCTGAAAAACTCGACTCATGGGATGCATGGTCTTGGGACTGGTTGTATCTGCCTTCTACAGGGGATTCATCCCCATCATCATTGGTGGAGGTCGGTTACATTCATTGACTTTTTGCTAAGGAACATGAAGTGGGAAATTTCATATAACGACATTGCACAAGCAATATTTCCCGTGATTTTTAGGCAACTTATTATGCACATGTCTGTGGCAGGTCACGTTCTTATGCAGTCAAGTTTTAATGTACCGGCCGTACATTAGTGAGTTAGGGGTTGCCTAACTATCAGGGCCAAATGCCAAATGTATAATGAGATGGTTCTTACTTTTTCATTAACAAACTTACTTAAAGGAGGGAAAATAAAAATATGAATTTCATTATTGTTAGGGCCATGATTCAATGCCATACACCATTAATTTGAATACTGTAACTTACTGAAATACTAAATTAACTCTCCTTCAAATTCGAAAGAAAAAAACATTGATTTATAGTAATAACAAAAAACCTTTGCCCAATATTATTTGTAAACGAAAATAACAATACAACATTTAATTAATTTAACAATTTTCAATAATGATACTAGGTTTAAGTTCTTCACCTTTAAATAACAAAAATCTTCATTTAAGGCCAATTCGATATGTACACTTTACTGTATCTACTCTCCCAAATATTCTACTCCATTTACTCTTCCCTAATATTGTCTTCATTCAAGTATACTGTTAGTATCATTTTCATTTTTTACATCCAAATTCTTCAATGAGTTACGCTATTTCGATTGAAATGTTCTATCAGTCATTTACCTCCTTACTCCAGAACGTCCATTATCTCTTTGGTTGTTATTTTTGTCCATCTTCTTCTGTCGACCATCTACATGACATCTCAACATTGCCAACTTGCGGTTTTGATTCCAGTAGGACGTGTCTAAATGTATTGTCTTGACTGATCAAATGTGGACAAACATTAAGTCTTACGCCTAATTCATGCTTAGTTTCGACTCGTTAAAATTTAAGTCTAACGCTTAATTTCGACGCGTTGCATAAATACATAACTCGATTATACGTAATTTTACCCTACATGTTCATTGGAAAGCGTGATGATTTTCGACCCCACTACACGCCGTAGAAGTTTGTTAAAGTTACACTGAAACACTGTGTGTAGTGGGAATAAATTAATAAAGTGCAAGTAACAAGAAGTTAAGAAGTAAGACGTCACATCATAGTATTATGTTTTATACTTGGTTGCATAGTATATCTTACTCTGAAAACTGAACAATCTATAACACAACACCCCATTTCCTCTATAATAATTGAAGTATTGTTAAAAATCTCCTCTTCAGTGTAAGTTATAATCGTTGCTATTAGTTATTTTTTAATTAATTTTATTTATTATATGGTTTGAAGAAGGAAAATATATATTAAATATATTATTAATATTAAATTTTTATCTTTATTTTTTTATTCCTCTTTATTTTGTTATAATCATAGAGCCCGCTGAGAAGTTGTAAAATAAGGAATGAGTCCGTATACCACGAATATGTGGAAACATTTAATGTAGGTGAATTATTGATACAAATCTATTTATTTACCTTTTTCATTCATTGCAGGTCTTGCGACTAGATCTCTCACAAATGTAATCAAAAATTTCTTTACTTCTGTGCATTGTGCTGTATTCTTCCAATTGTAATGTCACTAAGAGCTGGAATGTCCCCCTGAGTTGCAGGGGCGGACTGCGATACCCCCGCTGATACCTCTTTCCGACGCCGCTAGGTGCATTCGCTCGGAAATAAAGCAGAATTAGGTTGGCTGCCTTCCAGAGAGCATGTTGATAAAAGTGGACGTCTGCAATAGCCTGCAGATAGCCTGCAATTACATGTTTGGACGAGGAGATCCTGTTATTGGGGAATTTTGCACAACGTATCATAAAACAATAGATATTGTACGTGAGAGGTTTCTACGTGGTCTATTTCGTTTAACGTTTTATAAGAGTTTTACATATTTTTGTTCTAAAACATCAATAAATGAACGAGATTTCGAATGGTGATGGAAGAGTATACGGTTATAGCAAAATTTCTGAAAATATCTTATTTTCTAATTTTATTCGCCTTGAGTTGTCCATTAACATATTTGGAATACATAGTTAGCTGTCTGTCGTGGAATTTTCCATGCAAGGAGGGGGATGGAATGAAAGAATAATATCGCGTTGCAGTTGCACCAGTTGCATCAACCCTGCATTAAGGCGCAGTATTGGTAACGAGAGCGGAGAACGGGCAGACCGCCCGGGATGCAGCACAGAGAGGACTTGAGAGGACACACGAGCCGACAATAGAGTGATGCAGATGTCGGCACTATACCTCTTGGTACAGTATTCAAGTACCGAGAGACTGAATTCATGCATGACGAAGTGTCAGGGGATCTTTCCAAAAGCGAATTAGTAAAGTAGAATCCCCCACACATACGAGATTAGTAACATAGATTACTAGCCAATCAGTTGGTGTAGTATGATGGCACAGAGATTGATAAGTATAATCGAAGCATTAGGGAAGCGTTCGTAAATAGGTGTAAGTATATTCTTGTTCTATGTCCAACTTTTTGGAATAAATATCTTTTTGCCGTGATCTGGTTTGATCACTGACTCATATCAATCGATGATTCAAGGTGCCAAGAAGTAGCACATGACAATTGCATAATATATCTTCTAGTTTTTACGTGAGTCCAGTTGATTGTTTGTTTTGCCCTTAATCATTTTACATTCGTTTATTGCGAGTGATCCCTAGACTTGACATGATCTACATTCTAAATACCGTACGAAGGGGCTCAGAAAACAGTAGCATGTATGCTGTAAAGATATTGTACGAGTATTTTAATGGTGGAAACGGTCAGAAACTTAACTTAGTAGAAGCGTAGAATTTTGTAATTGAATTATAAAACGCATCACTTCCTTGCAAGTAAAGTGGCTTTGTCGTTTTTGTTTTTCAAATCTACTCTACATGGAGTGTAAATAATGTATATTGGTGTATTTATGTTATTATTATTGTTGTTATTTTTGAATTAATAGATTCTGTCATAAATATTCGTATTCATAAAATAAATCTGTATAACGTAACCGACATAAAAAAAGAATCATTTTCGCCTTGATTGTCTACGCTTCCCAAAATACAAATTCTATTTAAATTATATTTTAAATGTCTGTCTTTGTTATTGTATTTCAAATGATATTAGTGTGCCTGCGAGGTGAGGTGGCGAGTGTTCTGTATATTTCTTCTAAAGGCTTGGAAGTCGATGGGCTACAGCGTGCCGTGCAAGGTGAAAATTGACTCCGCGAGCACCCGGTCGCGTGTGCTCGCAGCGCCGAAGAGCACTCAGCCACTCGATGCTGCTGCAGCGGGGCTCGGGGCGCAGCGCGGCTGTGTGCGAGGCGCTGCCGAGTGAGAGCGGGCCGGGGCCGGGCTGAGGACGGGAGAGCAGATGTAAGCGGAACTAGGTGGCAGTTCCGCTTACATCTCTGCACCTCCGGCGCAACTGAAGGGGAATGACGTGTCGCAAACCGAGTAAATAGGTGTCGGGAAGCGCCTGTCATTGCTGAGATGATGCATGCCTCATAACATCCAATAACAGAGAAAATGTACTTATACACGGCGTTAAATTTAGTTATCTGAACTGTATTTAAAAGGGGTAAAGTTAAAGAACTTCAAAATGTTTAATTTTGTTGTGTAATTCTGGAAACGTTATTTATTTTATAAGAAAACAATAGTCAATTGTCAAGAAACTTGAATTGATATACTTGATGGGAGAGAACAAAA
The DNA here is from genome assembly GCA_964035755.1 of Teleogryllus oceanicus. Lineage (NCBI taxonomy): Eukaryota > Metazoa > Arthropoda > Insecta > Orthoptera > Gryllidae > Teleogryllus > Teleogryllus oceanicus. The sequence goes on from CAXIVR010000009.1 coordinate 103,197,858, forward strand.
GAAATATACATAGAGATGGCGTGTTAAACTTCGTAATTTTACCGATATTCAAAAGGGATAAAATGAAACAACTTTAAACTATTTAATTTGAATGAGCATAATTGGGAAAATTATTTATTTCATGAGAAAACAATATTTAATTGTCAAGAAACAAGAATTGAATTTCTTGATGAGACCGAATGCAAAAAGAATGTGTTTAGTTTAAAAATTACGTTTCTTCAATAGATCTAATCGATTCCTAGAGCAAACCTAGTAAAAGAATTGACTCTTATCAGTACTGTGAATTTAAATCCTAAGTTAACTCAACAAAGATATGCAGCACAAATGATTAAAAGATTAAAAAAGCATATTAAAAAACTGAATAGACTGAAATTTTAATAGACAATTTATCGGTATTTGCTCATACAATTCTCATGGATGATATCTCTCAATTTTTGCTTACAAAGTGCGAGCCTACGTACGATAGTTTAACCTGTACTACACTTTTTCGTACACGTCTGTTGTTTTGGTTGCGAATTGGCCAACCTAGAACCACGCGAACTTGTACCTCCGAGGCCCAGCCACGTTCTCCCGGAGGCAAGTGCACGTGGCCTATTCAGGTGGGACTAGCGCTTTTACACCTCTAACTGTTAGTCCTGGGATAAAGTATGAGATGATGGTGATGAAGGGTGAATGGGCAATCGGAAACATGCAGGACCACGCCTGAGGCGGGACTCGAACTCGCGATCCTTCCGTCCGAGGTCGTCACAGAACTACTGCCTCAACAATCTGGGATGCACTTCTCCCACGCCGAGAGGAAACATTCACCTGCCACAGGTGTTGTAGCTAGGCTCACACCTAGGCTCCGATGAGCAAGTAACGAGCAAGATCTTTATTTACTTTCAGGATCTCCAACTCATTCAGACATATCAGTTACAGATTTTCTTATTATGTGACTGGTATCCATAATAATAATAATTATTATTATTATTATTCCTCTACTTCACTACTAAAGACGTTTTGAGTGTATTGAACATACAATCTACACTTGGTTGCAATCGTATTCCTAAGGAACTGATCTAGGGGTGTGGGTGCCTCAACAATACTTTGCGCAAAACGTTCCCAATAAAGCAATGTCTTGAACTTCCCAGTCTTTTGATCGACCTTGGAATGTATCCATGTTCTTACACATATTTTTTGGAGAAAAAATCCCAGAGCTCCGGTAACTATTGGAACCACTATGCTGTGACGTCCCACATTAGGATGATCTCGATTTCCAAACTCTTGTACTTAAGACATTTCTCTTTCTCCTTGGTTACGACGTTTTGATCTCACGGTACAGGTACACCTACCAGTAGACACATCATTATTATTATTATTATTATTATTATTATTATTATTATTATTATTATTATTATTATTCACGATTATTCCCATTTAAAGAGAGCGTTTGAACTTGAATTCCTTTATGATGATTGTTTGTGTTTTCTCTGGGCCCATATTTTCTTCATGTGTTCACTATGTTGTTTCTTCCGCTCTGCTGTCCATTTACATCCTGGCCTCTTCTTGCTTTCGGTTTCAAATGTATGTTTTTTGATGGTGTTCCTGAATTCTTTTCTATTTTCTGCATCATTTATTGTAACGTGTGCTTGTCTGAGATCCTCCTCGACTTCTTTAATCCATTTTGTTTTTCCCCTGCCTGAGTTGATGACTATGAGAATCCGTTTTAATATGAATATGTCCGTAGAACTGCATTCTTCTTTTTCTGAATGTGTCCGTAATCTTATCAATGTGCTTATAAATTTCTAATGTGGGCCTCTTCATCCAAATCCCTTGCTCTTGTACCGGTCCAAAAATTTTTCTGAGAATTTTCCTTTCTTGTTTCTCTATTTCTTTTATTTTTGATTGACCACCGATTTGTGTCGTTTCAGCGGCATATAGTGCCTCAGGAAGTACGACAGTGTTATAATGTCTTAATTTTGCGTTAATGGATATGGACTTTTTGTTGTAATAGTTCCATGTGAGTTTGTATGCTCTCTGCAGTTTTCTTATTCTCTCCTCATTGGCCCTTAGGTTGATTCCTGATGGTTGGATGATTTCTCCTAGATATTTAAAATGCGGCACTTGTATGATTGTCCGTAGGTTGTTTCGATAGGCAGTTTGTCTTGTGGCACTCTTTCTATGTATTGTGTTTTCTCGTACGAAATTTGAAGACCAGTTTTATGTGCAATTTCGTGTAGTTTCTCTATGGCGTCTGTGGCCTCTTTTCTATTATTTGTGAGAATTGCGAGGTCATCCGCAAAGGCTAAGCATTTCACATGGAACCTATTCTCTTTTTTTATACCAATTTGGATACATTTAACTTCTTTTTCCCAAGTCCTGATAATTTTCTCGAGAAGGATATTAAAAGCAACGGCGAAAGTCCGTCACCCTGTCGCAGTCCAGTTTGGATCTCAAATGGTTCGAAACTTCCCCATGAATTTAACTTTGGAAATTGTGTTAGTTAAAGTTTGCCGGATGAGTGTTCTTGTCTTTCTGTCGATACCGAATTCTTCTAGTGTGTTGTAGAGTGTTTCCCTGTCTATGGAGTCGTAGGCCTTCTTAAAGTCCACAAATGTGACCACTGTGTTTCTGGTGTTTCTCATCTGGAGAATCATTTTCAGATTCCAGATCTGTTCTATGCAGGAGTATCCCTTGCGGAAACCAGCCTGGTATTCTCCTATCTGTCTATCAGCTTGTTCTTCTAACCTATTCAAGAGGACTTTTGAGAGAATTTTATACGTGACTGGCAAGAGTGAGATTCCCCTGTAATTATTCGGATCGGTTTTGTCCCCTTTCTTATGGAGTGGATGGATAATTGCGCATTTCCATTCAGAAGGGATCTGTTCAGTTTCCCAAATGTCTAATATGATCCTATGAATTTTCCCCGTCAATCTTTTATCATTTAGCTTCCAGAGTTCTGCAATAATTCCATCTTCTCCTGGGGCTCTATTGCTTTTCAGAACTTTGATAGTCTCTACTATTTCCTTGATGTTTGGTGGTTCAGCGTCGGAAATTGGTGTGGACGTTTCAAAGAAGATATATTCTGTGGGACCTTCGCAGTTGAGAAGTTGGTTGAAATAGTTAGCGAGGATTTGGCAGTTATTCTTCGTGTTGGTTTCTAGTGAGCCATCTGGTTTCTTGAAGCAAAGATTAGGCGGTTGGTATCCTCTGAGATTATTATTATTATTATTATTATTATTATTATTATTATTATTATTATTATTATTATTATTATTGCTGTTGTTATGAAATGAGAGACTGCGTTAAAACGGAGAATCATGAAAATCAAAAATGTTAAATAAAGCTTATCGCTACCTCCTGTGTCGGATTCTCGGCCAGTAAATGCATTAGCACGTGTAAAGATGACGATATTGATTGTGCGTCAAGTAGCGAATCCGCAGACGCGAGCCCCGAGGCTCCTCGCAAAGGCGGACCTTCCTATGCGGAAGGGGCCGATCAGCCCTGGGCCGTGATTGATCCTTTTCTGTGAGTGCGCGGCGGCACAGCGCGTCCTTCACCGCAATGACAGAGACGAATGTTTGGCGCGTTGCCCTTCGGCCACGCAACGCGCCGGCGCCATATCTCTGCCCTGCAGCGGCGCGCTGTTCCAGACGCGTGATTTAGACGCTGTGCGCGTGTCTCCGCCTTCCACTCTCCAAGGCGTTCACGTGGCTCCACGTGTTACCCGGAGGTGGTCAGACAATGCCGGCTTGGATAACCAAGGAAGCTGGGGTTGAAGGGTGGCGGGTTTGAATCTCGCCCCCGGGCATGGAGGTTAGTGTGTGGCCGTATCCGTGTTACGCTACCGGCACCACAAAGTTATAAAACCAACGTTAAATTATAGTGGTCGCTATATGACCATAGAATTTGAAAAACGACATTAAATAAGTAAAAAAATGTAGAGTCGTTTTTTACATCGGCATATTTTTTTTATCTCTCTTGCAGCCATTAGGATTGCTCCTTTCACTGTCACGTATGGTTGTTTTGTTTTTCCTCGGGATGTGGCGGTGATCTTCACCCGCTGGATGTCGAGATCCAGCGCCGAACTACCGTCGGCTAGCGAGGTTTTCCCTAATCAGGTATCTCCCAACAGCGGGACACACCCCAGCCGGGACTAGCTCTAAGCTCCCGAGTCGATCTCTTGGCTTTTGTGGTAGTGTAGTGCATGTTAGTGTAAGTGTGCGTAAGAGGGAGAGGATAGGAAAAGGAAGCGGTTTGATAGATCGCGCGCGGTCCGTGGCCCGTTTGCTTCGGCATTCGCCTGAAGTTCATCGGAGAAACCACGGAAAACCGATCTGAGCAATCTGCCGCTAGAACTCTCTTTCAGACAGCTACTGAATTCGACTTTGCTGATAACCTAGTGCCGAAAATCCTGCTACCATCCGGACTCGAACCTAGGACCTCCCGGTCAGAGGGGCTGCAGTGACTGTTCAGTTGATCTGTTAATGCCCTGATCCATCTCTCCCGATCACTTTCACGTATGGCGGTCTGTGGCCTCAGTGAAATTATCTATAAAAATAACAATGACGTATAGATATTTTGTAACAAGAAAAGTTTATTTCCATACGTGTTTTTCACATTGTTACTTCAGTACTGATATTTTCAGTGACGAATGTTTGGCGGGTTGCCCGTCTGCCTCGCCTTGGCGGCCATGCGACGCCGCGCCGGCACCGTATCTCTCACGCAGCAGCGCGCTACTCCTGATTGATTTGTCCCGGCCTTCCACTCTGCGCGGCGTTCTCGTGGCTGCACATGTTACTCTGAGGTGTTCAGCCAATGTAGAGTATTTTACGACTGCACATCTCATTACCTCTCTTGCTGCCATGAATTTCGGTTAGCTTTGGTGTATTCGCAAAGGCACGAATACTACTTTACCGCTGCACATCGCATTATCTCCCTTGTAGCTATTACTTTTGCTCCTTTCACTTTCAGTATGGCGAAGTCTGTTGCCTCATTGAAATTATCTACGAGATAACTGATTTTTAACCAAAAAATATTTCCTTGTGCTTTTTTTACATTCTTACTTCAATACTGATATTTTCTGTGACAAATGTTTGACCCGTTGCTCTCCGACTCTCGCTCCGACTCTCGAATCTCCGACTCTCGAATATGCCATAGCTCTCCCGCGCAGTAGCTCGCTGCTTCTGACAAGTGATTTCGCAAGAGCTTCGAGCTCTGCGCAGCCTTCTACTCTCCAAATCCGTTTCATGGCTGCACATGTTGTTCTCTGATGTTGAAATAAATGTATTATTTAAGATTTAATCGTAGTGTTCCTTCAAGGTCACAAATTGAAAGAAGGAGGAGACACGTTATCCAATCTGTAAATTCAGTACCAAACATTTTAGTAGTAATGAAGCTCCTGATTGGATCACCTTCTCCTAGCTCGTAACTTGCTAGGGGCACTACATTTAAATAAAATTGTTCAGCTGTACATTTTATTTTCTCACTTGGAGCCATTAATTTAAGTTTGCTCTCTCACTATATTGAGTTCCGAGGAAGTTAGGCCTGTCGCCATAGTGACGTCATCAACAAAGACTCCAACGTCATACCGTTGTTCTGTAACCCGTTATCTTTTTGAAAAACGTTTTTTCAATTCTTACATTAGTGCTGACAATTTCAGAGACGAATGCAGTGACAAATGTTTGCCCTCCACCGCATAGGGTCCGTGCCTGGGCTACCATGGGATGCTTACACTGTATCTCATCCATTCAACAGCATGTCATCCCTGCGTGTGATTTAGAAACCCTATGCAGTTGATATAATATTCCGCAGAGTTCAACAGACAAGGATAAAAATTATTGTCGCAAATATTGTTAGTGCACTGGAGTTGTCACATCTGAAAAATCATTTATAAGCCATGTAAAAAAATGAGTCTCGAAAATAGTCCGATTTTCTAGAAAACAAAGGTACTTCACGGGTTTGTACATAGAGGAAAACCTTTGTTTTTGGCAGTGAAACAAACAGTACGGCTCGAGGAAAAAACTGTTCTTTCGTGTTTTTCTTCATATGAGACACTTTTCTTGTGCATCGACAATTTAACGAGCGACTTCGATGGTGTAACGGTTGCTCTATAAGACTGAGGTTATACCAGAGCTACACCCATATTGACATTAAGGGCTCTTTGAATATGCTTGTGCACCTCTCAAGAGACTACTTTAAGATTTTTAACTGATTTTTCATTTTAATATTTCAGCTTCTGCTTCCTGATTTGTACCATATCACATACTTCAAAACATCACAATTTTACTACTAAACTAATTAAATCATGTATCGAATTAGACATTTTGAACATTGATATCAACCATCTTACCACCCATTAATTCAAAATTTCCGAGAAAATTCAAACAATAAATTTGTGATTTTCACTCGCCAGCTTTCCGTAAAGGTACGACGATATACATTTTTCAAAACTAGTCAACAAGTATTTTAAAAATATCCCTTAAATTTTAAACCTATTCAAGATCATAAGACGCCTTGGGACGAAAAAAGGTATTAAGTTCTATTTATGGAACTTAATAACTTCTTAAAATAGAACTTAATAATTATCATTATTAAGTTCCTTTTTGAAGCGCCCTGTATCTCGCACTCAGCTTATTACAATAAGACGTCTTGGCGGTTTGGGGAGGGGCATTCATCAATGCCAGATCGATCAAGAGTAAGATGTTCTGTGGAGTGAGCGGAATAACTAATGCAGCGCTGTCTGGGCAAAATGAACCGAGCAAAGAGGAAGTGTTCCCTTGGGTTGACTTGGACAGCTCTAGTTCAATTCCCAGTAAATTGCCGTAAAACAGTTCAGATTAATAAGGACGAGCAGGAAAAGGATATAGTATTAATCCGAAGCAAGGGTGCCCAATATCTGCAACAATAAAACACGCATTGCTTCCATTCTTATCGAGCAAACACGATAATTAGATGAATGCACACAAAAGAAAAATTGTAAGAAAGTCATTTGAAAGTTGAAAAGATGCAATCAATTAAATATCGCATTATTTACAAAAATATTTCAATGCAAAATTGATTATATATCACTTATGTCTTAGGATATATTAATTGTAATTAAGAACTGTGTGTGCTCGTGATCATAACCGTGCTCATCTCTGAGCATAGGAGAGATAGAAGGCTATATTGTCCCCCTTTTTTTACTCGGCTAGTCTTTGGATGCTGACAAAAACCTACCATTGTCGAAACTGGAATCTTGAACCTTCAGGTCTACGAAGCTTTAGTTTCGATCCTCCAATGCATAAATGCATCGCTAACAGGCCCAGTCTTATCTAGTGTGTGCTATTAGTACCGTTCTCATTTCAGAGCTTAGGTGAGGGAGGAGGATAATGCCTAAATGACCGTTCCTTTTCCTAGCAGGTGATCGCAATGGTAGTTTAACTTTGCCTTCCAATGTGTAGCACATTATACGTTTATTAGAGAGAAGAATGATGTAAGTAAATGTAAGCTTGCGGCAGGGATAATGTATAGATGATTACGTGGTTTGTATGAGAAGTCAATCCCGCCACCACCACATGTTGAAAACATCTACCTTCTACATGGGACTCGAACCCACAGCCTTGCCAGCCGCACATTTGAACACTGCTCCAAACCTCTAACTCATAGATGTCGGAAATAGATTCTTAGTTACTTTAAATTTCATCTTGTGGAGATGACATCGACTTGCACATTTCACTGTTGGCCAAATCCAATTAAAAGGTTACGAAAGAGACAGATATTTCTTAATGTTAATTGCAGCTCCCATTAGAGGATGTGAGAGCTTTAGGATAAATGAAGGGCCCGTGGCCCCTTGGGAGCGCACTTGCTCGTCGGCGGAGGTTGGGGGGGGGTTGCTTTTCGCGCGGAGTGCAGGCGGATCCATCCCTCACCGCAGAGCGAGTGATGGATGCTTCAACCGTGGAATCGTCTGGATGTGGAAATATAATCGACGCCCCCGACCCCGACCCGCCCCCCCGCCCGCCCGTCCTCGCCCTTCACTCCTTCACTTCACCGCTACTTGCTCCGCCCCGTTTCGCCACCACCCCTCCGCGCCCTGCACAGGCTGCGCTTCCCATCCCGCTCCTGGCGCACTCCGACCGATCTCGAGCCCCTCCTCAATCCGTTACCTCTGCATTTTCCATCGTACGATTACTCGCGCTTTGACCGCACCGTGCCTTTTCAATCCGCTCCCATCAAGATTCCATCCCCTCTCCGATCAACACCAGGTGACTGCCGTAGCAGTAGCCTAATAAACTGGCCAAGGGCCGCGCGCGATCCTTCCTTCCTCTTCCTTGTTCTATCCTCACCCCTTACATGCACACACCCTTACATGCACTACACTTCCACACATGCCGGGAGACCGGTCAGGAGCTTAGAGCATGTCCCAGCGGGGGCGGTGCCCCGCTGATGGGAGATACCTGTTTGGGGGAAACCCCGCTAGCCGACGGTAGATCGGCGCCGGATCTCGCTATCTACCCGGTGAAAAATACATGTATTATACTTACGGGACTAATGACCTCAGTAGTTGATACGCCCGGAATCACTAACAAACAAACAACCAAGATTCCGTCACGCCCCTTTTCAGTCTCCCAGCAACAACAATGCCGTTCTGGCCCAGTGTTATTTCGTCCTCGAACCAGATGCGATTCCGACTCCGACTCGCGTCCGATCCGTCTCCATTGTTCCAATTCAATCCTCCTCCGATCCGACCCGACTCCCACCCGACTCCCACCCGACTCCCACCCGACTCCCACCCGACTCCCACCCGACTCCCACCCGACTCCCACCGACTCCCATCCGACTCCCATCCGACTCCCATCCGACTCCCATCCGACTCCCATCCGACTCCCATCCGACTCCCACCCGACTCTCACCCGACTTCCATCCGACTCCCATCCGACTCCCATCCGACTCCCACCCGACTCCCACCCGACTCAATCCGACTCCCACCCGACTACCACCCGACCCTCACCCGACTCTCACCCGACTCCCACCCGACTCCCATCCGACTCCCACCCGACTCCCACCCAATTCCCATCCGACTCCCATCCGACTTCCATCCGACTCCCATCCGACTCCCATCCGACTCCCATCCGACTCCCATCCGACTACCACCCGACTACCACCCGACCCTCACCCGACTCTCACCCGACTCCAATCCGACTCCACCCGACTCCCATCCGACTCCACCTGACTCCCACCCGAATCCCACCCGACTCCACCCAACTCCCCCCCCCCCTACTCCGAACCCTTCTCCGAACCCTACTCCGACCCCTACTCCGAACCCTACTCCGAACCCTGCTCCGAACCCTGCTCTTACCCCTACTCCTATCCAACTCCGACATGGTCTTTATTTCTATACTCAGCTTTACGTAATCATTACGTAACCTATTTGGTACCAAACGTTCTGGGCATCTACCCACTCACGACCCATTCAATCCACACCCGACTCGCTTCCATCTCAATTTCGCCATCACTTTGGCGTCCGCCGTCGCGTCGCCTTGCGCTCCCCGCGTGGGCCGCCCGCGGGCGTCCGCGTGGGTGGGCGCGCCCTGCAGCGGCCATTACGGGATTTCCCGGATGCCTCCCGCCCGTGAAACGAGATTAACGGCGCCCCGCGGCGCAGGCGGCGCGACATTGTTCGCGGCCTGTTCTCCTCCGCCCCACCCTCGCCCCGCCCCCAGCCCCCGGCCGCAGCGCCGCCGCCGCGACAGCCATCAGGACCAGTTACGTGCAACTTACGCCGCTCCGCTCCAGCGACAAGGAACACGCGCGCCGGGACCTGCACGGACTTTCCTCTTTTTCAGCCCCAACTCACATTTCTGAGATAATTTATTATATAGCGTGCCCCTTAATTGTGCCAAAAGAATCATGTATATTTTAATCGTTTCCTGTACCAAACTTCCTCGAATAATTCTTTTTTTTTTTTTATTTTCGAAGAAACTTTACTTCTTTGGAATTACGGAACGCCCAGACGACGCTGCCCCAAGTTACACGCAGCCTCTGTACTGAGTGGCTGATGGTATCGGCAGGATAATTCTCGATCACATTCACTTTTGGTTTTCCGTGATACCGAAAAATTGGTTTACGGTAAAATGACTGTCTGTGGTTAATTATAGCGCCTACTCCATCCACACAATTTTCTCAAAAATTGATATTCCTTAATCGATCTGGTCGAATTCGAGGTCCGTCAAATTTGAAACAGAGAGTTTGTTTTTTGGGGGTACTTAACATGAAACCTTGATAATTTCTCAAAAATGGTTACAGTTTTCGTTTTTTTCTTTTTCCTCGGATAGATTAAAGGACGTGGAGGAATAAGAAGTTGCGGAGTACTGCAGATTGATTGTGTAGTTTGCTTACCTAACCACTTACCTTGAAAGCTCAGTATAATTTTAGTTCGAAGGACTACTCTTCATTTTTGGAAGTCAAATTGACGCCTGTGCTTACTTGAAATAGCTCCTGAAAGTGCTATAAAAAGGAGCTAGGATGGAAGGAAATTCATAAGATATGAAAGTAATTATGGCTCAAATGCAATTAACCTTAAAGTGAATGATTATATAAATTACACATGACAATTAACGAATGACGACTGATTAGGATGTCAATTAACCTTAGAACGGAATAAAAACACTAAAAATTTGAATCAGCTGATTGGATGAACACAGCTACTGATATTAATAAAAATAATTTAACATAAATTGAAGTTGGCACAAATTGAAATAAAATACCGTAGCAGATGAGCATGCTAAATATACAGTTAGGTCGGGGAAGTCTGACATTGTATTGCAACACGACAGAAACAGACAATAATGATCGATACTCAGTTTTAAGTTGTGCCAGCAGCAGGAACGCCGAGACTATGTCACTGGGATATCGGTGTCTCGATTGTCACCTGCAGAACACTTGTCAGTGACTCAGAGATCAGCCCAATGTTGAGAGGCGTGGGTTAATGTCCACATAACACGCCGCACATGTTGATATTAGCGCGAGACATCGTGGCTCATCAGATACGTTCCGCCTCATTTGAAATTTTTCAAAGTATATTTACATATCGGTCTTAATACATTAATAATGGTTTTATAATATAAACTATATCAAATTGTGGTTTAGTGAGAGGGGTATGCGGATGTGTTTGCATATCCCAAAGGATGGTTACATGAACTGGCGTTCCCGATTCCGTGTCCGGCGTCATGGTGTATTAATGTCGTAGAGCGTACAATGAACGTAGATCATGAGATTGGAATATTTGAATATTCACGCGTAATTACCATACCCGTCGTATTGAATATCTGACACGCTCATGTGAATATGGGGTTTACGTCTGAGCCTCTGTAATGGAATGTACAGCTAGCAAAGGACCTTGTCGTGGGCGTGATGTGTTTCTTCATTATAAAAGTAATCATATGGATACAACGTATGATATCTGAGATTCTGAAAGAAGATATTACTGTTGACGAAAATATGTACAGATTACGATTGCTGGGATTCGCAGAAGTGAAAATGTCAGATTAGAAAGGGAGACAAGAAACTGGTCTAAAATCTAAACATGGGAACGTGTACATTTGTTGATAGTTTACTATGACACTAATCTTGGCCACCAAAGTACTTGAAAGAAGTCAAAGAGTGTTCCACGAGGGGGAAACCGAAATGGAATGAAAAACTTGGACTCAAAAGGCAAGGGAACAAAGTAGCGCGAGAAAGATTGTCGTTTTGAAGCATCACTAGTTGCATCATTTGATCTACTATGGGAGTATTTTGTCTCACGAGTATGGATAATTGGAATTGAAAGCTGTTTCGCCAAGTTTGTAAATTAAAAAATACATGTGTCAATAAAAACTAAATCAATTAGGTACAGTGAGGAATTACATAACATTTTGTTTCCACTTTTGTTTCCAATTTATGTTTACAAAAGTTTATATAGTTTGAAAGGTACCAGAACAGTGATAGTCCTGTCTTCATTTAACTGTCCATTTTATTTGGAATTCAGATTTTAACACAACTTTCCGTTCGCCCAGACACGTTTTTATAAGAAACACACTGGGAAGCAGGGATATTCGTAAGGAAGATGGGACTATAAAATGGATAATGATGCGTGAGAAAGTAGCTTAGCTGCACCCATAATAAAGCCTACTATAGCAATTTAAATGTTTTTTGTAGGTGGGTAAAAGTGTGTGCGTTAGGTAAAGTGTAGGTGAAAGTTTGATGAGTTTTTGGGACGTTATTCATTTAAGACGCTGTTTTTCGTACGAAGTACGGAGCGCTAGTCTTTCACACCTGCGTTTATTTATTAATTAGTTTAGTCAGAATTTCCTTTAGAGTATATTCGTCTCCTTGAAGTAGATTTCCCTCTTTGAATTGTTTCTGTTTCGCCATACTATACTGTGACATACCGATATGTCACGTTAAAATAAACTAACATTTATTTGTAGACAATATGGTGGAACATGCATTACGAAATATCACGAGAGCTAGAGCTTAGCAACGACCGTGAATAAACAATGTAGTTTTTGTTTTTCTAAATGCATTAAGAGATGGCTTGGTGCCGAAAGTAGAAAATTTTGATTGGGCGAAGAAGTTTAGACGATCAAAAGGTCAGCTACACCAAAATATAACAAACGTATGGATTGGCTGGGTGAGAGAAGGACGGTCAAATGTTATGAAAAAAATGAAGGTAGTTTAATACGAAGTCTTCGAGGGATGAATCATGCAGGAAGATTTCATTCTGCTCGGAAACGCGCTTCTGAACTGATCGTAGGTTCGTGAGAGGGAACGAGTACAATCTAGATAGAATTGGGTTATCAGTGAAATTTTAAGGACAGTGAATGATATTGCAGATATTTTCATGTGGAAGCAATATTGATGTATAAATTGGAACTTTGTCGGGAGTGGTAATCGAGTTCGGGACTATGTCATAGGACGTAATCGGGACTGATAATTTTGATAGTTTGAGACCAGCTTGGATAGGGGCAGAAGAGGATTCCTTGGAACTTTGGACTACGGCAAGCTCGCAAGATATTTCGACTGAGAAGTCTACGAGGGACATCAACGAAGAATAGATAAGTTAACCGCGATATAAAATTGTAAATTGAAAGATATATTGATCAAAGGCCTAACTTAAATTCTCTAAATTGTTTGCTAGAAAGGTAAAAATAAACTTTGTTGAATTTTGTTCTTTAGAAAAGAAAGTGGTCTTTCATTTAGTCAATCCAAACAGAAATGAACTAGGAATAGAAACATTCTATTTCAGATTCCTAGCTGCGCTGTATAGTCGGCGGATCCTATAATCCATTATAGAGGTAATAAGGATTATAATATATCGTGACCCATTGACCCAGCAAGCCGGACGCTAAGATCTTTGGCAGATATTAATGTAGAGAGAGAAAATTTTGTATATCTCAATACGTCTGCTTCAAAGTGAATACGGAAGTAGTTGAGGTTATTTGCAAACGAAACAAGCCTGGACCGCCTGTATGTGTAGGTGTTTGAGTGGCCGGGTACGCAAGTGCGCAGGTGTAGAGGAAAAGAATGTTGTATGTAGAATGAAGTTCTGGAAAGACATAACATGTACAAAACCGACGACACATTCATCACGCTTGTAAATAACAAAAGCAAGAATTGAAGAGCTCATTTCCGAAACAACATACCTCCATCATTAAGAGTTTTTCAGGAAGAGAAATTAACTTTCAGCCAGTTCAAGATAGTATTCCGCGGTTTTCGAATACCGATTAACATAGGAAAACATATTTCAAAAACAATACTTAGCAGCAAGCGTAAGAAGAGTTGAAATAATATATTGACACGAAAAACTAGAACACGAACGGATATATCAATACGTCACGTTGGAAATAAATTCTTTAATAAGCATAAAAGAGACTTCAAAATATCAGGGTGTTTCTTCATACTAAATATATTTTCACTCATCTTTCTTTAATGTATCTTTTCTGTTGCATGGGTGCAGAGCTTTCTGATGAAAATGAGGGGAAGTTTAGAAATTTAAGTTTAAGGTTTTGCAATAACTTAACGTACATTCAGCACATCACGTAGGAATAGTGTTTTTAAATATTTAATTTTTCTCATAAAAACTAAAATAAAAAAAACTAATTTCCTGCATTTGAGAATGATCGTACATATACCAAAACAAGTTTTAAAGAGCCGGCCAGAAGAGCCGAGGTCACTAAGGCTGAAGAGCTGTGGCTGCCTCTTCTCGAAGGGTCGAGGGCTCGATTCCCGCCGCGGGCATGGATGCTCGTGTGTGTTTGTGTTGTCCTTACGTGTAACTCCTACAGTTCACCACACTGTTAAAACTATAACAATGTTCGGTATATGACCAAGATATTAAAAAGCTACTTTAAAAAGTTTTAAAATAAAAATGTAAGTATTTCGTGAAATCGCACAAAAAATAATTTAAAAAAATAATTTTCGAACGTAAAAACTCATTATTTTTCAAGAAAATTCAAAAGTCGGAGACGCAACAGAAAGCAGAAATGTTGCAAAGCATATTTTCATGTAAAATATTTTTAAACTAAGATATTAAGATAGAAAAGATTGGAGTGACGTCGGTTGTGATGCCGGCGCCGTCGGCTGCAACGTAAAAGCGTATAGCTCTCCTCCTATAAAAGCCCTATAAAAGCATCCGCGTCGGGGCGAAGCGTGTGGCCTTTGGCGGAGTGGCTGCGAAGTCACCGCCTCCGGGCGTCTCCACGCCGACTGTCGTGACGCCGGCAGCCGTCGTAAGAGCTCTCTGCTGTCGCGTCTCGCTGGGGCAGCCTTTGGAAAGCGCCTTCGATTGCCACGGAGCGAGGCTCGGGCCGTGTCTTGGGTCGTCTGCCGAGTGCAGCTTATTACGTGACCTCCTCTCTGTGCGCACTTTGTAGTTCTGCTTCGCTTAACGAAACAGGACAAAGGAATGGGTGTACGCAGGAATGACTTTTTTCAACATTTTCAGAAAAGTAGTATTCAATTTTCTAGATAGCTGCATTAGAACGATATTAAAGGTTTTGTGAAACAAAATGGTAAAAATATCTTCAATAATATATTTGCTGATTTTTTTATACTTTTTAATATATTTCAAACTTATTTGCATCTTGGTATTTATTCTTTATCTATTTGGGCATTTCTCAAAATATTTTAATACTAATATTTATCTGGAAAAATTTACACAGGTGACCCAGGATGGAACGTAAATATTTTGAGAGGTCTCGGCATAAATCATTCTAAATGAGAAAGTTTCAATGAATATGAGTTCTATTCCCAACGATTTCCGAGTTAGTTCCATGTGATATATCTAAGGGGTGAGCACAGTCTCCACATCTAACATTTCATTTATTATAATCAAGGAAATATTGTATTTGATATTTAAATAGATTAAAAGCTATCATTATTATCAAATAGTGGTGTTACAACAGCACATACGTTTTCGCAATTTTCGAAAATTCAGAGTGAGACCCGCGCCTTTCCTCTATCCATGGGAGGGGGGAATTTAAAACAACAATGGAGCTGATTTAGAGACAAAATGGTTTAAAAAATTAAAATTGCCTATATTTTTCACAAAAGTACATGAAAAATACTCATTTCTTCGAAAAATTGAACATGGCCTTATTTCAAGATCTATTTTGAAAGAACAGATTTCATTAAGAAAAAAGATATATTTTCAATATTGTTAGTTAATGCCTTATTTTACGTGGCGAGACTCGGGCCATCAGGTCCGCTCTTCCGTCTAACCATGCAAAATTCGTTACGCTCCTGTCTCCACCTAGCGGAGAAAGGAGGTATTATCTTGGGCGGCGAAACAGGCGGATCTCAATTTTGCTCAGAGGCTTCTTTTAGGCTTGAGGATCTTTTACATGCAGTAAATCTACTAACATGGGACAGCCGGCTGTACTTCCCCTCTGAAGGAAGGCGTACGAAGGATTTTTTCGCCCTTAAAAATCCACGGCTTCGATCGGGATTGAACCCGCAAACTCGGGTACAACAGTCCGGTACGCTGACCGGACTGTTGCTGTATTGCAGTTGTAGCAAGACGTTCAAAAAATTGTATTTTTGCAATTTTCAAAAAATGAGGGATTTCAACGAACATGAGACCTGCACCATTTTCTTAAGGTCGTTTACACTAATCAAGAACGAAGTTTAATAAAAAAAATTGGAGCCGTTTTTGTGAAAATTAAAAAAACAAAATTTTTAAGGCTTCATGGAAACTACCCTCAGAAAACAAAATATCCAGTTGAAACTCTCAAAGCCTAGAGTTCGTCCAGATCAATCGGGTAATATCAAATATGGAGAAAATCGGTTGGACAGTGTAGGCACTAGCGTTGGTCACAGACGGATGAACAGACAGACGTGCTGCCGTCAATCGATTTTTCGGTATCAAGGACCAACAAAAATGGATTATGGCTACTCCACATGTTAGAGGAAAAAATTCACTATGAATAGCAACAGGATTTATTCACTGTTTTGCTATCAAGGTCCGGCAATTAGAGTTTTTCTGCCCAAAATTCGCCCTTTCCGGCGAACGAGTACATAATCTTCTCTTGTTACAAAGTTAGTGCGAGAAAGTAAAAATGAAACCGGGGAGCCATCTCAACGTCTGTTGTAAAGTTCAAGGTATTGCGAATAAAAATACGATCTAGAGGATGGTCTCCTTGAAGCAGTGTCCGACGGCAGAGGGCGAGGGTCCCTCGGCATTGTGTGGCCGACAGTCCGCTTCCATCATCGCCGTTGCTCTTCGACCGCCCTTCTGCTGTAGCGTGTGTGCTATTGTTCTGGAGCCCGATTCTCTGCTTTGAGTACAGTCTCGTAGAATGTAAGGCAGTGAGTGATTAGCCTTACACCCGTCTTTAGTGATGAGTTGTATGAGCAAGAATCGTAAGTGGACTACGGCTCTTTGAAGTGTCGTTCTTCCTGAATTGTTTGAAATTTATTAGTACCACGAGTGAATGAAGAGAACGGTACATTCGCCACGATGTTTAGCAACGATGTTGAAACTCGGATATATTAGCAAGTTGTAAAACGTGTGGAAACATTTTCTGAATACATCAATTATCGCAATTAAATAATGTCCATTTCTGTGTATATTTCGTGGCATTTCCAGGAAGAAGAATTATTGAAATATCGCAACTTTCGAATTCCAGAGTGGCGCTTTAATATTATTTGGGCATGTTCAGTGGACACAGGAATTTTTCCTTCCAGGCCTCAAAGCTGTTCATTTATATAAAACCTGTTTCGTTTTTGACTTATTAATTTTGGATAATTTGTTTTCTTTATTCGATTGAACATGATCAATGCTGCGAAGTTTTTTAAAGTTTTGAATGTAAAAATTAGTAAATAAATATACCTCTCTTTTAGACGAAATAAAAACTATATTTATTGTTGTACTACGTGTGCTTCTGATAATGTTTATGTACGTGGGGGAGTCAAATGAAAACCATAAAAGTAGAAATAAAAATCCGCATATGGCGCCAGTGAGCTGTAAGGCATGCCTGTTTGCGATAGTATGCCGGGTGTCTCTTAGGTAACAGCAGCCGGCAGATGCACAAATGCCAGCGCAACAACAGTTCCAAAATGGCAGCCCCACTAGCCACATGCACCAGCGAGGGGCAGCGTTCTGTGATTCGGTTTTTGCGAAGTGAAAGTGTGAAACCGATTGACATTTTTAGGCGAATGAACGTTCAGTATGAGATGCGTGTTTGTCCCAGCCTTAAATCTATGAATGGTGACGGAAATTTGCAAATGGTCCGTGGCCGATGCTCCACGCCCCGGCCAGGCTCGGCGCGTAGTGACTTCAGAGACCATTGCAGCCGTTGAAGCCATCGTTTTGGAAAACCGTCGTTTGACAATAGACGAAATTGCAGCATGTGTACACATGAGTCATGGATCGGCACATCATATTCTGAATGATGTTATCCAGTTTCATAAGGTGTCTGCAAGATGGGTGCCCCGACAACTGACGCCTGAACTGAAACAGCGACATGTTGATGCGTGCGAAGACGTGGCGTGCTGAATGTGACGGAAAGGCCTTCCTGTCACGAATCGTCAGTGGTGACGAAACATGGGTGAATTACCATAAGCCTGAAACAAAGCGAGCGAGCAAGGACTCATCATCACCGAAACCCAAAAAGTTTCGGACACAGCCTTCTGCAGGGAAGGTTATGCTGACCCTCTTTTGGGACGAAAAGGGCATCATCTTGGGACACTACACGCCACGAGGAACCTTTATGACGAGTGCTACGTACTCGGACCTCCTCAAAAATCATCTCCGGCCTGCCAAAACGAAACGACATGGATTGCTGTCAGCCAGTGTGCTGCTGCAACACGACAGTGCATGGCCCCATACGGCGCGTGCAACGGTTGCGACCATCGCAGACCTGAAATTTGAATGCCTCCCACATCCCCCTTACTCGTCAGACCTCGCAGCGATTTCCATCTGTTTGGTCCGCTCAAAGAAGCAATGGGCAGCAGAAGTTCCACTCCGATGAAGAGGTACGCAAGGCGGTGCACGAGTGGTTGCGCCGTCGCCCGAAAGACTTGTTTTCTGCAGGTATTCAGGCTCTTCCGAAGCGCTGCTGGCGGACTTGCATTGAACGAGGAGGGGACTATGTTGAAAAGTGATTTACTTCTGTACCCTGTGTGACCAATAAATAATATTTTTAAAAAATAATTATGGTTTGTTCGAGTAAATATTGTAAGTAGAATATTTATGGTAAATATGAACTATTTCTTCTGGGAGTTGATTTTTAGAACCTGACGAGTCGCTCTCCTACACACAATTTACATTAAGCACCTTTACTTACTTCAAAAGAGTATACATTAACAAACAAATTTATGAAAATTTAAATATTATTAACTGCATAGCTTGGACAATAATGCTTACCTCTTAAGACTCAAGTTACTCCATTGACCGATCGAGTAGAACCTACAGCCTATTTATGAACGCCCCTCCACCCTTCATCACTTCACTTTACAACACAATTCTTATTTTCAAACTACCATACGATGATTTCAAGATAGTTGACACAATAGTCGTAATAACAATAATTGATGCCATGTGTATTTATATCCAGTAATTGTTCACAAAAAATAATTCTTTAATATATCAACAACACCTAAAATCGACGACGTAATTTAGATATATATTTGGTCAAAAAAAAGAAAAAAACTGTATGTGACGTATAGGAAAGAAAATCATCTGCGCAAGCTTTCTTGAGTTGACTATTATGCTTTCTTGACTATTAATCGTTGAAAGATGAAAAAAATTTAAATAATAATAATAATAATAATAATAATAATAATAATAATAATAAAAAAAAAAAAAAACATTTCAAAAACTGGTTTTTTATTTCATTTGACGAATTATATTTTTAGTCAAAAAAATTTATTTGTCTTTAACATTTAAATTAAATGTATGGAGGAATTTATTCAAACATATAACATTTAGTAAAAGAAGAAAGTAAATTACCCACACGGTTGAATCATAAGTTTGTAAAATTAATCAAAACTTGAATGTTCTTTCTTCGCTAAATTGCAAACAGAAAGTATTTAATCTCTTTTCAAGTTGGTTTCCTATAAAAACTTCATCTCCCCAGCTTTCTCGACGTCGTTATATTATCTTGTTCTCATGAAGGCTCTTTATAACTTTTAAACGCCTTATACAACCGGGTGTCGTTTGCATTCTCTTAAAACGTGAAACTCTCTTAAAGTGAATATGATAGAATGTTGCGACATATCGGGTGTTGTGCATTTCGAGAACAATATTTGAATCAACAAGTCATTTTCTACAAAGTTAACGTGGATGTTCTGCGCCGAGAGACAAATATAAACGGGTATCATGTTACTGCTATGCGGAGCAGAATTCAATCGACGTGGCGACGGGTCTGGGGGAGGAATGATTCAGAAAGGACCGAGGCAAATATCGAAGAGGCGTGTTGCGGACTGCACAAGTGCTGCAAATGATGCATAAGTTACTACTCGGACTTGAGGTGTGTGTCCCATCTCCTTTCCACAGCAAACCAAAAATGTGTGTCACGATAAGACTTTCGAACTTGTTTATTTTCCTTCGATTGTATTTAAAAACGAATTGGTGAAGATATTCTATTCAATTCTGATTTGAACAAATAAAGTCAGAGATATTGCGATATCTGAAAGGTTGAGAAGTCCTAGAAGAAATCCTATTTATTGACCCGAGAGAGTTCGTTTCTTACGAATGAAAGTGGTTGCGCGGGGAGAAGCTTTAGTTTCACAATTGTTTTTGTTCTTTAGTTACACAAAATGAAACCCCACAAAATACTATTTTACTGCAATTTAAAGTTTGATTCTGAAGGCCGTGTTTCCATTGGTCATGCTATCATGGTCATAGCATAAATTCTCAAATTACGAGGATTCGTTATAAATGAATAGTTCAATCTAAATTCCACAAGCACTAATGAATGGCCTTTTTATACCTGTAACGCGTCAAGCCTCACTTAATACAGCTCGTTTTGTATAGATTCGTATGTTCTGTTTTCTCGATTATTTTGTATCTTATTTTATTGTATATTTTGTTATTGTGTTGCTGTAGTATTTGGATTTGTTGTGTTATTTAAATTGTATCTTATGCTAACTATCTGTTCTATCAGAAGTTATTTGTAAGCTATTTGTGAGAAGTTTTTTGTCCCTGAATGTACTCGGCAATTTGTAATAGGTAAATCCAGTAAGCAAATTACTAATAAAATTGAATTGAATTGAAGTTTAGTTCTGAAGTGTTTGAAGTCTATGAGTGAAATAAAAAGTACCGTATTCCAAAACTACGATAATATGTGAAAAAATTATGAACTAAATACTTACAAACGAAATGCAAGAGAGGACTAAACTATGTCTTTATTTGACCAATATAAAATATTAAATTAAAATTAAAATAAACTAAAAGATGTGTAAATGAAGTTTCTAGCACAGAAAAATAAAATAAATAATAAGTCGGAAGACCCTATGTATGAATATCTAAAATATCATTCAACATTTCTTAATTGCACAGAAAAGTAAAGTAACTGTTCTCTGCTCTTGGTCGCCAGTACGGCACTAAAGACACTTAACTTACGGACACAAATATTTAGTAAAAAAAAGGACAGTTATAAATTAAAGTAAATGAAGGTGATGATTTATGATAATCGCTATGATTACATATTACCCGAGGAATGTTGGGGATGCAGGAAAACTACGTATGTTTGTCGAGAACATTCCTTCAAGAGGGATACAGCGCTAGACAAAGAGGAAGGTATACATATCACTAGATACCTCGTATCCTCCGCAGATGCAATCTGTGCCAGCTTGCAATCATGGACATTCTGGGGAGCCAAGGGACTACAGCAAAAAGCGACGCAACGGATGCTGGCACGTGTTACTGCTCCCGAGGCAGGCATCGCGGCGGGGTGGGGGTGAGGTCGGGAGAGGCGGGGCGGAGGACGGAGTAGCGGTGGAGTAGGGAGCGGCGGGACGGCCCGAAGGCTGCGCAGCCAAGACGTGGGTGTGCAGGAGGAGGAGGAGACTATTGTTGTGGGGTGATGCAGATGGCGCACGGGGTGCTACTGCCAGGATACGGACAGTATTTTAATTGTATTGATTTAATTTGTATTTGAAATACGTATTTTTAAAACATAAGTACTTAATTTTTTTAATAAAAATAAAATTCGTGGATCTTATCTTTGCTCTCATCCCGTCGTTCGTGGATATATATTTAGTTATTGTATACAATAATAACTATATAAGCAATTAATACTTTCCTAACGATGTAAATGATAATTGAATGCAAATTATTTTTAACAAGCATCGTTCATCGAAATTTGTATTTAAACAGCTAGTAACAATGATGTGAAAAGTGCCACATCATTTCATTGTGAAGATATTTTGCAACAAACAGTTTTGTCTCATCTTAAGTGATAATTTTGATTCCCATACTTTTTAAGAGACTACGTTGCATAATAAAAGCAGCACATACCCCTTCATATTAAGTTAATGCTAGTATAAAAGATGTACATAAATGCAAGTACATTGTGGGAGAAAAATTACTGAAAAGTAATAGTTGGAAGGAAAGCATTATAAAAATTCTAATTTATATTTTTCTCCTATACCCTCCTAGTGAACTTCCTTGCAGTCTTTTGTATATTTCGATTCTCGTAAGCGAACTGTCTCAACTGAAACGTATTACTTCAGATGCAGCCACCTTGGGTACCTGCCAGTCAACCCAACTGCCGGGCCAATGTCGTTCGTGAACCTGTTTCTGTTATCGAAGAAACAGTTGAACAAACATAACTCATGATTTAATTGCGATTAGTTCTGTATTACAGGAAGGGATTGAGGTTGCTTCTAGATGTTGCTGACGCTGCCTTTTAAGTTCTTATGTAGCGCACCTGGTCTTATCCTCACTCATACAACTCATCAGAGACGAGAGATAATTTAGAGCAGAAATTGAGATTCAAGTGCAATACAAGACGTGCTAGGAATGCACACGATGCAACAGCTTAGAAGGTCTATGTCGTACGCGGTATTGGAACCCACCACCCGGATGAAACGCGCACGTACAGTTTCCAGGTTACTAGAAAAGTTACCTTGTTTGTAAGAAAAGTTACGATTTGACCCATTTTCTCAAAAACTATTTAAGTTAAAAAGATGAAATTTTCAGGCATTAATAAACATAGCTTTGTATAGTAAATCCATAGCCAAATATATAGTAAATCCATAGCTTTATTCAGGCTATACATTCATAGCTCTATGTAAACGTGACTGAGCTACTTAAACAAAATAATGAGGTAGATTGCAAAATTGTTCCTACTACGGATTAATATGTATCTAATTTTTAAAAGTATATATATTCAATTACTTTTTAAAATTCTGTAAAACAGTTTTAAGTCATCCTAGTCATAATTGTGCTTGAATAATAACAAATTGTTATAGAATATACTGTAAAAAATTTCAAAGTTCTATGTAATATAGATTCTGAGATAAAGATTCAGAAATCTAGTCAATTTAACATAGGCTAGAGAGAGCCGTCAGACACCCCTTAAGATGCGTCCGCCGCTGCAATATTGGCCACTCACGTCGGCAGAACATATTTAATTATATTTATACGCTTTTATTATGTAAATTCAAACCTTTTTAAATTGAGATCAGCTTCATAAATACAGTTATTAGAACACACGTTTTCTAATAATCCATGGGCTTTAACTATACCAACTGCAGTCTCTCACTTTTCGTTGGTGAAAGAGTCAAATAAACGAAAATTACAGTTCACAAGAACATTTACGAAGTGAGTATACAATCTCTTATTGTAATAAGATGCCTTACGATACTTATTTCGGGAAACCTATTTTGTGAATTTTCCAGAAGTTAGTGAATGATGAGTTAAAGATAAAATGCTGATATTTTGCAAACTTCAATGTTTCGTTCACATTTTTACGTTTGTTCACGAAGAGGACAAAAAAGCACATTTCTTCCTACCACTACAGCTCCAATAGTCACCGCAATGATCTCTGTAGTTACAGTCAATATCTCTTATATCGGTTAATATCTCGGTTAATTATTACGATTATATTATTACGGATATATTATATATTATTACGGTTAATATCTCTATTTACATAAGTTTTCTCTTACTGTACATTACTGAATTCATGAGTAGCTCCAATATAACTTGAGCTTTTTAATCTAACGTGCTAACTTCATTAAATTAATAAAAACCAGATTTATTCACTTTTTCGATATCAGGGTTCCACAATATGGCTTTTTGTGACTATAAAAACGTCATTTTCCGCATCAGCATTACAATAGTTTCTTTTTTACAACGTAACATTGTTGTGACTGACACGAATATTTTTTGAAGTTATGTATTTCTTTGTTGTCACTCCGCCAAAAAAGCGGACGTCGATGCCGGTATATATTTTAAAGCAACACTTGAAAGCAGAAATTTTTTAAAGCGACTCTTCAGAACCAGCCATTCCGCCACCAACACGAGGATAAACGAGGTTGCTCACTCGGAAAGGATGGAGAGCCTGCCACGTATCTCTGCATTTCGCTCTCTGCTGTTTGGCCCTCGGCAGTAACCTCCTCTGGCCGGTAAATGAGTCACAAAATCCGCCGGAGGCAACTGCCCTCATTGGGCCATAAAGCCGGCGCTTCCTGCCGCAGGAGCCCATTTAACTCCCTTCCCACCCCATCCGGCGCCTAGTGTCTCCAGGTACTACGTCTTTAATGCACCATTAGGCGCTGATATAAGTTGACCGCGGACCAACGTTGAAATTCAGTGACCCCGGCGGGACATTACCCTTCGGAGACGGTGCTAGGGTCCACATTGGGTTCTGGGCTGACATCCGCTTCCGTAGTTCCGTTGCAGACGTTTGCGATGGCGGTTGATGAGACGTTCGCTCCCAAGGATGGAAATGTACTCAGGAAGGGGAAGGGGACCTTCTTGCGAGGTCCATAGTCTGTTCTTGAGAGTTTGGCTCCATGGACAGCTTCGAATTGATCGGAGGAAATCCCGGAAAGGGCCGTTTATTGCTCCCGCTTCTAGAATTCCCGTTAGCTATTAGATGAATTCCCGTTGTATTAGATGATCAGAGATCTTGACCGCTCGAGAGTTACTTCTCTGCTTTGACGCTAGAGTTCTCCAGTTCTCCGCGGTCTGCCATGCCTGCCCTTACAGCACTATCTGAATCGCTCAATGTTTAAGAGAAGGCGGAGATGCAATGTCTGAGGCCAATTGTTAAAAATCTGCTTTTAAATTGGCGAGGGATTTAACGCAGGAAGCCACTGAAACGATCGGTCACAGCAGCCGGAATTTAGAATTCCCATTCAATGACGGCATTCATTTCCTATTAGACGACACTACACCTTTACCCCTGGACCAATAATATAAAATGCAGAGATATCGTTTATGTATGTCTGGTATTTTTCCTTTGGCCGCTTGCAAGAATTCTGGTCAAGGTGTGGCCTGACATCCGTTCGCCTGCATTTCTGCCGCATTTTCATTGTCATGGAGGAAGAGAAAACTTGATTATTGCTCGACCCGAAGGATAAGAGTGCAACAGGACGCGAGAAGAATCGCATAGCACTTTCATTTTTATGTGGTGCCGGTTAATATCTGACGGCTAAATTAAGTGAGCGTGTAATGTTGTTTTACATATTTTTCATATTCATGGCGTTCTTCTCCATAATGTCTGATGTTTCAGATTGTGATAATTAGCCCTTCTAACACGTGAAGTGTGTACTTTCTAGGAACAGCAACATGATAAAATTGCCTTCTCCACTTAATTAACCGGCATGTGTGGTAACGTCACGGGAAATTGGTTATTTATGACTTCGATTTTCTCACTCTGAGTAAGGTAGAGCCTGGGAACGGCGCAGTGGGTCCTTGCATAGGCGATGTCCGACTCTTATCAGAGAATTTCCCTATGAATGGGGATGAACAATATTAGAATGAGACCGGAAGAGGTGGCTCAGTGCATCAATTGATGCCTCTGACCGGGAGGTCCAAGGTTCGAGTCTCGACAGTGGCAAAGTTTTTCGACAATAGCTTGTCAGCTGGTCGAATTCAGCCACTGTCTGGAGGAGAATTATAGAGGCCGGCTACTCTGATCGGTAGTTTTCCGTGTTTTTTCCCATCAGTATCAGGCGAATGCCGGAGCAGTACCCTAACAAACGGACCACGGACCGCGCGCGATCTTTCCTTCCTGTTCCTTGTCTTATCATCCCCCCTTACAAACAATTACTTACACACCCTTACTTACAACGTGCACTACACTACCACACATTCCGGGAGACCGCTCGAGGGCTTAGAGCTTGTCCCGGCTGAAGCGGTGCCCCGCTGGTGAGAGATACCTGACTGAGGGCTAGCAAACGGTAGGTCGGCGCCAGATCTCGCCATCCAGCGGGGGAAAGTCACCGCCATCTTCCGATGAAAAGCATTCACTACACTTAGGATTTCAGTAGTTCATGTGTCCGGACTCATTAACAACCAACCAACCAATACGAGGAAAAGGTATCAGCACATCGCTCGGCCTTTAAGAGCAGGATTGAATGTTAAAGAAAGGAAAAAACAAGGGTCTGTGGTCCGTTACTTAAAGTGCTGCTTGGGCATCTGCCGAAATTGATGAAAGTAAATCGCGGCAACGTCTGCCTCTAGAATGGTCCTTCAGTTAGTCATATCATTCAATGATAACTTAGCGCGTATTGAATCGGACGGCATTGTAAAGATAGTGGCGTGGTTTTGATCAGAACGGAGCTGACAATTTGTTACATACTTTAGAAATGAGCTTAAAATATTCCGTTCTGTATTCAAAATTTTATTATCACATTGTAAAATATCGTGCGTTATTTAATACGTTAAATACAATTTATTCTTAATAACTAGATTTTAACATTACAGTGCTAAATTTATTACAATATACAATTCACCTTTGTTTGCTTCGGATTGTAATAATATTATAAATTTTCAAAAAGACTCTACCATCTAGAAGATAAATATCTTTGAGGATAAGAATAAATATTATCGTTAAAATGTATTATTTTCAGCAAAATAATAGTAATTAACAATAACTATAACTGAATACATAATTACTTGCTTTCTCAAAATATCTCCAATAAAAACAATCGTGCAAGAAGCTTTGGTTTCCCTGAACTGTGTGATAACTATTGAGGGATGATTCTAATATTTAAAATTTGACGGATCTCTTTGTGACAATTTTATTTGATCCCATTCCAACATTTTATAATAATTTTTGGCAGACATGTTACAGCTGCAAGCGCCTTAGAAGAATACATTCTACTGCGAAGAAAAACGCCGTTATTACTGTTTATCTGCTGCCATTCCACCGTGGTAAGGTTAGGCCTGGGACACTAGTTACTCGAACAGATGTGAACTATTTTTGAATGAATAAGATACTCCCTAATACTCCCTAATACAAAGGAGACGGCTAAAACTCCCTTCTACAACTAGTTCCCAACCAGGCACTGGCGCCGTCCGAAATCTAGTACCTCGAACCTAGAATTTCACAAACTAAGAAATGTCAGTTGCACACTCCCCACGCCAGACTGCTACTCTAACGCACTCGGTTAATGTGCAGTTAGACGTTCATTTAAGTTAATCTCTGGACCAATGGCTTAGAAATGTGGTGACCTCGGTCGTTATCCGCTATTCCGTGGGTGCCGTAACCGCGGATTTGGGTCGAAAAGTTTCTCGAACTAACGGTGCGGAGAGGAAAGTCAAACATTGCAGAGGTTCATGGAGATAAATTAATGATGAAATAATTGCGATTACTTAAATGAATAAATAAAACTGTAAAACTTAATAGGCGACCAAAATTGAGCTACCACTCTAGAGTTGGTGGTTTAATCAAGGAGAAAGCATGTATATTTTCTGCTTCTAAAAGTGTCTTGGTCCACAAATATAAACCCCTATTAATCTTTCGGCTCTCCGATAATTCCGCCAAAGTACTAAGAGTAGATTTTGAAGGAATCCACTTACATGGTCAATTGTAACTGTAAAATAACGAATTTCAAGTAGATTTGCTTAGTAGGCCATTACATATTATGCAATTAATGAATATGCAACAGTCTACCTCAGATCATTGATTTTTTAGACATAATCGAGCCTTTAAATGCGTTGTCCTCGAGGAAATCTAGTTTTGGCGATGACACAAATTGTCAGTTCCACGTCCATCCTTATTAAATTTATAAACTGATTATCAACGTTGAAGACATTCCGGAAGCATAACACCTCGCTTTGAAACTGAACTCATCTTTTTGCTTAAAATAACGCGAAACGTTAGAGCAGCAAGATAATAGTAGTTATTTTACAAGACTATTACGAAATTTACGAGAGGAACCTATTATATCACAATCAAGTAATTTTTTATTATACTCCACTTATTCCAGTTGAATAAAAATTAGAAAAAGTGTCAATATATTCCTTCACGTTAGATTCCGACACAACTACTAGGAGCGCTATTGAGGATGTGTGAAAACGTTATATCGCCTGTATTTTTAGTATTTATTTGTATCTGAAAAAAACGTTGACACTTGTAGTGTAAATTAACTATTGAACAACCCTCTAATGCCATATACTGCCAGCCCCATCATTATACTCGACGTATTTTCTCGCTCTCCCAAAATTCAGAAATAAATTACTCAGTATTAAATTTTGAACCGAAGTGCGCCTAGGACATGTGCCAATTGTGTGCCTAGTACGTAGATCTTTGTACCCACAAGAAAATTTAACTTTTTTACGTAAACGTATAGAAAATCACATGTTTGTCACTTTTGGGATTCTTTGGCGCAAATGATCCTTGTCGCTCTGACTGCTCAGGGATGGAAGCAAGAAATTTGAAAGGTCGTAAACGATGGTTAGGGGAATCTCACCATATCATGCTCCATGCGAGATTTGAACTCGAGTCCCTTCAGTTTTGTTTGATTTATGATTTGTCTCATTTTCGTTAAAAACAGTTAAAACTCTGTGACGTGTATTGGAAAAGCATAATCTGCGTATGTTTTTTTGAACTCCACAATTCTCACACCGCCCTTTGGAACACATAATTGTGTGATGAAAATGACCAACAAAGTATGGTTAGCAACATTCGAAAACGAAAAATTTTCTCTCGCTTCAAGCACAGACATCTTACGTTCTTGTGCCTTATCGATCTCCCATACCCAAATCAGTTAAGTTCTGCTTACAGTTTTTGCAAGTTGTGTGTGGGTGTATGTATGCATAAGCATGTGCGTTTAATGCATGTTCATGAGAGAATAATAAATCCAAAACATCCCGTTATTTTGCAAGTAGATTTCAATATTCGGTGTCATTACGCAACGCAGATGCAGCTACAGAGCGGTTCAATCGGCACTTTAAGTACTACCTGTTGCCGCACACAGCCCCAGGACATGGCTTTGTCCAATCGCGTCACGTGTTGGCGCGGAAGGACCATTGACAATGCTAGGGACAAAGGCGCCACGATGTGTCTGGGTTAATATACGCAATCAAATGAGCTCGAATAGTAATTTATGGTACAAGAGAGTATAATACTTTACTTATGATTAAATTTATTCTCTAGTGATTTAATAAATGAAAATTCATTTTAGGTATTTTATTTCATTGCAACAACTCGGTCAACTTTCTTAAGATCCGTTAACAAAAGATTATTTATCCCAGAAAATTATCTTTCTGAACAGTTATCGTCTTATGCGTGTGTAAACGTTCACATTTGTAAATAAAATCTTACTTTACTCACGTGTGACATTTTTAATTATCAATTTTATTACTATTTTTCATTTCAACTGTGTAAGAAGAAAGCGAGAGGGTTTAAATGAAAAGCTTAAATACGGAATGTTTCCTTTCAGGAGACATGTTTTCATGGTGACAAAATATTTATAAAACACTAGAAGACCATTTCTTACTTAAAACAATCCTATATCCTTCATCTTGTCTTCCAAATAAATCACAACTTTTTTAAAACCTTTTTCTAATTTTAACCAAGCCAAATATGCTTAATAATTTTCCAAATTCCTCTACGACTTGCACATTAAGATTGGTAAAACAGCAACTCAAAATATTCGATTCGTTCTCGTTAACTAAAAGTGATTTGTATTCTCCTTAAATAACAAACAATCGTTAATGAAATGTAAATTAAAATTCCTATCAAATTATAAACATTAAATATTGAAAGATTTACAAACATTATATTATAGTGATTTACGGTTTGCTTTTACCTATTTCCTCCTGTTCTCGTCTGATAATCCTAAAAGTAATGTAATTACAATTTTTAAAATCCTGAAAAATAAACAGATGAACAGAAAGTAAATGACATTCTTAAAAACGGATTCAGTTCTTGTGAGGAGGACGTAAATAAATTGACAAATTGAGATTTGCATACATTTTCGTCGCAGTGAAAAAAAATTAAAGATTTTGTTTTTAAATTCGGCACTCAAAATTAAGAGAATAAAACGTTCACAAGAATAATGATATCAATAATAACAGAACTATAATGAATGAAAGATTAAAGTTGTGTGGTGACTGTCCGGCAAGGAGAATGAATTGCATTGAGAATGATTTTTTTCTTTTTTAAAAAACAAATTTTGTAATTTACATAACAAAGATATTTGTAAAACTATATTAGCAATGAAGAGAGCTGGGAGTACTATAAGGCATTTATTAGTCCTATTAATCTAAAAGGATATCTTTTAACACTTCGATAAATTAATAAAACACAAACAGATGAGAAAAAGCTATTATATTAAAAAAGTTTTATTTCAGAATATTGTAAATGGAATAAAACTTTTTAAATTCTTTATTTTAATCCAAGGGATCCTTAATGAATTTATTGAAGTTCATTGGAAATTTATTTATTTCAAAAATTAAAAAATTGTAACACTGAAAAAATCAATATAAACCTATGATTATGTTTTTAAAAAGTGTGTCTTGCACTAAAGAATATCAATTTATTTGTGATGTATAATTCAAGCCTTGGGGTTGGTGTTGCCAAAAAGTTTTGAACGAAAATAGCAACAATATTTTTGGAATGTCATTAAGTATTGATTGAAGACGAGATACCATAGAGAGTGACCCATTGATACTCTTATTGTATCATTCGTCCACAGCTATAGTTGATATTCCTAAACCTGAAGATTAACGAGATGAATGTGATGCGATTGAAATGTTGACTAAATTGTGAATAGGGTTTCCAGTACCTTTTTGGTCATTCCTTCATCCATATCCGAGCTTCATTTCATGTAATACCACACACAAATACTGCTCCCAACACTCGTTATTCCCTCGCGTTCTACCCCCGACTCGTGGCTGCCGCCATGGTGGCTGCGCCCCTTTCCCGGGGCCTCCTTTCCCCTTCCGTTCTCCGCGCCCTCTCCAATCCCCACTTTCACCGTCCCTAGCACCAAACGTGTGGTCGCCCTCGCCGCCCTCGCCGCCCTCGCCGCCCTCGCCGCCCTCGCCGCCCTCGCCGCCCTCGCCGCCCTCGCCGCCCTCGCCGCCCTCGCCGCCCTCGCCGCCCTCGCCGCCCTCGCCGCCCTCGCCGCCTCTTCATTCGTGCCTCCGGTGCAATCCGCTCTCACCGGCGGCCACTCCTCTCTCTGTCGCTCCTTTTTGTCCAGCGCTTCCAGCCCCGCCGTTCCCTTCGTCGTATTCCTCAAATGGAGAAGGCCTGGACCTCGGATGCAAACGCAGATTCCCCCACCCACGTGGTCGCAGCGAAATCCAATTGTCTCGCGCCTGCGTGCTGGGCGATACGCGGAGCTTTACCTACGCGGCTTCTAATTGAAAACCTCGCACTGAAACTGACGAGCCGGTCGCGCACGTGACTTTTGCTGGCAGTGGAGGTGGCTAAAGCTCCCACTCTCTGGGCAGTGGTCGTTATTGTAACATCTCCACCTTCTAGCCTACGCATGGACGTGGATACTTTCCTTAAACTGCACAAGTATCATGTATTATTGTGTACATTTTATATTCGAAACAATTCTGCTAAGTGGCTACGTATGCTGTGAGAGAAAAGTATTGAATAAATAAAACAAGTATCATGGGTGTCATAATCTGAAGTTTCTTTCTCTATTACACGACCTTCAAAAATTTAAACAATTTATTTTCTTAATATCCATTTTTATCGATGAGAAAATCCATGTTTTACATAAAATGGGTTCATTTTTAGTTAGTTCTATATCTTGTAATACTAATTATTTTTTCCAAGATTTCGTTAAATATTTCATTAAATTTTAAAACTACTTCTTGATTTTTTTACCTGATTTTGTGACAGAATAAATTAAATAGACTGGCTCCAAAAATTTCACAAATTCTTTCTAATTATTTTTACAGAGAAAAGCTATTTCCTGGAATTAATTATAAAGACTTATCCTCATCTTTATACTTTCTTTTTACTTTCTCGTATACTTACGTATATTTGGAATAATATACATAGTATAGACAAAGTTACGTAATGCTACAGGAAATCGATTTCGAGATTTCAACGGAAATACACGTATTGGGGTTCCAGATACCGGAAAAGTGTTTTCTTCAAAACGTCCGTCCGTCCGTCCGTCCGTCCCTCCGTCCGTCCGTCCCTCCGTCCGTCCGTCCGTCCGTCCGTCCGTCCGTCCGTCCGTCCGTCCGTCCGTCCGTCCGTCCGTCCGTCCGTCCGTCCGTCCGTCCGTCCGTCCGTCCGTCCGTCCGTCCGTCCGTCCGTCCGTCCGTCCGTCGTGCCCGTCTGCTGCCTGTCTGCCCGTCTGCACGTCTGCACGTCTGTCTGTCCATCTGTGAGCACTACCAGCGCCTAAACCATGCGTACGATCTTTTCCAAATTGAAGAAATCTCTGTCCATCTAGCTTTAGTTGAAGCTTTGAAATTTTGAAAAACTTTTTTGGAGTGGAGGACTGTATTGATTTGAATTATTTGAATTTCAGGGGACAGTCGGGTCGTTGATCATAATTTGGAGAAAATTTTTCCTTTCAAAGGCGGAGAATTTTTGGAGAGCTTATTTGGGGAAATTCCATAGTAGTGGTGGGGAAAGTTATCAAAGGATGATGATTTTTTGATTGGAATTATTTGAATTTAAGGAGACAGCCAAAGGAAGAGTCCGTGGCAGCTCATGTCATTGATTCATAATTTGGAGAATATTTTTCGTTTCCAAGTCGAGGAATTTGGTTTCAATGGAGTGGTAATTGGGGGAAATTCCGTAGTGGAGATGGGGAAAGAGTTTGCAACGCCCCTGGAGGCCTGGCGGGAGGCGTCGTGTGGCGGGGTCGGCTGGCGCGGCATAGCGAAGCGCGTCGGCGCCGACGACAGGGCTCAGCTTTCGGGGGTCGAGGGCGGGGCGGGGCGGGGCGGGGCGGGTCTTAGACAAAGAAACGGCCGGGACGAACCTTCTCCCTCCCGGTCGCCTTCTTCCTTGTTCTGCCCTTCTGCACCGGTCCTCACCTCCGCTGCCAAGAGCGCGCACACAACAGCTGCGGACGACTGGGCGTTTGAAGTTCGACCTCTGCCTTGCGTTGAGCGCTTTTTGTGGCGGGCGGTTTGATACCTTATTGCATTTTTTGAGAGAAGCCCTTTAAATTATTTCTGATGAAACTTCTCAAAAACTCTAAAGTTTTCTGTGAAAATGTTATCAAAGTTCTGAATTTGCAGAAACGAATAAATGTAATTTTCTTAAAAATAGCTCCAAATAATCTGGGTTCGTCAGTATTTAAATACTTGTATCTGAAATATTTGCTTTAAATCCATTTTCTATTTGAATAACTGTATTTTTGAGTTTTTTGGACATGCATTTTAAAAATGCATTTAAATAATATTTAAAATGCATGTCCAAGAAAACTCAAAAATACAGTTAATCAGATAGAAAATGGATTTAAAACAAGGATTTCAAATTCAAGTATTTAAATATTGTCCAACCCTGCAAATATTTTTATCTTAATTTTTTGTGCGAATAATGCAAAATGCACTGCATAACATGACAAACACTATTTTGATGTATTATTTTTGTTTTTCAGAAATTAGTTAATGTACTAGTTTTTTTAAATATCTCACACGTTATTTGTATTTACACTACAGCATTCTTATACAGTATTGCATTTATTAATACAAGTGCTTAAAATGATTTTTGATGAAATTTCTCGAAAACTCAAAAGTTAAATGTAAAACTTATCTCAAACTGGCGCATTTTCAGAAACGCTCAAACGACTTTTTCTCAAAAATTGCTCGAATTGTTTCAATGAGGGGAGAGTTACATGAAGCCTGAAAAAATTTAAGTTTTTTCAAAAAGGCGAGGAGGAGTACTTGAAGCCTTAATTGGAAAAATTTTTCAAAAACGGCTCAATTTTTTCTTTTGTACTTATTTTTTCGGATAGAAGTACACTTATACAAATGTCGCAGGTCACATTATCGTTGAACTCTTCGAAAATTTCAAAAGTTAAAATCTTATTCGGCTTCTGCCTTCAGTTACAGTATTGAAGATAAATGTTTGAGATAAATTCTTCTTTAAATAAGGTCATTTACAATTGTGTCGAAAATATGAGTTCATATAATTTTGCGTGAAATATAAGCTATTTTATAACAAAATCTTCTCAAAAATGGACTGTGATATTTTTTTTTTAATAGAACAAATCCCGCTTATAAAAATGGTGTATGCCCCAACTTCGTTGATTCGTATCTTGCAGAAGAGAATTGAGAAGTAAAATATCAAAAGTTTCAATATTACCGTTAAAGATTTTTCTTCAATGAAATCTGTTCTTTTAATTTTACTGTATGTAATAAGTATAATTTATAAATATATTTTTTAATTAAACCTTCCTTTTTTTTAATACAATATATTTATCAATATTAGATCTTTAAATAGTTTTATATGTTTGGTTTTCAAAATATTGGTGGATATCGCTTAATTTTCAAATATATTTTGGCAAAGTTGATTTTCTTTTTCGAACCTGTTCTACACTTTCAATATTAAAGGTAGAAATTTCTTTCTGAATTAGATCTATTTAAAATTGCTACTTCTTTGAACATTTCCATTTTTCAAAATATGAGAAGTTTTATGGCTCTTTTTGAGAGAACTTTTTCGAGTGTGAAAAGGAAAGAGGAAAGCATTGCATATTTAGAAAAGAAGAATTATGTGTTATAACCACCAATTTTAAGGATTTTTACTAAATTATACTTAGTAATAATAATAATAATAATAATAATAATAATAATAATAATAATAATATAATAGTAATAGTAATAAAAAAATTTTATATTTCCATCCACTTGTGCTTTTGGTTATCTGCGCAATGAACGTGTTTGGCAAAAGGAAAGGCAAGCGAATCCAGCAACCGAGTGTCATATTGTTGGTTTGCCAAGACCGTGCTAGCTAGCGTACGCTGCCACCGCCGCTACCGAGCCATCGCCTCATCTGTAGAAAACCACATTTCTTATTTACAATTAAAATGCTTATCTGACAGGACTGCTAGCCATCATTTCATAAAAGTAAATGTATGGATATATGAATATACTTAATTCAATGGCAGAAAGCTAACTTCATTTAAAGAAGCTTATTAAATAGTAGCTGCGGAGTAAATACGATTGAAATTGCAAAATTATTATTATTATTATTATTATTATTATTTTATTATTATTATTATTATCCTTCAAATCATAGCTATTATCCTCTTTTTCTTCCCTGGATGATATTGCGATGATTAAAATGACAAAATTTCTTGGAGAGATTCTAGGAAATCGTCGAAATTTCCCATTTCAGGAACAGCGGGGTCATCTGGCATTCCACTCAGCTCCCTTAATTAAAATTTAATGAAATAACGCCGACTTCGCCGCAGGACTTCGTATTCGCTGCTCCAATTCGCCTCTTAAGGAGAAAACCCCAGAAGTTCATTGCGGGAGTACAAACTGCAAGATTTTTATGATTGTTTCGGTAGTGTGTGTTCTCTTTATAATCTTGTTTTTGTATTTTTTAGTTTAAATTTTCTCTTTTAAGCGAACAAAATGAATAATGGTTAAATTGAGAATAGCAATGGAACTTGTTTTAATTGCAAATTGCTCTTAGCAGTTTGATATTTAAAGATAATTCAATTCCAGAAAGAATACAACTTTTTTAAATATTTGATAACATTTTGCTGTGTCGGATGTTTGAGATTTAACTTATTTTAACTGCTTTAAATGGAACGTTTAATATAAAAAACCTCCAGAACGTTTTTTTGTCAAAATTTCCGCATCGATGTTTGCAGCAGCATATAACGCTGCATACACTGCGAAGAGTATACTCGGTATACATTAGTACATAATAAATTAAAAGACGACAAAGATAAATTAAAAGATCCGTATCCATAGAACGTTAAAATATGAAAACGTCAAATGGTAATTAGACAGAAGTGTATTTCCTGTGGATGGTATCGTACAAGAAACTACAGTGTTGGTTCATACAACATGATTTCAAAATCTAGGGCAGACTAATAATATTTTTAGATGTCTTAACGAAGAAAAATTTTAGAAGTCTTGAATCCCGTGAACAAATATAACAATCCAAATATATACAAGAAAATGAAAATTAGAATGATAAATGTATGATTAAAAGTGTTACATTGTATGGAGAAGAAATATGGCAACTTCCAAAACAACAGAAAAGAAAATTGAGGGCTTTGGAAGTTCGTTTCTCAGAAGAGCGGCAGCAATATCTAGAACGGAAAGAATTAGAAATGAACGGGTTAAGGAGATAATGAATCTGTAACATGATATTATAGAAGAAATTGAAACGAAACAACTCGCTTGGTTTGAACATGTACAGCGAATGGGCGAGAAAAGACTCTCCAAAAGATCATTAGAATGGCAACCAACTGAAAGGAGGGAATGAAGAAAACCAAGACCAAGGAGGAACGACCAGATCAGGATGATAATCCAGAAGTGGAATTACCTCCTGATTCCTGGAAGAATAGAGAAGATTGGAAAAGAAGACTAGGTGCCGGAAGATCGAAGTAGCGGTTAATAAACCGGCAAGAAGAAGAAACAGAAGAAACAGAAGAAACAGAAGAAACAGAAGAAACAGAAGAAACAGAAGAAACAGAAGAAACAGAAGAAACAGAAGAAACAGAAGAAACAGAAGAAACAGAAGAAACAGAAGAAACAGAAGAAACAGAAGAAACAGAAGAAACAGAAGAAACAGAAGAAACAGAAGAAACAGAAGAAACAGAAGAAACAGAAGAAACAGAAGAAACAGAAGAAACAGAAGAAACAGAAGAAACAGAAGAAGAAAGAAGAAGAAGAAGAAGAAGAAGGAAAAGAAGAAAATGGTCTCAGACGAGAAAATGGAGGCCACAGAAGCGGCGGAGAGTTTTCTAGATGGGAATATTCTTGTGTGAACGCGAGAAACAATCTTTTTTTACACAGGTACCCTTTTTTGAAAATGTAATTAAATATGTTTTTGAATTAATATAATGTTTCTGAATTAATATTCTGCTTCTTGTGAGTAAATACAATAAATCCATTTACGCATTTTATTATTATTAGTGTGTCATTTTGCCCACATGGTCTTCACGAAATTAACTTTTCCGTATTATTAGGCTAAAATATTTATAGTGTTATAATATGTTAAATATTTGGTTAAAAGCATCACTAGTTATCATGGTTAAGACCAGTTTCTAAGTATTCTTGGGATACAGCACTAAATTCGATAAATGGCATTCAAAGGGCGAATGGCTTACCTGTTTCTGAGTAGATTTCTTAACTAAAAATTACCAATTTTCAATTTGTTCTATTTTTTAATTTAATTGTTTTCAAACCCCTATTTTATTCCCATTGAGACGACTTTAAAATTGCAAAAGGTTGGTAACGTTTATGGACATGGCAAAATTCTATGTCCTGAACGTATTTGAGCTCCTTTAAATCTGAAATGTATGGGTTCGTGTTCGGTTATTGCAATGGCAATATTAATAAAATGTTACATCTTTTTCTTTAAATATAAATAAGGAAAACACTATGTTCGTTCTAATATTCACCACTACGATGCATAATCTTCACGTTCTGTAAGCTTGAATATGAAGCCTCCAATTCTTTCTCTCCAGCTTTCAAATGTCCTTTAAGTGGGCATTACGGAGACAATGGGCTTTGCCAGGATTACATGGAATTAATTTATAAAAAGTAACTATCGCACTGTCATTTCTTAGTGAACCGAGGTCATGGAGGAAGATGTCTCATTAGTAGTACTAACTTGTGAGAATATTTTGAATAATAATTTATTTGAAAATATGCAATTTTGGACATAAGTAGCCTAATTAACAATTTTATTTACAGAGTATTGCAATAAACATTATGATGGGAGTACGTCATGCTCTTCTAATAATGATAATATCCGTAAAACCACATCCAACCATCGATAATAGTTATTGGTATCATTATTGTCATATGAAAGTGTATGCAAATTCATTTCCACTTACAAGTTTTGTTAGCAATTCTGCATCCAACATTGCCTCGCATTACTTCCACTGGCTTTTAGAACTCTCAATTTTTTTAAATGATTGAGAACTACGATCTCTAAAATTATCCTTTCGCCTCTGGAGTTGTATATCTCTTTCGGAAAACAAAAGTAACAGATGTGATTGCAGTATTCATTTCTCTTCTGCCATACACGCGGGTGTCTCGGACATCTTTATAGTACAATATATTCTTCTGAATGTGAATACAGAGAGGTTTTGTGAAAAACCGTGAAAAAACTTCATCGCGTGTACGATATATTGCATTTGAATGGAGTTAGAATATGTGTTCTGGAGAAATATTCTCTTCCGGTACTCGGTGCTTGCCAGAAGGAAACATATTTGTGTTGTGTTGGTTCGTAAACGGAACTAAATGAATTTTAAATTCAAATGTTATGAAAGTTTTGGGATTGGATATGGCTTGCATACATAAACACTTGTGCATTGCGTGT
Organism: Teleogryllus oceanicus; assembly: GCA_964035755.1. Lineage (NCBI taxonomy): Eukaryota > Metazoa > Arthropoda > Insecta > Orthoptera > Gryllidae > Teleogryllus > Teleogryllus oceanicus. Next base: position 103,236,266 of record CAXIVR010000009.1, read on the forward strand.
AAGACGTAACTTTGTCGGTTTTGAACAAAATTTACCACCGAGGACGAACAATGAAATCAGTTTTGCAGTGGGTTTCTTAGTTCTGGTACTGTGTGTCCCCAACAGTAACTGTAGCATTGGTTTGTGACTACATATCGAAAAGTTTTTTTGTGGTATCCTAATTTTTAGTACAGCATGAATCTTTACGTTGCAGTAATTCAATTTTATTGCAATATTAAAAATTTAGAGTATGCGCTTGTATCATTAATATTCCTTTTCCACTGGATATTACCTTTTTTCACGAATTTGTGCAGAAAGTTCTTGAAGTAGTAGCAATCATGTTATGAAGCGTTTCGGTAGTTGAGAACAAAGTATTGAAATGTTTTTCATATTTTTCTACTTCAATCTTCTTTGTTGTTTTTTCACTACTATTATTACACCGATATTACACCGATTATTCACTACTATTATTTACTCTATGTTAATATTTATTTATTCTATTCACACAAAACTAAATTAAATGTCAGTAGAAATGATAAATATTCCCACACTTCCTTCCTTTTCACAAGAAAGTAATAAAAAAACTATTTCAGTGTTATCCCAAAGTGAATTACGATTTATTTGTAATCATGGAGTAAAATACATAAGATAGATGTAATAAAGTATCTACCTACATCCATTAACCTACATCCATTAACTACCTATAACAGCAGTGTATTTTCATACCATTCATGAGTTGATAATATCGTACCAATTTTGTGATATTTGCATTGCATTAAGGCACCTTTTTAGCTCAACCTTCGATGTCTGTAAGCCTCTAGCAGGTTTGGAGTGATCGCTCCGCTTTAGATATAGCTTCCAGAGACTTATTAGAGCCTCCTTTCTATTATTACAATCATGGTCACTATAGCTATGCAGAAACTCCCTATACAAAGCGATCAGTTGTCTGACATACATATCACTGCCACAACCGATCTCGTTTTTATCACCGCGTTCAGCTCTGTAATGTGGAATTGAGTATAACGTAGATATTGAATAGTCGCTTCAGAAGTCGATGGGAATGAGGTATTGAAAGTGAGATCGTTTGATTCATTGTTTGCCATTGTGTTTCCATACGTCGTGGAAGTAGAGTTCCAAATCCCCTTAACCCTTCTGAAGATTTCTTGTCAGAGATCAGGCTAAAAATAGTTTTAATTTTTCGAAATGGGAGATTAATTGGTAACTTCTGACTACGTGTATTTTACAAATCTCTTAAAGTAAGAAGTGTTGGGTAAATTTTAGACTTCTTTGAGTATGAACTCTTAAGGAATTAATATAGGCTCAGCTAAGGTTTACGTATAATCGCTCTTGGTTTATTTACGATATTCTCTGAGTTTTCACAGTTAAGACTAATAGATGAAATGTTTCTCTCTTTTAATTCCTTTCGGCAATATTATTCCATTATTTATTGCTATATTGAACATATTTCTATTTTTAATAAAATAATAGACATTATCTTGCTCATCTTAACTACATGTTTCTCATTCCTTGAACGAATTGATTTCTTTGTTTAATGATGATTATTACACCAACTACTTCAATATGATTAATTGCAATATATTTTCCTTTGCTTTTATTTACTCTTAAAACCATTAGCAGTGAAGTACACAGTAATTGAAGGACTCGTGAGCTCTGTCTCCTTGCATCGGCTGAGCTTAGCTTAGAACCAGCATTGTCACTGTCTCTGCAACGACTCTGACTGGAAGGTACTAGGGTTCGAGCCCCAACGGTAGCGATAATTTCGGCCTTTCCTTTACAGCTATGACGAATTCACTCACTTTATGGAAGAGTATTCTAGCGGCCGACCGCTCTAATAGTATTTTTCTTTGGATTTTCCTATCAATACTAGGTGACTTCCGAAGCAGATCCCTAACAAACGGGCCACGGATCGCGCGCGACCTTTCCTTCCTCTTCCTTGCCCTTTCCTCACCCCTTAAATATACAAACTTTAATATATATTATATATATATATATATATATATATATATATAATATTATATATATATATATATATATATTTTAAAAGCATTTTAAAGGTCACCAGGAATATATCTATACCATAATCGCTCTATAATATCTTGTCCTGAGAGGCAATCTGTGTGTTGAATTGAAACTGGACCAAACACTCAACACAACTATTCAAGTGCCGAGGTGAGACAAATGAAAATCACGAGCAAATATGTTAAGACACAGGACCGAGATAGTTGTAGAAAGTATTCGGGGCACTCTTCACCGCTCTTCAGAAGTGTGATAGGTATAGAAGCGTTACTCTAAGAAGGGACCATTTTGTCAGGTCGGGAAGCAAATGCATGTCATGCAGAGCGACGGCATTGCAAGAGGTGGTGATGAAACCATTTAGTAATGAGCTAAGTAAACGAACGCATTGACGAATTGAGTGAATGAATATTATCCGCAGTTATGTAGTCAGTAGTAGCTGTCAACGTGGTCCCTTATAAAAATCTCTCCATACCGTAATAGACTCTTTAGCCTTTCAGGCACCGAAGCCTTTCTCTCTAGCCTTTCAGGCACCGAAGAGAATAGGCAACTAATACGAAAAAATGTGACATTCTGTAGCATCATTAGTTTTTTTGAAATCTTTTTTCCTCCTTCATATCCAAAAACTACTTCAGGACATGCGTTCATTGTATTCTTCGAAGTGATATTAGATTAGCTAAAGCGGATGTGAGGGCGGTGGAACCAGTTAGTGTAGATGGAGGAAGGCGAAAGTGGAGTTGAAGGGGTTGAAGCGGGGGGGAAAGGGGATGAGGGGGACAGAACTGAAGACGGACGCAAAAGCGCAGCCGAATCCAGTGAAGATGATGGAGTCGAATGTGAAACCCAGGTGGGAGTCGAAGGCGAATCCCGGGGTAAGGCGAAGACCAGATCGGAGTCGAAGGCGAAGACCAGGTCGGAGTCGAAGGCGAAGACCGGGCGGAATCGAAGGCGGCGGTGAGGGTGGAAACGTGCGTGGGCGGATGCTAGGGGCCAAATCTCGCGAGAGCGCGGTGACGGACCCAGGACCCAGGGCAGCGCCTGCGCGGCACGGCGCGGCGGTCGGCACCCGCCCCTCAGCCCGCGCGCCGTTTTAATCCCTGGAGGTAATTCCGCGCGGATTAGGTTGTTAAGGGCCGAGCAGGGGCGGGGCGCCGCAGGGTCTCGCTGGCAGGGACTGGGCGGCGGAGCTGTGCGTCTTCTGTTTAAGAATGAACGACTAATGCAGCAACTAAGTGAATGTACGTTAGAAATACTTTGAATGTATAAGTTGATAAATATCTAAATGGAGCAACAATTGTGGACATATTTTCAGCATGAAAATATGATTTTTGCTGTTATTTTTGCCGCTATGTATGTATGTGCGCGTGTACAAATACGGACATACATGTTTGTCTTGAATTTAAATTTTTTATTTTAAAGTCAAATGCGATTGTGCCTCCGGTTTCGCAAGTTAACGATGTTAAATCAGCTTAGTAAGGTCTCATAACTGATATGTTCTTTGCATTGACGGTAATAACTAAGAAAGAAAAATGTACATCCTCACCTAAAAACATTGCTATGAGCAACTTTGCATTTGAATTGGACATGTTCCAAATCTCGGATTGTAGAATACTTTCACGTTTTAATCTTCGTTAAAGTAATTACCAAAATAAAGATAAAGCTAGTAAGAGGATAGAATCTTAATACTGGTTTAGGAATATTAACTAAGAATGTTTGTTGAAAATTAACAAAAATAAATAAAATTCCTGAATATTTGTCCTGGTAGGCGACTGATGAATCGATTATTATAGCTTGTCATCCTATTCCATTACCAACTTAATTGAAATTAATGGCGTTTGGCTTGAATGAAGCTGAAGGACGCTGTTATAAACCTGTATTCTGCACCCCTGTGCACGAACAATTCATTTTATTTACTATTCTAAAGCAAAATGTGTAAATTAACTTATCGTTACATTTCAATGTTTTTCAGTTTCCTGTAAATTTATATTTAAAGTTAAGGCATTACAATACACGCGGCGTATGAATGATTGATCTTTATCCACTCTCTTTAAAAGACTTCTAGTTTCGGTACTACGTCATCCATCATTCATTTTCCGCATTCCGCAGACAGATATATCTCACATACGTAATACAATTACATTTGAGAATTCTCGTATGTGAACATTGTAAGTACATTACCTTTTTCCATTTCCCAAATTCTCAAGAGGCACATGTTGAAAATGCAATTTTCTGTTGCCGCTTCTTTTTCCCTAAATTCATTTGTACCTTTAAATTTTCGCATTCCGTCCAATTCCGTCTGCGAATTCCGATCTTGTTGTGTCTTCTGTTCATTCGTTTGGACGACCGCCGCCGCCGCCCTCGCTACCATCACTATCTTCGCCGCATCCGCCGCGTTCTTCACCAGCACCACCTCCATCATCAAAACCACCATTGCCTCTGCCTCCTTCAACCGCCACTGTCTCCGCCACTGACACTGCGCCGCCTTTGCCTGCGTCCCTGCCTCGTTCGCCTCCTCCGCCACCGCTTTCACCTCCGCCGCGGCCGCGTGAAAAGACGGAGCACGCCGCCGCCACCGCCGACGCGGGCGCAGCGCAACTTATTCATGCGGCCGCAGCTCGCGCCCCGCAGGGCAGCACGAGGGGCGGCGCTGGGCGGCTGCGGCAGCTTTGGGCTTGCGCCCGCCCTCGCCGCCCCCACTCGCCACGCGCGCTTACCGCTACCACTGTTGCGCCGCTCACCGTCCCGCTCGCTCTCACATGCTTGCTACATCAGCTCGCCGACCCTACTCGCCGACCCTGCTCGCCGCCCGTGCTCGCCGCCCGTGCTCGCCGCCCTGCTCGCCGCCCGTGCTCGCCACCCGTACTCGCCGACCCTGCTCGCCGCCCGTGCTCGCCACCCGTGCTCGCCGCCCGTGCTCGCCGCCCATGTTCGTCACCCGTGCTCGCCACCCGTGCTCGCCGACCCTGCTCGCCGCCCGTGCTCGCCACCCGTGCTCGCCGCTCGTGCTCGCCGCCAGTGCTCGCCACCCGTACTGGCCGACCCTGCTCGCCGCCCGTGCTCGCCACCCGTGCTCGCCGACCCTGCTCGCCGCCCGTGCTCGCCACCCGTGCTCGCCGACCCTGCTCGCCGCCCGTGCTCGCCACCCGTACTCGCCGACCCTGCTCGCCGCCCGTGCTCGCCGCCCGTGCTCGCCGCTCGTGCTCGCCGCCAGTGCTCGCCACCCGTACTGGCCGACCCTGCTCGCCGCCCGTGCTCGCCACCCGTCTGCCGACCCTGCTCGCCGCCCGTGCTCGCCCCCCGTACTCGCCGACCCTGCTCGCCGCCCGTGCTCGCCACCCGTGCTCGCCGACCCTGCTCGCCGCCCGTGCTCGCCACCCGTGCTCGCCGCCCTGCTCGCCGCCCGTGCTCGCCCCCGTGCTCGCCGCCCGTGCTCGCCGCCCATGTTCGTCACCCGTGCTCGCCACCCGTGCTCGCCGACCCTGCTCGCCGCCCGTGCCCGCCGCCCGTGCTCGCCGCCCGTGCTCGCCGCCCCTGCCCGCCGCCCGTACTCGCCGACCCTGCTCGCCGCCCGTGCTCGCCACCCGTGCTCGCCGACCCTGCTCGCCGCCCGTGCTCGCCGCCCGTGCTCGCCGACCCTGCTCGCCGCCCGTGCTCGCCGCCCGTGCTCGCCGCCCATGTTCGTCACCCGTGCTCGCCACCCGTGCTCGCCGACCCTGCTCGCCGCCCGTGCTCGCCACCCGTGCTCGCCGACCCTGCTCGCCGCCCGTGCTCGCCGCCCGTGCTCGCCACCCGTGCTCGCCGCCCGTGCTCGCCACCCGTACTCGCCGCCCGTGCTCGCCGCCCGTACTCGCCGCCCGTGCTCGCCGCCCGTGCTCGCCGCCCGTGCTCGCCACCCGTCTCGCCGACCCTGCTCGCCGCCCGTGCTCGCCACCCGTGCTCGCCGACCCTGCTCGCCGCCCGTGCTCGCCACCCGTGCTCGCCGACCCTGCTCGCCGCCCGTGCTCGCCGCCCGTGCTCGCCGCCCGTGCTCGCCGCCCGTGCTCGCCGCCCGTGCTCGCCGCCCGTACTCGCCGACCCTGCTCGCCGCCCGTGCTCGCCGCCCGTGCTCGCCGCCCGTGCTCGCCGCCCTGCTCGCCGCCCGTGCTCGCCACCGTGCGTGCTCGCCGACCCTGCTCGCCGCCCGTGCTCGCCACCCGTGCTCGCCGACCCGTGCTCGCCGCCCGTGCTCGCCGCCCGTGCTCCCCCCTCTCACCACCACTGCTCGCTTCCCACAAACCTTGCGTGCCATCCCCTACACAACTAACTGCCGCCCCGCTGCCGCCTTACTCTCTACTGCCAGCCGCTTCACTTCCCCACTGTCCGCAGGCCCGATTCGTGTCTCATTCTCAACCTGCCTGCAGTGAGCGCTGCACTGCCAACCAAAAGCCCCGATAATTCTCCTCTCCTGTTTACCACGCCGTCAGCCATGTCCGCTGCCCGCTGACGCTTTTCCCTGCATACAACCATCGCCGCCGCCCACTCTTCAGACTGCTCCTACTCTCCCGCAGGACCCGGAGAGGAGGCTCAGTGCAACAACTGATGTCACTGCAGTGCCTCAGACCTCTAGGTTCGAGTCCTGAAGGCAGCAGGGTTTTCGACACTGGCTTTTCAACTAGATCAAATTCAGTCGCTGTCTGGAGGAGAATTCTAGCGACCAGCTGTTCTGATCGGTAGTTTTCCTTGGTTTCTCCAATCAACACCAGACAAATGCCGGAGCAGTACCCTAACAAACGGGCCACGGGCCGCGCGCGATCTTCCCTTCCTCTTCCTTATCCTATCCACACCCCTTACACACACTTACACTAACATGCACTACATTACCACACATGCCAGGAGACCGGTCGGGGACTTCGAACTTGTCCCGGATAGGGCAGTACCCCACTGGTGGGAGATACGTGGTTAGGGAAAATCCCGCTAGTGACGGTAGGTCGGCGCCCGATCTCGCCATCCAGTGGGGGAAGTTCATTGCCACCTCCCACTGATATAACATGCACTACACGTACGGGACTAATGACTTCAGGAGTTGACGCGCCCGAATCACTAACAATCAATCAACCTCCCGCAGAAACACTATACGCGTCCACCCAGACATCTCCCAACTGCCTCAACCCATCAATTTATCCCTCTACCTCTACCCTCTCGACCCCCTCGCTCCCCGCCCTCTCTGAAGCTCCATTTATCTCCTCCAGATCCATTCGCCACTGTCTGCCGCGCTCCCCAAAGGGGTCACATCTTCCGCCGCCTCGTCACAACTTGTCGCATCCTCCCTTCCCCGCTGCGCTCACGAGCCCGGCGGCGCATTTTTAATTTTTTTTAATGATACCAATGTCTGAAATGGTTGAATGATTAGATGGATAGGTCAAAAAGATATGATACGAATGTTGGTGAAGCAATGGTGGGAACGGAAGAGTGGCTGGAGAAACGGAAGAACCTTCATAAAACATGTTGCGAATACGCTTTCCCCACAAATGCCACATTTATCGGAATGGATTTGTTCTCCTGGACCCAAAGGTGAAAGGTGAGCGGACGGACCAGTAAACCACACTTCGCCCTCACGAACTCGGAAACTCTGGGGGTCTTGACCGCTTTCACTCACACACGCACACACATACACACACCTGCATTCCACCTCGTTTTGGGGCATTCAGACATTTCCGCATCTCCTGGCCCTCACTTCGTCCCATTTCCATTCCTAACTGCAGTCCCCGCAGCTTTCGCCGGTGTCGCCGCATCCGCCTCACGTCACTTGTGGCACGTTGGCACCAGTCACCTCGAAAAGCCGGAAAGAGCGGGATATGTTTTGGAGGTCTAAAATTACGATTTTGGGGAGCATTGATTAGCGATCACGGCTATCACTTATGTCCTTTTTATTTAAGGGTTGTATCACATAGGTTTACTTGCACATCAACCTCCTATGGCCTATATTTGTTTGAAGGACTTACAATACATGGGAAGGGACCAAAGAGGTTTGTGCGAGCTGTCTACTCACTAGAATTAAGATCTTTATGATTTAATAGCTCTTTTTTTCACGCCCTCGCCGACATTGCCATTTCCCCAAACCCACCTTTATTAACGTCACGTCTTGTCCACAGTCCCCTCCATCTCAACTTTTTTCTCTCTGCCACACCCCTGTCTCATCCATTCTGTCACCGTCATCAGTATCTCTCAACCAGCTTACTCTCCAGCTGACTTTATTGTCTTCATTGTTCCTCTCTCCCGCCACCATGACCACTGCTTCCACAGAAAACTTGCCGCTTGCGCAAGCGCAGAGCGATCCACGCTTCTCTTCCATTACGGAAATTGCATTTGACGACTGAGGGATGCTTGTTTGTGTTACGTCATTTTATTATCATTTTAGAAGTGCTTTAATTGTTGTAATGATGAGGTCCTGGAATACCTCACAAATTCTCAAGAGTGAAAGAAGGAAGTGTGTTCAAAGTTTATCGTTGAGTCCACAAATGAAATTAACCATTCTTAAATTACAAGGGGTGTAACGTATCAAATCTGTTCGTTCGTTTACCATTACAAATAAGTTTTCTATAATTCGGAAACAAAAATATCTAGTTTCTGAAATGTTAATATCTCGCATTTTTAAATTTATAATAATAATAATAATAATAATAATAATAATAGTTATTACTATTATTACTATTATTTCTTCATCTTTCAACTATTAATAGTTAAATTGTTGGGAAGGGATTCTGAAACTTAAGAAAGCATGCGCAGATGATTTTCTCCCCTATACGTAACATACATTTTTTTGACTCTTTTTGACTAAATAAATACTTTTTCTACGACTAATAATAGAAATTAAAGCTAGACTTGTACATTGAACAGTTATGTGGCAGCTGGTATAAAGTTTTCAGTCAGTGCTATCTGCCAGATATTTACTTACTCTTCTCGGTGGCATTGGCTAAGCATAAATAAGCACAGTCAGACTTCAAAAGAGCACTTCGGGAGTCAAGTTAGGATTCAAATGATTAAATAAATGTCATCAAAGTTCATTGTGTCTGTTCTTGTTTCTTATCAGCTTCATAAATGATACAGTTCTCACAGAGAGATTCAGTCTTCTGATTTTCTTTTGAGCTTTAAAAGTAGGAGACGGCACGTGTGATTTACAATCACTTCCCCAGGGGTCGTCTCGGCATAGTAATGTACACTATGTAAGAGAACAATGACCAAATGATTGATAACTGCTCAACTGCACACTTTTCTGGCTGATCAAACATCTGTACTGTAATGAAGCTATATCATAATGACTATCATTATCTCATTATTTAAGGGGCTGCGGCCTTCTAAAACGAGAATTATAGAACGGAAGTTAAAAAGATCTTTATGATATCCAAAAACCCTTATTATACCTTTATATACCGGCGCTACTGTTGTAAACTCCTTGTCCTGTTACCAGCGCTTCGATCACTCATCCATATTTATTTTCAACATTCAATCAATTCCAGGCCAACTGCGATATCGTATGGAGTTTCGAGGACAAAGATGAAACGTTGGTGAGAGGATTTACCTACTATAGTACCTAGTATGAGAACTAGATGTCGCTTGCTCTGATCTGTCCATTCTGAAGTTTTCTCCTAACTCTTCCAGATGGTGAACAAATCAACGAGTCACTGACCCTTCCAGTCGCTAGTTCCTTGCTAAATCCAAGGGATGGGTGTATCATTATCAGCACATGGACTATCCATATCGATCAAAAATCTCCGACAAACGTTGAAACTCCAGAATATAGCGAATAGTTCGTGGATAGGGTAGACTAAGTGAAAATGAATTGCAATCATTCAAAATGTGCAAATAAATAGAAAACGCAATATATCACGGCATTACGAGAAAATACAAGACTTAACGATTACAAATTTAAAAAAACAAATACAGAGAAAATTGTAATGTAATTTTAAGTGACAAAATTAATTTTGACCCGTCAGTTTATGATCGACATCATAAACCAGTGAAATCTTTCGAATTTTAGTTTTATTAGTAACTAACTGAAGTGCATCACGTTATTGAGTCACTATCATCTGTTAGACACGAAAAGCAATAAATTGTATCAATAATGTATTCCGTCCCGCTGTCTCCTACCGTACTTCTCTTACCTTCCCTACTTTGACCACTCGTCCTGCCATGTTTCCTACAATAGTTGTTACTGCAGGCAACTGAGTACACGAATTATTGTTTTCCGAAAAAAAAATCCAGAGACAATTTTGCCCTTCAATTATTTAAGAATTAATTGTGCCGTAGGAATAAAAAAATAGAATATATGACGACATTCTATGGGTTTTCAAAACCCTTTGATCCCCTGTCTTTGATTTCCTGGCCGTTTTCAAGATATTTCTGGAAAACTGAGAAAGGCGCAATTACATTTTGCCGTGAAGCGTAGAAAGAGGGAATAGAGTAGGTAATAGAACGAAATCTTATGTAGTAACTTTACTCATCTTTTGAAGATCACATGTATAAAATTTCATTAAGTTCGGATTAAAACTATAGATTTATAAAAAAAAACAATTACACATTCTTGTCTTTAATTAATAGAAAATAATAGTTGGAAAACATGCAATCTACGATATGCAAAATATTCGACTTTTCTGTACAAACCCCATCAAAAAATTTTGCTGTCCCCGAGATTAAATCCGGTCAGACAGAAAGAAATTGTAACAAATTTTAATTATTTACAGTTAATATGCAAGATAAACAATTAATATACAAGATAAAATTTAAATGATCATAGTATTTAAACCTAGAGTAGGATTTTGAGAAGGATGGTTTATAGCGTTGTTAATGAAGCGAAGTTCTCATTTAATATTTCTCTTTGCCTACGATACATACGGAGGGCAGTTTTATACTTAAAACCAATTCCATATTAACCTTGTTTATAACTCGCGTTCTCATGAATTTCAAGAGATATAGAAGTTACAGTTTTAAACACATTTTCTGTTTCATTTCAACTCTCTACTTCTTCCTTTTTTAATTTATTTTTATTCTTTCTCTTCTCCTAATTAACGTGTGCTATAGAAGCTGCTTCAAACTATGCTTTTGGACTCAGAAACCACCGAAGCAAATACTTCTTCTTCTTCTTCTTCTTCTTCTTCTTCTTCTTCTTCTTCTTCTTCTTCTTCTTCTTCTGCTTCATGGATTTAGGCCTTAAGGCCTGTTTCCACATCAAGAGTGAGTCTCTTTGGTTCTGATGTCATCATTATTTTTTCTATTTCATGTTTGGAGGCATGCGTTGGATATGATCATGCCAGTTACTCCTAAATGATTGGATTCTGTCCATCAGATTGAATATATTCAGTTCGGTTCTGATGTCATCATTATATTGTCTATCCAAGATATTGTAACCTGCTACTGAACGTAAGAATTTCATTTCGGCGCTTTCTATTTTTCTTCTGTCTGTTCTATTTATTGTCCAGTTTTCGCATGCATAAGTTAGCATGGGTACTGCCATTGCTTTGTAGAATTTGAGTTGCGTGGTTTTTAAAGTCTTGGTTTTTTTTGCAAATACTTAATTTATCTATTTTGCTAAGGATAAAACTTACATGAAAAAGTAATGGAAACTGGATGAAATTCAGCAGAATGAATGACATAGAACTGAATTGACTGTTACGTGAACTGAATTAACAGTCATCTGAATTGACTGTTATCCCTTATCACCTCCTGTTTCGACACTTCCATTAACACTAAGACGTGACATCCTCGTTTGCCTTCTCGCGGGTTAACGAAGGATAAAGTGAGATCAGGCACAGAATGCGATTCCCCGTTCCTCGAGCGGGATTTTCTCTCAAACGAAGTCGGGAAACGAAACGTCGTTTGCAGAAGCCCTACATTGGGTATCAGCCAAGTGCAACCGGAGGAGACGAAAAGAAGCAGTCAGTGCGAATTTCTTGAAGCTTCTGCAGAACGGAAGCCGTTGAGACGGGACTGTTATTTTCTCGCTAGCCCAACGCTTCGCACGCGCAGATAATTACTTCTCTGGAGACAAAGAGGAGCTTAACAACATCCTGGGAAGAGACGGCGGCGAAGCTGCTAGATGTGCTTTTGCGCGACGGCTCTCCAGATGGAGGCGGTGTCTCGTGGGCGCAGACGAAGCGGCTCATATGATCCCCCCTGCACAACCGTCTCTTGACGAACACAACTCAAAGATATACGCAAACAGATCGCGAGAGATAAAATTCGTTTCCTCTCTGCGTTGCTTATAAGACAATCAAAGTGTATGGTTTTGCACAATAGCTTCTTCATACAAGAAAGTGTGTGTAATTTTGTGCATCAACGATATTTCTGCTTGTATAAATAGAATTATTTACTTGGATAAAATGAGTCAAATTCAGTAGAAATAATTTATCCAAGTATATCATTAGGACTGTAAGAGACGCGTAAAGCAAAAGCGAGAGTGAGATAGCCGAAACGACAGTTAATATGAAAGACAAAAAAGAGAATAAGGGAGGGACGAAAACATATATTAAAATCGAAAATTCATTTCTGGTTAGAGGAGATATCGAAAACGAAGTACTAGTAAGGAATGTGGGAGTAAGAGGAAAAAGAAAAAAGAAAATATTACAAGTCTGAATGAAGAAGTAGGGGCAAGCGAGGGGAGCGAGTAATAAAATAGTCAATTTCCAATACAGAGAGGATACAGAAGACATGTTCATTGAGGCCGCGAGAGAAAGAGATTGGCAATTTAACAAAAGTGAGAGGAACTGAAGAGCAAAACATGGTAAGCGGGAAATAAAAAGGCAAACTTTTTTCAACAAAATATGTCAAAGTATCCATGATGTTGAAAAATAAACTCTCAGGGGGAGGGAAAGAAATTGATAAGAGGGTGAGTGAGCCAAGAGAAAATATGAAAGGAAGCGAGATAGCAATTGAGAAAAGAAACGATCAATGGATTCAGGTTCAATTAAAATAATTGTACTCGGAATTTCTTGAAAAAGGCACAATCTGAGACACGGGGCTTAAGAAATGGAGAAATGGAAACAAACCGAAAGAAAACACAAAAGGCACGGAAGAAGAAGAAGCGACAGAGCAAGAGAGGCCGGGCGCAAGCGCGTTGTGAATTTGCGAATGGAAGAAGGCGAGCGGGAGGGGCGAGGCCGTGCGCCGGAAATGAGTCTGCCTTGGAGATGTCCGGGGCGGGCAGACCGGGGCTCCTCCGAATGCAGATCCGGCGCGCCCGCAGCGCCGTCAGCCCAAGACCTCTCAGAGAGCGCCTGCCTGCTTCGCATGCCCAACGCAGCCTACCTATTATCAACCAAGTAATGTCCAAAGCAACTCACCTATGGTCAAGTAATGACCAACGCAACTCACCTAGGATTAAAGAATGTCCAACGCAAGCCACATATGATTAAGCAAGTAATCTCCAACGCAACTACCTATTATTGACTCAGCCATTGATGTTATCAACTTCTGCCTCTCCGTAAGTCAAATGTGATTCCTATTGTCTGCTGTTATAACTATCATCTTACGCGTTAGGAGTGTTCAAAATGATTTTATGAACTCAAAATATTAGAACCTCTAAAGACCGAACAAAAATTTAGAAGCTCTCAAGTATATTTGACACATTTTACTTTTACTTTTTCTAAAATAATTACAATTACTTTAAGAAAAATACCGAGGATAAATTATTTTACACATTTTAAAAGAAGTATCATGTTATGCATTTGGAAGTGTAATGTTTGTTTTGGAGGAAAATCTCCTTGTATTTATTGCACAATATTTCCACATTCCTATTTTGAATTCTTCGCCTACACAAGTATTTATACACCCTTTTTAATGTGTACACATTTTTAGTGCGTAATGCAAAAAAAATTAAAAATATCTAAAAATTATATTTGATCTGTGCTCTAGCTTTGAAAAATAAGAAAAATACTATATTAGGAAGCTCATCCAGAAAGTAAGTTACCCTAAGCCGTCAACAAAACAAAAACACAATTTATTGGAAGAAATTTATTGTAGTACATATAAATCATATTGCATTCTTTGGTTGCGCATAATCACCACAAGAATTAATACATTTGTCAAACCGTGGTATCGACGTTTGTATTCCAATATCACAAACGTCTGCCGTCTGGGATAGCTACCAGTATTTGGGAGCTACGAGCAACTCTGTGTTCCAGTAATGCTGACGAGTCAGAAATCTGTTTTCTTTTTGTTGACAAGCTAGGAAAACTTAGTTTCTGGAGGAGCCTCGTAATAAAAAACTACTTTTTGCGGAAGGACAAGAAAGATTTCTAATATATTCCAGCATCATAACTTTGATTATCAGAATCTTCTTAATTATTTTTTAAAATATAACTAATCTTTATTATAGCTAAAATAAATTTATCAAATATTGTGCTAATTTCGAATATCTTTAGGTGGCCATGTCTCCAGTTTAGAAAGAATATTTTGAACACTTAGAAATGGGAAAGTATTGAATTATGCACTAAGCAAAGAAGATATTAGAATTGTGGATATACAATTGTAATGAATTGTGGATTCCGGTGCCTTTAAAGGAGCAGAGAAGAAACTTACATCTGTGTGTTAGGGCACTACAAGTCAAACTATAAATTGCAGCTTCACAGACCGAGAAAAAATAACGCCCACTCAATACGCAACCGGTCCTAGAGAAATTGACTATTTTGGTCTATCGTGATGCAGTTCATTGGCTTTTCTATTGAACAGTACAAGCAACAGAAGAAATGTGAATTATCTAAGCACGTTTTACACCCTCCAAATGTTCATAAACATATTGTTCAGAGTGTACCTGTTTAAAAATGTGTATATTGTTTCGTTGATGAATCTATAAGTTAGTTTCTTCTTATATGTTTACATATGTGTTCATGTGTGTGTGAGTGATTGTGTGTGTGTGTGTGTGTGTGTGTGAGAGAGAGAGAGAGAGAGAGAGAGAGAGAGAGAGAGAGAGAGAGAGAGAGAGAGAGGAAAAGAGCTTCCAAGCATAATATAGAGTGAACTCCATCACAACTGCACTCAAACCTTGGCAGTTGCGAATGCTACTACGTCGCAAAGAAGCTCGTTTCCGGTATATGCGGGTCGTGCGCAGTTTCATATCTGTCAGAATACACAATTTCTCCTCCGAGAGCCTTCGCAGGCTCCGAGAATAAAAACGACGTAGCTTTTTCTTGGAAATTAAATATTTGTCCTTCTACGAAGTGTAACTTGTTATCCTTTCCAAGGACCCCTCCTCGCTGATGTCATGTTCAGCTCACATATTATACTCTAATTTATGGACCGGGAGAGGTGGCTCAGGGCATCAACTGATGTCACTGCAGTACATCTGCCTGGGAGGTCCTGGCTTCGAATGCCGACGATGGCAGGATTTTCGACGCTATCTTGATAGTTAGGCCGAATTCTGTCGCTGTCTGGAAGAGAATTCTAGCGGTCACCTGGCTATTCTGATCGGTTCCATGGTTTCTCCGATCAACACCAGGCGAATGACGAAGCAGTATACTTAGGGTATACCTTAACATACGATCCACGGATTGCGCGCGATTTTTCCTTCCTCTTCCTCATCTCATTATCGCCCTCGCTTACTCATATGCACTACACTACCACACTTGCCGGGAGGCCGGTCGGGAGCTTAGAGCTTTTCCCGGTTGAAGCGGTGGCCACTGGTGGGAGATACCTAAATTGGAAAAACCTTAAGCCGACGGTAGGTCTGCGCCGGATCTCGCCATTCAGTGAGGAAGATCACCGCCACCGCCCCATATAAAACATGTGTGACGGTCTATTAAGACGCGTCCAATGTTTATTTTTTTATTAGAAAAGACGCTTGATTTGCAATGCGGAGGCATGGACAAACATGTGAAGGTGCATTGGTGAAATGTAATAAATTGCAATTATTCACATTATCAGAAGCGAAGATTAAAATAGGCTATGGGGACGGTAACATATAAAATTATGGCAATTTTTGACGATAAAATCATGTCACCAACTTGTTCCGTTCAATAGGAAATAGAATTCGCAATGATAAGAAATATTATACATTGTGAAATGACCGTCAGATGTCATAAAACGGTGACGAACAGAACTGTATTTATTTATTAAATAAAAGAAACCAGTATTTTTAAAATGAACTACGGACAATATCATTAATTGGGAAGATTTTGTGGAAATTGTGACAATACCGCGAGATTTATTGAGTGAATAACATAAATAAAAGTCGAAAAACGAAAGAACATTGTAATGAACAAGACGACCTTTGTTGTTTTTTTTAAACAACGTGGTCAGAAGATATAACTTCTAGAGACGCAGTCGAACCGAGTTATGAGGAGGATTGGTGGTTAAGCCGCGGACGATGGAAGTGTTTGGAACTCGACGTTCAAATGCAGCGGAAAATGGAGGAATGTTCCTGTTTACAATTAATGTGGATTAGGATATGGATGGTGGAGATCGATAAGTCGCAGAACTACAGCAAAGGGAAGTGCAAACACACGTTTATTATTCTATTATTTCCAGGTTATAACAAGGCCAAGAATGTCATTTTATTTTAAGGTATTGAGTGAACATGGCTATGGCTAATTTATTAGGGATTAAATTAATTGTTGTTTTAATAAATTGACAAAGTGCACTTGCTTAATGATGAAAATTTCGATTGGTGAAAGCAAAGAAAATTCAGAATAAATTAATATTGAAGTAATTTGATTTTAATTAGAAAACTTATAGTTATTATTTCCGACGGATTATCCCAGCAAAATACGAATAAATTTGAATTCATACCTCTTTCCAAAGCAGAAATAAGATTATTTTCGATTCCCTGTATAAGGTCGATTCGCGTACCCACAACTTCAAAGAAAGTTGTTAGAATGGTGCTTCGCAACCCATGGGTAAATAATTACGTACGGGTTTATTTATTTGTGTAATTTCAGGAAGGCATATTTAGAAGGGGTTGTGGGAATATATATTTATTATAGATATATAGAAAGCATGACACGTGCACTAGACATACGGGACTAATGACCTCGTTAGTTGACGCGTCCAGAATCACAATCAATGAATCATTATGAAGAAATGCATTTAAATTACCGACGTGACGCCCCTCTTCCCGCTCCGCATCCCCCAACCCCAAATGCCCGCCCGTCCTCGCCGCTCTGCCCCCCCCCCCCTTCCCTGCCACCGGCACTGCCTAGCCCCTCCGTCCTGCCCATCACGCCCACCCCCCCCCCATTACATTCATTCTAAAGCCCCTGCCACACACTATTGCCCATACTACTATCTCATGAAAAGTTGAGTAACAAATTCCCGTATGTCAAATATGATAATGAACATTCAGTCGTTAAATTGAAGTACTAGTGCTACGATATGACTCCGCCTTTCTCGAACTGTAAGCTCCGATTGCAGGAATCAGATAATGAAAGTCACATTTTCAAAAATTCATCTCCTCTCCTTTTATTACTTATATACGGGAGTAAAATGCGAAAGTATTAAGGAAGTTATGTAATGCTGCGAAAAATCGATTTTGAAATTTCAACGAAAATAGTTACCACAATAGTAGGTTTTCTCTTTTTTAATGTCCGTTCGTCTGTCTGTGTCCGTCTGTCTGTGTCCGTCCGTCCGTCTGTGCCCGTCCGTCCGTCTGTCCATCTGTCCGTCTGACCATCCGTCCGTCTGTCCATCCGTCCGTCTGTCCGTCCCTCTGTCCTTCTCTCCGTCCGTCCGTCGTATGTGAACAACTCTAGCGCCTAAAGCATGTGTACAATCTTTTCCAAATTGAAGAAAGCCCTGTCGATCTGGCTCTAGTTGAAGCTCTGAAATTTTCAAAAACATTCTTTGAAATTTGGGGGTACTTTCCATGAAGGCCCTCGGACATTTTCCAAATATTCTCAAAAAGGCTTCAATTTTTTTCTTTGAATTTCTTGTAAGAAGAGAGTAAAATACACTTATGAAAGTGGTGTAGGTCCCATTTTCACGATTAAAACTGAATTTTCCAAAATTGCAGAAGTTTGATTTTTTTGTGGAGTCTTCCTACCACTATAAAATTGAAGACAGATTTTTTTCTTCAAAGTAATTTTTTCGCCCATAAATAGTTCTTTCATTAAGGTATTCTAGACTTTTCTGAAAATTTATTTTTTGTGCAATAGAGCATGCAATATGGATATATACATGCATACATTGCGTGCATACATGCATACGGCGCATACATTTTAATAGCTATTTGTTGCCACAGAAACATTTTGATATTTAAATAATTTTAGAATGGTCTTAGAAGTGCTCGGCTATTAACACTACACCTTTGATCGCGTTTTACAGAAGATTACGGGCTGAACTGACACACATGATGTTAAAATGTTGAAAATTAAAAAACGTTAACATAAATACATGAACACATTACTTCACAAAAGAATTAGCAATATAAATGGAAGGTCTAGTCAAACGATGACGTCGTTGAAGTCTGATTGTTTATTGATTGTTGCTCGTTGATTGTTTTACTCTCGCCAAGAAGATTGATGATCGCGAGTGACTTTGAATGATTGTGTGGAATTTTGCAGGTATTTTGTGTTGTTTTCGGAATGTCAAATTTGATAATAGGAATCCCTATGTCAATAAAATCTGATAGTCAATTTGGTAATTACAATGGGAATTTACAAACGTTCCAAATGTATTTATTACATACGTTATAGTATTTCAATGCTAAACGTTGGAACGATACCTCATTAATGTATGCAATGTGACCAGACTGGCGTCAATACTGTTTATATACAATTAACATGTTTTTAATTTCGAAATATTTTGTCCTACACAGAGGACTACATTTAAAGTAAACGCTTTAAGTATATTTCAATTTTTTATTCTTAATCTAATTTTTCCTGTGAGTCTTCTGTCTCGAGTAAGACCAAGGTATTTCGACGAGTCGGAATCGGTAGCGATGACAATTTATCTAGCGTCGAAAATTCTATATGACTGGTGGGAATAGAATGTACAATTTCTCCGACAGATAACCCAATCCATCATTAACATTTTCGCGATGATACCTGAAACAATATTATATATTTTCGTATTTCAGTATCATTCATAACATTTGCCTCATCACCCTACCTATTTCGTGTTTCTTGCTGTTTGGACGTGACTGAACGGTGTTTGAAGAGGGCGCTCACCTTCTTAAATATTTCACATTAAATGTACATATGCGAATGGCGAGAATTTTGTGCAAAGAGAGCCACCAATCTCTGCGCATATCAACGTACATGTGCACGCAGTCTCCAACAGTAATCACATTATTCTTCTCCCCCGAACGTCATATACGGCTTTTTTCTATTTATAGGTGAAATTAATCAATTCAATATAGGGTGCGGTATTGTTCCGTCGGGATGAAAGGTAACGCAATTTGTGCACCATCGAGAGAACTTGTTTTAATATGGGTGCTCCACTATCGCGTTTTCAGGCGAGATGTTACAGATAAAGAAATCCGTTCACTTCTAGGAACGGATGAGGCAAACCCGTGAAATGAGGCAAAAAAATTGTTGGCATCTCTTCCAAGGGAGAAGAATATCGCCATGTCTCGGGATGCAGCGTGCCCTACACTTCCAGAACTAACTCTAGTAGCTGACGCGTCCGGAATGAATACTCACTAACCCATCCCAAATAGGCGATGAGCTGAAAATATGCGAGGTATCCAAGGTACTATTTGTGTTGTGGTTCTACGGGAAAAAAAATGACTAATTTAAAAACATGATACCCCAAAACTCACTTTCTCTACCTTAAAAGATTATATACTCTCGTCAAACAATACAGGAATATGTTTTATTTCAATTTACAGACTTTTGAAAACCTTTTGAAAGTTTTGCTTCTTCCGGTACCAACATCAGTTTGCAAATCCATACCCTGCATTCTGTAACAACTCAAAAATCATTAAATTGCTCTGTACAATACTTGGAAATACAGCAGGGATCTGCATAGAGAACCAGGAATATTCATCTCGTTGAATGCAGCCCCATCAAATGTTACTCCGTTGTTAACATCGCTTCGTGAGATCTATCGAAATACGTTTGCACTGTGACGGTAGATCACATCCGTCGAAAATGATGGAAGCTTTTAATCGAATGGTGGCAGTTGCTTTCTGCGGCGACTCGTGCGTGGTTCGGAAGTTACCACTTGTGGCGCTCTGCCTTTGTGTGGACAGCATCCATTGACGACATCGCGTGGCACAGCCACTCTCGGCGCCTCTCGGCTCTGGAAGGCGGCGCACAGTGGGGCCAGAGGAGGGGAATGTTGGCAAAAAGTCCAAAATCACAATATGCTTCAGAAGCTCCATTTCACATGAAAGAGTCTCCTTTATTGTTCCCCGATCAGGAAAGGAAGGGTGCATCAACTGATGTCACTGCAGCGCCTCTGACCTGGAGGTCCTAGATTCAAGTCCTGGCGGCGGCAGGGTTTTCGACACTAGCTTTTCAGCTAGGTCGAATTCAGTCGCTGCTTGGAGGAGAATTCTAGCGGCCGGCTGCTCTGATCGGTAGTTTTCCGTGGTTTCTCCGATCAACACCAGATGAATGCCGGAGCAGTACCCTAACAAACGGGCCACGGACAGCGCGCGATCTTTCCTTCCTCTGCCTTGTCCTATCCTCTCCCCTTACACATACACACACTACCACACTAACATGCACTACACTACCACATATTTCGGGAGACCGGTCGGGAGTTTAGAGCTTGTCCAGGCTGGGACGGTGTCCCGCTGGTGGGAAGAGACCTGGTTAGGGGGAAAGCCCGCTAGCCGACGGTAAGTCGGCGCCGGATCTCGCCATCCAGGGGGAAAGATCACCGCATCCCCCGCGGAAGAACACGCACTACACTTACTGTACTAATGACCAAAGATGGAATCACTAACCAACTAACCACCGAAAGGAAAGGGAAATCACGCCACTCCATTTAGTGCAAGTTTGCACTTGCACAACTGATGCGCGGCGCAGTAAGAAGGGAGGAGTGTTTTTCGATGCAAATAATTTTTCTCTCTCCAGTAGTAGAATCTTACTTGCTATAGATACGATACCTGGAAGTATGTACTTTAAATCTGTATTTTTAAACAAAATTCCTTTAATAATAATTTATAAATTTCTAGTAGAAACTTCACGTGTCACAATGGAATGAAATTTTAAAATGCGGTTTTTCATATTCTCTTTTAGTTCCCTTCCGAGTGTTTCCGGGCTATGAAATTAATTTAATCTGATTCTAGAATAGACCGGCCCTGCCGCAACGGTAGACGAGGGAGTTGCGAGATAGAGTGGGTAAACCTCTCAAAACAAGAATAGCTACTCCAGATAGAGGCGCAATCAAAATTTTTCTGAAGCTACAAGTTTCTGTAGAGTCAGTCGTCTTAGTGTTTTATTATGAGAAATTGTGCCATTAAAGGAAATTTCAATGTTTTGCTGAATCAAAAATTGATTTTTATTTGTAGTTGTTTATAATGTATTCATTTGGGATCTTGAATTATTTGTGTTATTATAGGAAAATATTAAATACTACATTCGAGTGTATGTGTCAACACCTTATGGAGGGGGAGGCTGAGGCATCATGAGCCCGCCTCCCTACAATTTGCTCCGCTATGAAGCACTTCGCGAGCTATAGTGAGATGTATTGGAAAAGACATTTTTAACAATTAAATGTGAAAGTAGGGTATATCTAATAAGTGAACACACTTTTATGTTTAATTGCTATGTTTCAGTACTGTGTAAATTGTAATTATTCGTAGTATAACGTACAATGCATTAATAATAATAAAACGCCGTAACTCGTAAAAACATCATTTTTTCTTCATTTAAATAAAATCAATATTTCTACCTCGTAATGTATGTAAATATTTGAAGATTAGAAAGTGGCTTTAATCTTATAATATATTTTAACAAACTAAGTATATTTACATTCTGAATAATATTCCTCTGTGCTGTACCATTTCCCGCAAAATTCTGCTGCATGCTGCATCCTCCGCAGACACGCGTAGACGAATATTCACAAACTGTTTGAACTCAGTGCTCAAAGCTTCGCGTCCAAACTTCTGCAAACAGCAGCGTCGAAAAAGACTTTGAAGCGACAGCCTGAACGCATAAGTCGCGCAACCTGATTTACACTCGTTAGGGGAATCTCGTCGTCACCAACTCCCGTGCTTTGCTCTCTGCCCTCGGCTCTCTACCGCGTCGCTCCCACGGGCTCTCAACAGTTTCCTTTTTGCTCATGTTGCCTTTAGGACGGCTTTCCTGCTTCTCTGCTGTGATTCAGAAACCCTAACTACTTCGGTACCAACTACCCTCTATGCTTCAGTGCGCTCTTCTCGTAAGTTCCTCCGCTTTCTCATTGGCCTCCCTCTGCTCTCTCAGCCACCTCCTTTTACAGAACAAAGCGTTAATTCTTCTCTGATTTGTTTTAGATACCCTAACTTCCACACCCCATCTTCCGTTCTTACTCTCTGCCTTCTATTTTCTACCACAATGACGGTGTCGCGGTCAGTTTTAGGAATCTCTTTCTGTTCCAAGCAGCTCTCTTTTTTTGTCGTCTTTCGTGCTTCTCTAAAGTTTTAGAAAACCTAAATTCTTTGCCACAAATCTCCTGGTTGCTCTCTCCACGCAACTCGCGAGCTTGTGAACTCTCTTAAAGCTCTCGTTTTCCTCTCAGTCGGCTCTCTTTTGGATCGAATTTCTTCTATCTGATCACTAGAATATAGTTGCATGTGGAGATTTGAATTAGAACCACACACTGTCCTTCAATTCTCTTGTCCAGTTTTCCTATAACACTACTCTCTCTCTCTCTCTCTCTCTCTCTCTCTCTCTCTCTCTCTCTCTCTTTGTCTGTCTCTCTCTCTTTGTCTGTCTCTCTTTCTTTCTTCACAGATAATACAATTATATACTCTTATATTCTACTACTGTACCCTTTCTCTTCGATAATCGTTTTCTTTTATTTGACTTTAACTTAACGTTTCTGTTAATTTCCTAGAGGGATTTGATAAATCTCAGTTTCCTCTCCTACACATTAATCATAATGAGGGATAACTTTTGGACTGGCGTTTTGCCAAAGAACTAACCGTTAAACTGTTGCAAACTTTTATATGTCCAGCATCTAGAAATATTGAGAAGTGAAACTACCGAGGAAAATTCCTCTTTCTAGATACTTCATTTCTTCAACGGAAATAACGCAGTGATTCTCGTTTTCACTGTTTATTTGAAAAATAGAATGAGCTGGAAACTTGCCTCCGTATATTTTATCTTTCCAATATTTATTTCACTTGCAATACTGAGTACTATCATTATACTAATAATTTAAAATTACAAATATAAATTAAATTATACCAAGGGTATGCTATATAATCTCCTAGGCAATGTTCTCGCCATATTGTAGCACATTATCTTGTAAGAAATTCTAAATATCCGTCTTGTAAGAAATTATTAATACCAATCCAATCTGAATTATTGCAATTCACATACTTGAAGGAGTTCAGGGAGATCATCCCCAAAAATATATGTATGTATGTTAGTAGTAATGACATTAAATTATTTTTTAAAATTTTTTCTCAATTTCTTTTTTAAAATTATTCTCATTAAATTATGGATGTCGTTACAATATTAACCAAGTTTTCTAGTATTTTCCGCATAAGGTTTTTCGATTTAAGGTTTCGTAATAATGCGAGTTTTCTTTTCTTTTGGGGTTAGAGTTTAACTTTGAAACTGACAAACCACACGAACTATGTCACTGCTACCATCTCTCAGATCTAGATGTACGCCTCTTACTCACCTCTAAACTCGCACCCATCTGTACCACCCCACCACTTCCTCCCCCATTGCATCTTCCACTTGGCCCCCACGAATCCGCGTTCCACAGCACCCGTCGGCTTAAGCGTCACCGATCCCCCTCATCCCCTAGTCTGCCGGTCCTAATTGACAGGCCGACTTCATCAAGGGCGGTGGCGCCGCGGGCAGCCTCGCCAGTCGATGGCGGGCGGCGGGCGGCGGGCGGCGGGCGGCGGGCGGCGGGCGGCGGGCGGCGGGCGGCGGGCGGCGGGCGGCGGGCGGCGGGCGGCGGGCGGCGGGCGGCGGGCGGCGGGCGGCGGGCGGCGGGCGGCGAGCGGCGAGCGGCGGGCGGCGGGCGGCGGGCGGCGGCGGCGGCGGCGGGCGGCGGGCGGCGGGCGGCGGGCGGCGGGCGGCGGGCGGCGGGCGGCGGGCGGCGGCGGCGGGCGGCGGGCGGCGGGCGGCGGGCGGCGGGCGGCGGGCGGCGGGCGGCGGGCGGCGGGCGGCGGGCGCGGGCGGCGGGCGGCGGGCGGCGGGCGGCGGGCGCTAACCAGAGACGGCAGCGCGCACGGCAGGCTTCAGGGCAAACACACGTGGCAAATCTCTGCGCACATAATGATGCTGGTTTACACAGACCGCACGTTGTACAAACAGTGTATGAGGTAAAGGAAATTGATGTGAGTAGCAACACACGCTGCGGAGAGAATAGAAGGACGTGCTGGGTTCCAAGACTTGTATACTGAACATTTTTTAACCTTATAAAATGGACACACAGTGATGAACGACTGTTAACACTTTACTGTTACTGTGAATACAATTGTATGAAGAAAACAAGATGTTGTACCTAATATACAAAGTTTGGATGGTTTTGTGGTAAATACGCTCATCTGGATATCGAACGGCGCATCGTGTTACAAAACGTTTGATTTTGTGATTTGTTCGGATTTACAGTTGTTACGTTTCGTGCGGTTTTTATCTTATGAATCAGCAGATGTTATGACTTTAACAACCAGTCGCATTTAACCACAGTCTCGCTAAACGAATACGAAATTATCTTTATCTAGAACCAAAACGTGATTTTGCATTCCAATTTAACTTTCTTAGATTGCACAATACAATACATTACATTGTACATTACAATCTCATATTACAAGACTATCATTATAAGACAACAAATTTAAATACAATATGATGTTAATATGAGTTGTGATAACATTGATCTCTCACAATATTCATAACAAAGAGTGAAGAATTAAACTAAAAATCGATTTTTATTCTAAATTTTCGGATACTTTGAGTAAGGTTTTTGGTAAACAAACTGTTGCATTCCGTTATCGTTGGATTTGTAACGTTATGCGTTCTCTGCAGTCTTAATTGAATTTTGTGCCTGTGATCCCTCTCTAATGAAGAGCAGAAGTAGGTGACAGTGGATAAAGAGATTTCCTCGAGAGGAGTAGTTAGAACTTGTGCGGACAGCGACGCTTTGGAATCCGCCACGTCTTAGAATTCGTGGAATGTGCTGCACCCAAAAGCAAAAGGAACTGGGCCACTCCGGATGGAAGTCTATTAGAGCTCGTGACGATTCACCGTCTTTGTTTGAAACTCATTGTATTTCCCCGTCAGGATGTACTTCTCGCGTTGCAGACTGTTACGTAGTATAAGAACCCATACGTGCGTTATACGAGGGAGAATAAAGTTAAATGGGTGTTAATAAAGTTAAACGAGTGAAAATAAAGCTAAAGTTAAAAAGGTCTCTTTGAGTTTACCGCACTACTAACAACGACCAGTTTTGTGATCACTAACAGAAGTCATCCAACTCGTCTGACTGCAGGGCAGAAAATACGCGATCATGCGCACGGAGTGAAGACGTGAAGCTGCCGCCTAAATACGAGTAAAGGGTCTTCGTTATTGTGCCGGTACAATGATTTCTGAATGTGTTTCAACTATAACTTTACTATCTTAGTGTATCTATGTGTTTCAACTCTAACTTTACTAACTTTACTATTACTTTATTAGAGCTGCAGCATCATATAGAAGTAGAAAGCAATTAAAAAGTAGCATAGTAGAAGTTTTAGATAAATTATCAAATATTAACATGTCCCATGAATATTTTTGGGACTTAGATATCATTGAACGACCAGTCACCGAACTGTGGGATACACCACATGTATCCCTAATTGACAGGCCGACTTCATCAAGGGCCGTGGCGCCGTGGGCAGCCTCGCCAGTCGATGGCGGGCGGCGGGAAAAGAGAAAAGAATGGTTTAACAAAACAATCAATGAGAATTAATTCCTGGCGGGTCATTTTATACCATTCGTCTCTTAAGTTAAATGTATATTACATTCCTTCAGGCGCGGACAATAATGAGGAAAGGGAGATTATTTGCTTTCGTGACCCGTTTGTTAATGTTCTGTTTGGATAAGGTGGTTCAGGGCATCAACTGATGTCACAGTAATGCCTCTGACCGGAAGGACATAGGGTTCGAGTTCCGCTAGGATTTTCAACACTAGCTTCTTAGCTACGTCGAAGAAACGGGCCACGACACGCGCGCGATCTTTTCTTCCTCTTCCCTGTTCTATTATCACTCCTTACACCCATCAACACGTCATGCTACCACTGCACTACCACATATGCCGGGAGGACAGTCGGAGACTTATAGTTTGTCCCGGCGGGGGCGGTGCCCCGCAGGTGGGAGATACCTGGTTGGGGAAAACCCCGCTAGCAGTCGGTAGGTGGGCGCCAGATCTCACCATTCGGCGGAGAAGAAAACATGCACTACACGTACGAGACCAATGCCCTTAGCAGTTGACGCGCTCGAAAACACTCAGTGATGGCTCTATACCGGCATTGGCAAGGTTCTGTTCCAGCATTCAGGTGGTATGGATCTGAAATCAACGCAAAGCTACCGATTGGAGCAAGCGGTCGCTAGAATTCTATTAGAATAAATATGTAATTAATGTTGAAAATCCGCCAATGTCGGGGCTCGAATCGTAGAACCTCTCACCCAATGGTGCTGCACAAGCAACAATGTCATATTTTATTTTCTTGCGTGTGTCGGGGCGGTAATAGTTAACAAGATTACAGCGGGTCTCAAGTATCAGCAGTTACTAGCGAAAGGGTGAAGAGCTTGTGTTAACCGTTGGGGCGTTGAACGTGATCGAACACGGCTAATCCTCGCAATGTTTCGTGTTTAGTACGGTGATGGTGAGGACTGGACCATTGGTGACGTCAGTTACCATATTACATTCGCATCTTCGTAATCTCACAGCTCGGCACGACTCTTTGACATCCTGTGATTACCAATTTTGACGAAGCACTTAGGCCTGATTTTGGATTTTTGGAACACGGCAACATTCCCTTAATGAAATATATGGGCATTCTAATTGTGGTTTAACTTAGTCGTTAAATGAATAATTATTTAGTTCTCACATAAAACGTTACGTCAATTGCAGTAGTATCTTACGTATTTTAAAATATTTTTGTAGGCCTCTATAGTTGTCTCAAATAGAACTTGAAAAGTTCAATGTAAAGGCTGAGAAATTAAATAATATTAATAAGAGAATTATATACATAATGAGTGTTAATATTTCCCAAGCAGCTCTCTTCAGAAAAAGGTAAGAAGCACCTAGAGCTGATCCCATCACTAACCATTTTTTACCTCCCTTATCCTCTTTTATTGAATTGCAGAGTTCCTCAGAGATTTTCTGGCTGTTTTTAATTTCCCCTTCCTGCTTTTCTCCTCTCATTCCTTTATTTCCATCCCCATGACAGTTAGTGAAACTCTCTAACAAACTTCCACCGAACCCTGCGTCCAATCATGAGTGAAGCGAACAAATGAATAAACGAGGAACAGAGTTGCGTGGCGCAAATGCGGCAACCTTTCCGAAACACGAGAGCAATATTTGTGCATTGCGCCGCTTAAAGCCGAACTCCGAAATCAATTGCAGTTCCAAGCGTGGAATTTTATTTTTCCGTCTCTGCCCGCAAACAAATGTGAATGATTTTTTTTACATTCACTCTGCCTAGCATTTAATACAAATGTTTCCATTTGCCCAAGGGTTCCGAGTTAGACGGCGGTGTAGCAAGGTTAATGCTCATTGCACGGTCATGCTGACCTGAAAATTACCGAAAACTGAACGTTTTAGTATTATTGTATCAGAGGAATGTTTTACCATGATAAATCTTCTAGAATAATAGGAAGTGATAAACGTAAGCAGACTGACCCGAAAATATTATGGTTCAGTTCAGCTGAAACTGACGGTTGTGTACTTAAGATCATGAGCATTCAGTTCACTATAAACATATATCTCTTCTTCGCGAAATCATATCTTCTGTTGACTTTATAAATAATCAGTGTTATTGCAGTATGCTTGGCTCTCGGAATTAAAAGCCAGTGAACAACTCATCGGAAGAGTACTGAACCATGCTTGACTCCTACCTAGGCTCTCCATCGATTGAACTGGTACTCCTATGTCCAAACAAGAGAGACGCAGGAGCCATGACACACCTCTGAAAATTAGAAGGGACACACAACGTACACGTCTGTGGGAATATTCATCACAGAACACACGAAAGGAATATTCATCATTTATTCTTGGAAAAAGATCTGTCTTCCGACAAGTACAGAGCACAACCAATAAGAATCCTACCGAATCATGTGCAGACCTACCTCAAGGAAGTTGCTCTTGGTATAGTGATAAGTAGGGGGAGGATTTTAATGATATGTCATTTTTTCTTTTTACTTAAGAAGAATTATTTTTCGTACAGACATTAATTTTTGATTAAAACAAATGAAAATAACCCATTTTTATAAGACTCTTTTGCATTTTTCGTCGATTTCGACAAATAAGTCTTTTTTTACATTTTCGTCATTTTTAAAGCATTTTTCAATTATCTCATCGATTTAAATATAATTTTAGTGGTACTTGCTTCAAATAATAATGACGAGATGCAACAAATGTTCTCCACAGAAGTTCTAAGTAGCCTATTCGATTTCTTCGCTCAGAAATTGTAATGTCAGTAGCTGTGAGTACGAAAACTACGGTTCCTGTGACATCTTTCAGCGCCATTGTCGGTGCGGCGCATTTCGGAATAACTAAACAGATTTCCTTTAAAGAACAGGCCAAACCAAAAGTTTGAAAGCTGAGTTCCTTTGAACGTATGGAATAAAATTTGATTACACCATTATTACATCCAACAGCTTGAGTTGTTCATCTGAAATAGTTTTGATCAAATGTTTCTTTGCTTTTAGGGCTTTTTTAACACATTTTAAGAGCATTTTATTGATAATTTGTGGCGATGTTTTATTTCATGAACATTTGCCTGCAAGTGATCAGCCCACTCAAATTTCCCGCGAAATAAGATAAGATAAATTTATATAAACTGTAATTGGCAGTTAATTATATAAATAATAATTAATAATAATAATAATAATAATAATAATAATAATAATAATAATATAAAAACTGATGTTCATAAATTAAATGAAGAAAAAGAAAGGAAACGTCTATAATTTAAAGCTCCACTGAGTGTTTTTTCAATAAAGACCGCACTGCACTGACCTTCACTTTACTGCACTTCACTTCACTATAACACTTAAAACATTTCCTTCATTATTTCTCTGCTCTACACTGCACGATACCTCACTTCACTATACAAGCTAATATTCTTAGTTAACGCCCTCAAGTACGAAAGTACGAGGAATTTGGATGGTGAAAATAGGTTGACGTTGATTTTCTGGTTTATTTCGATTTTTCCTGTCAAACATTCTCCCATCAGCATGTCATGTCGTTTACACCCGGGCAGCTGGCGGACAAACGGATAGCTGGCAGCCAGACGGACAGTTCGCGGACAGATAGAGATCTGGCTGACTTACGGTCTGTGGACAACACACGGACAACTGTCATACTCCGGGGAACACACGAACAGCATGTGATCAGATGGACAGGATGTAGGCAAATGCGAATAAGTAGACAGGCGAAGGGAATACAGAGAGATGAACCAAATGTGAGCAGGCGGACAGGCGAGTTAACGAATTAAACGGACAACCGATTAGAAAAAAAATTCGTCATCAGAGACTCCAAAAACGTATTTACGTCAAAAACTCGGCATCGATTATTTGCAGCATTACTTACCTTGTAAATACCACGAGGAGAGTTGCGTGGGGGGGCAGGTAGAGGGGGTGGGGGGTGCGGGGGCGCGGGGGCGAGCGCGGGGTGGGGGGCGGGGCGCCGAGGGGGGGGGCGCGGGGCCGAAGAGGGCGCGCAAGGGCCCCGACCCGTCCCCGCGCCGCGCTCGTTAGCGTGGAGGGCGGCATCGCAGCGCCCACACGCGTCATTCACCCTCCCACCATCCTCAGGCACGATTTATTTGTGCGTATTTTCATCAAGAGTCTCAGTGAATCCTCTTGACTTTAAATGCTTTTAGATTCATAATAGAGAAATTCGAATGTGAAGAACATTACGTCTTAAGAAAATGCAAAATTCAACCTTGGGCTAAGTCCAACATTTCTCCCTCATCCTCTTCTTATTCCCCTTATTCTCCTTTATCTTCTACTCCTACCCTTCCTTTTTCTTCCTTTTCCTTTTTTCTTAATTTTCTTTTAATACATCTTCATTCTTGTTATTTTTGGTTTTTCTTTTGTTCCTTCTTCTCTTTCTCTTGTTTTCTTTTGTTCTATTTCATGTCCTCTTCTCCTTCCAAAATAAAAAACAGTAAATTTAGAATAACAGAAAATAAACGCGTGGGAATACGATACTCTATTCTACATTAAATTTTGCAAAACTATATTTAGATATGGTATATCAAACATTTTCATCTCAATTTTATACAATACGCATGAAACGCTTTCAGGTATATCCAATTGTTGTTCATACTCTGTATAATGTAAACATAACACGACTTTTTTGTGTTCATTTCTGGATTAGATTTGAATGTAAATTGGAATGTGTAAAATATTCCTAGAGTTGCATTAATGTGTTCATTAATTGAAGTCGTAGGTTTCCGCGGCCACAGTCATGTAGATGATTTTGGCTGTCCAGGTGACGCCGCGTCGAAGGCTGTGTTGCCGACGTTTCGACCATCTTATCGTGGTCTTCCTCAGGGCTGTTGTGCACAACAGCCCTGACAACACAGCCTTCGACGCGGCGTCACCTGGACAGCCAAGATCATCTACGTGTTCATTAATTGGTTGACCTCTTTTAGACCGCATGTTCTAAATGTATCGTCGCAATAGTTGATTTCGCTTTACCATATATCTCCCATGATCACCGTACCATCTGTGGTAGAATGGAAGGCGAAGGGAAACAACCGTTATGATAAACTTTCCAGAAATGAACGGGACATTAAGACCTAAAAGCTCTCCCTCTACACTTAAAAATATGTATGGCTCTCATCACAAACATGACGAGTCATGTGGATCTGTAAAGCATACAAACAGTTGCCTGACGTGTTACGGGCACTGCCGTAAGAGGGAATCTACTGGTCGAGGTCCCTAGATGGTTTGTTGATTGTTAGTGATTCCAGGCAACACTGAAGTCATTAGTCTCGTAAATGAAGTGCATCTTTTTTCCTCGGGAAGTTGTGCTGATGTTCCCCCGCTGGATAGCGAGGTCCGGCGCCGACTTTCTGTCGACTAGCGGGATTTTCCCTAACCACGTCTCTCCCACCAGCAGAGGACCACCCCAACTGGCACAAGCGCTATGCTCGCAACCGGTCTCCCGGTATGTGTGTTAGTGTAGTGCATGTTAGTGTAAGTGTGTGTGTGTAAGGGGAGAGGATATTATAAGGAAGAGATAGGAAAGGTCACGCGCAGCCTGTGGCCCGCTAGTTAGGGTACTGCTCCGGTATTCACTTGATGTTGATCGGAGAAACTACGGAAATCTACCGATCAGAGCAGCCGGCCTCTAGATTTCACCACCAGACAGCGACTGAATTCGACCTAGCTGACAAGCTAGTGTCGAAAATCTTGCCACTGTTGGGACTCGAACCGAGGACATGCGATTCCTAGAGAAACTGCTAGTGAAGGAATGCTTGGACTCCTCCCATCCGTCCCGGCCACAGGCTAAAATAATACCATCATAATGGGCCACTGAGTGCACGGAAGTATATTTGAATTTTTTTCAATTGGACAAGCAAGTGAATTTTGTTTTAAAGTGAAGTATAATTACATAAATAGGTACGAATGACTCGGGCGTATTTTTGCAATTTTACCTTTTTGCAAGGGTTGTATTAAGAAGGATTCTTTTAGATTGTAGTTTTATATTTGAAGTAGTTTACTACGTACTACAAGTAAATCAAATATAAACATACACTAAAGTAGACTTTTCATATGTGTTGGTACAATTTTGTATTTGTGTATCAAAAATATCCCGTTTTTTATAAAAAATAATGTGACAACTTCATGATGCATCTCCTTGGTGATTGTTTCACACTTTTTCTTTTCAATGAAAGGACAATCCTCCAATGTATCAGCAAAAATCAGAAAAATCTGGTAGGGACGTTCCGGATCTTTTCCTCGAAATTTGGAAAGAGTAAATAATTTTAAATTACTAAGTATAACTTCAATTGTTAATGTATAAGTTAATTGACTGAATATTTGAAATGTGCTGCTAAACTCATTAATAGGTAAAAATAATACCCGACATCAACGTAATGTGGGAAAGGCAAAGGTCTGCAAAGAACATCAAACTTCGTTAGTTCGTATATCACTGTTGAGAAGAAAATTATTCCAAATTTATGAGTGTGGCCATGGATTTTTTTGTCTTAAAATATGTATGTGTATGGATAGGAGTATGAATTTGAATATGAAGTAACGCTCGACTCAGTTCTTGCAGTGCATTTGGAAGGGTAGAAGTACACACGAAGCTCTGCATGCGACAAGGACTTCATGTGCTGGTGAACAGCCATCTACTTTGACACTTGGCAGCTCGTGCTGATGAATTGCTATTTTCCCCCTCCCTAAGTTTGCATTCACCTCATTAGAGCAACTTGAGAGCGAACTCGGGAGAACCTGGCCCCTCGACAAGTCAAGTGCAGTGACCCTGAAACATCTCGTTCAGAAGTTCAACTTCAGCAAAATTGTTCAAGTTCAGCTTGACATTATTTCATAATAAATACGTAATAGAAGTGTGTTGGTACGTAATTGATACGTAATTAATTGATAATTAATTGATACGTAATAGAAGTGTGTAATTGGTAATTAATTGATACGTAATAGAAGTGTGTAATGTTGGTTTTGAAACACACCCCTAACTGCTACAATTATTGGGCGCTTCGTCGTAACCCGTTTCTGAATTTCTAATAACATGGGCGCCAGGAAAAAGGTTACGATAATATTTTAACTATTATTACTCTGATAAAAACTAAATATTATCCCGCTAGTTGGGTCGATGGGTCACATCAGAAATAATCGCAATTATCTATTAATAGCCCATTACCCGATCTGCCGTCTATACAGAATGGCGAGGAATCTGAAAACAGAGATTATTTTCTCTAGCTACTTATTAGCTTGAATTGACCGATGAAAATCATTTGTCTTTCTTTCAAAGAGAAACTTAATGTTTATTTCTTATTAAAATGTAGCAAATTAAAATGTAAAAATTTATAATGAGAAACTTTCTTTATTCATTACCTGGTTCGAACCTTATACGGTGATTCTGGGCTTCGCATGCTCTTGCTCGATGCCACCTCGAAGAAACGCCTTCCCTTCTTTCTTGAGGTTCGGAAGTCCCGAAGTCCAATTACCACGAATTCTCTTCTCTTCTTTAAATACGAACACCGCCGATTCACCGTTTCGCACCACTCAAATATTTCTTCTAGCTCCACAATGTTATGTCTGATGCCCGTTCTCTCCACATCCAGTGCTTTTATGATTACACAGCAAAAACTGTCTCAATTCTATCTTCCGTTTATAGCAAGAAAATATGCGAAGTCCGGTATCGTTCGTGAACCGCATACATTTATAAGTTCAAGAATGATTAGAGTTCACTCGCAAAATTTCCAAGTCTTATTCTTGCTCTACCACACGAAAATATTTCAAAGTCTGAACACGTACTGTAGACCCCCGAAATTTTTACAAGTCCTAACATGCATAAATTAATCTATTGGCGAGTGAACTGAACACCGTCACGACATGCGACAGAATGAATTTTATCGTCCCTTTTAAAACCCACAATGCCTCGCCTTCTTTCTTGTTTCGACAAAATGCCTCAAACTTCCGTTTTAATAACCAGTCGATGCTTCTTCAACCAATCCACAAATCTCTTATATTTCCTCCTACTCACGCCGTCACCTCCCCGGTCAGACGATTTTTTTTCTGACAACAACCACGACGTCGTTACTAAGGCGCCATATTGCTTATTATTTGCCCTAACCATTTCACCCATTTACGACAAATATCATGTAATAAAACATGTCCCCATATTAATATGTCACAGTATATATTGCAGCGGTAATCTCCGACGTGTAACTGACCTCCGTGAGAGCTGAAACATCTATTTTTTTCACCCAGAAGGTTTATGTGATGTTAACTTACTTCTAACTCCACTAGATGGTGGTGCAGAACAAAATTACGATTCATTTTAATTCGATTTCCATTCAAATGCTCCACCTGGGCTTCATTGTTGCTGAGCGATGTGCTGTGGCGCATTCCGAGGCTGAGGTCAGGCGAAGAAGAGAGAGAGAAGACAAAAAAGACAGAGAAGACAAGACAGACGAGAAAAGAGAGAGACAAAAGGAGAGAAGCATAGAGAAAGACAGACAGACATACACAGACAGGCAGACAGACAACGAGAGACTGAAACAGAGGCAGACAGAGACAGACAGAAGCAGTTATATATAGAGACAGACAGAAGCAGTTATATACAGAGACAAACGGAGGCAGTTATATACAGAGAAAAAGGAGGAAAAAAAAGGAAGAGACAGAGACGCAGGGAGACATAGACAAAGAGAGGAGAGAGAGAACAAGAAAGAGGGGGAAAGGGGAGGGAGAGGGCTCCGACAGTCTGAGACAGGGACAGAGAGAGAAATGGATACAGAGACTAAGAAACAGACAGTGGTCGAGAGAGAGAGAGAGAGAGAGAGAGAGAGAGAGAGAGAGAGAGAGACGAAGAGAGAAAGGGAGAGGTAAGGACAAAGAGGAAGATGAAGGGCAGAACAACGTTTACCGGGTTCCGCTAGTATGGTATAAGAAAATAAGATTTTCTTCATGAATAAAAATACATTTATTCGTAGTTCAATACATTATTATATCCTGATCCAAGTACCGAATGAAGGAAAGTGAGGTGTCCATATTATGTATATCATGAATTTCAATTTAGTTATTGATCTTGTTGTTGTTTTTTGGAGAAAATGGGACAATAAGATCCTACTAAAGAAAAAATAAAGAAAAACAGCGTAGACTCATGCATTTTTAATTATTTTTACTTTCTCGCTTCGGAATAGAGAGAAAGTAAAGCTGCGCGAAAAAAACTGCCGAATTTTCGGCAGAAAACTCTTATTATAGGGCCCTGGTAACTAAACAGTGGAAAGTCTAGTTGCTAAATTTAGAAAAAATCCACTAACACATTGCCAGTGTCCATGTGTTGTGTCCTTGATACCAACAAATAGAATGACAGTAAAACGTCCGTCCGTTCGTCCGTCAGTGAACAACTCTAGCGGATAAACCGATCAGCCGATTTCCTAAAAAAATTGATATTTTCCAATCGCTCTGAC
Organism: Teleogryllus oceanicus; assembly: GCA_964035755.1. NCBI lineage: Eukaryota > Metazoa > Arthropoda > Insecta > Orthoptera > Gryllidae > Teleogryllus > Teleogryllus oceanicus. The sequence goes on from CAXIVR010000009.1 coordinate 103,271,735, forward strand.
TGATGTCATGGTCCCTTGAATTTGAAGTTTTTGAATTTGAAGAACGTTAGTAAAATCACAAAAAAATCCTTATTTTTTGTATACGGACGATGCAGCCAAGAATGTTAAAACGGGAGAAAGGGGGAAAATAATGTTTTAAAAATATATTTTTAGACATTTTATCACAATGAAATTTCTTCGTCAGTATATTTTAGTATCTAGAATTTTATAAAGCCATAAAAATGTTCAGATCCATTTTACTGTTTGTGAGCTGTCATAATACATCTCTTCTGTATTCAACATATCTGACACTTAAAACAGACATAATTGTTGTTCATTAAGATGTCTTATTATGACCAACTGATGAAATAGAACATTTTTGCATTGGTGTTTGTAGTTTGTGACATCTGTTATTCCTGGTTCTTGATTTATGTATTACTAGCTGTAATAACTCGTGTTGCCCTGGTATTTATCATAATAATTTATTAGATAGGGTGAGGAAGTCCATCTATTACCGCCCTATGGCGGAGCCTAGTTCAATCTATTCTTTCGTATCTTCTCTCTGGTACCCCGCCCGTCTCTGTCTTGCTCCCATCTGGAAATACTGGGTTTCCCGCACTCACAAAAACACTTTGTCACTAATTTTTTTTCTTCTTGCGGCTCCAGACCTCATACTTCATTTACTTTATAGCTGAAAATAATAAACAAATCTAAACTCAAAAATTAAACACTGTGACATACCAATATGTGAGGCATAATATGGTACAATATTTATTATAAACAACGTAAATCATAGGGATAAATATAGGTGAATATTTCAGCATAGCAACGGTAAGCGAGCCGTTGTCAAGATCAACAATCTTCATGCAGTGACAATCGCGGAGATGGCTAGTTCATTTTGTAAGAAATTTAGGGATTGGCTAGGCACGGAAGTACATCAAGTCGTGTCTGTAAAAAAACAATCGAAAAGATGAAGCGAGTTTTGAAGGATTGAAAGAATATGATAGGCATTCATTCTGACTGATGCCGTGGTGTTGAACGGATCGTGGACAATTAATGTTAGGAGTTTTTTGGGGGGGACTTGTAAACATTTACTGGGGAGTAGATATTGGTAGAATTTTGAATTTGAATGCTAAGTGTGGACAATTAAATTTAAATTTTTCAAGTGAACTAATTAGAAGGACATTGAGGGCTTATGCGAATTTATCAGTAACTGGACTGGAATGCTAACAGCAGATAGTTTGTTGATCGTTGAGTATTCAGCATACGCGTGGGATGAACTTGGAATTCGTAAATTGGCGAACGACTTAGACTTTATTAACTTCGGAAACAGTGATGAACGGTGATTGAAGTGTACTTCTGCAAGAAAAGAAGTGAGAAGATGGTATCTGGACCTGAGGACAGCGACGTCGGAGAAGAATGAAGATGGTACAACGAGGCATCGTCGTCCAAGAGCGCGCGAAGACGAATATTACATTATAAGGTTGGAACAGGTCATGACCAAAGTTTTTTTTATATCGTGTAAAATTATTAAGTACCAAAATTGTTTAATAAATTTCCATGTTTTGTGAAATGAATACATGATTCTCATTGAGCCAATTCTAATAACGACGTAGCAAGATAGAAATATATTTGCTTTTCAGATTCCTCGACCACTCTGTATAGATGGCAGATCGGATAATCATCTATTAGCAGACAATAGTGATTATTTCTATGAAACCCATCGACCCAGGTAGCCGGGAACTAATTTATTTATAATTAGAGTTGAAGGTTGACTTGTATGATAGTATAAGCGTAATCTTTTCCTGGCGCCTATCTATACAAATTCGGAACGGATTACGTTGGAATAACATCAAATAATATTAGAAAGCCGAAGATATAGTCAGAATCAAAATAAATAAATCATTAATATATTCAGTTTATTTCAATACATGAACTCATTTATCCTCTTTTTGTGATATTTTGTATAGTATACCAATATTTTCAATCAGTTGCTACATTTTAAAACTTCTCCTTTTTATATTTTTTCTTCCCACGTATTTAGAAAAAAGTTGAAAATTGATCTTAAAAGCTAGAACGCAGAAATTGACGTTTAAATATAATTAAAGTAATTTAACATAATTGAATACGCGTTTTAGGATCCTTGATAAATAGTAACTGACAGAAAGGGGCCATTAGCTACTTGGACAATTAGCATATTAAACTTACTATTACTAAACCAATAATTTTTTCATGCAGAACACACGTGTGAATTTGTACATTTTTACGACAAAATCAAATACATTCATCACAAAATTATGTATTCCAATAATTTCATATCTCTTGTACACTTACTATATTCACGCCTAGATGCAATTGAAATCAATATTCAAGTTTCTTTTATAGTAGAGCGAAGAAAAACTCAGAATAATTTCGGATCATACAATTGAATGTAAAAATAAAAAAATTAGACCTCTCCTAGAAATACGCATTGATGAACTAAATCGCGCGATTGATAATCTAAATGGCGAGATCTAAATCGCGCAAATGATACGCATTGATGAACTAAATTGTAGATCTCAGTCAACATCCTTTGGTGGCGCGCAGGTAAACTATTGCACATTATGCATTCTTGAATCTGTGATATAAATACAGGCGAAAATACGCCTCAAAATAATTATTTGGTAAATACATTAAGGTTTATGGTTGTAAATCATAACCTCTAGTACTCCTCAAAGGAGGCTAGCAGAAAAGTTTCGATATCGGGTCAGTAGGGATTATCGAGCTGTAATTCAATGCACGTGTCTATACATTAGTATAGATAGAAAATATAGCAAAATACGTACATAACAGATACAATAATTTACTGCAAGATTGATTGCCAATTAAAGAAAGGGAAATATATGAGTGTAATTATTGTCAAGATGTACTGTCAAGAACGTCATTGTGCATATGCTAGTAGGCGTCAGAAAAACATACATCCAGGTACATTAACGAACAAAAAAAGAAGCATTTTCTTGTAAATGGTTTGCTGTAATGGCTGATTAAGGGGCTGAAATATGTGTGCATTGACTTTGAAATTTTATTAAAAAAATAGTTACCGAAAAAATAACATTGTATGCGCTGATGAACAAGCTACAGAGACAAAATAAAAGTGTAGTGCCTACTCTTGACGGGTTGTTCAAGTGAGCTGATCCGTTGTCATCCTTCCTCAGCATTACTTGCACCTCATATTCTCCTTCTCGTAAGGCAGTGGCTGTTGCTTACTCACAGTAATGATTATGGCCGCACGGAGCATTACGCACGGGTTCTCATTATTCCGCCGTTAATCCCGTTCTAATAACACTGATGGCTGGTGTACGTCCTATTTGATCGCACAACGCATAAGTCAAATTGCGAATTTCCCGTGAAAAGCCCGCCTAGGAAAACAAGAATTAATATTGGCCCAACAGAGGCAGATTCCGAAACATTTTCAACACGAAAATAAACACATTAGCTCTGTGAACGGGCTGCTCTAAATAAGATTTAATTTACAAATACGTTCAGCTTTAAAAAGAGTGTAAGAAGCTTTTCAAAACAAAGCAAATGAGTTTAATTTATTTAAAAGAGGATTTAATGATGAAACAATCCTCGAAGCGAGTCCTTTGACAAACAATTAGCGTTAAAGAGTAATACACCTGATTACCTTTTGTCTCGACATCACAATTTTATAAAACACAACACGACTTTGTCATGGTATTGGCTGGTGTAAATGTCAGCATGTTGAGGTCGTTGGTTCAAACCCGATCGAGATCGTTGGATTTTTGAAAGAAGGAAATTTGTCATTCGTACACCTCCCTCCAGGAAGTAAAGTGATCCATTCCCACATGGTCTAATAAATGTACGAAACGCAAAAAGAAATGTAAAAGCTATCTAAGGCTGGAATACGTGTCTGAGCGACTTTTTAATAGACCTTTCTTACTTTTTACTTTCTCACTACGGAGTAGAGAGAAAGTTATGCAATGCTGCGCGTTTTTCGGCAGAAAAACTGTTATTACAGTCTTCGTAACGAAAAAGTGAATAAATCCCGTTCATCTAATAAAGTATATATAATATGTAATAAGAAATCCTCTAATACGTGGTGTAACCAGAATCCATGTTTTGTGGGTCCTTGATACCGAAAAGTCGAATGACAGCAAAACATCCGTCCGTCCGTCCATTTGTCTGTCTGTCTATCTGTCTGTGAACAACGCTTTTCTCGAAAATTGATATTCCCGAATCGATCTGGCCGATGTCGCGGCCCCTTTGAATTTGAAACCGACATTTTAATTTTGGGGGATACTTTACATGAAGTCCCTGAGTCTTTTTCAAAATTTTCAAAAGAAATGGCTTTATTGTTTTTGATTAAATTTTCTTATTGGATAGTGTAAAAGCCGTTTAAGAGAATGTCGCAGGTCTCATGTTCGTTTAAAACTCTGAATTTTCGAAAATTGCAAAAATTCTAATTTTTTTCGGACTTTTCTTACAACTACAACTATGAAGATTTTTTCTCTCATATAAAACTGATTCTTAAAGATAGATTTTGAAATACGGTCATGTATAATTTTTCGAAAATTTGAGAACTTTTCGTGTAATCTAGCATGAAAATACGGGTACGTGCTGTTTAGCACCACTATTTTCTCTTGACCTGAGAGAAAGATTTCCACATGTTTTTCTCTTGCCGCACAGTATCTTGAGCTGCAAATGCGATCTATACAAATTAATTGATTACCGAGTTATTAATGCCGCCTTGGCTTGCGGCACACTCTTTCGATGTAGGAAACATTGTGATCCTACCGAGGAGTGTAAGCAAAGCGACCTGCATTACTTCAAAATCTTGGAACTTAATAGATAATTAGTTAGTTTTTAACAACATACCTGTGCAAACAACATTTTTGCATTGTCTTACTTTAAAAATTAAAAATAGTTACTTTCCTCTGTAAGTTAAGAGTTAGGAATTTGTTTGCAATTTCTTCTTGTACTGATGTTTGTGCGAATGTTAAAATGTTGTACAAATTGAGTTTTAGATATGCATTTATGATTGACAAAGCATTTTAATCGATCATTTTAAAATGTTTGTATAGTTTTATTTTCTCAACATTAAAACATAGTATGTCTAATTAACTTAATATATTATGCATGTCTTTTGAGTTTATTTTCCTTATTAAATTATTTTCGTGGCACACTTCTGTGCCACGGCACATTCTATGTCAACCTATTAGCTAGCATGGGATTTCTTCGGAAGATGTTACATCATCATCATCATCATCATCATCATCATCATCATCATCATCATTATTATTATTATTATTATTATTCAGTAGAAAGATGGATATTTTTAAACTTATTGGCCCAATAGGATCAATCAATGAAGATATCAGGAATTAAGACGTATAATTCATATAAGACATATACATTTATTTATTGCCTTAACGTTTCGCACATTTAGCATGTGCCTTTTCAAAAGCATTTGAATCTTCATTGATTGATCCTATTTGGTCCAATAAGTTTAAAAAGATCCATCTTTATACTATATAAAACGGGATCAACAAGAATAATTCAACCATTCTATTATTATTATTATTATTATTATTATTATTATTATTATTATTATTATTATTAAATATTTATAATGACGACAATTTGCCCCGTTTACTCGTAAAGATTAAAATTATTTTTTAAAATGAATATTTGTTTCTAACGAATTCTCTCTCCCCTGCGCTCTCTTGTAGCACGTTGTGAACAAGTGGTCTTGTTTCACATACATGGCCTTCAATTCGAATTCCGTTAAGGGCTCTTACGGATATTATACTGTTAAAAGGGTGATACAACGCACTAAAACGACAAATTATATCTATGAATAGTGAATATTTATGCAACTTTTGGAATAAATAACTGCATTTTCTAACCCGAGAACAAATAAGATCTCCGCTATGAGTGAAATGATAGTTGGACACTTGCAGAAAAACACGGATAATTGTAAGGCCCCCATGCCGGACCATTCGATATTTACCATTCGATATTTTTAAAGTTTGGTGATATATTAATTTCTAATGTGTACACTAAAATGAAATCATTACTGTTTTATTTATTTAGGAATGTTTATTCTAGTAAATATTTCTACATTCATTTAGATGCCTTCAATAAACAAGAACACGCGATATTTTTTCATTCGCGAAGGACGCCACAAGTGAGTGAGTGTAGTAGTAAAAGACCGTGAGAAGTGTCGAAACTCCTGACCCATTGCTCTAATGTAGATCTTCTTAGTATGTTTCATTATCTATTGTTCATTAGTAGTTATTTTATTTGAAACTCTGGAGATATTTGATATTAAATTGCAATCTTGTTGCTTTAAATGTTTATTAAACAAGAATTAGACATTTTTGAAATTAGTAATAAATTAGTAATTTAGTAGAAGGCCGCCGTCAAAAACCGAAAATACAATTCATATTAATATCATTAACGAGATTATTGGTGAAATATAACTGTGATTGACGAAAATATAATATAAAAATTAGATTGAAAAGAGATAATGGAGAAAATGTAAGAGCTATTTTAATCCAAAAAAGCTTTAACCGACATGTCATTTTAGCAGAAAATTGTTCCTGCTCTGAATAACTTGGAAGCTTGTTTTATACCTGAGGGAGCGTTCTCGTTATTGACCAGAAAAACCTGGGGTACGGTTGCGTGGAAATATAGTGCAGTGTCCGCAGAATTTTAAAGTGAGAATATTAGGAGAAAAAATTAATCTTCGACTATTAAATAATAAGATAACGCGACAACAACTGTTTAATTAAATTACTAAACTTTCAAATACAACCATTATATTATTTTTAATTTCGTTCGAGTAAGAGATAAGAGAAAAAGTAGGAAAGTGTTAGATCCCGCATCGTGTGAAATAACGCTCTGCATTGCACTGCACAACATCGCATTTAACTGCACGCCACGAATTAAATTAAATTACTTAAAGATAATTTAACTTCGCTTAAATTCCTGCGAGTAGAATTTCTACGCTCGTTCTATCTAAGTTAATTCTGACTTATGAATATTAGTGCATTGGGAATAAGAGTTTAAATAATTCCTGCAGGCAAACTCTTCTATTCTCTTTTTGTTCTCAAGGCCAATGAGAATAACGAACGGGCCAGGACCGCGCGCGTCCTATACACACACACACACTTACACTAACATGCGTCCCTTACACACACACTAACATGCACCACTCTACCACACATGCCGGGAGACCGGTCGGGGACTTCGAACTTGACCCGGTTGGGGCGCTGCTCCGCTGGTGGGAGATACCTGGTTAGGGAAAACTCCATTAACCGACGGTAGGCCGGCGCCGGATCAGGCCAACCAACGGGGTAAGACCACCGCCACCTCCCTAGAAAAGGCACGCACTACATTTACGGGAGTAATCGTAGTAGTTGAAGCGGCCGGAATCACTAACAATAAATCAATCAATGAACCGAGTTGCAACACCCTTCCACAACGACTTCCTGACTGCACTTGGGTCCGACTACCCCGCCAGCTCAGACTACCAACTTTGCGAGTTGGTGACAGAGTCGGATTGAGCACTACTCATAATGTGTCGGGACGAATCCCGAGTCAATAACTCAAGAGTGTCCCGCACAGCCACCGCGAATTGAAGGTCCAAATTGGAGCCACTGGTGCGAGGTCTGGGTGACGTATATCCCCCTCCTCGAGCTACGCTTCCTTCCGCATCCTGTCCCCAGTTCGTGCGCGGGGCAAGCGGATGGTCTGACGCCCGTACGGTCCATGCATGGTAAACTCTGTCCCCAGAGCGAGTGCCTGGATGGCGAGCCAGAGGGCCTAAGCCTCGGCAAATGGAATGGAACGACTGAGCCCTCGCGGAGTGTGAACCGCTCGCTCCCGAGTCGGAAGGGCCTGGGACGAACTAATCACAGAGCGCGCCACGGAACAGGCGGCTGCAGGATTTCGCTCGTCGAGCGGAACCCGGTGCACACTGGACACATGTGACAAAAATGTAGCCAAAACCTCAAAAACGACGGTTTGGGGTCCAACATCAAACCGAAACTGAAACTGTAACCGTTTCAAATGTGAGACCGAAAATTAATGCCATTTTTCATAGAATATATCTAGTTTGCTTTCCTTCGTGACTCACTAATAAACAAATAAGGAAACTTGTTCTTAAATATGCTTCAGACAGAGCGGGCATCACCATACTAGCAATCGTAACCTTAGAGGATTGAGTATGTCGGGACCAGAAATAAATTGTTTACATCACAATGTTTTAATATAAATTTGGAAAAACCCTTCAAAGCTGAAATAAAAACTAAAACGTCGAGTTAGCAAAACCAGGAAAGAATGTGAATAATTTTACTAACCAACACCGGAACATAATTTGTAACGGTTTGATAACGTGCGCCAGGAATCAGGGTTTTTATTAAAAACTGAATTGATGTTGGTAGCAACCAGTTCATTGGGAAACAACTGAAAGGCACATTTCCAGCATCTATTATGATTGTGGTGAGTACGTAATATATGTTTTGTTTTGTTAAAAGGTGCATCTAGTCCTACCAACATAATTTCTGTTTCAGCACTCCCACCAGCTACTGGTGTTGCTGTCAAGAGTTTTCTGGCGTAGTCTACCTTGAGTTTAGGAGATTTCGACAATCAGTGTTTGTAGAAAAATAATTTATGCATTTAATGTTAAAGAACGAACGCTCACCTTTTTCCTGCCGAGCTCTCAGACATAATAGGGCAAGATACTTCGTTCAGGTGGAAGTTGAGTAGTGTCGCTTATTTGTAACTTATTTTTATTTATAAGGTAGCGTAACCTGTAACTTTTGATCTTAAGCCGATCCACGACCCCGACTTTTCCCCCTTTTACGGGTCACCAGGTCTCGTCGCCCTTTCATAAATCACATACACCTTTTGCTGAGATGGGAACTCTCCACCCACCCACTCACTCAATCATCCATCTGGGATGCCAGAGGTGGCTCGTTGCCCTTTTCGGCCAGTTTTTCCTGTTGCATTTTGGTGCCGATGTACTCCGAGGACCGGTAGCGGTAGCTCAGTGCACACTGATGTCACTCAGCGCCTCTGACCGGGAGGTCCTAGGTTCGAGTCCTGACGGCGGCAGGATTTTCGACACTAGCTTTTCAGCTAGGTCGAATTCAGTCTCTGTCTGGAGGAGAATTCTAGCGACCGGCTTCTCTGATCGGTAGTTTTCCGTGGTTTCTCCGATCAACACCAGGCGAATGCCGGAGCAGTACCCTACCAAACGGGCCACGGACCGCGCGCGATCTATCCTTCCTCTTCCTTGTCCTATTCTCTCCTCTTACACACACACACTTAAAAACTCTTCTCTGCTCTACCACATTCCGGGAGACCAGTCGGGAGCTTAGAGCTTGTCCCGGCTGGGGCTGTGCCCCGCTGGTGGGAGAGTCCTGGTTAGGGGGAAACCTCACTAGCCGACGGTAGGTCGGCGCCGGTTCTCGCCATCCGACGGGGGAAGATCACCGCCATCTCCCGAGAAAAAACATGCACTACACTAACGGGACTAATGACCGAAGCCGTTGACGCGCCCGGAAACACGAAAAAGTCAATCAATCAATCACTACTGCGTAGGCCCTTTCCAGCTATCTAGATAGTGTGATCTTGAAGAGCATCTATGTATAATATAGATGAAAGAGAGTTCAAGGAATTAATATGATGGCTAAGCAAGACCCACCATGCCAGAACACCAAGAAAATGTCCATAACGAAAGCGAGATTCAAAACCACAACCCCTTCTAGTCCATTCCGCAGACACACACGCATCCTTTGCAATCTCGGCTACGAAGATCGGCATACAATTGTTGTAGAGTTTTTTTGCTGAATTTTTCAATAAGAGTTATCCTTCTGGAGTAACGTAAACAAAATTCACTATAATAACACATACGTTTCGCTATCGTACATTAAATCTGATGATTTGATGTTCTGAAAATTTACCAATTTTTTTGGAGATTCAGTTCTTCTATGAACCGCTATGCTTAGAGTGGCTAGTCGTAAATGTGCAGAATATCTCATTTTACGTGCAGACACTCATCCCCTGGCGTATGGTGTTTTCCTCAGGTGCAGCCTACGTGGCATCAGGCGTTTTTTTTTAATTTGTTTCGTCTACAATGCGTCAACAATTTGTTGCGTCTACAACTACATTGCGTCAACGCAATGCGTCTTGAAGCCTCTTAAGGGGCGTTGAGCGCTTTGCGCTGGGGGATAATCCTTCATTAACTTGCGCACTTGGGGAGTAATCCTCCATTAACATTATGTCATGTCACGTCACGTCACGTTGCAGTCAGTTGTCAAGACAACCGCCATGTAGCATCTCCGCGTACGCGCCTCCTGCTACGCGCTCCTGCGTCACTACCCAGAGGCCAGAATTGGGAAGGAATCAGGATAGGGGTTGGGTTTAGGACGTTTCACTGGGGTTGGACTTGCCCTTGTGAAGCAGCTAAACTCGTTTTGTTGGAACAAATTTCACATGAGATTCGATAGGAATCAAAACTGGACCTCGGTGGTGAAAGGCTAGCGACTTCACTATGTGCCACGAGCGTTCTCCTTATTTATTGCGTCGATGGAGCTTGTACGTTCATATTTGACATTGTACATACAATAGGGCAATCTAAGCTCCTTAGGGCATTGAATTCGGTCTTGCATTACAGGGAGGGAGGCATTAAAACTAGAATTTACAAAATGCGGAATATTTCCACCCATTTATTGGTAATAATGCGGATTGGGGCAATAATTCCGATAACCCACATTTCACACAACAAAAATAACATTATAAATGTTCCTTTCTCCAAAGCAATTACCCAAACGCTGCAAAAATGTAATCATGTAACTAGAATTTTGGTACACAAAGCAACTAGTAATGAATACACAAACTGATAAATGTCTAAATGAACATAAACATTGTTTTCCTCTTCCTTCTTCATCTTCTTCTTGTTCTTCTTCTTTTTCTTTGGTCTGAACTTACAACTATGTAAATGGTAGTCATTATTATAAATTATGTAATGGCAGCGGAGATCTCGTGGTAATCCATGATAAAATATCCGGTATAAAAGAGACATCAACCACAATATTATGCTATATAAATTTACTTTGTAGAAAATGCAGCCATACACGTGTTTCGGGAAATTTTCCCCTTCATCAGTGGCTCCACGTAACAAGGACTAAACACGTTAATGAACCATGATGAACTGTCCTAGCATGGCGCCATTTTCAGGTAAGTCTTACCTCAAACTTCCCACTCTTATATCCGGGTTATTTCAGTCATCATTATGTCATTGAATCGGCTACCTCTTTGTCGTTTTGTCCGCGTGTCCGTGCGTTGGCCTCACCGTGCGCTGGCGCGCCCGCCGCCCACCGCCCGCCGCACGTCGTCCGCGGCGGCGCGTGAGGCCCATGCGAATGCCGCGTCCCCGGGGCGCCCGCGCGCTCCGCTCCGCCACCCGCAACCCCCGGCCTCCGCGCTACGCACTCGCCCGCGGACCCTGTCCGGAGGGCTACGACCCATTTGGCAGCTTGCGAGTAAAAATACAAGCCAAGGTGGCTCAGACCATCAACTGATGTAACTGCAGTACCTCTATCTAGGGAGCCCAAAGGTTTTTGCCCATATAGTGGCAAACGTTTCGACACTAACCGGATTTAAGTCTCTCTCGGGAGGAGAATACTAGTGGACGGCTGCTCTGATCGGTAGTTTTACGTGATTTCTCCTATCAACACTAAGAGAATGACGGAACAGTACCCTAACAAAAGGGTTACGGATCGCGCGCAATCTTTCCTTTCTCTTCCTTGTCCTATGCTCACCCCTTACACACACACATTCACTACACTATCGCACATACCGGGACACCAGTTGGGAGCTTATAGCTTGTCCCGGCTGGAGCGATGCCCCGCTGGTGTGAGAATCTTGGTTTGAGACAATCCTTTCAAGGCGACGTAGGTCGGCGCCGGCCAGCGGGGAAAATCACCCCCACCTCCCGCGATGGACTACTCTTAGAAGACTAATGACCTCAGTAGTTGACGCGTCCGTAATCACTAATCCATCCAACAAGCGAGTAAAAATGACCACAAATAAAAATTCTGATTACAAAAATGTATTCTCTACACAAACGTACACTCTATTTAAATATCAACAACCAAAATTTCCGTAAATGTTTCTTTGGTCTGGGCTAGCTTTTAGAACTTTCTACGTACTCGTGCCAGCTGCCATCTATCGCCACCTAAAGTACATTTTTTTAAATTTCTCAATTTTTTTCCTAACCGTACAACCGAAATATTTTTAAAAAATATTATAGAAGAGTAAAATCTTATAAAGCTGAAAAGTTTAAACCTGCTTTTTAATTAAATGGGGTTTAAGCGTTTCTGCAATACCCAAAAGGGAAGCTCTTTTTCATAGAAATCTTTTCAGTTTTCGAAAATCTTAGCATTAGTATCACCACTAGTTTCCTGTCTGCATGATGTAGGTACCTACATTGTAGTTTGGGTACTTTAGGAGTGTGTGTTTCTCTACCTATTTCTCTTACTCAAACAGATGCTGTAGCTCCCCAGAAGCGGCCATATGATGCATGTGAGTTTGCATGATCCGAATATAAACATTTATGTTTGTTCCTGTAAAAGCGATTTGTATTCATCAGATTCGGGATATTTTTACGTCAAGTAAAGCTTTTTTAAAACAAGCCCGGACATTTTGTCTGTGCGGTACGCACTCAATCACTCATTATATTTCCCACACAAGCAAACAAACGAAAATATGATGTTTTGTACATGTCTCTCTTCTGTTCTTTACGATATAAACTATATTTACTAACACAACCCGTATCACGCGACAAATTTTCCCATCTTTTGGGGAGATATTTTTATTTTAGGTCTAAAATATGCCACTTTTTTCCACAATCTATATCCCTCCATTTGACGGAATTGTTCTTTTCACTTTCTCCGTATAGATTTCATATTTATCCAACCTTGGTTTGATTTATAGTACCAAATTCGGAGCAAATGTAACATGTGAGATACCTCATTTCTGACGTTTGTATTTTTTCATTGTAAAAGAATCCAGTTCACATTTGAACAATGAACTTCCCTATCGCGAAGTACTTTTTTAAATCAAGTATTTGTCATGAATTACATTTAAAAATTTGTATTGACTTGTAGTCATTTTACATATGATTTTCACTTCACACGCTTCTTCAAAAAACAGTGAACATTATCAAAATTAATATTATATATTCGTATATTTTGACTGAAATGAGTACACATTCAATGCACGGTTGGTAGGTTAGTGATTCCGGGCGCGTCAACAGCTTAGGGCATTAGTCCCGTGAGTGTAGTTCATGTTTTCCCTTGGGAGATGACGGTGATCTTCCCCCGCTGGATGGCGAGATCCGGTGCCGACCTACCGTCAACTAGCGGAGTTTCGCCCCAAACAGGACTCCCCCACCACCGGGGCACCGCCTCAGCCGGGACAAACTCTAAGCTCCCGATCGGTCTCCCGGGATATGTGGTAGTGTAGTGCATGTAAGTGTAAGTGTGTGTGTGTGTGTGTGTGTGTGTGTGTAAAGGGAGAGGATAGAACAAGGAAGAGGAAGAAAAGATAGCGTGCTGTTTGTGGTCCGTTTGTTACGCTACTGCTCCGGCATTCGCCTGGTGTTGATCGGATAAATCACGGAACACTACCGATCAGAGCAGCCGGCCGCTAGAATTCTCCTGGAGACAGCAACTGAATTCGACCTAGCTGAGAAACTAGTGTCGAAAATCCTGCCGCCGTCAGGTCTCGAGCCTAGAACCTCCCGGTCTGAAGCGCTGCAGTGACATCACTTGATGCACTGAGCTGCCGTTCCCGGTACATTCAATGCACCTGCTAACTTTCTCGCTATATTTAATCTTCCATGTGAGCGGGCGATTGTATATCTATCCTTCCTCCACATTACACGCATCTTCTGTTCGTGGTATTGAAGATCGCGCTAATGAACCACTCATCTGCAACATTTTCAAATATTTGCAATTATGTTTCCAAAGTTTTTATTACTAAAAGAGAGAAAAATACTTTTTTTCACTTGTATCAGTTGTTGAGTTGATCAGTCCAATTTCGATGTGTTCTTACGTAAAACGTATCGACAAGAGAAAAATCCAATATATCAAACATATTAAAAAGAATGGACTGCTGCCTGGCACAACTGATACCGAAATTTTGCCCGAAAAAGGATATAGATGATGTATAATAATAAAATGAGGTGATATATTTATAGATTTTTGCCGCTAAATCTTTAACATGCGGTCAAGGATGATAGCGATTGTTTCTATGCGTTTTAAAACTTACTGTGAATTTTTTAAACTGATATTACGACGCGAAACATTCTAAAAATATTTCTTCGTCACTATCAGGACAAGTAATTTTTTAAGTTGATTAGTAAATTAAGTATTTCATGAAAAAAGATACCGTTGTGAAGGAGTTGATATTTGGAATACGATCGAATTTATTTAAAAAATACTCAGTGAAAACACTTCTCCTGAAAATATGTTTGAAGAGACAATCTGTTGCAGATTCTGACCGTTAATTAAAATGTCCTTGGCTTGGCTGACGGAATTTGTTCATTGGATTTTTGAATTGAATACATTTCACACCTCCCCTCTCCCGATTACTTATCAAATCATCGATTCGGCAGCTCGCGTCTCGTTGCAGCAGAGTATTTGGATTCCGCGCCCGGGCGAAGCAAATAAATATAGTTTTCTCGAAAACGAAACTTTTCGGTGGGAAACTGATTGCACCAAACTTTCTCAATCGACGATTAATAAATATTTTGTCGTTAATTAAGGGACGCCCTTTAAAGCAGGTGGGATAACTGATTCAATTTACCCATTTTTCAGTTCATATAAACAGGCGATTGCACAACGATCCTTCCTCTGAACGATCCTTCCACTTCACAGTTTGTAATAATTGTTACGAATGCTCAAGGAGCGGACAATCACAACGCTTTCAGGTATTTGCAGTTTTGTTTTATAACAGAATTGTATTATTACTTAACTTTTAAAATTTGCTTTGAAGTTCAGTACTATACATTTCATTTCTCTGTTCGGGTTGTCGGCCATCTATCCGCCCTCGTGGAAACATCGAAAACTTTCTGTTGATGTTGAACGGCCCTTTGACCCATATCTCAAGGTATCTAAGTAATTTACGGAGAGACGTGGCTCAGGGCATCAAATAATGTCACTTCAATGCCTTTGGCCAGAAGATTCTAGGTTCGAGTCCCGACAGCGGCAGTATTTTCGACACTAGCTTTACACGACTTTACGACACGACTTTAAGCTAGGTCGAATTCAGTCGCTGTCTAGAGGATAATTCTAGCGGCGGGCTCCTTTGATCGGCAGTTTTCCGTGGTTTCTCCGATCTATACTAGGCAAATGCCGGAGCAGTACCCTAACAAATGGGCCACGGACCTCGCGCGATCTTTCATTCCTCTTCTTTGTTCTATCCTTATCTCTTACTTACATACATTTACAATAACACGCAGTACACTACCGCACATACCGGGAGATCGGTCGGGAGCTGAGAGCTTGTCCCGCCTGTGGCGGTACCCCCGCTGGAGGGAGATAGCAGGTTGGGAAAACCCCGCTAGTCCACGGTAGGTCAGGGACTGGATTTCGTCATTCAACTGGGAAGATCACCGCCATCTCCCGCAATAAACATGCACTACACTTACGGGACTAATGACCTTAGCATTTGACGCGTCCGGAATCACTAAAAATCACTCTACAATTATTTATGCCACCGTCGGCTTATACATGAGAATAAAATTATTTCATCGTATTTGTTGCCTGCCTCCGCAGGCGTGGCACGCCCTCGCCCAGGCGTTTGCGCGTCCTCCGTAGCAGCATGTAAACGAGCGCGTCGCCGCTCCCTATTAGCGTTTGCGACACGACCTCTTCCGCCCGCCCGCGTCCTCGCCCTCGCCCTCGCCCGTACCGCCCGCGCTTAATCGCTCGCCGCCGCCAGGCTGCGCTGACAGCTCCGCACCGACGGCGGAGAGGCAGCGGAGTGCCAGTTGGCCCCTTGGGAGCAATAGATAGCGCGTTATTGCAAAAGCGATACTCCGTTTAAAAGTTCGTCAGGAACAAGCTGGAACAAGGGGGAGCACTCCGCTTCTTGAGTTTGTATCCAAGAGAACATGCGTCTGGGGCTGATAATTGTTTAAAGTTGTATTCTTTAATTTCTATTTAATTTTCAATATGCCCTTCACAATCACAAGCCAAAGGCGAGAATTTTCATCTCTGAAACTAAGGTAAAGATGTTTCATGTCTATCTTTTTGTAGGTAAGAAATTACTGTTTGATCGTTTAGGACTTTTATTAATATAACCTTTCTTAACCCTAAACAAAGTTTCATTTTTCAAAGTTTATCGGTTGTTTATAAAACAATTCAAAATTTTCACCATGTTTAATCGCTTCATGGAAAATTTTACAGCCAGCTCTGCCTGTAAAAACGTTTCAATCTTATTTTCTTATACCTCTATGTACAAAAGTTATGCGTTCTGATAAACATTGTGAATATTGAATTAGTTCGCCAAAAAACTGTCCCCGTATGTGTTCTCGCGGAATGGCCGAAATGTACATAAAAAGTTTTAAAATATACGGCGTTATCTTACCTCAAAAATTAAAAATACTTTAATAAAAACCTGTAAAATATCATTCTAATATATTGCTAAAATGTGGGAGCATTATTTTTTAAATACATAAATACAAAATTATCGTTAATTATTTTTTAATTTATCCTTGGTCCTACCGCTGACCCTGGCATTGGTGCTCTCCATGTACCGGAAAAGTACTGTTGTGCGACTGTTACTAGCGGATTTGGCCTGCAAGTACCTGCGGTACCTGCAAGTCCGTCACCCTGCGTGTGATGTGTTGTCATCACCCGCAATAGCACCGGCAGGTGGCACCAGAAGACAGGGGCGACGAATAAGTGCGCGGACGTTACCCGGAAACCCGATGTAAGGCGCTCACCACAGTTTACTGGTCACCAACTATATGAGTTCGGGACGGACCCCTAAAGCAAGCACGTTACTTGTGCATATTTGTGGAATATTTAGCCGGTCGGCAAGAAGCCGTGCAGGCGTCATCTCGGCGCACATCGGCGCAGTACGAGTAACAGCAACTGTGGAAGATCGTGTGCCCACTGAGACGAAGTCACCGATCGTCAGCTTGCAACGTCTCCGCACAGGGCATGCATGTCGCGTCCCCTCGAGTTGAAGGTTTCGTTCAGAGGAACGCTCGTTCGCTCGTCGCAAACCCATTGGGATGCCGTACCACGTCACGCTGTTAAATGTGATAGGCCAGCGCCCGGCCTGGGTGTCGAGTGGGGATACTATTCCCGCAAACCGCGTTCCAGCACTTTGAGTCGAAAGTGAGATCGTCGGTGGCGGCCGACGTCGTCTTCGCGGGCGCCATCTGGCAGCCAGGCGCACCGCTATTGTTAAGCTCAGAAGGGGTGAGGCTCTTCGCATACTGCAGGTCGTTGAACAGTGCGAAGCGACTCAAAATGCTGTTTTCCAGAAAATGCTACCTTTCCAAACGAGCATCTCCAATGCTAAATAAAAGAAAATGTTTGGTCAGCCATTAGTAAAAGCAATTTCTTTTCGGGCATGCCCAGCGTGCTAAAAGTTCGATTTTTAACACTAGTGCTAGTACAAAAAGGGAGACGATGCTCAAGTGTTCATATAAAACCCTGAATGTAACAAAGAAAACAAAATACTTTCGTGTGACCGCAACAGATTCAACTGACATTGAAAATTTAAGTAATTTGTGTACTTGAATTAAAAGGTCAGTGAGACTGCCTAAAAGCAGTGTATGACCTCAAGGTAAAAGTGATCATACTTTTCTCGTACCGCGTCACATCATTTCCTACTGGGAAAATAAAATGCCACTTTTACTACTTGTATCATAAATAACTACTTTCAAGCGGCCACAATCTCACAGCGGAGCAGATTACATACAATACAGCAATATAAATTACAATATACAATCAGAAATGCAATGCGATGTTTTAAGTATTTTTCTCGTCAATACTAAACGTGTTATTTTTACCAGAAAATTTGTTTTGGCACGGCCTTTTTTCCCTGTCGTAGCGCTGAGCTGAAGATCTCTATCTAATAGTTTCAACATTTTTGTTATATAGAGCGCGCTGTCGCACGTTGACGGGCCACTTTGAATTCGTAAACGGCGCCCTTCCGCTCTCGAACGAAATTTCCTCACAATGACCTCTTTGATGGAATGACCTAATAAAATCATTCTCAGGTAGGTGGCAAGACGTTACCCCCTTCACACGTTTCTGGTACAAAGTTGCTCGGTCAATCAACTGAAGAGCCTCACGGCTGAACGTTGTAATGTCTGTCAATATAAAATAAAATTTCGTAATAAGAAACGGCCGCATAGAGTATTGCTAAACCCAGAAAAAATAGTAAAACGATTTTTTAAAATATATATTGGAACTTAATCCCTACATCACGTTTAAGGTTAAGGTGTTTTTAAAACATTTTTTATAAATATCTGAGAGCTTATTCTCTTCAAGTTTAAGTTTAAATAAATAATATTGAAGCATTTTATTATTAGAGAGAGAAAGGAATCAATGAATAAAAACAGTATGAAATCTACACTTATACATAATAGTTGCTGGTTATTTTTCTATGATTATGATTAAGCCAAAGATTATGAAAACCTAACCAAATAATTAAAGTAATTTTGACTTCAGAGATTATGTAATCGTTTTATCTCAGAAAACCACAAAAGAGTTTATTCCCGCGGTGTCCTGGATGCAATGCTGCCCGAGGTATTTGAAATGTGAACAAACTCGAATGTCAATTATAATACGTACGAATGATTATAATCTCTGAAATCAACATTTGAACATTTTCATTAATCTGTTTTCATTCTTTATGGATTGCAATTCTCTCTAAAATACTCCAAGCAGTTTTCAATTCTACATGATTCGTTCTTTAAGGCAAACCAACTTCGGCGTGTTTGTTTGCGGATAGTGGAGCTTTCATTTTACTTACGAAATTTCTGCACCCACACAATATCTCACAAAAATATCATTCAATACTTCTTAACAGCCACAGAAAACAACATTTCTTCAAAGCTGTTATTCTTTTTCCACTGAACTAATATTGCAAGGAAAGAAACTTTCTATGAACATCCTAAAATTCCGTTTGGGCAAACCACACCATTGTCAAGGTTTCGTCGTTGGATATATAAGCGATCATCAATTACCATGGGCTGATATGTCAGTGCTGCGCTAGAAAGCGTTTTATATCGCATTGAGCTTTGAATTTGACAACAATGCACAAAAAGCTTTCTCAAACAACATCAAAGCGTAATGATGATTGATATTGAAACAAAATATCCAAAAATGAATCAACAATCCGGTGTGAATTGGTTATAACCATATTGAGAATAATTTCTCGAAGATAGAAATTTCAAATTAACATGTCGATTTTGCTATTATTTGATATGTATGTTTTTCACTGCTCTGTTTTTTTCTCTAGCTGCTGCGTACGTCTTACTCATAATTTATTAAATAGTGGCATCTTACCAGCGAATGAGTAAGTATATAAAGGGCGGATTGTACTTAACGGGTGATACCATATCCAATGCAAATGAGTTATACACAGTTAAAAAATAAAATTATTTACATTATACAATTCCTAGTTATACTTCAATATGCCCTTTATTGCAAATATTTCATACATTATTTCGAAAAGTATTCTTGTCATTATGTATAAAATGTAAATTATGACATCTGTGGAGATTGCACTCGAAATTATCAAGAGAGTTTCCTTCATTTTGCATACTCTATCCTCCATCAGAATTTCAAGAGTTTGCTTCATGAAATATTTCAAGACATGACAATACTCCTATCAGTTATAATGGTGTTCTTCATTGTAGTAATATGTTACATGCCGTGTCATCTTCTATTTCTTGATTGAAAACTAATAAGTAACTGAATATGATGTAAAATTTTAATTCACATCGTCTCTCCTATGTTTCACTGCTTCTATCCCTTTCAACAGGTGTCCCTTTCCTCCTTTTTTAAACTGGAGAGTTAAATGCATTCTCAAATAAAAACTGTTGCGTCTAGTCTCCAACAGCTTTTGTGACATTCAATCTCCATTGCTGGTGAGAAATTGTTCCAGTTAGAACTTCAAAGGCCTGTTGACCACTCCCACGTTTTCTATACGTTCGTATTATGTCCGATATTTGAATGTTCATTGTGATTGAATGCACGAGAAAGAAAGACTGTATTTCCCTCGGGAGAATAAATGCCTTGTTTAAAAACCGGGGAAAGACTCCTTCAAATAGTTTTTTCTGTTGATATTTTTACGTTAATGAATGAAACTCGTGGTTTTAAAATTGTAACATCAATTATTTCAATTAATTAAAATACAAAGAAGATTAATATTTCATTAACAAATAAAATTCAGTCTACATCATGCCAAGTTTATTAAAAAAGGTATTAAATCAATTATCTTTGGACACTTTCATACTTTACCATAATGCCTTCATGCCTTTTTGTCGTATTACTTTTTAATGTACATTGATAATTTCTACTTTTAAAACAAACCCTTTGGTTCTTTCTTATTCAAAATTCTTAAATTATTCAGAAATACTAAAGTTTGGAAGATACAGTTCAACGACGAAAACTCTTTCTTTCTCGCTTTCAGGTAATAAATATAATCTGATCATGATTTATTATTATTTATTATTTATTATTATAATGTTTAGTTCATTCAATGACAATTTTCATAAGTTAAAAGGCTCATTTTAAAGATTTACAAAAGTCTTTTGAACCCAAAACTAAAGTGTTAGCGTGTAAATATTAATGTAACTTACAACAACATGACTTGTTGTACGAGCAAGTTGTGTTTAAAATTTCGAACACTCCAAATTTGTATATTATCATTAATGCAATTGTAAAAATGTACACAATTATTTAGGGACACGAACGCATTCTGACAATTTGTTGCAATGAAAAACGAGTAAACGTAAATCCAAAATAATTGCCTGTCTACACGCTCATATCGTAAATATATTCATTAAACGTCTGAGAGAATGTATGAATCGTGTTTGTTGTTATGTTACTATTTTATCTTTCCATCAGCATTTGCGGTCATTGTGAATTTAAAGCTATATTTACGTTAAAATTAACGCGGAAGCACGGACAATGAGGGTGTTTTAATTGCTAATAAGGCTTTAAACGCGACGGTAGAGAATCCGCCTGCGTTAGCGGAGAGTCCTAAAGCCTTCTGAAGTTGCAAAGCGCATCGAATGACTGAGAGGGTGGAAACTGGTAAGGTAGTCCAACTCCACACTCGAAGATTGGTCTAAATGAGTGGTTAGTATGATTTTGAGACATTGATTTTCTGAACTTGGGGAAATGTGTACATATATTGCGTTTGGGGGGAAAATGTTCTTCATGGTTTGGCAAGTTTCGTTACCTTCAGTTTCAAATATTTGTTACGAGAACCTGACTATTGTGTTACACCACCTTTTGTAGGAGCTCAGTTGGTTAATAATTACGCAAACAAATAATAAAAGTAACATAGTTCGGTGAGAAATCTAGCGAAGATAGCTTCCAATGCATTCTAAATAAAAGACAAATACGACGTAAAACAGTTTTAATTTGGGAAGGTGCGTCAACATATGGGAAAAAGGCTTGATGCAAGGAGATTAAAAACTCGTGCCAAACAGCTATCAAACTCAGTAAACAAACAATGAGTTAATATCGAAGAAGAATAAAAATAAGTAGAAACAAAGTATTAAGTATTTTTTAATTATAGTTAATAATTAAATACCTTGCTTCTCAAGCATCAGCTATGACTTAAACACTATTTCTTATTACTACTGAGAGAGAGGCAATTTTCTTCAGAAAATTCAGGGCAGAGCTTAGATGTTTGATATTTTTTACAATAGTTCCGTAAATCTCCTTGCAACATATGGAGTAGGGACTCATTCTGCTCCTTTAGGAGCAGACCGAGTTCCTATGACGAAGTTTCTAAAGAAACTTATTTACATCGATTTTTACAATCGATTTATTTACAATCGATTTTTTCGAAGAAAGCACACAAATCTGATGTATGGAGGTCAGACTATTTTACTTATAGTTTACGACAAAATTATATTAATAACTACATAATTTGTGAAATTGATCATAGTTCATGAATATTTGTAAGTAACATAAACATCCGACTTGCATGCTTGTATGTTTTCTGCATGATTCATCTGTAGTTACTAGTTATGTAATACGGTTTTTGAAATGCTTGGGATGCTTACGAACGCGTTTGCGGGGATGGGCACCTCTTCGCTGGTAAATTATTGCCTCATATTATTGCCAGTGGGCGCGCGGCCTTCCAGCAGCTGCTGGGAGGCACGCGAGCTATTGTGCACGTTTCAACGGCGCGTCTGCCCTCGAGCTCCGCGCCTGCCCTGCGTCGGAGTAGGCAACACCACCCATTCCATACATCGCAGTAATGCGGGTTGCCTACTCACGCGCCTCCACAAAGGGGAACTGTTGCACCGCCCCCGGGTCTAGCAGCTTACCGCTGTATCAATGTCAAGCTACACTGCGAGGGCTGGCTACAACGCTACGAGTACTGTATACTGCATTGTCCCATTATATGCTTATTTAGTATATGAAGATAATACAAACTCGAGGAAGAATCTTGACATCTTTCTCTCCTTTACATTCTTGATGTGCGACTCTTTAACATATGTTCACCGTTAGAGGAGAAAAATGTTAAGTAAGACGGGGATAGTGGAGCGTATGAGAAAGAATAAAGGAAAAGCGTCATATAGATGTTCACTTTATTAGCCAGATATAGAACAAATCATAGACATTGTTGAAGTTTTTAAGTCGAGATGGTTGACTGAAGTTTGTAATGAACATGGTGTGTTATTTATGACGTTCGCCGTGTGACATTCAGTAGTTTTCTTATCAGAAAAAAATCATATAGTTAATAAGTGGTTTTGGTTTAAATATGATAACTCATATGCGATCTTTGTGCTGCATCTGCACTGCTCATTTGTTTCGATTGCTTTTAACAAACAACAACCGGTAAATTACATTATGCGCGCCAGGCGTTATGAGTGGCTTTTCATTCGCTTGGTCGCTTTATGTCAATATGCCAGAACAGAAATGCGAAACATTTGTTGAAGCGGGTTCTATAGGGAACCACTAAAAAATATTCCTACAGAATTCCGATTCAGAATGCTTTGAGTTCCAAAAACAAGAGTAATGGCCAGTTAAAAAATAGTTGTTCCTGTGAAAAATAGTGTTTTCCTGAGATTATTGTATTTCTCACTGTAAAATTCTTTGGAGAGGAGATGGCACCAATCCTTTCGTCTTTAAAAGTCTCATCTTTAGAATGCCCGTGGTCTCAAGTGCGTTATAACGTTCAGGCTATTATACTTTCCCGTAGCTTTTCCGATATATATACTTTGTATGTTTTATGAATATGCTCATAAACTTCCTGAAAAATTGGGTAACGATCCCACTTGTGGTGTGTGTGATCTGTGATCTCAGCAAAAGACATATTACGGTCGATAATATCGTTCCACTAACGCTTTGCTCTAAAATATGTAGCGTCCGGCTAAGTGTGCTGAATTGCAGGAGCTCAGCCGTCGACGTTTTTACGTCGTGAATCATAAAATAAATAATAAGAGCCTTGACATATTGGTGCTCTCGCTAGCGTTTAGCTCAGCTCTTACAGAGAAGAACGTAGGGAAACCTGTATCCCCAACTCAGGCAATTCTTTTCCATATCGTCTAAACTTATTATTTACTAAGAACCTAGATTGTCATGTATTTATTTCAAGTAAGTTCATTATTGATGTGTAAATTTATTATTGGCGATATAGTACTTCTATAGAAGGTAATCTGTAAAAGCTAGAAAATTCTTGTAAGTATAGAATGGTTTTTGTAAGATTTCCGCAAACTGGAAAGCGTATTAAGTTGTAAAATAAATTCAGCATAAGCACACATTTGCTCGTACTACACTAAAACATCACGTCAACAGAACTATAACAATATAAAAAATATATTTTAAATAGCATGAGAGTGAGTGTACTCGATCACTCGGCGCATGGTCGTCAGCTCGACTCGCAATGTAGGTCTTCAATTTATTGGACTACTCTGGTACAGTAGCCTAATACCTTTGAACCAAGCAACTCAACTGTTCGAGTTGGTGCATATTAGAAGTAGATTGGCAGAGATTGCTTCATTAACAAAGTAGAATTTTCCTATATCTATTCTTTGAATATGGTTTCTTTTCTCAATTGGCTGTGTGAGTCCAGAGTTTCTTTATATTATTTTCCTTCGGATAAAACGATGTCTTAGAGATGCCATGCTCTTGGCAGTTTGCCAACTTTTCGAGTTCCATACTTCTAGCCCTAGGTCTTTCGCTACATTAATTTCCTTCCTTTAGCAAAGACCCTGGCTGGCTTGTCTGATGACATGAAAATATCTACCTTTGAGTAATGACAATATTAATAATCTCACATTCGACAATGGAAGATTGAATAATTTTGAAGTTCGAAAATAAGAGATTCACTGCATATCAAGACATCCTTGGCAGATCGTTGTGAGTAGAATGCCATGAAGTCAATGTTTACCCGCAAACTAGTGTCTGTCATCATTCCTTTGCTTTCATTTCCTTCGGGAGGGCTGCACTTTACGGAAGATGCGTTGTAGACAATGTCGCCGACAAACATTGCGAGGATTTGTCTACTATACCGCGACGATCCTCATACCCCGGGTCTTTGTCTACATTAATTTCCTCTCTGTGTAGCCGTTCTCAGCTCATAAAAGGGCTTGGCTTCACCTTCTGGCAATGAGTCTCGAAAGCAGTGATGTCAAGGCCGCCTGCTGGTGGCAGGAGTACCCTTCGCGCCCTCATGTCGCAAGCTTACTGCGTAACCACTGTCGTGAAAGGAAACAATTACTAGTGTGAGATCTGTTTTTCTACAGCAACTACGCCGTCAAAACACGCAGTAACGTGCTCATATAATGATATAAAATATTTTTTATCCTACAAGAAATACAATTTAATTGAAAAATATGATTTGTACAGATAATATAAGGAACAGTATTCAAATAATGTATTTAACACATATTACACCAAACTACTTTCGGGAAACTTTTCCCATCTTCAGTGGAACAACTCAAGCAACGTTATTACCTAAAACATGAACATATGTTAAATTAATGCCATGAATTTTTTAAATCAGATATAAATGATTAGTTTCAATAAAGATAATACTTAGTTAGGTTACGTACAGATATAAAATAATATGTACAAATTGAGGTTAGCGTAATTCTTAATCCGTATAAATGGAGAGGGCATTTTCTCTATGGTTTGTTCGGGGATGAGGGAAGATAAGTAAGCAGACTCATGAGCACGCCACATTGTACATCCGTTTGCTCTTTTAGGCAAGTCATCGAAGGAATATTTGTAATTTCGTTATATGTATTTTTTACAATATTTAATTTAGATCCTTTATTTTGAATATGTAGAATCTGAAAATTTTTGGTAGATCAAAAGACTGGCTATGTTCAATAAGGTGTGAGGAAAAAGTTGAATTTACTTGTTGTTTCTTTTTCAAGTTCTGTGTTCAATTATTCTATGAACAAATTTTCTTCCTATCTGGCCTACACAAACTTTCAACCATTAGAATTTAAAATAAAAGCTCCATTTTTATCTGGAGTTTTATAAGGTCTTTGGTTTGAGAAAGTATTATTGATTACCTATAACCATACATCTGAATTATAAATTACCAAGACCTTGGCAGAAACCACGAAGAAACCATGAGAACCACGAAGTATTAGTACATAAATTTGAAACACTGCACTGGGATTATTCAGATATTGCCTAATCGTATCTCATGTGCAAGATCTAGAAGCATTTTTACTATTGCTCTCTTAACGGCTAAGTCATTTCAGAGCCAGTATTACCACTGACTTCCCAGCGACTGGGATGGCCCTAGGATTCGAGTCCTGACAGATTCCGTTTTTGGCACAAGCTGTATAACTAGATCGAATTCATTCGCTGCTTGAAATATAATCCTAACAAACCAAATATTCTGATAGGAAGCTTTTCCTAGTTTCTCAGGTCAATTCCAGGGAAACGGGGGAGCAGTGCCCTAACAAATGGCCAACGAGCCACGCGCGGTTTTTCTTTCCTTTGTCTTGTCCTATCGTATCCCTTTAAGCGCAGACACAACACTACCAAATAAGTTGGGAGACCAGTCGTGAACTTAGAGCTTGTCGCGGTTGAGGAGGAACCCCGCTGGTGGAGATATCTGGATGGAACATGTCCCGCAAGTCAACGAGCAGGTCGGCGCCGGATCGCACCATTGAGTGAGGCATAAACACCGCCACTTGCGGGATTAAACATTATCTACACCAACAGGATTATTGTCCATAACAGTTTACCTGCCCGGATAATCAATCAAACTCGACTGCTCACCTGCAGCGAGGTAGTCATCTAGTTGGAGAGAAATTTAATTTGTCACTCTTGACAACGAGTCTCACTTCTGACAGTTACCTAGACATCACTGAGCATACGAAATATCTGACTGCAATTCAAGTTATTTTCCGCGGTTTCATAAACCCCGATGTGGCGGGAGGCGTTTGCCTTCTGTGTGGCACGTGAGCAAATAGACGACGGCTGATTTATTTATTTATTTATTTTACGTCAAAAAAAACCAGTTAAAAACTGCGTATGACGTGCTATGGGGAAAAGTGAATTGTGTGCACATTTTCAAAATTCTGTGATCCCTACACTAAGTCATATACTACTTAAATTTTGAATTTTGAAAGAGAGAAAAAAACTCCCATGTAGTAAAATCTATTTTCAAGGATAAATAAGCAATAAATTTTGAATTTTGAAAGGGAGAAAAAAACAACAAAAAAACTCCCATGTGATAAAATCTATTGCCTTCATTACCTTCCCTTTCCCTCTCCGTCGGAAGCTCTGGGAGGTGGCGCGTCGCTTCTTTACAGACGAAAGTTTCCTTTTTGAGGCCGGATGACATCCTTTCCCTTAGCTCTCGTTCCGCCGCAACGACCCTCGGCTAGCGCTCAATCCAGTTCTCTCATGGCTGACACACTGCTCTTCTGGTATGTAAATTGAACCGATTCTGACCGTTCCTCTTTGTTTGGCACACATTTCCTGCAATATCACGCCTTTCGAGAATTTGCAAAGGGAATCTTCAAGATAAATTAATGCTTTGAAGCTCTTTATTTGATGTTAAAGTGTGGAAGATTTTTATTAAAATCGTACAGACCGATTAGTTTTATAAAATGTATATACAAAACTGTGGGTTATATATTACATTGATGTGCTATAATTTATAATGTTTATAAATATATCATTACGATTTGAGAATTTTTTCTCCGTAAGATGAATAGGTCTTGTAGATAAAATAAAAATAATAAGGAATAAATGTTATCATAAATATAAGTGAAATCAATGTCATTTCTGCGTCACTGATCTCAATTTTTTCTATGTATTCATTCTTTATGAGCGGAATATTTATTACGTTTGATGATTACTTTTTATTATTTTGAACTTGCGTAATTTTAACTAATGAATTTTTGTGTGTATGTAGTAATCGTTTCGATCCAATGCAGTTGTCACAATTCATAGAATGGCTCTTCTCTCTAAATTATTGGAAACTCTAAGACATCTATATCAACTCTATAAAATTGCTATATGTTTGCGAATTAGACTGTTGTGGTAGGATTTTTCTCCACACCTTTTTAATAACGTGTATCTTAAGTCAATTTAAAGCTGAAAATCGTATTAGACATTTTATGGAAAAATATTAAGATTCATTAATATAAATAGAGAATTCATCACTGGTCTAACTAAAATTATTTTAAAACACTATAATATTTTCATATAAAACCAAATGTTTTTACTTATAAAACCGGTAGCGGTAGCTCAGTGCATCACTGATGTCACTGCAGCGCCTCTCACCGGGAGGTTCTAGGTTCGAGTCCTGACGGCGCGCCGTCACGGCCGCCGCGGCGGCAGGGTTTTCGACACTAGCTTTTCAGCTAGGTCGAATTCAGTCGCTGTCTGAAGGAGAATTCTAGCGGCCGGATGCTCTCATAGGTAGTTGTCCATGGTTTCTCCGATCAACACCAGGCAAATGCCAGAGCAGTACCCTACCAAACGGGCCACGGGCCGCGCGCGATCTATCATTCCTCTTCCTTGTCCTATCCTCTCCCCTTACACATACACACTTACACTAACATGCACTACACTACCACATATTCTGAGAGACCGGTCGGGAGCTTAGAGCTTGTCCCGACTGGGGCGGTGCCCCGGTGGTGGGAGAGTCCTGGTTAGGGGGAAATCCCACTAGCCGACGGTAGGTCGGCGCCAGATCTCGCCATTCGGCGGGGGAAGATCACTGCCATCTCCCGAGAAAAAACATGCACTACATTAACAAGACTAATGACCAAAGCAGTTGACGCGCCCGGAAACACGAAAAGATCAATCAATCAATTACTTATAAAGTGAAATTGGCTAAAATTTATATAATTTTGTGTATAAATATGTTCAAAATATATCACACAATTTTAGTTCCTCAAACAACTTGGACAATGCCTCCAAACTAAACCAAAAGCTCGGAATTAGAGAGTAGAGATTGGTTGAAAGGGTGTTTTCCTCTCCATACTATTCTTGACATCTATATTATTCAATCACTCACTTTCTGATTTCGAAAGCATACCTCTTAATCTAATATTTATTATGTCAGTTAATAACATTTATGTGCGCATGAAAGCATATATGAATGTTACGTACTGCATATGAACTCAATCTAATTCCATTATGTAAATATGAATGCTTCAAACTGGATTCAGAATGATGAAGTGCGCTCAGAACTTCCACTATAAATATTTTAAATTTATTGAGTGAAATTCGCAGGGGTTCTCGTTGTCCCTCTGTCATAACAGGCTAATGACGCTTTTGTTGACATTCAAAAAGAGAATTCCGATAAGTTATTTTCCATTCCTGTTCACATGGAAGCACATTTATGAAAGAACTGATCGTTCGGAATAGATTCCACTTCATTCAAACGGTTTTCATACAATGGGTTACAATATGCACCCTGCTAACATTATTATATTACATGAATACTGATGTAGCGCTTCTAAAATGCTCCAGTACAATTCGGAAGAGTGTGAAATACAAAATAATGCGTTCTCATGATGAGGATAGATATCATACCCAAAATAAAACCCGAATGAGATAATAATAAAGTTTAAAATAATGTTGTAGATAATGGCTTCTATGTACTGAATAAATAAGTCTTACGTGTTCTGGGGGGGGAGCACTGCCGGTGTTTCACGGTTAGGCAGTGTTGCCGATGATTCTTTCGTTATACTTCAACTCACTTCAGAGCTTCTTGGCGCATTTTCAACGCTGCATATTCGTCGCTCTGGGCGCATCATCTTCAGCATTTTTGGCGCGTCTTCAGCATCGCTTTAGCGTTAATGGCTCCTCTTTATCGCTCTTTGGCGCATTCACCATTTAGGTCATCGTCGTATTCTACGAAATCAAGATCTATATATTTAAAAAAATAAGGTATTCTGCCATGGCTTCCTTTAGAGCTTATACTAAACCAATTGTAGTATTTTTCCTTTAAATTAAAGAATGTGATCCCTAGATGTGTTATCATGTATTGTTTTGTTTTTAATTTAAATTACGTACTATTAAATAATTCTTTAATAGTACGTTTAGCAATAGTCAATTGTTATTTTCCAAAGAGTGTTGCTTCATGGTGGCGCTGCCTGATGCTTTATTTTTATTGTTGAGATTTCTTTTACAATTCGCCAAGGTTTTGTTTCAGTGTAGTAATTGCATTGTGGTGTTGATCGTTTGCATGTATTTGCTTTTCTGGTGTATTTTGTAGAGAACATTCGGACAGTGAGTTTTGCTCTGTTGTACTGAAGTAGTGAAGTTGTTCACAGGTTATGTCGAATTCCGAATCCTTGCCCATGCGCCCCAAAAGACGCAAACGTACATTAACTGGACGCAGGGAAAGAGAATGTCAGCGTAGGTGTCGTGATAGTGAGGTCATTTCGTTTTCTGTTGGGTCGTTGTCTATGAAATGTCAGTTTTGTTCTGATTTGTACTTCCCATGTGAGAGTAATTCTGCAAACCAGTTTATTCGGTGTTGCTTAAATGGGAAAATAAGTTTACCTTCCAGCAATATGCCAGAAGAAATCAAACAGTTGCCGATAAGAGATGATGACACCTCAAAAAATGGCCGTCAGTATAATAGTGCTCTTTCTTTTGTGTCATTTGGTGCCGATATTGCATTGCCACCTGCTCACGGGCCATATGTGTTCAAAATTTTGGGAACTCCACATCACAGAATATCTTCGTTGTACCCTGAAGATCCAAACAATGCAAGTATAGGGAATATGAGTCTGGGCACAGTATTTTACGTTTATCTCGGATCTGTCAAATTTTGACGGGTTCTCACTAGTTTCATTAAAAATAAATTTGTCTACTTCCCGCCTGAACTCATTTCTAATAGATATTAAGACGACGATTGCCGCAAGAAAACTTTTACGTGTTGTAACTGTTGTAGAAGCGAAAACAGCGAATGCTGTCTCACTGCTTGAAGATAAAAACTAAGATAACAAATCAAACGTGGCTGTGTTTGGAATTCAACCTAATAACATTGTTGAATTAAAAAAATCCTGCGCATGAAATGAGTCTATGGATTACTACTTTCACAAAAAAATTAAACGTAATTATTTTACCGAATTCCGTTTACCATAAAATATGAGTAAACCGCACTCAATAAATAACAACAAAGTTGTTTAGAAATTTTATTTATCTTAATATTGAATACGTTTATCAAAAATCTTATATTTATTTGTTGACAATATTCACTAAACCATTTTTGTTGAGTGACTAAGCGCATTGAGTTGCAATTAATCGTCACTTGAATGAATATTTTTGTTTAGGTGATACTTATTTTTTAATAAAATTCAAGTTTTAACCTGTTAAATCTGGAAATATTCTTGTATTTTATATCCATATACTTTTAAATCAAGATAAAAGTAATTTTAAAAAGTACTGGACATTTTGAGACAAGAAATTTATTCTACAACTTGCTGTGAAGCAACGAAGCGTATTTATGCAAAAGCGTGTTTATGCAAAACGACAGTTGAGACATTTGTTCATCTCGTTGAGCATATCACGCTGGTGTTGTTTCTTTTACCCCCCTAACTGCCCTCACCCTATGTAACAGTTGGCAACGCAAAACCCGAGACGCACATCCTTGCACGCGGCCTCGCGCAGTATGCTTCACGCCGCGACAAGTGAGCGATTCATTACCGAAGCCCCGCCGCCCCCTCGGGCCTCGAGGGAAACGGTCCGTCGCGTAGGAGGGTGGGGGGCGTGCCGCAAAAAGGCGCGAAAGAACGGCGACGAGGAATGGGCGCGGAGAACGCGGGCGCCGAGCAGCCGGTGCAAGAACGCCTGCTCCCGCCGGGAACCGCGATCGGGAGGGGGCGGGGCGGGGCGGGGCGGAGAAGAAAAAAAGACGAAGGGGAGGGTTGAGGCAGTGGGATATCGGAGAGAGGCCGAGAGGGTGGAAGCAGCCGGGTGAGTGGACAAGCAGGACGGGAGGGACAAGATGAACTGGGGAAAGAGCACGAGGCAAGCTGTGGGCTAGATGAGTCGGAAAATGGTCGGCTGGAAGGTGCAGGGAGTGAATACGCGACGAAACGGTTGAACTGGGCGGGGGGTGTACGCAAGAAAATGTGGCAGAAGGAGAACAGGCAGGCAGACGGGATACAAAACAGGCATAGAGCAAGACTGGTAGACAAGCAAGACGGAAAGGGGGATGGCGAGACGGATCAGGCAAACGGGACGAGGAAAGACAGAATAAGACGAATCAGATAGACTAGACGAGATAGGACTTATTGAGCCGACAACGTCGGAATTGGATTCAGGGGTTGGGGAAAGGATAGAGCAATCAGAGGTGTCGGGATTCGGGCACGCGGTACGCGATGAAGGAAGATATATCTTGCTAGTGTAAGAGGTATAAGAGCGGGAAACAGTAGAATCGAATGAGTGGCTGCAGTAGCCGCAGTGAGTTCTCGTAGGGAGGGCGAAGCGGTTCGAACAAAGTGGGAAGCAGTGTTGGCGCGGGTCAGAGATCAGAGAGGGGACGGGCAACGAACGAGGGAGAGCGGTGAATGGCGCCGCGGGTGGGGAGCTGTCGTGATAGAGAAGCCGGTGCAGACTGGCGGTACAAAGTAAATGCGGCTGGGACTAAGTGGTCAGGGCGGAGAGGTTCCGATAAAACACGAGATGAAACACGCGTTGCAAAGCTGATGAGGCAAAGGGGGGAATAGAGCTGGAGTGATGGACAGTTAGGTTGGGGGGGCGGGAGAGGAAGCGGGGGGGGGTGGCGCGGGCAAACAATGGCTGAAGGAGCGGAGCGTACGGAGTTAGAAGAAACGAAGAGGGTCGGGCTGGATACAACGGCTTTACCGCGAGCGGGACGAATTCTGCGGTGCGGAAGGAACAAAATTGGCAGGGACGAGGAGGAACGATAGCGGGGGAATGGAAAGGAAGAGAAAATTCAGGCGGGGCAGAACGTACAAGGTTGGCGGAGCATGGAAAAGCAGGCGAGGAAAAATCCGGTGGGTCCGAGCGTGAAAAGTTGGAGTGAGCGAGGGAAAGCAAGCGGGGAAAATATGGTGTAGCAGAGCGACAAAGTGTCGGTGGGCAAAATGGAGAGAGCGGGCCACGTGGCGGCGTCCTACCAGAGAATGCCGGGTAGGAGCGGCGGGGTGGAACTGGTAGCGGTTGGAGTGAGTGCTGCGGCCATGGCGGGGAAGGGCGGGAGGATGGGTCAGGCGAGCGGGCGGGTAGGTGGTGTGGAGGAATTGGAGTGGGCGGGGCGCGCATGGCGGAGGATGGGTCAGGCGGGCGAGCGCATGGGCGGGCGGGCCGCGTGGACAGCGCTGGTGTTGACGGAGCTCCCTTTTTGCAGGCGATCGATCTTCTCTCCTCACAGGCGACGCCGCTCGCTTTCAGCGGCCGGCGACAGAGTTCGGCTTTTTCTCTTCGCACCCCCTCCCGGGCACCGCGCGGCGCTCCAAAGCATCGCCCATTTGCAGTGGATGGAAGCTAATGAGCGCGGGTCATGCAATTTTATCTTCATTTACTCTAGATGTGTTTCGGAAATTACTAGAAATTATTTTCATATATATTTCCAAAGAAATGTTGCTGTTTATTTTTCTTTGGCAGTTTGTAGTGTTCTGCAACTACACTGTCATACTTTATCAAAATTATTGGAAATCAAACAAAATTTTAAGGGGGATGTAGGTAACGAGCATTATTCTAAGTCTTTATGAGATTCGACCTAAAATTAGTTCAAAATGAGGTGAGAGTTAAAAAGGCAATTAATGTGTTTCTTCAATACATTCGAAATTTCGAAGTTTTTCTGCAAAATATTTCTCATCAACAATCATTTTAAAATATCTCGTGTAATTGCTCGTTTTCATTTCACCTAGCAAATCCATCGCAATTCGTAAAATTTATATTACAGAAATTGCAAATTACAAAGCTAGCACCTACATTTTTTAATACATTTTTAATACATTTTTCCATTATGAAATATTTATTGCTCCCTGTTCGCACTTTGTTTTTAATATAAACAAATGAAATTATTGTTCAGTTTCTTGAAAGTATAATACAAGTTTTACTCACGTTCCAAAGAAAATACTTTTGTTTGAGGATTAAAAATATTTTACCCAACGACTACCGAATTATTTCCCAGAAGTATTGCAAAGTATTGTTCAAATGTACTTGAGTAGGTATAAAAAGAAAATGCATTAACAGATTACCATATTATTGTAATTACTCTAACCATGAAACTATATAATAGCTTATAATAGCATTTTTATTTTTGCTTACCTTTATTGCCTTTTCAAAATCCATTTAAAATCCATTCAAGATTCACATAAAAGCTGAAGCGTACGTCCTTCACGACATTCCTTCACATTAAGTCAGGTTAATGAAAATGTTCATGAATTACAAACAAAAAGCACAGCAAATGAAAATGAATTTTTTTCATTAAAACATTCATTTTCTCTCATCATAAAAGTGTCACAAATTTGACAAGAAGTGTTGACGCGGAATGTGTCCACGTACGAGGCGTGTACATTTCCTTCAGCAGAGATCGCTGTGGTGGAAAGTGGTGAAGCGCTACTTGGATGCGACGTGCGTGCAAATTAGTTTTTCCGCTGCGACCGCGTTTCGCAGGCGCCTGACGCGACGCGGCGCGCCGCAGCCAAGCGGAGCGGCGTCAAGCAGGCTGTAGCCCACGCCCGTCCCCGCCACACCCACACTCGCCCTCGCCATTTTCACACCAGCCCCTGGCAATCCCACACCCGCCCCCGCCACTCCCTAAACCCGCCACTACCACACCCGACCCCACAGCTCTCACCCACCCACCCCTACCGCATCCACACCCATCTTCGCCACTCCCACACCTGCCCCCATTCCTACGACCGTCCCCCTCACTCACACAACCGACTCCAAACACCCGCACCGCCCTCCTACACCCGACACCGCCACTCCCGATCATGTTACTCTCACACCTGAACCCGACACTACCACACCCGCCCACGCCAATCTCACATTCGACCCCCGCCATTCCCACAATCGACCCTGCCACTACTTTAACCTCAGTCACAGTCAACGCTGTTTAGGCAAGAGATATTGTTTATTGATTGGTTGGTTAATGATTCCGAGTGCCAACGGATGAGGTCATCTGTTCCGTAAGTGTAGTTCATGTTTGTTTTCTCTGGAGCGGGTGGTGATCTTTCCCCGTTGGATGGTGAGATCATGCGCCGACATTTCCGTCGGCTAGCAGGTTTTCCCCAACCGGTCATCTTGCACCAACGGTTCGGCCGGGACAAGCTCTAAGCTTCCGACCGGTCATCTGCCATGTGTAGTACTGTAGTGTATGTTAGACGAAGTGTGTGTAAGGGAACAGGGAATAGATAGGAAAGATCGCGTTTTGTCCATGTGACGATTGAAAGGGTACCGCTCCGGCATTCACCAGGTATTAATCTAAAAAAAAAAATCACTGAAAACTACCGATCAGAGTAGTCGGCCGGTAGAATTCTCGTGTAGACAGCGACAGCCGGTAGACAGTCTAGACAGCTCTACCTAGTGTCAAAAATACTGCCCCCGTCGGACTCAAACCTCGAACCAAGGTGACAGAGGTATGACAATGGCATAAGTTGGTGCTCTTAGCCGCTTCTCCTGGTGATATTGTTAATGTACGTAGGGTTATGCAACCTTGCGACAGAACCCTACAATTTCAAAACATTATCGTCCGGGAGATTTATGATTGGCTACAATATCACATAAAATTATTTTAAAATATTTTAATAATAATATAAATATAAATAAATAAGCAATCATATAATAATAATAATAATAAATATATAGTAGAACAACACTACTTATTTTAATAATAACAATATAAATAAATTAAGCAATAAAAGTAGCAATAAGTAAATGTTTATGCTCATCTTACACATATATTTAAACTATTAAACACGTCACTTTCTTACAACGCTACACAGTTCTCCACTAAACAACATTATTTTGCATTTCGCATTCTTTCTAATTCTATATTTCAATCCACAGCACAAAACACAATACCAACAATACGTTGAAAATTATTACATTTTGTACTTAATTATAACCAAAATAAATGTAATAAATAACAATAACTGTCATAATGAGTTACCCTATTAATATATAAAATGTTCAATTATTAATTACGTAATTTACTTTCAAATTTTTGAACTTCTAAAGGAATGGATTCAAAACATGTCACAGACTTGTTCTAAATCGTCATTGTTCTGTTTGTAAAGAGAAAATGTCTAACATCTCTTTTCTGCGACCTCAACAGAAGTTGTGATACCGTCTACTAAAGTACATAGGTCTAACGACTCGGTTGTACATATCTTTCCAAGCTTGATAACCGGCATACTCTTTGTGTAGGACCCAGGGCTTCACCTTAACCCACTTCATTTCTAGAATACGAGATGATTGCCGCCATTTACTTCTCAACTCCCTTGCTCTGTCCCACTTCCACCAACTTCCCAGAAACCCCTCCAGGTTCATAGTCTTCCGCAACACCTGTCTTCCAACGTCTTCTCTCTCCAGAGACCCATGTCCTACTGCCCGCCGGTTCCGACGGTCCCCACGGTCATCTCCAACTTCGGGAGCCCCTTCCGGAAACCCTCTTTTCCATGCTACCGTCTCTCTGGCCTGTTCCCTCACCCCACTTCCCGCCGCTCCTCTTCCACTTCATCGTTTTCCTCTCAGAATTCTCTTGCTGATCCCATTCCCTCCGAACCAACTCTCATTGAAATCTCCCTCGCCAAAGCGCTTCTATCAATTCCTCTCCCGACAACCCCTCTCCCGACAATCCCTCTCCCGACAATCCCTCTCCCGACAATCCCTCTCCCGTCAACCCATCTCCCGACAACCCCTCTCCCGACAACCCCTCTCCCGACAACCCCTCTCCCGACAACCCTCTCCCGACAACCACTCCCGGCAACCCTCTCCGGCAACCCTCTCGGCAACCCTCTCCCGACAACCCTCTCGCGACAACCCCTTTCCCGACACCCCTCTCCCGACAACCCCTCCCGACAACCCCTTTCCCGACAACCCCTCTCCCGACAACCCCTCTCCCGACAACCCCTCTCCCGACAACCCCTCTCCCGACAACCCCTCTCCCGACAACCCCTCTCCCGACAACCCCTCCCCGACAGACCCTCTCCCGGCAGCCCCTCTCCGACAACCCCTCTCCGACAACCCCTCTCCGACAACCCCTCTCCCGACAACCCCTCTCCCGACAACCCCTCCCCGACAAGCCCTCTCCCGACAACCCCTCTCCCGACAACCCTCTCCCGACAACCCCTCTCCCGATAACTCATCTCCGGACAACCCCTCTCCCGACAACCCCTCTCCCGACAACCCCTCTCCCGACAACCCCTCTCCCGACAACCCCTCTCCCGACAACCCCTCTCCCGACAACCCCTCTCCCGACAACCCCTCTCCGACAACCCTCTCCCGACAATCCCTCTCCGACAACCCCTCCCGACAACCCTTCTCCCGACAACCCCTCTCCCGACAAGCCCCTCTCCCGACAACCCCTCTCCCTCCGAACTCTCCCGCCGACCCATCCTGCGGTGCACCCTTCTTCCACCAACCCCTCTCGCTCCCGCACTCGAATTTCCATCACCTTTACCATTACCTCCATCATTTACGCTACTATCCTTTTCTACTTCCGTTCTATCTGCGCCGGCACTACTACCACACGTCTTCACGCTTCCCCTGATCCCTTTAGCGTACCGCCGGCCCCGACTTACAAAAGTGCTTCATCCCCCCTCCTCTCCCGGATCCCTCCCACATCGACCCACGCGCTGGAGAAGCTAGCTTCCCTGCGCCCCTCGCCCCGCCTGGCCTCGCCTCGATTCGCCGGGCAGTTGTTGGGGTGCGTGCAACGCCCGTCTGCCCGCCGTCCTCACCTGCTTTCGCATTCGAGTGGGGCTCCCACGGGGCGGCGCCGCGATGGGGCCTACGCCTCAATCTCCGAGCGTTGGGCGTTCGCGTGGGCGATGCAATCTCGCGCTTCCGTCGCGGGCGAGCCTTGGCTGCGGCCCGGGCCGGGCCCGCCCCTTGGCCTCCCACTCCTTCGTCGCTCTTCGCGCTTCAACTTTTCTCCGGCCCCTCTCTTGGTCTCACGCTCCCTCGTGCTGCAAACAGCATTTCACCTTTCCCCAGGTCGTCTGTTGGTCTCCCGCTTCTCGGTTGCACTTCGCACTTGACTTTGTCACCGACTCGTCTCTCGGTCTCCCATTTCTCGTCGCAGAATCATACAGTTGCAGATTCTACAGGCTCTGAAAAGTTGGGGAGAATCTAGAAAAGTCGAACGAGCCAAAATGTAATAGAGTGTTTAAGAATATCTTGTCTTGTACACTGATAAGGTGGTGTGATAAACGTTTCTTTGAGGCGTTTGGCCCCAAAACGTTAGTTTCTGATACACTAAACAGCTTCGTTAAGGAGCTATTTAACGATATAAATTTAAAAATCCGATCGTATGTTGCGAGTTGCATTTTGCATTAATATTTATATGCTATTTTTTAAAAAAGTCTTCATATTTTTAAAGTCAAAGTGAAATTGGTCCCGTCTCCGTGAAATTCTCTTTCTTTAGAGACTTCATTTATAAAGATCCGTTGCATGCAAGAGCGACAAAAGGTAACTATACTACTGAAATAATAAATGAGACGATGATATACTAATTCCACTACTTCATATATAGTAGAGTTGCGATAGTTGGATGGGTTTGTTAGTTAGCCAAGATGGGTTTTTTGATTGATTAGTGATTCCTGGCACGTGAACTGCTAAGGTCGTTAGTCCAGTTAGTGTAGAGCATTTTTCCTCGGGCGGTGGCGGTGATTCCCTCTCTTTCGATAGTGAGATCCGGCGCCGATCTTCCGTCGGTTAGCGAGGTTTAGCCCGTTGTAATTGGGACTGTTGATACTTCGGATTACACACAAAAAGCTCAGATTTTACGTAAGGAAATGAAAGTACATAAAGGAAAATACATAAAGGAATTTTCAACTACAATCTACAAAGAAGTCAAATTTAACGTGCTGATATCAATAAAATTACTTTGATACATACATGAGGGCGAACCGGACACAACAGTGTAGCAGACACTGACACAGGCACCAACCGTTGCACACGTCAACTTCGAGGCAGTGTTGCGAGACCACAAAATAGCCAGCTCTTGATTATAGGCGCTTCTTTGCTTTTTTGGTGACTTCTAGCATATCAGAGAATCTCGGATTGCACGGAGTCTCGGATTACCACGACTATACTGTACTAATTTTCAATACGTCCAGAAACTAAAAGAATACTCTATCACATCCAACCATGTGAGAGATGTCTATGGTTTTTCTTAGATACCACAGAGCTGGGGCAAAATACAGAAGCCATGGAACTGTTTCAATTTTGACTAAAAAATACAAATATTTGATTGTGTTATTCCGCCTATCTTCATATAGTGCGTACCAATCGAATTTTCTTACTCAATGCGTTACTTATTACACCAAATCATATTACGTTTCGTGCAACAACAAGGCTCCAAAAAAGAGGGTGCCATTAAATATTTGCTATTTACGTGCTGAGTTATAGAACAGCCACTTTTTATATCCTTGGTATATATACAGCTGTTGCACTGGGTATGTGCTGTACTCTGTTATTGTTGTTAAATATTTTTGTTAAAATATTTAATTTATTGCAGTGTTATACGAGAGTACTTTATTTGTAGTTCTTGGGAAGTGTGTGTGTTAGTTTTTGAGAAACCATGTTGTGTGGTTCAGTTCAGCAACATGCTTGATAACGTAGGGCACTAGTATTATTTTATATATTATACATAGTATTACATTATTTTGCAAACACGAAGCTTGATCGTAAGCTGGCAAACTCTTGAGCAGGGCCATACAAAGCTCTCGCAATACGCATCGCAATTCCGATAATTCACAAATTTTCGTTTTTCATCCTTTGCAAATAGAAAAATATATATTTTCCTTCCCTACTACATAGAAATATTCTCAGCTCATCAACTCACTTAAGTGCAATCTTCTTGGCGTTATAGAAGAAAAGAAAACCAGAAACGTCTGTACTGAAATGAAGAGTTTCTCCGCGAAATGGCGTAACTGGCATTTGTTCATCTATTTCTTTAGAATGTGATCTATTAAGTTCCATATGAAATGACTCACCTTGTAATTTCAACCATACTGCCCGCACATCTTATTGTGATTCGTTTGTAGATGAAGGAAGTCATTATATCGCATGAGTCGTGTGCGTAGCTGATACCTTTGACGCCTGAGTAGGATACAACAGGAACTGAATTTGTCTCACGCGCGTTCTTCAAAGTGACGCAGCTCAATAGTGCATTTGCAGTGCCGAGTAGGAGTTCTCACAATCTGCTCTAATTATATCAATAAAATTGAAATCGGTGAAGAGATTGCCATATATCAATAGTGCAGTATTAATCCTGTCTTCCTTCAGAATAAAAAAATGTATACATGTCAATAAAATGCGTCTCAAATACTCTAGAGAGGAAAAGTAATATGTTTTTAAAAAATAAGATCCCTAAAAATGTACTGACCTGCCCCTCAATAGCCATCCCATTTCTGTAAGCAAATTACTAGTACCAGATGGACCCTTGGAGAGTATTTGACATTCTGTTCGTTACATATCCTGGGAATACCTGGCACCAATAGTTTCTATGAAACTGACTCGCGCAATCGCCAGCTCTTCTTCACAGAACGCGTACTTGTTTCACTTTTCATCCATTAGGCTAGACTGCGTACGCTCCAACCATCTCTCAATTTTCTCCACGCATTGCGTCCTCCTCTCCCATTCTCCCTCCCTTCGTTCCTCTGTATCTCTTTTTCCTCTCTCCCACTCACGCTCGATCGTTTTAATCGTTTTAATTTCGGCCCATCAAATGCAAACAAACCCTCATCGTATATCTGTTAATGCG
This sequence comes from Teleogryllus oceanicus, assembly GCA_964035755.1. NCBI lineage: Eukaryota > Metazoa > Arthropoda > Insecta > Orthoptera > Gryllidae > Teleogryllus > Teleogryllus oceanicus. The sequence goes on from CAXIVR010000009.1 coordinate 103,312,412, forward strand.
CTGTAAAATAACTTGACAATCTGTTTCATCCTATGCGAGTTTAAATTAATATTTATTTAATTTTCGATCGAGATGTATGTATTATTTTTAGAGTATCTTAATGTCATATTTATAGAAACAAATTGAAAACGTTCGTGAAATTAGTTCGTGTAATAACCATCCTGTTAAAATGTTTACTCTCTTTTCGAGAATTATAAATCTCTTTACTACACAGTTATAAAATATCAATATTAGTTTTGTTTTCAGATTAAATATTATGTAATCTAATAAAAATACATAAGTTACTATTTTCAAAAAATAATGAAATAATTATTTTCATCCAATAGTTCTTCGAAGACATATTGAGCCGTAACTCCTGAAAATAGAAAAATAGTGTTTTTTTCATTCGGTTTTGCTTTAGTAATGTGCATTAAATGGTAATGCCAGGCAACGTTTACACGTTGGGGATAGACATTTTAGGGGAAAGAATCACAATTCCTTCACAACATAGTGTTCAGTGTTCCCATAGAAACGTTAAACCATGCAGTATCAATAGTAATTTTTTTCGTAATATTTCGATTCACGATCTAGCGAGTGTACCTTTGCATATTACAGCTGTTTGACTAAATTTCGTGTCAAAAATAAGTGAAACCATATGACTAATTTGAAGATGCTCCAATCACTCTGCATCTTCCCTTTGAATTCATATTGCAGTGTGCAATATTGACGTTCTTAAGAGTATTCAAATATTACGAAGAAAGAGAATATTGTGAAAAGAATTAATCACGTGAATAAGAATAACATTTCAGAACCTCGGAACTTTTCTAACAAAATAATATTCATGCGGTGGAATGTAGTGGAGGTCGAATATGCATGATCCACCTCATCTCATGTGAATACTATCAATGACTAGATGACATTTCAATAATTTAAACTGGGTTAAAATTTTTTTTTAAATTTGTCTTTTCATTAATAGAACCCTTTCTTTTTCGGTCTGTATTATTTCATGATCCTTATCTTCTCAGAAATACATGTATTTCTTGAAGAAATTTCTTGAAAAAAGAAAGATTTTATGTATGACTTGTATTGTGTTTTTTACTTCTTAAATACTTTGTCTTATCATTAGTAGAACCCCTTCTTTTTCAGTCAGTATAATTTTCATGCTCCCTATAAACGCAAAAATACATTTAATAGTAAAAATATCGGTAGAAAAATATTAGAATCTTACAAACAGAATTAGGGGAAGCAACCTGGGTATATGTAGAAATTTGAGATAAAACATAAAGGCTCAAAAATACAATATACCCATTCTAAATAAAATATATAGTTTAGAAATACTCAGAGTATTTTTTTGTTCAAGACCATTACATCTTATTAATATTGTTACACGTTTCGTTAATTTGAATATTTTTCATTTTTGGGAAACAAAATAATAATGAAGGATTACGAATACAAATGAAAATCTCCCAAAGTCTCTATAGCCCATGTTATTATGGATTCCATCCGTGTAATGAACATTGAAACCATAATTTATCATAATTTTACGCATGGTGATGTATCACCACACAAATATTTATCAAGCGTGCATTTTCTTAGCATATGCATTAGAAGTGGTGGGCGAATATTTCCATCTTTTTCGCGTCGAATTTGAGCGAAATTTCCCTCGCCGCGCCAAGTGTTTCCAGCAAAATTCCCCTGATTGAGCAGGAGATTGATCAGGGGCGAGCGTTCCGCGTGAGCAGGTTGGCAGACGTGCAGCGCAGAGGACAAAAGGCGTCAGTGGAGCGCACGAACCAGGGATGGGGTGATGGGGGAGGGGGAAGGGGAGGCAACGAGGCGCGCGATTCGCCCCCGGGAGGCCTTATCGCGCGGCGCATTGCTCCCCGCCACGACCTTGCCCTGCCCCCGCCCCGCCCACGCACACTCCAACGCCACCAACGCCTACCCAACGGCCTACGTGACTCCACCCTACCTGCCGCCTACTCAACACACTATACGGCCTACCTTCCTTTTCCCAAGGCCCGGATCACTAGCTAACCGATCCGTTCTCAAGTCCTCACCCCCCGCGTTGTACACCACACGCTACCGCCCTGCTACCTGATTCTGTACTCAGGCCGTTTCCTGCGAAGGTCCACTCGCTACCCCCACCCCACGCCCCACCCCACGCCCCACTCCACGCCCCACTCCACGCCCCACTCCACGCCCCACTCCACGCCCCACTCCACGCCCCACTCCACGCCCCACTCCACGCCCCACTCCACGCCCCACTCCACGCCCCACTCCACGCCCACCCACGCCCCACCCACGCCCCACTCCACGCCCCACCCAGCCCCACCCACGCCCCACCCACGCCCCACTCCACGCCCCACTCCACGCCCCACCCCACGCCCCACTCCACGCCCCACTCCACGCCCCACTCCACGCCCCACTCCACGCCCCACTCCACGCCCCACTCCACGCCCCACTCCACGCCCCACTCCACGCCCCACTCCACGCCCCACCCCACGCCCCACCCCGCCCACTCCACGCCCCACTCCACGCCCCACTCCACGCCCCACTCCACGCCCCACTCCACGCCCCACACCACGCCTCACCCACGCCCCACCCACGCCCCACCCACGCCCCACCCACGCCCCACCCACGCCCCACCCACGCCCCACCCACGCCCCACTCCACGCCCCACCCACGCCCCACCCACGCCCCACCCACGCCCCACCCACCCCCACCCACGCCCCACCCACGCCCACTCCCCGCCCCACTCCACGCCCCACTCCACGCCCCACTCCACGCCCCACTCCACGCCCCACTCCACGCCCCACTCCACGCCCCACTCCACGCCCCACCCCACGCCCACTCCACGCCCCACTCCACGCCCCACCCACGCCCCACCCACGCCCCACCCACGCCCCACCCACGCCCCACTCCACGCCCCACCCCACGCCCCACTCCACGCCCCACTCCACGCCCCACCCACGCCCCACCCACGCCCCACCCACGCCCCACTCCACGCCTCCCCCAGCCCCACCACGGCCCACCCACGCCCCACTCCACGCCCCACCCACGCCCCACCCACGCGCCCCCCCACGCCCACCCCCCGCCCCACCCACGCCCCCCACGCCCCACCCGCCCCACCCCGCCCCACCCACGCCCCACCCACGCCCCACTCCACGCCCCACTCCACGCCCACCCACGCCCCCCCCACGCCCCACTCCACGCCCACCCACGCCCCACCACGCCCCCTCCACCCACCCACGCCCCACCCACGCCCCACTCCACGCCCCACCCACGCCCCACCCACGCCCCACCCACGCCCCCACCCACGCCCCACCCCCGCCCCACCCACGCCCCACTCCACGCCACTCCAGCCCCACTCCACGCCCCACCAGCCCCACCCACGCCCCACCCACGCCCCACCCACGCCCCACTCCACGCCCCACCCCCCGCCCCACCCACGCCCCACTCCACGCCCCACCACGCCCCACCACGCCCCACCCACGCTCCACCCACGCCCCACCCACGGCCCACCACGCCCCACCCACGCCCCACTCCACGCCCCCCCACGCCCCACCCACGCCCCACCCACGCCCCACCCACGCCCCACCCACGCCCCACTCCCCGCCCCACCCACGCCCACCCAGCCCCACCCAGCCCCACTCCACGCCCCACTCCACGCCCCACTCCCCGCCCCACCCACGCCCCACTCCCCCGCCCCACCCACGCCCACCCACGCTCCCACCCACGCCCCACACCACGCCCCACCCACGCCCCACCCACGCCCCCCCCACGCCCCACCCACGCCCCACCCACGCCCCCCTCCACGCCCCACCCACGCCCCACTCCACGCCCCACCCACGCCCCACCCCCGCCCCACCCACGCCCCACCCACGCCCCACCCACGCCCCACCCACGCCCCACCCACGCCCCACTCACGCCCACCCACGCCCCACTCCACGCCCTACCCACGCCCCACTACGCCCCACCCAGCCCCACCCACGCCCACCCACGCCCCACCCACGCCCCCACCCACCCACCCCCCACGCCCCCCCCACGCCCCACTCCACGCCCCACCCACGCCCCACCCACGCCCCACCCACGCCCCACCCACGCCCACCCACGCCCCACCACGCCCCCACTCCACGCCCCACTCCACCCCCTCCACGCCCCACCCACCCCCACTCCCGGTCCAACCCCGCCCCACTCCCCCCCCCACCCACCCCCCCCCGCCCACCCCGCCCCACCCACCCCCCTCCAGCCCCACTTTTCCCCCCCACTCCACGCCCCCACCCCGCCCCTCCACCCCCACCCCGCCCACTCCACGCCCACCCCGCCCCACCCCGCCCCCCCAGCCCCACTCCAAGTCCCAAAAACCAGCCCCCTCCACCCCCCTCCGCCCCCCCCCGCTCCCACCCCTGGGCCCCGCCCCACCAGCCCCCCCACGCCCCACTCCCCGCTCCCAACGCCACCCCGCTCCACCCAGCCCCCTCAGACCCACGCTCCACTCCCCGCTCCCTCCCGCCCCTCCACGGCCCCAACGCCCACTACGTAAACAGGTTCGATTTTCACTTCACAACATCTCTCTTTGAGTCCACGCGCCCATTCCCTCCTATCTCTCCTCCAACCCGACCTGCTCGTCGCCCTGTTGCCCATTCCCTCCTATCTCTCCTGCCGCACACACTCCTTGATCTGTTCCCCGACCCGTTCCTCGTACTATCCGTCATCTCATTGATCCCCACATATGTCATAGTGACCTACATAATGCCATTGCTCCCCGCCATCTCCGCTTCGTCTCCCCGCCTCCCCGCCAGCGCGCCCTCGCACCGCGTCCGCCCCCGCGTCCCCTTCGCAATGGCCCGGCCGCGCGCTGCGACGGTAGCAGGGTCTCCGCGCTGATATCGCGCGACACGCCCCCGTCTGACACGAGCAGCAGACAAGCTGCCCGCTGCAGACGCACCCGCTCACACACCTGCCACGCCCCCGCCCCGCCCTCCTTGGAACAACGCCTCGCGGAGACAAGGGCCCAGCACAGCGTGAAACAGGCGGAGTCGCACTGCAAGGAAAGATAGCGAACAGCAGTTGCGCACAACGTACGTACGTTTGTTGACACAAGACCTTCATTCAGTATTTCAAAGCGGTTCGGTTGTAAAGGGTACTAAAAAAATTTGTACTTGTAAAATCTCTTAAACTTCAGAAGATGAACGATGTAAAAAACACCAAAGTAGAAATGATATTAAACAAACTTAGGTTTAATATCTTTGTTTTCCAATAACTTTAAACATGAACCTACATACTTTTATTCGCCCTTTGAAAACTTGTTTTAAAAAATATGAAAATTGTACTAGCCTAACCCACGCGATTGCATTGCACAGAAGAAAGTTCTGGAGAATATTTACGAGAGAAATGTGCAAACATTTAAAATGCGCTCAAAAATATTATTTCAAGTTGTTCAGTACTTACTTATTCTTCAAGAATAATGAAATAAGAGGGAACAATACAATCACTATTGACTGTGAAGATGGAGTTAAACATGTTTTTAAACTAATTTAAGTGGGTTATATTTATCAAGATCTATACATGGATGTAGTTGCTTAGAGAAGAATATCCTTCCATCCACTTTAACATAAATAAGCTCGTCTACACTTGTTTATTTTTTAAGAGACATAAGATAATTCCTCGATATGGAGTTTATATACATCTACATGCCAAGGTGTGTAAAAACACTCATTGATCTTGAAACTTAAAAATCTCGATATATTTGCTTCACTATTATCCGCGCACGTTTCCTTGAGCTGTCATTTCGCTAAAGGCGAGAGAAGTGGAGGGTTTGCTATTTTGACGACACGAATGTTAAAATCAAATATTTAGCTCATTTTTCAAAGCAAAGTTGTTTCTATTGCACGAGAGCGAAGATTTACGGTTATATTTTGTCAAGGACGCGTGATGCTATAATTTATTCCTAGTTCAACTAATGTTGGTAAAATAGTGGGGGTAGATATTCCGGGACTCAAGAAAACGTGTGCGTATAACTTGTATAATCTCACACTCACACACCAAACAACAAAATCATGATGAAAAGATTCACCATGGATGAATAATCGATTGCAATGGCACCTGAAAATCAAGCGAGATCAACTATTGTAGTGGGCCTTGAAATGAACAAATGAAGGCAGATAAACTTCATTCTATCATTTTGTAACATTGTTGTAATTTAGCATTATGCATTTTAGTCATTTAGCATTTTTATATTATACAACATATTAATAAAATAAAACACATCTCGGAATCATTGTGTGTACACGGTGTCTGTATAGGGCTGAAAAAAGTAGGGGGAAAAATAAAACAAACTTTTTGGGGTGCTTTCTGTGAATGCCACAGCTTTCCTTGTGAGTGAATCTGTGCAGTATAAGGAAAAATTTCTCTTCCACAGCGTGTGCACGGAGGTAACGCGGACCGAAGACCACCATCTCTCCGCAACTCGACCTCTCTTCCTGAACATCGAAGTCCTGCCTGGTAAGGATTCTATTCTTGTACTTGAATGCTTTTAACAGTAGCGTTCCAACGCCGTTCCGTATCACGGAGAACTCAATGCGGGGCTAATAGTAGACCTCAGAATAAATTGACTGGGAGAGATAGTTCAGGGTAACAATTGATACCACTGCATTGCCACCGAAGGTGGCAGGATGTTTGACACTAGCTAGATAGCTAGGTTGGATTCCGTCGCTGTCTGAGGAGAATTCTAGCGACCGCTCTCTGATCGGTAGTTTTCTGTGGTTTCTCCTATCAACACCAGGCAAATGCCGGAGTAGTACGCCAACAAAGGGGCCACGGACCGTGCGCTAGCTTTCGTTCCTTTTCTTTGTCCTATCCTCACCCTTTACACACCTACACTAACATGCACCACACTACCACAAACGCCGGGAGACCGGACAGGAGCGTAGTGCTTGTCCCAGCTGGGGTGATGCCCCGCTGGTGGGATATATCTGGTTGGGTGAAAACTCCGCTTGCCGACGGTAGGTCGGCGCCGGCTCTCGCCATCGAGCGTGGGAAGATCACCGCTACCTCCCGAGGAAATAACATGCACTCCACTTACGGTATTAGCAGATGACGCGCTCGGAATTGCTAACAATCAGTCAATCGGAATAAATTGCAAAATAATTTAAGGAAATCATTTAATAAATATACAATATCGAGCAGTATGTTACATAGTTTCTCTAAGTTGGTGTTCAAATAGTTTTAGTTTTGGGGACGTAGCGATATTTTGATAATTTTCACATTTTGTCAAAGACATATATTTTTAACATTGTCCTTGCACTTGCGATCCTTTACGCGGGGACCCAGACGTACCCCTCCTTCATTTGAAAGTACTACTTCATTTGAAAGTACTAGTACTAGTTCACTAAAGCTCCGAATGTACTATCCTCGACATCGACAGATACTGAAGTAAGGATGCAACCTGTTGGAAAGTGAATCGTCTTCATTCATCGTACATGAGTCGCTTCTATACTGATTTGGTTTTAGATTAGTTTTATTTCAAGCAGAAATTGTTTAATAATTTGCGTGTAAACACAGTCAACAAGGTTTAAAACAAAGTGAATGAGAGAGTTATTTAAAAAACTACAAAAATACTACAAACGAAATCGCTCAGAAATATTTTGCATTTGCGCGTGCAAAAAAACATAAAAACAGGTTTAGACTAAGATTTTTTGGTATTTTAGTTAAATATATATCTGAAGGGAGTTCACAAATATGCTGCATTACTGAATTTAGCATTATCATCATATTGAACTACAAAAAATATAATGCAATGTAAATAATAACACTCTTCAGTTTGAAATGCGAATTTTCTTCCTTCCATTACAAAACGAAACGTTAAATGTTAAACGTTAAACAATTCCAAAAGTTCTAATATAATTAGTTCAAACACCAAAAGTAATATTAACTGAGATAGAATGTCAACCTTTAAATCTCATATTCAGAAATGTGTACCTTAATTAAAACTATTAATTTAATTTTTTCCTTTTTATTTCATTCTGCGATACCTCCCAAGCAAAATAGTGACTAATTTGACTAATAATTTTCAGATCAAGATTCAGACTTCTGATTTTATTTAATTTTCTGTATCTTCCGGAAAATTATCTTTTGAATTAAATGTAATCGCGTAGCAAAAGGATCGCAAATTGAACATACACTAAAAAGTGCAAGAGAAGAAAAGACAAAAAGACTAAATGGCAATTTTTTGTTGTTGTTTTTTCCTTTTTATTGCTTGTTGGGTTGTACATAGTTCAGTATTACACTCTTTCATATGTAATGATTACTTACTACTAACTTAATACTATACTTAACCTAATTCTACTATTGCTACTACATTGGGGTAGATTACTCATGAGAGTATCTACTGTTCACAAATGTTTGAGAATATTTTTAGGAATGAATCGAATGGGTATCTATTGTTTATTCTGGTATGTGGTTGTTCGTTGAGGCTAGATTGTATTGTTTTAGTTGTTATATTGAGTTTATGTTCGAGAAGAAATTATTGGATATGCGTGCTATTTGATAGGTGATTGGGTTCATGTTTAATTCTCTATGGAGTTGTTGATTTGAAATGAACCATGATGGCAGTTTCTGGACTGTATGTGTATTAAATGTACTTTACAGAACTTCACGGAATCAATCAGAAGTTTTATTTCATGCATCGTTTAGATACTTAAAGAAATGATTCGAAGAAGCGAACAATTTTTCCCGTCACGTATATCTCTGAAATAAAGCGTTTATTTAAAAAACTACAGAAATACTACAAACGAAATCGCTCAGAAATATTTTGAATTTGCGCGTGCAAAGAAACATAAAAACAGGTTTAGACACAGATTTTTTGATTGCCTATCAGGCAACCAAGTGCGATCATTCAAATAATCGGTAGTTCGTATTTTAAATGTATAGATTATAAAAGTTGAAATTGTTTTCAATAAAATAAGAAAGTAAACTGTATTGTTCATTCTTGAACATTTTTATATATATGTATTGTTTAAATATTTGATTTATTTGATAAACTTTCGTGAAAAAACACTAAAATATTAATGTGATGTATGGCGAAGAAGTATAATCTGCGTTGGGTATTTTTGAGCTTCAGAATACCTATCCCAACTTTGTACTAAACATAGTTCAATGATGAATAAAAGTACAAACAAACAAAGCAAGTTTAGAAAATTTCTTAAACTGAAATATTCGCTGCAGAGTAATAAAAAACTTATTTGCATCGGTAAAAAAATCACACGCTTGGTTTTATGTTAATGCTAACCAAATAGAAAAACTTGCCACCGACTCTTCGATCACAACTAGCAAAAGGAGAGCTCAGAAATGTGTGCATAATGAAGGCACATTTGTTTCCAGAAGCAAAATAAGGGTCCATTTGTGCAATGGATTAGGGAAACTAGGCAAAAAACTGATCGGACTTCTTTCAAAACTTTTATATTCGTTTGAGTCTCGACATATTTGCATTTATACACATTTTTGCATTATCTTCTAAAGAAATATAGAACAAAATGTGAAGAAAGCGTACTCACTTTGCAGAAAGTCTCTGGAAGTGGAAAGTCTTGCAGAAAGTCATGGAATCTCAAATGTTTGGCTTAAATAAGATTTCCATATATTCATCATCAGCAGCAGCAGCAGGTGTCCTATATCTGTCGCCGCATCCTGCACCTCCAAGATCACAGGCCTCGATCGCTATGCTTCTCCCTCCTCCATACTTCTTGGGCGCATGGCTTCGTGTACTTCTACCAATCACGATGTTGTAGGGCAGAGTGGTCCAAGTGGTTGCCGCGGAGTTATTTATTGTGGTCCGCGAAACATTATTAGTCAAAGGTCAAAGTCCCTTTTATCCATGTCGAGCGAGAACATAGTGCGCCAATCAAATGCGCCATGTTAGGGTCAACACACTCTTAATGCAAAAATATATTATTTATATTTAAGAGCTTTTTTCCATTAAATTCAGAATTCAAATTATTTCAATGTGTTTCCCTGCGTTATGTATGTTACTGCCTGATAATATGCATGATTTCATTCCCCCTCCTCCTCCCCCACCCCAGGGGGTTCAGAGCAGCCGGGCATACTGTCGAGATCAACATTCCGGGAAGTCAGGTGTGGATCGCCCGACTACAGTAAACATGGCCCGCAACCATATGAAAGCTTTTAGTTGTGGCCCTTGGGACCTTGCAAGTAGGACACCCTTGTTCTACGTCTTCCTCCTCTATTTTTTCCTGTAGGTTGACATATCATGGCCTTTTTTGGACATCGTTTTTTCTTCCATTCATCCATAAATCCTCCAATTCGATCATAAATCATAACCGAGCACAAACGCTGCCTTTCTCGAATTCTGTCAACCTCATCGTGCTGGGACTGTGCCATTTCCTTTATAGTTTCAATGCTTACATGGTCTTGACTGGAGATTCTAGAAGAAATTCTGAGATCATTTTTTGTTATCTTCAGTTTGCCTCTATCCTTTTGCGTTGGTTTCTAACTTTCCCTTCCACATGTTATGGGCTTCACATTTGATTGCCAAAATCCGAAATAAAGATCTGCAGAGGATCAGCAGATGTTCTGCCATCCATCTGTGCCAACTTGAATCCCTGCACATTGAAATATTTTAAGTTTGGAGGGCAGTTTTGGTAATTTGGGGGGGAATCAGTTTTTCTCACAATGAGTTAAAATATACTTGTATCTATAAAAATTATTATTAATGTGAGTATTTTACTAATAGGAGAAACAAAATGTGTAATTACGGACAAAATTGTATTATCGTGATTAAATCAGAAAGTATGGATCAAAAGTTTTATTACTAATAACTTATCCATGTCTTTCACTTCAAACATTCTTATATGATGATGATAAGTAGTATTGATGTGAATTAATTTTACAGTGTACAAAATCAATTTAATTACTTAATTTTTAGACATATCGTCCTTTCTCTACCATTATGTATGCAGGTTTGTCTACGTACGGACTTGAAACTTTATTACGATGTTTAGAACCTGACTTTCTTAACTTGGGATAAAATTATTTTGATGGATGAAAGATATTGACCTGAATTGAACGAGTAAGATTGGAATGCGAGGCTGGGAAAACGAAAGAATCTCGAGAAAATTGGCCTCGAACCCGCATTGTCTACACAAATTTCATGTGGATCGACCAGAACCCCGGCATGTTTTCGTGGATACTTCCTTTCTGCCAGACCAAATTCCCCTCCACCTTGTGAAGGCTCTATGCCATCTTTTTAGAAAGGAATATTACAAGTGGCCGAGACCAAAGAAGATTTCTCCAGTAACAGTATGCGACGTCTCTTTATTTCTTTATCTTCAATCCTCTTTCGTTCAGGCTGACGCCTCCGCAAAGTCGCTTTCTTACAGCTCGTTCAACTTTTGAAAACTTCTTTTGAACTGTCTCTTTTACTTTCCTTTCGTGGCAAACTTTGAGTCTCGCTTGCGTTTCACGATGTCCCGCTAGCAGAATTTCATTGAATTTGTCATTTCTAATTTTCACAAGCATTATTTTCCCTGGTCATACAGTTTGAAAAATAATAATAGTGTATTTTACCAGATGATAGGTTTGGACAATGTAACATATGAGTAAATTATTCATATTATTTTACTTTTTGCCAGTAACGGTTTTGCTAAAGCAAAACTATAATTGCCTTTTGCTATCCCACCATTATTTGAAATTTCTTTTATACATTTCTGAATGAAAATGCCGATCAAATTGACAAATACTAATTGGGTAATATTGTAATAGTTTATGTCTTTGTTTAGTCCCGAGCTGCATTTGTTAGATTGAATTGTATTGCATTATTATTTCTTATGCACTGCTAGGCGGTCCTAGGGTTGGAGTCCACCAGTTCCAACAGCGGATTATTGATACTAGTTAATTAGCTAGATCGTATTCAACTACTATCTGGGGAACAATTCTAATCAATAGTTGTCCGATGTTTCTATGATCAGTACCAGGCGAATATCTGAGCTCTGCCCTTACAAACGAACCACAGTCCGCGCGCGACATTTTCATCCTCATCCTTCTCACACGCTCACGCAGTTTAGCTCATTAGTCGCGTGCTCGCTTCCCATAACGCGACCCCGGGCAAGATTAAATTAAGCGTTTTCCTGGCAATTTCTCACTATCGGTTGCTGTGTGACGATGAGAAAACGCCCTCCTCAGGTTGAGAAAAGATCAGATTACGGTGTGGGGATGTCTACGTTCTAACCACACGTACCCCCGGTAAACCCTGGCCGTAAAGCCGGGACGCTGCTGGTTGGCCATGGCCTGTAAGCGGGCTGTCGTGCCAAGTACAGACAGACAGATAGATAGATAGACAGACATCCTTGTCATGCACTCCTTACATACTTACACGCACTACAGTAAATCTTCGAGCTTGTTCCGGTTGGAGCGGCACCCCGCTGGCGCTAGGGACGATACCTGGAGGGGGAAATTCCTGTGTACATCGGCGCTGGAACTCCGTTCCAGCCGAGGGAATACTACCCCATCTCTGGATACAATATACCCTACGAGACTAATGACTTACGTATTTGACGCTCAACGGAAAAAATAAGTACTTACTAGAATATTGTAAACATATTTTATTCTCATTGTTAAACATTTAGAGCACATTTGAGGAAATTTTGACAATGCCGTTGAGTTTTCATGTAAATTGCCCCTCAGTTTCGGTGAAAAACGTTTGTATGATTTAGATGCTAGTTGTTCATAGGTAGACGAACACAAAAACATTTTGAGAAAATATACTGTTTTGGTATCAGAGACTCACAAAACGAGATTTCTGTGTTTGAATTGGCAGTATTTCCAGTAATAAAAAGATTCATTTCTAAATTTAAAGTTCCGCTTGAAAACGGAAAAACGATGATAAATGTGTTACGTTTACACTACAATTTTGAGATACTTCGGTTAAATTCCGTTCTTTTACTTTATGTAATGTAATGGAAACTAACGTACAATACCCAATATTCATAAGAAGTTTATAAAGGGTTCGAAATTATATATTTCTAACACTGAACTGCCTCTGAAACCTAAAACTGACTTGAAAGTAAAAACGTGTAATTTCCGCGACTGCAACTAAAAGGAATCTATAACAAAATTCATTGTATTGCTCTCCCATTAGTTGTCAAAATTTAATATTACTTAAATCCAATCTAAAAATAGAAACCGCATGGTAATATTTCAATTTCTTTCAATATGTGGAGTACGAGTATTTGATTCCAAGCGCTTCGAATATTTCATCCATTCGTATAAATAAACAATGTTGAATGTTATCGTGGAATAGATTCTAAACTGTTCCACCCGTGAATACAAGCTCTCGCATCAATCCACGGTAACTTCGCACTCATTTGTAAAATGGCCGTTTCCGAATTGGCGTGGCTCGGCGAGTGCGATTGATCTCCGCTTGTGGTAGTGCTGAGTATCAATAACGCCCCCGCGGACGCGCCGTTTGTTCCGTCGGCACGAGCCGCTCGGCCCCCGGCGCGGCGCGGGCGGCCGGGGCGCAGGCCCCAGGCGGAGGCGGCGGTGCAGCGCGCCCGGGGGCCGGCACAGGTACCGGGGGCGGCGCGGAAGAGGAAGCGGATGGGGCGAGGAGATGAGGGGAGGGCGACGATCGAATGCGTGCGAGGTCCGGCCCCCCCCGACACAAGAGCACTCGGCGCTGATGCGGCTGGCGCTGGCCGGCAGGCGGACCGACACGCCCGACCGACTCACCAACCGATCAACGACAGTCCCATCGATTCATCAACGATCGACCATCTGACTAACCGATGAATCGACCGACTGACCGGGACCGATCGAGGGCGACCGACCGATGGCGACCGACAGATGGCGACCAACCGACTCGCTCCCGGCCAGCGCTAACATTCAACCCATTAGAGGCAACATTACATTCAGGCAACCCATTATAGTTTAAATCGAAAGATTAATTCCGACATGTGCTAAATTAGTACCATATCACTTTGTCTTGACTAAATTGGATTTCTTTTTTTCTTTTTATTGCATCAGAAGCGCGATTGGCGACGACTAGAAGTATTTGAACTCTACTTTCTGTCCTAAAGTGTATAGCGAGCCAGATTTTGTGGATTATGTTCATCGCTCACTGCTTTATGATTTTAGGAAATAAATTCAGATGAGAACAGAAAAAGTGTAATTGGAGGAGCATATTGCGTCTTATTCTGTGACAAAATGACAGTGAAATATTAAACATTTCTTCAATTGTCTGTTCTTTTTGTTTCCCAAGAAATGGTTGGCCATTTTGTTCGCCATCGCTTAAAAATACTTCAAAGAATTCATCTTAGAAAATTTGGCGAATCTATTGTCACTCAAACCGTTTTTATTTTCGCTGCTTTGATTGCGTGGCATTTTAAGACTAGAAATTTAAATTCCCGGCTAATTTGATCCAATGTTTTACAGTATTAATGTAATCAAGTGTTATGAAGCGGGAAGGAATTAAAATATTCTCAGAATCCTCCAGAATATGCTGTCTTTGAATGCTGTCTTGTTGGAACAGCTCCTTTAACATGCAGTCAGGGTGAAACTTTGGATCTCTGCTTCGTGCATCTGGTGTTTTGCTTCCCTCGAAGGGAATATTCGAACTTGCTCGTTATCTTCTATACGTTTGTAGCTACTTACGCGTAAAATTAGTTATGTGCATTTGTAATTAGAAGCGGAACCCTGAAGGTGGAAGGTGGAAGGTGAAATATAGCCTCCTACATCTCATGCTTCTGTAGTGTACCTCTGTGATATTTCTCTATTCGGCAAGAGCTTAGCAAACGCATTCACCAAAATTAAAACCACAGTAATAGTTGATGGAAGTTAAAATTGTGAAAATTATCGGGAGAACTGTTATTTTGAAAGAAACATATAACCGAAATTTATTATTCCCTTAAAAAACAAATCAGTAACATAACCTATTATGAAATTTAGATTCTTTTGCAGTAATGATTAATGCTCTGGAATTACGTAAGACGATTCTGAAAATATCTCATAATGAATTTCTCTACAACGTCTTAACAATGGATGCTGATAATTATAACCGCCCGAACGACCAGTCATACGTGAGTATTCTCACATACCCTCTGGTATCTCATTTTCCTGCGTCTCTTCAGCATAGCTGTTTCCTGAATTTGTCCATAACTCACTGCGAGAATCCTTGAAAACACGGGCCGAAAAATACTTCCGCGTTGTTAGATCCGACCTGTGGACCGTACGTTTGGAGACCCCTATTCTGTAGGAACAAGTAAACGATAATCCAAAATTTCTGACCACACGTCATTTTCATTTCACGTACAAATTTTCGAACCTCTCGTTACCAGTATAACTCACAAATTGCATTGTTTGGGAAAATACATTGCAATGTTCTCATTAGCCCTCAAAGCCTCTAACTAAATCAATTTACTTCACAAAGGCCGCATGTTCTGTATGTATTCTGATATGTCCTTTAAATTACATTATTAAGTTCTTTCATGTTAACAAGTTTAACGTAAACATAGAACTAATCTACGAAACGACGGGTAAAATGAGCGAAATAAACATTGAGAACTACCTCAACTTTTAAAGGACTGACACGTTCCAATCCATTGAATCTTAGCACGAAACATGTAATCGCCAAATAATTAAATCTTATCATTTCGTTTTTGCTGTGTGTTGTATATTTCCGTTTCTACAAAACCAACAATTCAGTTATCTTTGTTGCATGATCAATGCCCAGCGGAGCACCAGCGCGCGAAGAGTAGCTTATCCGTCAGGGGCAAAACTCATTGTCAGATGCGTAACATCGTATCCGACCACGTTTTCATGGGCCAAGTGTGATCACCTTCGACCGATCTATATACCCTGTAACCTTATACGAGTAACATTTATTCTCAGACAGACTATAGGGTTATCCGGCAACGATTTCGATGACTGGGAGAGCTAAAGAGGTTGTGTATACTGAAACAATGCCCACACATAAACTGCCTATAAAATTATGGGGCGTTTCGATGTAACCCGTTCCGACTTTGTTTTAAACATGGGCGTCAGGAATTACGTTAATATTATTAAATTAATGTTAACCGTTATCTAATAAAATCAATATCCGTAGCTGGATATGAGTTTCGTAGAAATAATGCTATACCACTAATAGCGATATCCGATCTGCCATCTATACAGAGTGGCGAGGAATCTGAAAACAAATATATATTGTCTAGCTACTTATTAGCTGGAATTGGCCAAATGAAAATCGTTTGTTCTATTTCAAAAGAAACTTATGGTTTATTCTCAATGCCAGGCAAAAATATGACTTGAAAAAATTGTAACAAATAAAGAATGTTCTTTTGGTCATGAGTTCTTTCGAACCTGATCCTGCAGTACCCGTCTTCGCGTGCACTTGAACGAGGGCGCCACGAAGAACTATTTTCCTCTTCTTCTCGGTGACGAGAATTCCAAAGTCCAAGTACCAGATTCTTCTCTCCTGCTCTCGCACAAATGTTGTCGAGTCACTGATCCTCACCGCCTCAAATACTTGTAGTTCTAATTTAATTTACTTCGCATAAGTTCCCAGTTCTTTCAGATTACGCGACGAATGTTAAAGTTCAGCAAACTATTATTTACTCAGAATTATTCCAAGTCCTGTTGCGTACAAATTCATTCAAATTCTAATTTCGCACATCGCAAAAATATTCAGAGCCAACTTGTTGTAGATCTTATAAACTCTAGTCTGAAATATTAGCTCACGCGGAAAATTAATTTTTTTACACAGCAAATTATTCGATTTCCGCGACGCACTCAAGAATTACTCGAAGTCCAATAACTATTCACTCTCAAGAAAAATTTACAAGTCCCAATCTCACAAAATTAATCATCCACGAGCGACCCGCACAGCACCACGACATATGTCAGAATGAAGTTTTCGTGGCCTTGACAACAACTCGGCTGTCGTTGCAAGGGCGCCATATTTCTATTTGTTTATCGTTGTGTATTTACCCCATTTACGACAAATATTAGTAAATAAATGTGTGACATTTTGGTATGTCACAATACAGATCTTCAGCTACAAAGTGTAAACGCGCCTTCAACGGTAATGGTAATTTTCAATGTACATTGAACACGTTCAAATGTTGAAATGAAGCTATTGTAATAATTGTAATTTTTCCATGCCTGTATATGTAGATGTAATTCGGATATATCAATCAATATATCCACCCGTCAGTGACCTTGGGAGCGGCTGCTCGCACTCGGGTTGCTCAGCTGACGTATCAGCAGGTGAGAACCAGTCGCCCATGGTTAACAAAGAAGGGGAAAACAAGAGATTACTCTATTTTGGCCAAAAGAAGTTTAAATAATGCAAATTTATAGCAAAAAGGAATATAAATTTAGTAATGTTCTCTGACCTTCTACGGTAACATTATTCTCGTCTGCTTTGTGAAAGGGTTTTGTACTGCTATTGAACACTACTTTGAATTATTAAAAGCCTCCTGCACATTAAACATTCCACAATGCCTCCATCACCTTCACATAAAAAATCAGCGCCCTCAGGCTTTGAAAGTTACTGTACATCCTTTTTTGCTCGCCAACATATCTGCTTCGGGTAGATCCTAAAAGCCCGAGGCAGCCAGCGCAGCGAGTGTGCTCAGTTCGATGAAAGCGAGCCCTAGAGCTCGTACGTGATGCGGCTGACCCCGTTGATGTAAGTGATCTAAACATTGATCATATCCTACCATCAGCTCAGGGCAACAACTATTCTTGCGTGCCACTATAGTTTCACTGACCTAGAAATCCTAGGGTTTGTGCCCTGTCGGTGGAATATTTTCAGTTCTAACTAGGACGAATTCAGCCAATATCTGGTGGAAAATTCTAGAGGTCGGCTGCTCTGACCATTATTTTTTCGTGATTTCCCTGATCAACACCAGGCGAATGCCAAAGCAGACCCTCACAAATGGGCCACGGACCGTGTGCCGCCTTTCCTTCCGCACTTCTCTTCATTCCTCTCCCCTTTCACGCACACATTCTTACACGTGCCACTACATAGCCACACATGACAGGATACCAGTCAGGAGCGTGAAGCTTGTCCCGGCTGGGGAGGTGCTCCGCTGGTGGAGATACGTGGAGGGAGAAACTCCCCGCATGTCGACAAGAATGTCGGCGCCGAGCGCAGGTTCCGGTGAGAGAAGAACACCGCCACTTCCTGGTATGAAACATTCACTACACTAACAGAACTAATAACCACAGTCCTTTAAGCGCCTGGAAACACAAAGTAATCAATCGGTCTCCTTTGAGCTCGGCGTTTGACTGTGACACCGTCAATAGTTCCGTCGCGGGGAAAAGAAGCAGCATAAGTTTACCAAGTGTCATAACTCAACCCATGATGCCTTCTAATCACAGCGAATAAATAAAAAAGAGCAGTACAAAATGCGCATACTTTATTAGGTACATGGAAAGATTGGTAATGCGCTGCGAAGTGCTGAAGTGCACAGCTCAGGTGTCAAGCACAAAGAAATTCAAGTGAACTGTAGGCAATAATTCTACACTGTTTTATATTATAATCAATTAAAGAGATTACAGGATTCTTTTTTGTCTAAAATGTTCATCTTGAGATAAATCCTTATGTGAAAATTTCCACCCGACGAAAAAACGTGACTAATCTTAAATTCGCCGTCTCTAGAGATCTGAAACCGAAGGCGTAGCCTGAGCTTATTGGACGCACAAACGTTTTCCCAAAAAACAATAAACGAGAAGGAATTCGCTAGACGTCCTGTAAGAAATTAAGAAAAAACAATTCCAAAATTTAATGTTTTCTTAATTACGTTTAAAAGTCTTAATAATTAAATCAAAATCGATAACCAAATCACGGGGTAATAAGTTATGGGGTCTCCGCCCTGAATTTTTTATTGTCATATTTTTGAAAACGTCAAAATGTCTATTTCCATTCGTACATTTTTTAGGCTTCTCCTGAATTTTTTAATACAAAAGTTCGAATCGCTTTCCCCTCCTTACTTGTAAGTTAGATATTTTCTGGTCGTTTATATTTTAGACAAAATGCAACCTGCATCACTTGACCGTCAATTATTCCAATCTCTTGTCACCCGATTTACAAAAAACACACATTTGCTGGATCGTTTACTTGTGATTTAGTTTTATTTTTATCGGTACTTATTTTTTCTTCCAGGGGAATGATTACACATGCCCAGCCCTAAACTTCAGACTCCGAAAAGTTTCAATACGCTTTAGAGAATGCATCACTCTCCAATACAACATTCCTCTATTCAGTGTCTCTAATCTGTATAGTAACCCTCTAATAAGAATCAAAGAGTAAACATAGCCCATGGATAAAATTAATGGGAGTTCTCTCGTGGTTTTGCATCACATTAACCAACAAATTCCTTCACATGTGCTTCTTTTAACCAGTCTCTGTGCCTGTAGATTTTTTATGGATTCTTAACATGTGAAATAATTAAATGGAATAGAAGCTTATGGAGAAATAGACTTGTAAAGATTCCAGAACAAGAGAATAATTTCCCTACATAATTTAATAAAAAATATACAATATAGTGCTTTGTACTGTAACGTCACAGCCTCTCAAATAAAAAAACGAGTAGGTACCGTTTCAACGAAATAATTGAAATATTGAAAAAATATTAAGTGCGTCGTGTAGCCAGAACCCGTACGCCGCCCCCACGCCCCCTACCTCTTAAGGAGCGTATACAATGAGACCCTCTTGTCAGCGGACGGGCAAGAACTAGAGATATTTATGATGTTAGGAACTGAGCTGTGGAGAAACACTAAGTGTAAATACCCGAGACGCGTGTCGCGCCGATGAGGCCCCGTGTTAGTCACGCATGAGGGACCTGGCCGGGACTTCCCCCCGGTCAAATAAACACATAATTAGGCCACATTTAAAAGGAAAAAAGCTTTCTGACGCAACTCTGCACTCCACGTGGAGGACGGTGCCGCCCTGTTCGAAATTTTCCATCACATGAAATTCTCAACTGTCATTGGACAGAACACCGAAATGGAGACCATCCAGTCGCAAATTCTAACGAATCAAATCGAGGCTTCATAGAGATCCGGGAGGGGCAGTCGAATCACGTACGGGACTAACAGACGGAAAAAGATTTTGGTGGCGTGTAGACGCATGAGATGAAAGGGAGCTTTCGTGGCGTGTAGACGCATATAATAGATTGAAAAAGACTTTCGTGAAATATCAGCAATTAGTTGGAAAAGGAAGCACTGCCGTTATGCAGTTTAATCGGCAGTAGAACATTACTGGTTGCACCCTTTTCACATTATTGCCAGCACGGGCCGCACATTATTACACATGCCATACGACAAGGCCAGTGCCGCCTCCGACGGTTGCGTACTGCCCACTGTGTCGGACGTGCAAGCCTGTTGGTGAGGAAGCCGAGCCACTTCAGCTGATTGGGTCCGGAGACGTCCGCCAACGCCATCGAGCCGTCACCCATCGCTGATGCCCGTCGTGAACATACGCCGAGAGCTAAGTAACTTTCATATCAGGTAGCCACGCTCAGTTCAATTCCCGCCAAGGCGCGTAGAGACTCTAAAAGTTCCAAGCTGAGATTATTATCGTGGCTAAATTCTCTTGTTTATCTAGTTTAAAAAATTAAAGTCAACAGAGAAGCCTCTGTAAAAGAAGATTTTTTTATTTGTGTTTTGTAAAAATCATTTGTAAAGGATTTCATTGCATGCTTCACTCATCCTCATCATCATTATCACGTAATTAAAATTGTTCTTTAAATGTAATTTTCTCTATGTCTTTCATTATTTACCATACACCTCCTGATCCATAATCACGGCAACGGTTACAGTACTTATGAGTCGAGTTAATACAAAACCGGTGAAAGTATTGAATTTAAAGATCGTAGTAAGTAAAAGCTAGCCAAAAATATAAATAAATAATATTGGAAATATTTAAAAGTAAACAATTTGTTGGTTGGTTAAGTATATTGAATACTTTCGTAATAAATTATTAATGTTAAGTCAAATACGAAGCTTACGTAGGCAAATTAAAAGTGAAATACAACTCACGTTTCAATACCTGGAGAAATTAATACCTCGTGAAAATGCTATATTAAGGGAAAATATCCGCACATTATTTAGTAGAGAGAGAAAAGAAATATATTCGATAATACTGCTTAACTAAGCCGATGAGTAAGTAGGTTACTACTGCAAGGAAAGGAAAAATGGTCACATTTACAGAAACGAGTAAGAGCATTGTGAGAATATCAAGGGTTATTTATCAAAACGACAGTGTTCGGTTGGCATTCCGAGGCGAAGATGGAAAAAGAACTTCAATAAATACAAATATTAAAGATGTTGGTGAAAGAACAGACTCTTGCTTTCTTTCAGAGAAGATGTCGGTGATTTGATAAACACAATGAGCAGGCAGTCCCCAAGAGGCATTGGCACAAGAGAAGGAAGAACAAAACATCAATTGAAGAAAATGTTGGTCGCGTTGATATTTCTTGAAATGCAATTGTCGTCTCTCGACTGTTCCGCTTTGGCAAGAAGCCTCCTGGCTCGGCTCCCCTTTCACTCTCCCCTCCTCTCCCCCCCTCCCTCCCCCCACTCCCCTCACCCCCCCCCTTTCCCTCTCCCAACCCATCCTCTCCTTCCATACCATCCCTTCTGTCCTCTCACCCCACCGCCTTCCCCCTCTTTTCTCCTCTCTTTTCTCCCCTTCCTCCTCCCCAAACACACTTTCCTCTCCTTTTCCCTACCCATCCTGTCCGCCGCCTCTGCCCAAAACTTCCTTCCCACTCACTCGCTTCTGCTGGTTCATCCCACCTCTCTGTCAATTCGCTTTCTTTTTGCACATCCCCTTCTCTCTCACCGTCCCATCCTCATTCTTGACCTTTTATTTTTCACCTTCGTCCAGCAATTTCTCCCCATCCCCTTCTCGCCAGTCCCCTCTTTACGCCTATTATCTCATTGCTCCCCCTCTCACCCCCACCGACTTCCCCATTGTCTACTTCTTTTCACACCTTCATGCTCTTTCCCAACCCCTCCGTGGCCCCACTCCCCCTTCTCATCCCCATTGCCCCTACCCACGTGACGTCTGCATGCAGAAGCGGGCGCCGCGGAGTGAGCTAGCGGCGGCGAGAGAAGCCGCGCCAAAATTTGCGCTGCGGAGATAAAGCAAAAGAAGTGGGGATAAGCCGCGGAGCGGAGACAGCCCTTTTTTGTTTTCACTGCATTTAATTTTGCCGGGCGACGTAATGCATGGAGCCATTTCGCGCTTTCTCGCGTATGAAACGTCGTGCGACAGGTCCTTTGCATCATGTGGACTTTGTTTCTCTTAGGAAAGTAACTCGTGAAAGATGAGCTATCTGTAAAAAATAAGGGAATCGTTTGTAACAAATGACGGGAGCATTCCAAAAGATGAATTAAGCGTGTTAAAACTTTTTTAAGTACATTTTATGATAATAATCGTTGTATTGTTCAAATCCAGTTAAGTTTACTTTAATTTAAATTTTATTCTTTTCTTATTTTCATTACATACTTTACATAATTACACCCATGCATTTTAAATCTTTACAATTGTTTTCAATAACCTTATATCCCTTGTATTATCATTCCTTGCCCTTTTCTTCTACCTCAATTTTTTTCATCTCTCTTCCTCCCCCATTATCTGTTTTCCTTGCTACGACACTCATCGATTATGCGCCTATGTCCCTTCCTCCCCACCACATACCCAACATTCCCTTTCCCCTTGTCAACATCTAACCTTATTTCCTAATGTAAATCACGTTTTTCTTAACCTAATATTTCTTTTTTTATTCCATTTAAGATCTTTGTTTACACCAGACGTTTATATTTTTTATTCATTCTGTTTTATCTAGAGTTAATTTTTTCCTCCTCCCGTTGTAACTCCCAATCTCTTTCCTTTAAAATTTTCTTTACATTTTTGGTGCCTCTCTAGCATCGCGATCCCTTCTGCTTCATACTTTCTTACTATAAAGAAATTGTGTGTTTCTTCTTCATCTTCCTATACCACTTTCTACCGTCTCCCTTCTTTTTTTTCATTTGGACATGTTAAAGGATTTTTTTTAATTCATGCACATTGTTTATTTTGTTCATGAAGAAATTTCGTTTATTATATTTTCTAAAATTATCAAAACGTCCTTTAAGAAACAAAAAAAAGTTTAATATTTTTTAAATAATTTATAATTCAAATAGATATGTAACGTTGAGAGTAAATGTTTTTCTCTTTATTTGCTAAGCCCGTCTTTGGTATATAGTGTACTTTTCATTAGTTGTGCAAGGTGGTGTTAGATTGCATCTACATAAAACTATTCCAAATGACCTACAATTTTGTTGTCAAACTCCGATTGTTATAACGTATATAGTTCCGAACCCTAACTGAAGTTTCGTATCACTATGTTAGTTTTGAAGTTTAGGTTTGAGACCAGGTACTGGAGGAGTTTCTACTTCAGCTAGGTTCCTGTAACTGGCCATGAGAGTGGACGAGAATCCAGAAGGCTCTCCACTGATCGGTGCTTTCATGGTTTTCTCCCATAACTTCCATGCGGATGCAGAAATAATGTCATAAACTAGACATAGCAGGCCCACAAATCCTTCCTTCCCCGAACTACACTCCTTTTTTTATTTTATTTATTTATTTTACGCAAAAAAAACAGTTAAAAACTGCGTATGACGTGCTATGGGGAAAAGTGAATTGTGTGCACATATTCAAAATCCTGTGATCCCTACACTTAGTCATATACTACTTAAATTTTGAATTTTTGAAAGGGAGAAAAAAAACTCCCATGCAATAAAATCTATTTTCAAGGATAAACAAGCAATAAATTTTGAATTTTGTAAGGGAGAAAAAAACAAACAAAAAAACTCCCATGTAATAAAATCTATTTTCAAAAAAATAAATTTTGGCTCTTATTACTTCCTGCCGTGACAACATGGAAACGATAATTTGAATAATTGTATTTCCCACTGAATTCTAGAAGACGTGCACAGAAAATGAAGTTACATTTATGTCCAGAAGCAAAACAAGGGGCCATCTCAGCATTTGCTCAATGGATCAGGGAAACTGGACGAAAAACCTGATCGAGATGGGGGTCATTGACCCGGAAGCTGTAGTACAATAGTTGTTACAGGTTGTTTATACTCATTTATACAGTCCAAATGGTAAATAATGCTTTATGTATCATTGTTAAAATTAATGTTACTTTTCTTGTTATTCTCAGTATAGTCTCTAATTGTATAGAAACAGTTATGCAGCAGAAACGATTTCACTTGGGATTTAAACTTTTCTATTGAAGTTAATCGTTTAATGTCATCTGGCAAAGTGTTGTAAAATAATGTACATGTATTGTATGTGAATTTTTTGTAATGAGCTGTTGATACTGTCCCCTGATGAATATGATTTCTACGTCGAGTGTTATAGTAATAGACTTCGGCATTTTCTGAAAAATATTCTGCCCTTGAGCAAGTCATTTTTACAAAACCACTGATTCGTAAATAAAAAGACACGGTAATGGTAGAATTCCTAGATTAATGAAGAGAGGCTTACATGAATCACGTGGGTGGGATTTGGTTATTATTCGTACAATTCGTTTTTGTAATCTAAAAGTCTGGGAGCTATAAGATGTATTTCCCCAGAATATTATGCCATATCTCAGGCGGGAATGAACATTCGCGAAGTATACACAACGAGCAGTATGAAGGCTGACTGAATTTGCAAGAATTCTGAACGCGTAGCATAAGGAACTTAATTGAGTGTTCAATTCATTTAAATGGACGTTCCTCATCGTTGAGTCTGGGAGACGGACTGACCTCTTGTTATCCACGGCACGGTGATTGACACATTGTTCTGAATGCATCATTCATGTTGCAAGATAAAAGTTTTTCTTGAGTTGGCTTGTGTTGTAAGTATACAATCAAAAATACCAGTCTTCAAACATGAATAATTTATGAAGTAATTATTAAGTATTTTCAACAATTTTTTTATATAGTAACCCATAACGTGTAGTGCAAGTAGTATAATTTGTCTTGTTTTCCTTTTTAAATATCTTCAGCTGCAACTGCTGCAAATGTTCTTCAATATAAATGATTAGGGATTGTTGTACAACACATCATCAGAGTAAAACTCATGACCTACATCATTTGAAATCTTGCGAGTTTTGCACAATGTTCGTACTAAAACTATGGTAAAGGTCGGAGGCAGGACATAGGTCCATCTCCGTTCTTCGTTTCGAGTTTTGAGATTGCTGCCGACCTAGTCCGCAGGTCCATCTCAATTATACTAGCCAAAAATGTAATGTCTGGTCAGAATAACACAGAATTGGATATGTCTCATCAGGCCACAACTAATGATGATATAAGAATAACACCGTGCACTTGCAACTGTGTACCTCCCATGCAAACATCAACGCCACCCTGACAGCACAGAACTGGAAGTTTTTTTAAATTTTTTTATTTAATTATTTTTTCTGAAATTCATAGGTAGTTATTTCAACTTTACATATGTAATTTTTATTACTGACTAACTTATTCTAAACTTACATACTATACAATGGGGAGGTTGTCCTCCATGAGTCCTCTAATCTGGTTCTATGTTAGCGAATTTGATTTGAAAGATATAGAAAGGGTATTTTTAATGCTGGTTTTATGGGTTGGAATTTTTGCGAGTTTGAATTCGGTGAGTGCTGGTATTTGGTTATGAAATTTGTAGCAAGGTACGTGATGCGATGATCAAATGATACAATGTTGAATTCCTTGTGGAGTTGATTATTTGTAATGAACCATGGGGCGTTAGTTATGGTTCTCAGGAATTGGCTTTGGATTACTTGGAGGTTTTTTTTTTTGGTGGCGTTAATCCATACGGGACAGGCGCAAGTGATTAAAGGTCTTATTGTGGTTTTGTATATTGCTATTGTGGTATTTTGTGGTAGTGAACTGTGACTGTTTATTATTGATTTTAGCTTATGTACTTTTGCCTTGGCTTGCACTATCTTTGTTTCAATATGATCGCGCCAATTTAATTTTGAGTCGAGATATAGTCCTAGGTATTTAATTGGTTTGTTTGGAGGGTACCATTTTATTGGGATGTTGTTAATTGTTAGCGGGGAGAGGAGAATATATGGTCTAAGTGAGAATATTTTTGCTGCTGTTTTGGTGGGGTTTAGCTGAATTTTGTATTTCGCGACCCAGCTATCAAATGTATGTGTAGGTATAATTGTGTTTTTGCTCTTAAGTCTGCTAGTGAGTTGCCAGAGATGTTTAATGCCGTGTTGTCCGCGAATTGTGCTAAATGGATGTTTTTTTGAATAGGGAATGTCTGCTACATATAGATTAAACAACGTTGGTGATAAAGGGGATCCTTGGGGTAATCCTGCTTTGATGCATCGGGGGTTAGAGAGGTGGCTGTTTACATTGACGGAGAAAGTTCTATTGCTTAAAAATTTGTTAATGATCGTGTGTATAAAATAAGGTGTGCCTATTTGGGTGAGTTTAAAACTGAGAGCTTGGTGCGATGTACGATCAAATGCCAGTGAT
The DNA here is from genome assembly GCA_964035755.1 of Teleogryllus oceanicus. NCBI lineage: Eukaryota > Metazoa > Arthropoda > Insecta > Orthoptera > Gryllidae > Teleogryllus > Teleogryllus oceanicus. Next base: position 103,338,935 of record CAXIVR010000009.1, read on the forward strand.
ACAAGTAAAAAGAGTGCTATGTTATAGTGTTTTGATTGAAAGGCTGGGAAGATGTGTTCTGATAGTCTTAACAGTTGATGTTGCGTGGATATTTTCTCTGTGAAACCGAACTGTACTTTGGGGATTGAGTTAGTTGCTTTTAGGTGATGTTTAAGTCTACGTTATTTTTTCAAACGTTTTGAGAAAAAAATTAGAAAGCTAATAGGGCGATAGCTATTTATCTCTGTTGCATTTTTTTGGTTTGACTATGGGAATTGCTGTTGCACGTTTCCATGAATGAGGGAAATAGTCAGTTCTGAAGCAAGAGTAAACTGTATTATTTAAGTAGGCTGTTGCAGATATGGGTAGGTTTTTATTGTCATGTTAGTGATGTCATGTTTTATTGGGTAGGTTTCTAATATTTTTTTAAATTTCGGTGGGAGAAGAGTTTGAATATTTTGTGTAGGCCGCATGGGTATGTTTTGCTACTTTCAATGATTTTGTTATGTTCGGGGTAGAAGTTGGAGTTATTAACTGCGAATGGTGCTTTGAAATATTTGGCCAGTTCTTCTGCTTTGTGAACTGTGTTTTTCAGTGGGTGTATTTAGCAGGGGAATTTGGTTTTTCTTCTTTAGAATTTTCCTTGTGAATTGACATATAGAGTTATTACTGCTGATTAATAGGTTTATAAAATTGTGGAATTGCTGATTATTATGGATTTTTTCTTTCTTTCTTTCTTTATTTATTCTTTTTTTTATTTTTGGTTTTTTTTGTTTTTCTAGAGATTGTGCTTCTAATATAGATTTTTTACAAGGTATTTCGAGTTTAAGATTTTTATTCTGGGTATTGATTGTTTATTTCTTGGAACTTTTTCCAGTTTATTTTAAGTGTATTTAGTGATGGTCTTGAGGCGTGTTGTGGTGTCAGTTGTTGTGATGAAACAAGAACAGGTATGCGATCAGAATCTAATTCAAATATTACTGATGAGAAAAGTTTTTGTTGGTATTTGTTATTCCAATGTCTAGCATATTAGGTTTGCATGTTCGATCTAGTGGAAAAAACATCGGTTCACTGGGGGATATTATTTTAAGATTGTGATTGTTTATTATCTGTGTTAATATTTTACCGTCACGATTTTTATTTTGGCACCCCCAGTTTGGGTGTTTGGCGTTGATATCTCCTAAGAGTATGACTTTTTCTGTTGGGTAGAATAAATTTTGCATGGTTAGTGTTGGCTATTTTGATAGTTGGAGGTTTGTAATCAGATATTACTTAAGTTGTGTTAAAGATTACTTTCATTGCAACGGTTTACAATCACGGTGTGTTTGGAAGTATTGTTAAATTATGTTGGTAATTAGATTTTACTGCTATGAGAACACCGCCTTCTTTGGTTTCTTGCCTGTCTGTCCTGTATATTGTGTAATTAGAAATAATTAGTTTGTTGTTTTTGTTTAAGTGTGTTTCGGTAATACTGGCTATGTCGACATTATAGTGATGTAAAAAGTGAATTGGTTCAATTTTTTTTGTATTTGTAATAGAGTTCGCGTTCCAGTTTAGTAAGACCATTTTATTATTATTGATTTTATTGTTATTATTATTATTGATAATATTATTATTACTGTTATTTGCCACGGCAGTTGTTTAAATATTCAGCCACCGAGCTTTGAATCGTACTAATGATTGAAGATATTAATGAATTTATGAAATTTATGGTACAAGTTGTGATGGAATTAATGATTGTGGAGAGAATGGGATTACTTGATTGAGGATTAGGTATGCGAAACCTATGATTATTTCCGTTCAGGGTATTTTATCGAGGTGGTGAAAGGGGAGGATTTGAGTCGGAGATATGAGTGAAATTTTCTGGTGGGTTGGTCTGCGGTGGACCCGGGAAGTGGATTTGTGATTGATTGGAAGGGGGCGAAGGGTTGCCAGTATTTCTATTAATTTTGTTTATAGCCATGGTTTTTCTGTGTGTTACGTCCTTGTAGTAACTACAAGTTGAGTTTCTTACATCGACCTTGTGGCTATCGAAACAGTTCGCACACACGGGATTTTCATTTTTCTTTTGACACTGCACGGTTCCCAGGACAAAAAGCACACTTGGTTGGGTAGTTACAGTTATTTCTTGTATGTCCGTAGTCCAAACACCGTTGACATTGAATGGGACCGTTGTGTTTTTTCCTTTTTTCTGTAATCACACGATTGTTGCCTTTGTGGTTTATTTGTAGTATAGTTTCGGGCGTTTTTGTGACGTTGAATTCGGCTGCGACCACTGGTATTGGATTGCCTTCTTTTAGTAGTCTAGTGATATTTAACACTAAAGGGTGACTCTGTTTAAGGTCTGCACAAATGTCCTGTTCAAATATAGATCGATGAAGGTTTTTGAACGCAACGGAGAATTTTTTGTTGGCGGGGTCCTTACATGAGTGGAATTTCCGTTGTGTGTATATGAGATACTTTATTATTTTCCGAAAGTCTGTAGGGTTTCTTGCACTGATCTTTATGTTATTGTACTTTACATCTGTTACAAAATTGTTGGTAACATTTGTTCTGAGTTCTATTTTATAATCTATTTTATAATTTTATAATTTTATAATTGAATAATAATATAATAATCAATATAATTGATTGAGGTTACTTATTTCTGCTACGTAGATAGAAGGAATTTTTTCCATTGTAGTTTGTTGTTCACCTGAGGTAACCTTTGTATATTCAAAACGTTTTTCCTCGAGATGTCGGCCTAATCTTTCAAGTTCAGTAAATCTGTTTCCGATTGGAACTCCGTAACTATATTCTATATCACTAGTTGAATTTACACTGTCTGCACTGGGATCGGAATTGAATCTTTTGGGATCCTGAGAGTTTATGTTGTCACTGACTGACCTCTTTTTTGTGTTGCTTCCTTGTTGAATCAAAGGTTGCTGAGCGCTGAGCCCTTGTAGAGTTGGGTTGATGGCCGCCGCGGTGTCCTAGTTCCGTTGCTGGTTCAAGGCTGGGTCAATGGTTTGATCCACTTTTTCTTCTTCTGATGATGAAGTATTTTGAAGCGCAGAATTTACTTCGCGGTTGATTTCAGTGTCGAAATCAGAATTGATGAGGGTTTGTAAGGCCTGGTTTATTGCCCGACCGGTTGATGGGTTGACACCGTACGCCATTCACTTCCACTGCTCGCACTCAACGGACTGCTTTGGTCGCACTGGACGGACACGTCTGTTCACGACCGCTGCTGAGCGAGAACAGAACTGGAAGTGCAGACGTAAAGCTGACACGTGGTGGGTGGGAAAGATTACCATGTCGCACCACGTGGTGGACAAACGTTTTTGTTGGAGATCAACCTTTTCAGTAATTACATTTTCAGTCAAGCGATTATATTTTATATAAAATATAAGTATTTATTGAAGGAGAATTACATCCGCTACTCTAATATTTAATATAGGTTACTTACAAATGGCAAGAGAAGTGTGAACCAGGAGGTGCACAAACGACGGCGGAGACAGCGGCTGAATCCGACCAATGGACTAGACGTCAGCACTTCAGGCAGTATAGAGGGAAGAGGGACGAGGTCTCAGCGCAGTATAGACGAGAATTCGAACGTACGGCTGCCCTGGTCGGTAATCTGTGGTGTTTTGGGAGTCAATATAAGATGAATGCCGGATTAGTACTATAACAAACGGACCACGGCTCGCGATTTTATCTTTCCTTCGTCATTCTTGTTCCTTCCTCCCCATCATACACATACGCGCGCAGCACATGCTTACAGTTACATGTACTACACATACACACCAATGACAGATCTGTTAAAAGCTTAGAGCATGACCAGGCTGGACCAGTCCCCCGTTGCCGGAGATACCTAGCAGGAGAAAGTTCTCAAGCTTACGTGTCGGCGCCGAATTTCATGTTCCAGCAGACGAGGAGCCCCACGATCTCACAGAATGTATCATGCACTGCATGTAAGGGACTATTAGTTACCGCAGATAATGCGCCAGGAATCATTCATACGATTGACTGTACGGCGAGTGGCAGGAATTAGTCAACAGGCGAAGCAGATGCGAGTGAGACTTGGCTGTGGGCTGGGTGAGTGAGATGTGGGAAATTAACATCTGACGCAATACGTAAATACGGAAGCAAGAAACGAAAGACTAGCAATGGTGCACAGCCAATAGATGGGTGTGAGAAATGAGATGCGGTGATTAGCAACTAGGCTAGTACTCGACAAACGGAAATAGAAGACTAACCGGCGAAGGAGGCGGGAGTGAGTGCGAACGTCGCGGACGACGGGTGACAGCAAGCGACGACGGATGTGAGCATTTGACTACGGAAGCAGGCGAGTGGTGCACAACCGACAGAGAGAGTGAGCTATGAGCGAGGTGATTAGCAACCGCGCGGGGAAGCGGCGGGCGGGCAGTGGCAGGGGCCGCCGACAGACGCAGGGCCGGGAAGCGCGAGTGAGCAACGGCTGGCGGTGATTAGCTACCAACGAAGAGCGTGGACGGTCGAGTGTATCAGCGGTAGACGGATGGGAGTGAGCTACGGTCGGTGACGATTAACTGCTCCGGATGGGCGCTCGGCAAGTGAAAGCGAAAGACGGGCTGACGGTGAACCGGCTGGCGTGCGGGGGTGGGTGGGTGGGGCGGGAAATGCGAGGGGCCCGCGGCCTCTGCCCGTTCGATCAATGAGAGACGGCGTGACAGCAACGGCGGGGCAGGGCGGCCGACGACCCAATCAGCGCGAGGTGTAAACTCCCGGAATCCCGCGCTCATTAAGCGCCCGACGTCTTCCTGCAAACGCGACCTCGTGCAATGGATGGATGCACAGGCGGTGCGTGACACATTTCGCACACTACTGAATTAGACGTCATTACGAGATGGAAGAGTTATTGGCTGAGCCCTTGCGGTTACATTGTACAAAAGGGCGAATTGTGGAAAAATACATTTTATGTACTATACGAAAAAAGGAACCCTCTCCAGAATATTGTTTCATGTCGTTCATTCCTTATTCTCTATGACCAACGAAATTAGAGTAGTTTACAAATCATGGAAAAATACATTCATTTGTAGCGTCACGTTGGCGGCCGTGGGTGGAAGGACGAGTGGAAGTATCGCATACCTGCGGGCTGAATAGCCTTGACGCCACGGCGGTGGGATATATTTAGACCAAGTGGATTCCAGCTTGACCTGGAAAGTCACGTGGTAGACGCGAGCCTCCCTCCTACATCAAGGACGGTCACATGACGGCTGCACTCTAGGGATAAAATCGAGCCGACGAGCTCACACGAGGGTTTTGTTTTGGAAACCTCGCGCGATGCGCAAAACTTTACGCCAAGGCTGGAGCGTGTCGTGCCTCTTGCACGGGTGACGAGGTGTACACGGTAGTGGCGCAGGAGAAGCGTCAGTGGAGGCGGGCCTCCTAGCTATGTGGGGTATCCATAGGGAAATACTGAAAAGTGTGTAGTTTCGGAGCAGAATTTAGTTATTGTACATACGTGTAAATAAACTTGTACACACTTGTAAATGACTGCGTGTTTTTCTCCATGACGCCACACATTATTCACCGACATCACAACTTAAACGTATTTCTGAAAAAGTAATAGAAAGGTTTTGATCTGTACAAGTACGTGGTATGTCGTAGCAAAAAATCTTCACATGCATCTTAACTTTAATATGCATAACATATTATTATAATCGTCATTGAGTTTTCTGAATGAAGATATGTTGGGAACGATTGTTTGACAATGCATGGCACTTACTAATATTTCCATTTAAAACACACAAAACACTCAAAACTTGCTATATTCGCTTCTCTAACTATAGCCTCACACACACACACACACACACACACACGCTCGTTTTGTACTAAGGAACATCGAATGCTTTCAAAAGAACAATTACAAGTCACACAACCAAACGACATAATGAACAAACGACGGCATATAAGCGTTCATTCTATTAATTTTATAATATTAAAATTTAGTATATATAATAGAAATCAATTAATAATAGCAACTAATAACCATTTTGGAGTTCACTACCTTCCAATTTAATGAAAAATTCACGAAATTTGATTGACTAAAAAGCTCAAATTTACTTCTACATAAAAATCCTTAGTGCTCAAATATAAATGGCTAATTTTCACATAAAATTGTTTAGTATTATTCGGTAAGTGTCCCAAGCAATCATTGAAAGCACTCGAGCTTACATATTCTACGATGAATGTCAGTAATAAAATAACGTCTGTCGAGACATTTTAAAAAATGTGACTGTTTGAAACAACAAAAGAATACATTGAAATGGCGTTTATGGAGTGTAATTCAGCGCATCTGACACAAAATACAAAAGTTTAGAAAAATTAGGAGTATTTTAGAATATCTTTTTTAAATCTTCTTTATTTACGAAAACTAGACACAAATTACTTACATTTTGAAAAAGTTGTGCGTAACCTCATTGAAATACCAAATTTTGAAGACCAGATTTTATTCATGAGTAAAGTTTCTGCCTTCAGTATTGTAGGAACATGTCGAACAAAATTTGCTTTTGCAATTTTAGAAACTGGTTATAATTTAACGAAAACTGGCCCTACGCAATTGGAAAATGTCTTTAAGGCTTCTTGGAAAGTACCCGTAAAAATTAAAATATCTGCTTCAAAATCCAAAGTCCAACACATCCGTCAAATTGATTAAGGAATATCAATTTAGGTGAAAATTCTGGTTGCGATTTCGTAAACTAGGGTTGTTTACAGGTAGACAGACGGACAGATATATTGCCGTCAACCAATTCTTCGATATCAAGGTATTACAAAATTCAGACTATACAACTTTTTTAAAGGGGTGATTTGCTAGACAAGAATTGTCTTGACTTTTTCGCTGTCGCTTCACCTGTCTGAACCTTTTCGCTGTCGAGGCAAAACATTGGGGATTTTCGGCGGAAATTTTTTTTGTTCAGCATTACATAACTGTATTTAAACTACGTATGTACTATGCAAAAAAGTAACTAAAAGTTATAATAGCACATACTTTCACTCATTTATTAGATAAAGTAATTTACTTTATATACTAGTGGAATGTGGCGTCCCACGCTGTAAACTGTTTTAAAAGTTTTTCAGGTGTTAAAAATTTCAAACACGCATTTTTTCATTTTAGCTTTGTTCAAATACAGTCGACTCCAGTTCTAGTGAACTCGGATATAGTGCACCCACGGTTGTAGTGAACTTAAGTCGCTGGTCCAGTTTCACTTACAATACAAAGAAGCATAAGAAAACTCGATTATGGTGAACCTGAACCTCGGCTTCAGTGCACCTAGGAAGTACAACGTCCCGGATATTAATTCCCTCCTGAAAAAAATATATCGCCTCCATGCCAAAAATTCCATCACCAGGCAAGTTAAAAAAAATATCGGCGGTCAAAGGCCGTAATAGAAGAAGTCTCCCCTGAGATGAAGGTAGGAGACCGGGACTAAGCACCTTACTGATGACTAAGCGACGATTATGATGACCTAAAACATCGCCAAATATTATCAATAAAATGCTCATAAAAATGTTTTTAAAATGTTCTCAAAGCAAAGAAAAATGACGAAAAAATTGTGATCAAAACTCGTTCAAATGAACAACTTATGCTGCTGGATATGTTACTGATGAAATCTAGGCTTCTTCTATTCGTTCAAGTAAATTCAGCTTGCAAACTTTTGGTTTGCGCTGTTCTTTACCAGAAAATCTTTGTCTACTTATCCCGAAATCGGTTGAACCGTTAATGACACTCACGGGCGTTACAGGAACCTTAGATTACATATTCACAATGGCTGACATTACAACTTTTGAGCCAAGAAATCGAATAGGCTATCAGCTATAGGTACTCAGGAATTCTGTGGAGAACATTTGTTGCATCTCGTAAATATTATTTGAAGGAAGTGCCATTAAAATGACGTTAAACTCGATGAAATCAGAAAAAATATGCATTAAAAATTACGTGAAAAGTTAAAAAATGACTTATCAACGGAAATCAATAAAAAAATTCATAATAATTACGTATAAAAAATGTGTCATTTCCTTTCGTTACAACATAAATTGCTTGCTTCAGTTTCAAGCATGGAGTTACTTGATATGCCACGAGTCAAAGCGCGAAGGCGAACGGAAGCACGCGACTGCCACAGCCTGGCGATATTCGCCGTTAAAGCCGTGCAGCGCGGAAAAGAGATCAGTTTCATTAGCCGCTTGCGCCATCCCGCTACCGAAAGCATCTCGTTTGTTACTAGGCAAGTAAAAGGGCTTTCGGTGAGTGGGCCGGTGTTCCAACAGGGCAAGAACCTTCGAAGGGTGTCAAGACTGATTACGATACTTTGACATTGAGGTCAATGCAGAATCAATTATGGAGAGAGCACGAATTCTGGGGAAGAACCTAGAGAAATTACTAATGAAAAGGTGCGAAGCAAACAATTGAAACGAAATTGATTGAACCCTTTGTTACTCGCGCTTTGTTTTGTCACAGAAGTCGCTGCGCGGCGAAATTTGTACGCCAAGGCTATTTTCTTAGAAAAATGAACTCTGTAAGCCTAAATAATATTTCGATATAAGTTTTATTTAGTTTTATTAGAATTGTACAATATTACAATTTTAATTATATAATATTTATTTAATTAATTATTATTTAATTATTTAAATAATTAAATAATTATATAATATTTTAATTATATAAAATTTACCTATTAGTCTGAAAATTTTTTTTGGCAATAATATGATCGTTCTTACAAATTTTTCCTTATAATTGTCCTAGAGAGTTTTTCGCTCTTCCGCAAATGTGACAGTAATTTCTTAATTTTGTTGTGGTTATTCTTCATCATTCTTCCAGCTTTTGTAAATTTGCTGACAAGCGGTGTTTCATTCCACTTTGTAACCTTGTCTTTGCCAATGAAATCATCTCTACACTCTAAATCGCTGCTTCATAAATCACTAGCATAATCAAGCTCAGAACACGTGTCATGTTTACTCTCGGCCACTACAACGTTCTTCTCAGAATGACTTGCTGCATTGCAAATTTCGTCTTTTGACGATTCCTCGTATAATAATTCACATATCTGCTTTTCCAAATTTTATTCAGCTCGGTATTGTTCCTAATGTAAAAAATAAATTAGTTTAAATACAACAATATATAAAATTCTGTGATAATTAAAAGAAACGAAAAACTCACATTGGTACCCGCGCGGCGTAGAAAGTACACCATCGGACACCTTCCAACGGAAAATTCATCTGTAAATCTTACGCATCCGATATCGAGGAGGATGCAGCCGAATGCCTTCTGCGAGGTTAGGTCCAATGTTAGAACGCGCGTTGATGTTACCTCACACCTAGGGCGATAACAGTTCAAGTGGCGTACAAAGTACGCCAGCGCGAGTAACTAATGGTTAAGGACAAATAAAGAATTGAAGCCGGCCCGGTGGCCGAGATCGCTAAGGCAGTAGTGTCGTAGTGATCTCGGACCGAAGGGTCGCGGGTTCGAGTCCCGCCTCGGGCATGGTTGTATTTGTGTTCGTCCTTTCACCTCTTATCATCAATCACCATATCGTTTCATCCACATAGTTACCATACCGTTAACAGCAATAGTGGTCGCTAATGACCTTAGATGTTGAAGCGGCCTTAAATAAACCAATTTAAAAAAAAGATATTGAAATTTTCAGTTCGTGCTGTTAATATGTTTTGCTGTACCTCTATGTTAATAAAATATATCGTTATGGAGAAATTCTATTTAATTTTGACATCGTCGGAGATAGTGAACCCCGATATATAACCAAATATGTTAGTCCCCAGAAGTTCACTACCTATAACGGAGTCGACTGTATGTTCTTAGAGTATCTGGCATTGGATTTACCAATGAACTGTAGTACCTGGTATTGTTATACTCCCCTTCAAAAATTCCTAATACACAATGTTACATCCGTACGGGATATGTACTGGTAATATTGCAATTTCAAAATTATAATCGCCTTGAAAATTACTTGAAGGTATTGGTGATGCGAATAGTTTATAATAGCTACATTTTTATTATTTTAGCTAATATGCACAATAATACCCAAAGGGCACCTGTAAGCTCTTCTTCTGGGTTATTCGCTAATCCAATTATAAGATTATTCTCAATTAGTTCCGAAAATTGTCGCAAAATCTTCTAGAACTACGTTTGATTCTTTCCAGGATTTGCTTAACACTTCCATATTTTTCTTAATTGCCTTAATTTTTGAAGAGATTAAAACTCCACAAACAGTCTAATTTGTGTTCACTTTCACTTCTGCAATTTCTCTATTAATTTTTTTGCATGTGAATTTATATAAACATTAAAATACTGTTTTGTATATTTATGTGAATATGGTGTTAGTTAAGTTTAGTAAGAATACGTTCTGGGTCACATTCATTTGAAAATTGGTATTTATACACTTAGGAACGTAAAAGTGAAAAGTCAAACATTTATTCATTCTCTAACAGTTTGTGTTCACCGTATTCACTTGCAATTCTTCAAATTTAATAAGTTCCAAGGCAATACTATTCGTAAGTTTGTGAAAATGTATTTGTAAACATATAGTGATAGTCTTATGGATAAAAATTAAAATTAAATATGCCGAGCAATTCACTTGTTCAAATTAACTTCACTTGTCTACTTAAAGATGTCAACATCAGTGTTTCCAATGTCGTGAAAGAAATTATGTATTGAGTGAAAAATGCCTTGGAATACTGAAGTTTAAGCAATGCCACCTACGTAGATCTATTTAGATGGCGTTGGTTTAATTTCCGGCGTACTCTTTATGATCGCAGAGCCCAAAGACGCAAAAACACATTTATGGGCATTTGTTTGAATCTTCTTGTCCGATCCGAAAACAAATTATGAGTTCCCCATCGAGACGCGTCGAATGAGACAACTCGTATCGAATGGTGCGCGGGAAGTGGTCTAGCCGTGAGTGACGGAACCGCACATCCGCACATCTGCACACTTCGAGTTGCTCACATATTGTAAAGGAATGAGCAAGAAAAATCCTCTTTATGTAATCAGCGAGACAAAAAAAGATATTTTCTAGCAAAAACGACACTTGTCGCCACAGCATTACATAACTCTCTATATACAATGTATATTACTCCGTATATACGTACGTATAGGAGATCGTAAAACACTCTTCATTCATATAAACTTACCTTAATGAATTATAGAATCAATGGCGTAATAAATGCAGTGGTTGTACAACCTTGCAACAGAAGCCACAGGAGATTAATTGGATGGATTACCGAATGAATGGCTTTAATGGGAGGTAGTCGCGACCGCACTACTTGGTATTAAATCATTGAATGGCAGCGGTATCGACGAAGCAAAGTGCGCAAGGAGAGGGCAAGACCAATGAGGCTGTTGGGTGTGTGGGGGGGGGCATTAATATTGCGGAAGATAAAAAAGGTAAGGAAAGGTGGCAGTCAGTTATGGAAGTCACTAGTTTATGCGAGGTAGGAAGGATGGAATAAAAAAACCGAAAGTGATTACTACTTTACTTATTTCGTTGTGTTTGCCGTGATTGAATTGTTGTTACATTTAGAATATTTTAGAAATAGTACTTAAACGAAGTCAGTGCGAAGGACGAACCATGTAGATATCTTACAAAGTTCATGGAGTAAACATAAACGTTTGAGAAAAGAAAGTGAGAAGAGCTGTGAAGGTAAAAGTGTCTCAATATGTTCATCGAAGATACAATAATTTAGTAGGTAGAAGTATATAATATGGTTTCTGGGTATGCTCCATTACAGTCTCAGATACAGAGACAAAGAGCAGCATTTTCAAACTTTCAACTCAGAACAAGTGGAATATTTTTTATTTAATCTGGCCCTTTTTTAACTCTGAAGAAACAGTAATGTTGCAAATTTTCATGTTGTTGTTGCCGTTATCTTATTATTATTATTATTATTATTATTATTATTATTATTATTATTATTATTATTATTTTGTAGTTGTTGTTGTTGGTGGTGGTGGTGGTGGTGGCGGTAGTGGTGGAGGTGGTAATATTATACCCGCACGTTATCTCGAGCCCTCATTTCGCTAGATGCGAAAGGAGTGAGGGTTGATTATTTAGTCGACAGGACTACTAAATGAAACTCGGGACTCATTTTTGATACCAAATAGTCTCAATTATACGGGAGCGAACATTTCTCGTTATTGGATTTGGTCAACAAAGCGTGTTACTCTTATTTGTACTGAATTCAACCAATGTTAGTAAAGGAGTGGGAGTAGGTATTCCGGGGCTCAAGAAAACGTGCGCGTATAATATTAGTAGTAACGCTCAGGAGCCGCAGACTTCTTCCTCGTAACCTCTTAAACGGAATTACTTTATAAAAATATTCAAATATTCATGACAGAAGGGCTAAATATTTTACCCATATTTCCGTGCTTTAATGTATTTCATATCTCCGCGATGCGGCCTTTGGTAGAAGTTCTCAGAAAAGTCTCTTAAAAACATGAAATGAGCTTTTCCAAAGTTCAGTGCTTTCTAAAAGGAGACGCACACAGTTTCTTTCGAGGAGCTGCGAAGTCTGCGTCTTCCTGTTCTGATGATGCACGGAAGAGTGCGTGAGCTTCAGCTCAGGTGGGAAAAACTTTTCCTGATAATTCAAACTCTGCGTCGAGTGAAGGGCAACGGAAGATTCAGTTCATAAATAAGTTTTCTTTCCTCCTCAAAAATCAAGTACCTTCTCAATATTTTATTGGTGTTTTAACAACTCGCCGACCAGACGTGATTCTTAAAAATTATTGTAGATTGTGAGTTATGCTCCTACATTTCGGAGAAGAATATCACTGACATTCAGGATTACACCGAATTTAATAACTCTGCAACAGCTAGGTTCATACTGTAACGTCGTGGGTAGGGATCTACACCACAAAGAAATAGACATGAGAGGGTATTTACAATTGATTTACAATAAATTATGTACAGGATCTAAAACCTCACTCTAAGGCGTTTGTCGGAACTACGTGCCACAGCCCCCCCTCTCCCAACACGCGCCTTACGTCCGCGCCTGCGAGTAGCCAACTCGGCCGATTCGCATCTGGGCACCTCATGTGCAGACCATCTGCCCTGAAATATAAGGCATACTTTGCCGTGTCCGAATCTCGAACACCTACTCGTGCCTTCAGCACTTCCGCGCCAGACTTGGCCGGACACGTTTTGCGGTGTTTTGCCGCGAGGAAACCAGAAACGTTTCCCCCCGAATGGTCCTGCAACGCACCTTAATATAGGCCCGAGTCACATGATCTCCTACATCATCTGCCCCCCACGGACTCGTCTTCAAGCGAGTGCCATCGACGCCGCATTTTGACCGGCGTCTGGGATTTCCGTGAGGGGTGGCCTTTGTTCGGGAGCCTATATTTGGCTCCCTCATCCCCATTCCTTGCAACTCAGGAGCAGGGAGTCAAGTCTATGACGCTACAATACATTACTTGTCGATGAATGAAAGCGAGAATGGATTTTTCATTGTGACGTTAAATTCCAGAAGGTTTATAAATATGCAGTTTTACTGTCAACTTTCCGGTAACACATGAGATGTCGCACGTGTATAACACACGTGTACAGCAACTAGTTTTTTTAATATACATGAGAAGACAGTTTACGTGCAAAACCACATCAGCGTGCTTTGAAGAATGATAAGAATAAATAAATAATTCATATGTAACATTGATGAAAAACTCTATTACTATACTGCAGCGTGTTAACGAATTCTCTTGTTTCAAAGCGTTCAGAAGCTGATACTCATGGTGAGTTGAATTTGAGTGTACAAATAAGCATTCTAACAAAAACATTGATGACAAAAATCATCCTTGCTTCGATAGAAAAAATACAAAACGCTCATTTGTGAACATATGTAATTGGGGTATCAATAAAGGTAGAGCTGCGATGAATCGGACTGCAACTAAGTTTTATAATAATAATAATAATAATAATAATAATAATAATAATAATAATAATAATAATAATAATAAAATTGTGTTGTGGCGAGGCTCAGGTCTTAAGGCCTGCTCTTCCACCTAACCACTTTGATTAATTTACACTTTTAAAAATTACAGTTGAGGCGTTCGGATGTAACTAATATTAACTGACTTTTCATGTCGCAGAAGAAAAAAATCAATTTGTGACTACCATCTACATCAATGTATCTGTATGAGCCAAATGAATTTATTTTAATTTTTGGTTTATTCTTGAAATTTTGCAAAATGGAAAGACATGATGTAAGGAACATTCTTAAAAAATGAGATAAAAAGAGCTCCCACTTATTCCACTTAGAATCAATAATTCAAAATTCGCCCGAAATGTCAGTTGTCATTACCCGACATGCCTCAACTGTGAACAATAAACAAAATAGGGGGGTTATTTTACATTTACGTCTGGGATGGGACCATCCCGATAGGGACCATCCCGGCATACGCCTTAAGCGATTGAGTAATCCCAGAAAAAAACTCAATCAGGATGGCGGCTTAAGGCCGAAATATTGAGAGGAAGAAATATCAGGGCTGCGAGTGAAAAACAAAAGAAAAGGGGAAGAGAAGAAAATGGAGGTGGACAAGAGGAGATAATAAAGAAATAATAATGAAAAGGATACGGGGGGATCATAAGGGAAAATATAGTACATATAATTTTACAATTACATAACAATAGATAGTACTTGATGACATATACAATACATAATCTCAATCAAAAACATGGAAAATTACCACGTTAATTATTAGGTAAATGCACTTGCAAAAGGATATCTTACAGTATAAAATACAGAAAGTGTCAATAAAATAATAGTGTGACTACTGATTTTCTTTGTAACAATAAAAGTAATAAAATATATGAATAATAATAACAGTGACAAACATCATAATTTCAGAAAGATTTATAAGCTTTAGTTTTACATAATATTTTCTTATTTTACATTTAAAAATTATAGTAACAAAGTTGTATTTTGATATAGCTATGTAATTTCCCTAATTTTAAACATTGTATCAGCAGTAATAGGATTAGCTTTTACTGTATCCTGAAGTAGGAAAGAAGGAAGATGGCCAGAAGGAAAGGAGTGGGAAGAAATACTTTCGAAAATATGACTTAAAAAAATGATCTAACATGGAGGATGATATGTAATAAACATGGTCATTGTTTCAGAAAATAAGCGTGCGTAAACTACATTTCATTGTTTTTTTATCCAGACAAGTTGAGTTTTGAATGTTCTAAAGTTGCTAATTCTCTTAAGATGTGTAGGTAGTGAGTTCCAGTTTCGAATTACTGAGACAGTGTAAGATTTACTGTATGACACAGTGTTGTGCCGAGGTATGCACAGCAATAATGCCGGATGCGATCGCTCTAGTGTTAGCATTTTGAAGTTCTTAGACATGTGTGTTTGAAGGCCGATGTACAAGATTTTATGGAGCAGCAAGAGGCTATGCAATATTCTTCTTTTTTCAATACAGTTAATTTTTGTCTGTCTGTAGTACGCAGATACGTGATCGTACTTACGAAGATCGAATATGAAACGAATGCATGCGTTTTGTGCTGTTTACAACTTCCGTTGTTTTTTGGATTTTAAGTCAGTGAGCAAGAAATCACAGTAATGGGGCATAATTAGTGAATTAATCAGGTTCATCTCGAATCTCTCAATTCGGTATTTTTTGTCGCTTACTCTAACTTCACACCCACAAGCTGACTCTGTCTGGACTCAGAACTTTCCTTTCAATAGATTGCAGCTCGCACAACAAAAAGACTAATGCAAAGTGCATGTAATGTAGTTAGTCCCAAAATTGATGTACTGAACTCGTGACAGTAGATAAGCATTCAATCGATTAATATTAAAATATTATTAAACGATGTTGTTTATACTCTAACACGAGTTAATAGAAGCATTAACACATTTAACATAACACATAATAACACATTTCTATTTAAAGACAAAATCACCAAATTTTATTGAGTAGACAGATCAATTTCTCTCTAAATGAAATCTCTCAGTATTTAAATATTTTGAGTACATCCTCTTTAATTTGCTATATAAATATGTCATATAGTGAGTCCGTGCCTAACGCTATACCTCAAAGAATTTAGTTTGTAAAATCGCTCTAGTTGCAGCATGTCTGCATCTGACGCCACTGTTATGAAATAAATTCCTTGCAGCACTCTCATTAAAACAGTCAAAACAATGCAAAACATACATACGCGATATTAACATTTTAAAGACCTCATCAACAAAGACTAGCTCGTGAACTGGATTTTGGAAATAGTATTGATCAACGCGTCTTACGAGTAAGGGGTTCTGAGATACGTGATCGTCTTTTTCCTTTGCTTTAAATTCAGCTTTTAAATTTTGAGTTATATTTTCCGATCGAACGTATCTGCTCGGTATCCACGTAAATGCTGCTCTAAAATCACTTGCAGCGGAAAATATGTCATTTGTGCAAAAGTTAAAAACAAGTTAAAACGGATGACAACGTCGCAGATCATACGCTATTCGAAGGCCCGACTTCAAAGAACAAAGTTAAATTCACTTTGAAATAAGTTTTTAATACTGATTATATGCAAATAACCATATAGCCCACTGTTTATTTATAATGTTCCATAAGCTTTCGTATGCGTTTGTGGAATTTATTTTTACAATATTCGCTGCAGAATATCCAATTGACGTCACAGGTTACCGTTGTAATATCTACCTTGAGTATACGTGCATGCGCGTTTTAATAACTCATAATAAATGATCTCTCATTCTGTCCTGTTTTCTAATTGGTGCAATTTTCACCGGATTGTCACTTACATTATTACATGTGTGATATTCAGTTCAGCTGTTGTACTTGTTTTAATGAGAATTACGTGAATATTTTTTCCATTTTTGGTACTGGAGAAGAGTGAATTGCAGTTCGTTTTTATCGTTTTATTTTTATGACACGTGTGGTAATGAATTTTGAGGCTATTCTTTTTGCTTTTTCTGGTACAAAAATTGTAAATGTAGCAGATTAAACTGACTTTGATGCAGATGTTGCAACTTTGTCACTCTGAAAAGTGGGTCGTATGTGTAGATGAAATGACTATTTTTCTGTTGACAGACGTGACATTGTAAATTAGACGACATTCATAAATTTGTATGATAGCGTAAATTAATTTTGATAGCGCTTTCTATATAATTTCACATCCAAAAAATTATACGGGTTTCCTTTTTTCAACACAATCCACGATTGATTTCATCGGCAGCCCCGTGTTGGGGCAATAGGCAACATATGATTCAATATCATAAATTCTCACCCTTCTCAATAACACCCGATATAAACGAATGACAATAAAAGCTGTTTTGTACATGATATTTCGAGAACCGTACGTATTATAGGTTTTAAACTACTACATTTAAAAAGGTAAAGTGAAGGGTCCAGTTTGGGATAACCCTTCACTGACCGCCACCCTGTTGTCTATTGTACAAAAACGTAGGTCGTGTCAAGCGCCGTCCTCCATCCCTTTCATTCATAAAATATTTACTGTTAAATAAGCCAATAATCGTCTTTCGAAGTGTAAACAAAATAAAGGACATGATTAACTTCACCCAAATGTTTACATAATCACACAACCGTTAAATCCAATAATATTGTTTTGAAGTGTAAGAAAAATAAAGTTCATGATTAACTTCACCCCAAGCGTACAAAACAAAATGAATTAGTTAGTGACTGAAACGCTAAAAGAGCATATCAAATTCATAAGACATATTATTGTAGTCAGTGCACTTCACGTAATTGGTATCACTTCACGTAAATAATTGTTTCAAAATTGTTTTAATTGTAGAATACATAAGTATTGGAAAATGGACAATTTGGAAAAAAGTATGTCTGACTTCACTTCCAAGAAAACACTTGAATGTCTGAACATATTTATTTCGGACAGCAATGGAAGATAAGGCACTGAACGTAAGGCATGTGGAAGTTTGCTATTAATATATTTATTGAAAGGTAATATGCCCATTTACAGTCTCTGATACAGAGCGGCATGAGATCTGTATTTCTCTTCAAGAAATGGGAATGGTTTAGCACGCTCTTCTTTTCTTTTATCAAATATAAATTATTGATTAACGGAAGGCGATAGAATATTTTATTTGAAAAACATATTATGCAGTTTGATTGCCTTTTCTTCGCAACAAAGAGTCTAATTTTCACCGCCGATTGAAGTTTTGAAGTAGAAATGTGTCTTCATTCTAATGAATGAAGTTGACACATTTCTGTAGCTATTATAGCCTATAATTGGTCAAAAATAGTCAAATAGTCAAAAAATTGATATCAGAAATTACCTTAATACATTAGCTTTAACTTGAAAAGGATTGATCTCCATCAGTGGTATCTGTGCTTACTAATTCTTCAGGTACTATGCAATTACCTTTCTTTTGCCTCTTCTCTAGGTAACTTGATGCGCGCTCGGCACATATTCGCTTCTCCAATCCATGATCAGATGAATTCAAACACTATGTTGGAGTATTTGCTTAAATTTGGTATTCCAACTTTTCCCAAGTTATTCGCCGTGGTACATTTTCCGCGAAAATTCTGCAAAAATGTTATTTTGGTAGTTTCACTTCTCTAGTACACTATTAAGTGTAGTGAGTACCTGGTCATGATTTCTTGCAACTAGCAGACTTCCGAGCAAAGAAAGAAAGCAAATTATTAAAAACCTTTGGCATATTATTTGAAAAAAATTAGCGAAATTCATCCTAAACAATCAGGTAGAAGAAAATTTTAGAAATAAAAGTAATAATAAGACTTCTTCTCTAAACAGTGAATTAGATGTCCTTAAACTGTCGGGAAATGATGTTTTTGCAGTTTTCTGCATGCAGTCGAATCAGCACCTCTTGACAGTGAATATTCACAAACTAAAAATCATACCCCTCGCGTGTTTCACACTCAGTAAGACACAGTTATGAGCAAAGATCATCTTTAAAAAATGTTCTAAATGGTCTTCATCTCTGAAATCGATTTTTACTTTCTCGCAACTGCTTCAAATAATCAGGTTTCTTATTAAGGTTTCAAATAATGCGAGAGTGTACGTGCTACTCTAGCTTCGCTAGTTGTTTTCGTAATGAAGTGTTAAAATAAACTAGTTTTTCATTATCATCATGAGAGGGCGAGTGCTATTACGATGCTTTTCAAAGTATCCATAAAAGTGTGTTAATAAAACACTATCACCTGGTGGATAATAAATATTAGCTCATTGGAGTGCATCTCTTTTAAAGTGGGTGCCATGTATCTACTAGAATACTTGGAATGTGTGACAACGAAATGTAATAACTGTTTTTACCAATACAGAAGAACCTAGTTAACGCAGTAACTCTAAATCTTCGATAAACCAAATTCTTCGATAGCTAAAATTCTAGAAAACTAAATTTTACTTTTTCCTTCGTGTTACAAGTGACGATGTTTTTCTGCACCTGCAAATATAATTACATGATATTTAACTGTAGGTCTAAGACGGATTGGAGAGAGCCTTGGGTAGAAATAATTTATGGGGCAATGAAATATCCACTAGATAATGTCCTTGAAGGAAATGGAAGGGACCCATCAACGTCTGCCGGTTCTAGGACGAGGCCTCTAAACCACCCTACCCTTCAAATGTTTAATGCACTTCACAGCCCATGTCAAAATCCATTAGGCGCATCACATGCATTTAACCCTGAAATACAGTGTTGAACATGTCTGGAATCCAATAAATCACTCTTGCTTTCACCATTTTGACTGTATGGAAGTGCGTTGGCTATTTCATAATGAGCATCGAAAATGCCTTTTTTTTTACAATTGAATTTTCTAACAGCATTGTTCTGTTTAGCTTAATAATTTCCATGGGCCTAGACGAAACGGGGCTATGTTTTCACGAAACACTGTGAAAGAGTCGTGAGAGGAAAAGATAGCACAACTCTACACAAAACAGAAAATAAATATTTTTTCCGAAACATATTCCCAAAGAAAAAACGGAGAGAATACGGGAACGGAAATGGAAACAATCTCATCAATATTATTTAAATAGAAGCACCAAACCTTTCATGTTAGTTCTTATTAGAAAAGTATTGCCATAAACTTCAAAGACATACATAACGATCGGAATTAAGTCTGAATGTAGTGTGAATATAGCGAGGTAAATTACGTAGAATTAACAAGCAGCTATTTAAATGTTTACAAAACGTATGAAAAGGAAATACCTGAAAATCATGTGATATGGCAAGATTCGGGAACGATGTTGAATATTGAATGTGTTAATCTGTTAATCCATTCTCGGACAGTAAAATATTCTCGTTGGCTCTTTTCGCATTGGGTACAGTGCCAAGAATATTACGACTTAAGCAGTTATGAAGATACTTTAAGAGTTTCTGAATTGTTATGTGTGAATTATCCTATAGGATCATCACTTTTCCATTTCGCCGAAAATATGTAGTTTAATTTTTTTTATTTTGCATAACACTATTTACAAATCGTTGAACAATGTTGATGCAGATGGCATTCTGATACTGTATTTTGTTGTTTGTTCCACCAAGTCTTTCTTTTTCTTTAATATTTATGAGGTGGCAAAACTGAATAGATGAAATATTTAATCATTCAAAATAGCTTGATCTCATATGGGAGAACTATACGAGATCAAAAAAATCAACTGAAACCCAGAAAATTGTAGAGTAATTACTGGAATGACAGAGTGAGCACTTTTATTACAACACTAAAGCACTGGTAAAAATAATTGCGTATCCGAATACATACGACCTATTTGCATTTGACTCTGACCCTGGGACCTCCCGGTCAGAAGCGTAGCAGTGGCATCAGTTAATTCTCTGAGTCTCATTTGCCGGTATTGCACATGAGCAAAATGATGAGCAAAAGTGGACACTCGTGCACATTAGGCAGCCGTCAGATGTTGCAGATGCAAAAGGACCATTTGCATGCGAGCAGAACAGCACACATGAGAAGCCCGCAATTTTGGATGACACCAAGGATACTGTTGCTTATAAGGCTCAGTGCAATTGTGTGGCATTCTGTTTCTGATTTTCAAAGGCTAGCAATATGCAGTTACAACTTTCCTGATGTACTCACAGAAACCTTCACCGAATTTACTTCGGAAAACAAGATGAATCATTCGATGTAAAACAGATTACAGAGAAGTTATTTCTTTTAGAAACACTGAAATGAGACTAAATATAATTCTATAACGTTTAATGTTCCACCGTCGTTGTTAAGTATTCACTTTGGCGAAATTTTAGTCTATTGTTTCTCGTCGTGAAACAATATTGACACGTACAGCACGACCAACTATCCGTATATTTGTTTTCTCATAACCGTTTTCTGTTGTGATTCATACACGTTTCTAGACGAAAAGTTCAGAACCGTTTTACTTAATAGAGTAGGCTTATTTCAATTAAATTGCAGTTCTTTACCAGCACTTGTAGTCCAAAAAGAACAAATTTGAAAAATTCTCATCTAATAATTGTGCTAAATGCAGAACACTAAAGTGAAAATGACTACTAAATTACAATTACAAATAACTTCACCTTCATGATTACAGAAGTCTTTGAACTTTTCAAGAGGTACTGTTTTGACAGGTGTGCTGTATCTAGAAAAAATAGCAGGAAAACTGATCGTTAAGTCAGATTAAGCTGTTAAGAACTTTCGAAGAGAGAAAGAAGCCACACCGGTTACAGATATGGAAAGAACGAAGTCAATAACCATAAACGCAAACTCTGTGTTTGTTCTCCCGGTCAGTACTTTAAAGGAAGTGTGTAGCAGAAAATGGACATAGAATCCCCTTCGACTCAACTGATTTCTTTCAAGCACAAAATCAAACCGCACTTTTATGCTACATTTGCAATGTTGCTTCATGGAATTGAACTCTTTTCTTCCACACCACGACCGTCAAGTCCATCAAGACGTCACTCCGCCATAAATTTAAAAATTGTACTGGTAATAATAATTGTTTCCGCGGTTCTTTCCTGGCTTTCGTTCCACAGTTTGTTTAAAGGCGTTCAACATGTCGTTTACAGGCTTTCGTTCAACACTCGATGTCATTCATTGCCTTTGCATCTTCTGATGCCTTCGAGCAATACACGATTCTCACTGCTTTGTGAGTACAATCCAATGGACGAATGTTAGGGGAAATAATATATTCTGCTGCATATCACTCAAAATTGTTATTGTAAATATTTCTTTGGATGATATTTTGTGTTCAATGTTTATCATTTATTTTGCAGTCATATTTCTTCCAGTATTACTTTCTCGTAATGATTACTCCATGTAGACTCTCAAAATTACTCCATGTAGTCTACCTAACTACATCTTCCTCTTTAATATTTTGTAACACTTCTCTCGTATTTACAATAACGGGAAATACTCATGTTTCTGTATTAAATACTACTAGAAAAACTTTTTTTGTGGTTTTTGATGAGAATTGTCATTTTAGAAAATACGCATGCGCAAACGGCACCTTATTTGGCTTTGTATGAATTTCAGTGAAATGTTACTGTCATTCATCTATGTAAAGCGTATAGGCGAATAAGGCGGTGAAAAGTACCCCGAAACCAAATCGATAATCGCGATGGTCTATGAAAGAGAATACAAAATGACGTAGATTTACAAAAAATCAGTCTCCCAGGGCAATCTCTTGCAGAGATACAGCGAGAAACGTGTTTTGCATGTTTTATTTTTTCTCAGCATCTATTGTGTGTATCAGGCTGAAAAAAATTGCAGAGACGGAGGAACCTGAGAGAGTGTTATAAGACTCATTTTAGAGGAAAAAATTGAGACAGTACTACAATGTTATCACGTCGAAAAAGAATTTTTAAAATTTATTAATTTTTTTCTATACGAATTTGTCGTTAAAATTTGTTGACAAAAATACCTTCAAATTAACTACGTTTTTACGTCTCTGCAATTTGTTTCAGCCTGATACACGCAAAAGATGCTGAGAAAAAAATACAACATGCAAAAACTTTTCCGTTGTATCTCTGCAATAGATTGCCCTAGGAGGCTGATTTCTTGTGAATCTACGTCGTTTTGTTTTCTCTTTCATATGAGCATCGCGATAATCGATTTCTTTGGGGAGCACTTTTCACCGCCTTATTCGGCTATACCCTTTAAGGTACTTTTTATGTCATTATGCTTTCTCTTATTTTGTCCTACATACTCCTATTATAATTGAAGAAGCTTGAACATCATAATGCTAACCCTCTTTTTACACATCCCAGATGAAGATCACAGAATTCCTTCAAAAACAAAAATTAAAAACCAAAACTGTACAGATGTACTTATAGATCAACGGCTTGCGCATAGAAAGCAGAAAAAGCAGTATCCACACACTCAGTCACATCTGGATTTACAATAGTTTTGTTTTCCTCTAGCGGACAATTTTTTTTTTTTTACCATTTTCTCGTACAGCAAGGCAAGGGCTTTATAAGAGTGTATAGAGCTGCAACATAGAATGCGTACCACTAAGAGTCACAAACAGGAGAGCAAGAATACTTCCACTGGAGACTTGTATAATCAATAGTTATTGTGAATGGGTGTATGAAAATGGGAAAATAGTTACAATTACAGGAAGAAAAACAGTTACAGAAAGTATGTTCGGGAAATAGTGTGTTTCTCTTTAGGGCAGTTTAAATTTATCTTTTGGGAATCTAGATTTGATTCTTCGGCTTTGATTACAGGTTTTTACAAAAAAATTAAATGTAGGTTATCACCGGTGCTGCAAGAGCAACTGTCTGTTCCTTCGTATTCCCTCAAGAATTTTAACCTCGAGCACCGTAAGTCCTTGCGCTCCAGATTCGCGTTGGTAGGTGGATTCAGATGTCAGAGTAATTGTCTCGATGGTTTGGCTTCGCCATTTGAAGGAATACGTGACAACTGACATGCGGGAGCGGTGAAGAATAAACTTTTATTGTTTATACGCAACAACCGTAGGGAACTTTCAGGATAATATTCTATTTTTATGTAGGTTTAACGACCTGTGATATTATTGTTACTCAAAACACACATGAACACTTTTCAAATAATACTCTATATATATTGTTACATTTCTTCGTAGAATATAACATAATATGTAATGCAAATATAATTAATTTCTTAATATTATACAGATTTCTTTTCGAAACTATGAATTATAAGAATTTAATTAATTTTCCAGGGTCAATATTGCTTCTCTTTTTGTGTTACAAGATTACCAGCTACACTGCAGTTCTTTCACTTGCTGCATTTGCCCCACAAATACAAAATATTCTTCTGGACACTTCTGTCAGCCTCGATTAAACTTTATACTTCATTCAGAATTTTTCACTTAAAGTCTACTTATTGCTTCTATGTTTCAACTTCACTACATCATTAACTTGACGTTCTGCTCTTAAAATCAGAATTCAACCGGTGGGATCCAAGTGCCAAACAGGGTCAGATTTAGGTACTCGGAGAACCCCAAATTCCTTCATATTTCCGAAACAAAACACTCATGATAACCGAATACAAAGTTTAAAAAATAAAAATAATTATACATTTAAATACATACTTTTAGTTCAGTAGACTATTTGATTAACACTTCTTTTACGGATTCAAACATTTCATAATATTTTTCGGATATTTTATGTACAATGTTCCGAGGCGCAGGGCACCCAATAAATGATGGACCCTAAGCAACTGCTTACTTTGGTTTTAGGGAAATCACGCTCTTATACCGGACCCTTCGTGTTCTCGGAAGAGCCGTTTTCACTCGTGAAGCCGCGATGAGCAAAACTCTGTTGTGTAGGTTGCCATCGAGTGAATTTTGTGATAACAGCCAAGGCGCTTGAGCTAAATAGCCTTTGCAGAACTCTAATTAGCTCTATATTGCCCCTATTGCATCCATTGAAGTGTTGGTGGAGTAACAAGATTAGCCAAACAGACAGAGAAAGTATCCCTTTATTGTAAAAAGGCAATACCTCGATTTGGGTCAATATAAACTGTTACTTTACCTACATATCTTGTTCATATTGTAAATAAAGATCTTAAACCAGTAAGGCCACACTTAGACGAAAATACAGTTACGATTACCAAGAGAATTCATGTGGTAGATGTACTCCGTCCTGTCAATGTCAGAAACCCTTCAATTTAGGGTGGAATTTTGGCATGGTTAAGGATTTATACAGAAAAAAGTCAGAAAAATACCGATAGTTCGAACCTCCTTGAGTTACCACAAGGCCCGAGAGGTCCACATTTGGAGGTTTTATCTGCTGCTTGGGTATATAGTACAACTTAACCAATGAAAATCTTTTTATGACATTTGTTCTGGAAAATGTACTATCGATTCGATTAAACTACACTCTTAAATTAATGAAACGTGTTGAAAATGTTTCAATCATTTTGTATTAACTTGTCTATTACTTATTCCCTCTAACAAACTATTTATTTAGCCCGATTTTGTCGGTTTTTGAGAAAACTGTGAAATATCGGCATTTTAGACAGAACTGGGTCATAGCTCATAGCTGGGCAGCTGGTAACATTGCTCCTGATACCAAGCATTTGCAGTGAAATTGAACGAACTTTATCATCGCAATATTTTTGATGTTCTGCTACTTTCTAATAGAGTAATAAATACACGGAATGTCTTTTTATCGTCGTTAATTTTTTATACTTATTTGACGAGTCTTCAACGATCTTTTAATGCCACATGTTTAATGGTGAAACATGTCAAAGGATTCCGTCGCCTCTGATGTAACAAATTATTCAATTAGTGTGAAAGCCTCGACCTTTCCCGATCTCACGACTTCATTTCTTTCTTCTTGATTTAGTGCTAGATTACATTATCATCTCCGTCTGTCTTTTTCTTGTGCCAATAAATGAAATTTCTCCCCTGATAGCGCATGTGACAGGAGGAACGAGTTCCTCGAATTCAATTAAGATGCACTGCCTCAAATGCAGCCCCCCTAATTGCCTGGAGGAGACTTGGAGCGGAATGCAAAACGGATATTTGCATGAGAGGTTTCGCAGTTCGAGAAACAAGAACAAAAGCGAAGCGAAGCGCGCACCGGCCGCCAAGGGGGGCAGGAGCTGGATGAGGGAGGAAGGGGTCCTATTCCGTTGACTCCTCGCTCGCTGTCCTGCCCTCCCGAGTTTGCTCCCACGGCAGGAGTGAATCAGGAGTCTCGTCCAGGTAGAGATGGAACTCAATTAGTACTCGTATATTTCCGACAGGCGGACAACATATTCGAGATTTTCAACCGTCCGCATACGAAACAATGTAGCACCAACGCTTCCAGAAGAAGTAATATTGATGTGCTGTAAATTGTATTGGGATATCAAACAATAATGTTAGTTTATTTGAACTTTTTGATTTGAATGATGAACAGCTTTTGAAGGGTTACCATCAGATCTAACATCATGAACTTAGAATTCAATTGGAAATATCTGTAATGTATGGAATTCGAATAATAATATTAGCAGTTAGAGATACACAACATTATAATTCGTCTCCTAACTTCCAGCGCCGTTTTAGTGACGATATCCAAGTTATCGAAAGAAAAAATACGTTAAAGACGATGCCAACTTACATTATTTGCAAGTAATACTAAATGGATGCGATAAGTTTATTTATTAAAATAATCTTTCCTCAAATGAACCTCAATATATCGAGTATAAAAGGTAAAATAAAGTTTAGGTCAATCAATATTCCAATAAATCGAGGTGCGAGGTGAGAGATGAATAAATCATAAGTAGTACAAGGTTCAAAGAGTATATTTCCACTGTCGGAAACACTTTCAGCCATTCCGTTTCAATTATTAATGCGCATAATAATGAATTCAGCGTAGAAGGACTTGACTAAGATAAACATTGGTAAGGTAATGAACATTGATAAGGCAACAAACAATATTAGTTATAATATTGATGGTCTTGCTAAAATTATCCAAATTATTATACAATTGTATTTTACCTAAGTTTATTTGTAATTTTAAATTATTTTATAAGTGTTACTGACATGTAAATTAATAGTGGTCGCTAATGACCTTGGTCGTTTACAAAACGACCAAAAATAAATAAATTAAAAAAACATTCGGATAATAAAACATTATTATATAAAGTCTAATATTAAATGCAATGAATGTTTGTGTTTAACATGCAATGCACTTTAAAAACCTGGAACATTTCTAATAATTTACTGATTTTTCATACATAAAATTTACTTTAAAAATTAAAGAAATGAACCGACGAAAATTCAATTTAAGTGAAATAAAAATATAGATAATATATAATAATTAATGATAATGCTATCTAATATATATATATATATATATATATATATATATATATATATATAATATATTGAAACGCACCGCGTTTCCATCCAAAGAAACGGCGATACCTCAAACAAGAACACGGCAGAACGGTTGCAAGAGGGCACTCGCTAGCCAAGAAAACGGTTACGGGCGGCGAGGTGTCGTCGGTTGGCCGACCGTGGGAACAAGGCCGCGAGGAGGCAGTGTCTGGCTGGCCGCCGGCGAGGAAGGACGTATCTGGGGCTGCTCCGCGATCGAAAAGCAAACTAGTATCGCGGACGAACGAGTGCAGAAAGATTAATTGACGGACAATTTGTGTGTGATAACAATCAATAGTCGATCGGACATATTGCCAAAGTGATAGCTGCTATTTGGAATAACACAGATCAAAAGACGTCGAGTGGATCGGAGAATGGAAAGGAGAACGTACTTCGGAAGCGCAGCGCCTCACCTCGGCTGGTCCCAAGCGAAGCGACCCCGGCAGACAGCGAAGGAGCGCGAGGCAACCCGAGAGTCCCCGAAGCCGCCGACGCTCGTAGTGGGAAGAAGTAAACGGTAAATATTTCTTCGATCGATATCAGATCGAGAGACTAACAGTGATTCTGGGTTATATGAAAGAAAAGGGTAGAGACCACCATAGATGTTGTATCATTAGTGATTTGTATAGAATTAATAAATAGTTCAGTTTGTTTTGTTCACGGAACAGTGGTGTTTGATTAATAACCCCGAGCCCATTCACGAGAAAGAACACCTGTCCCTTACAAATAAATTTACTGAGAACAAGCCGGCCTACCCGGTACGTCACAGTTGGCGCCCGAACAGTATGGACTCGTGTATTTAAGAAATGTGGCTCAGGGGGATTAATTTAACAAGGGTATTTACATAGTGTTGCAATAAATTGAAGACAGTACGAGAATTCATATAATTGGAGGGGAATAAAACTAATGACTCTTGAATTAACAAACTTGTGTAATAATTTTAAGAAACATAACAGTTTGAACAGGAAATATTGAAATATGTGGTCAGTAATCCAGAAAACAGTATGCAGAGAATGTATGTGTAAAGAGAAAACAGTGTGTATAAATATTGTGTTTGTTAGAATAATTATTTGTGTACATGATAACATACCATAGTTAAGTGAATTGTTTCTCAATATTGGATAAAGCAAGGAAAGTAGTAGAATTTGTAGGAAAGTGTAATGAATACAAGAGAAGTTAATGTCATTTTGGTGTAAATTGTATATGCTAATTATTTTGAGCATATGGGCATGAATCTTACAAGATAATTGTCAGAATCATCTAAAAGTAGAATAGCCCAGGTGTAGAGGGGCATTGTTTATTAGAAGCGTATGGAAAGTAATTAATAGTGAAGGGAATTAATATTGATTTGTTGGGATGTTGGGGGTAATGTTTGAATGTTATTTTATTTGTTATGTTTTATTGAAGTTGTGTATGCCAATGTTTTCAGGAATTTTCCAGAAGTGTTATTTGTATTATTTTGATATGTGATGTTTTTATGAAGGGTATTTTTGTGTAGTGAATTTATGTGCATAGGTGATGTTAACATTTGTTTGCAGAGAGTGGATAATTGTATGTCATATGTGGTAACGGTATAGTGAAAATTGGGTTGGTCATATAGTAGACTATACAATTGTGGTTTTCATGCAAAATTTAAAACGAATAGTGTATTCAGCTAATGCCTAGAATCACTGATAGGTCATTGTTTCAATACAATTACTTGGGAATTAGACTAATTAAATCAGGGAACAATTGCAGTAGTATTGCGAGCGTAGACGAGCTGAGGGCGGCATTACAAGCGCGGAAGCAGTAAAAGCGATTGAGAAAAATGAGTGAACGATACGAAGCAGTTGAAGACGAGAGATTAGATTGCGGCAGCAAAATGGAAGCTCAAAAGGCGATGTTGGAACGGAATAAGAAGATAGAGCATGTAGAAGACTCGGATGAAGGAATCGGCGGAAGTACGTGCCTGGATAGTAGGGACGCTGGAGTTGGAAGTAAATTAGATGACACGCCGGGCGATTATTTTGATGAAGAAGTAAAAGTCACATCAACGCCGATGAACCAGGTAGCAGGAACCCAAGTCAGAGTACCAAGCAAAGACATCAGATTTGATGTTAATAATGAAAATGATCAACGACCGACTTGAGAAATCGGCAGAAGAACAAAAGAAGGTAATTAAACAATTAAAAAGGAAAACAGAACGGAAAGTTAATGGAGGAAATTAAAAAACAAATAGGACCTCTTAACAAGAAATCGAGGAAACCCAGCAGAAAATGAAGAAGATAGCGGAACAGGTCGAGATTCAAAACCAATCCATCGCCAGTAAGTTTGTAGAGCAGGATCAGAAGATAGAATCCCAGATTGACAAATTGGGCGGGGAGTTGAAAACCGACCTACATCAACAACTTGAGGAGAAGATTACCGCACAAAGCAAGGAGGTGCGCAAAAGGGAAGAAGACACCAAAATGATGCAGCAATTAATTAAAGAAGAAATAAAGGGAGATATACGAATGTGCGAAGAAAGAGTATCATCCCTGCAATCCGATGTGGAGCTAATCAAAGAATGCCGGACGACGCCGATCAGTGCGGGCGGAATACCCACTTTACGCCTCCAAAATCATTAAAGTTTTCGGAGATGGTCGAGAAAACCCATGCGCATGCCTATCCGGGGACGCGGAAGCCATGCGGGCAGCGGAACGACACCTAGCTGTGATCAACACGTCGGAAAGATGCAAGGTCCAGTTTTTGTATTTGATGTTGGAGGGGAATGCCCGGACGTGGGCCGACACTTTTGATGTATTTCCGGGGACGCTGAAGGAATTTCAAGACCGATTCTATGAGCGGTATTGGAACGATGAGATTCAAATGAATGTGAAGTTAAATCTAATGAATGGTTATTATACTCAGTCGATGGGAACTCTGCGGGAATATGCGACGCAACGTGTTGGAGATTGTAGGACACTACGTCCCCCAATGAGTGATCAAGAAATTATGTGTTTATTGACACGTCAGTTTCCCGTGTCGATCCACAATAATTTGCGAAGTTCGAACCATACCAATTTAGAGAGCTTTATGAACGCAATAGGAGGATATGATTTAACATTTGCCAATACCCCGAAGAATAAGAGGGAAGGAAACGTGAACGCGGTAAGAACGGAACCAGTCAATAGACAAGGGAATGGTGGTGGGCAGGCAACCAGTGGACGCGACACGAGACAGGAAGCCGGTGGCAATCGGAACCGAGTAACCAAAGACCGGAGTGGGGTGGACAAGACCCAAACCGTCGAGAAGAAGAGAGAGGAACGAACCGAGGTGCGCCCAATCAATCAACACGGCCTGGTCCAAGTGGAGGACAGGGAACATCTTTAAACAGATAGAGTCCGTGATGACAGGCGACCCCATGACGGACACAAGGAAAAGAGCTGAATGAGGTCCTATCAATACGATTCAGTCGGTGTCCTATGAATCACAACCGTGGCAGAGAAAAAAAAGTTCGGAAGTTCGCATGAGAAAATGTCCCACGATCAAAGTAGAATGCGAAGGGGTGGTAACGGAAGCACTGGTTGATACTGGATGTACTACAACAGTTATATCAGAGAATTTTATAATGAGTTGATTGCGAAAGGAAAGCAAGTAATGTGCTTGCCCATGAATAGGGCGTACGTGATAGGAGCCACTCAGAAGAAGTCAAGCCCTATCACGAAACAAATAATGTTTAATGCTGAAATTGGCGATCAGAAGTACGAAGTGGTAGCTCTAGTAGTAAGAAGCTGTTGTATCCGATGATTATAGGGACAAAGAACAGGATGACCAGAAAGGGAACTAGGAAGCCAGAGAATCGAGATGGACATGGGAATGGGAGAGGAATTAGAAATATGTACGGGCGTGTTATCGGAGGAGGGGATAGAAGAAAGACTGAAACAACAGGTTGACCAGATAGAAGTACTGGAAGCCCAGCACAGGAAGGCAAAGTCAAAGAAGAAAACGTATGAATGTCACGAGGAGCAGACAATATTGTTGCGTGATCCCAAAGTGTCTAACCCTAAACTAAGGTTATACGCAAATTTTTTTCCATTATATGAGGGGCCGTACATCATTGAACAGATAACAAACCCGAACGTGGCTAAACTAGTCAACGACAACAGAGAAGTGGTGGGACATTATAATTTTTACAATTTAAGACCTTGCCCAACAAGAGAAGGCAATGGACAAGAATAGACCATTAAGTCATTGAATTTTCCGGAGAAAAATCCACAAAAAAGGGGGAGGGGGTAATGAAACGCACCGCGTTTCCATCCAAAGAAACGGCGATACCGCAAACAAGAACACGGCAGAACGGTTGCAAGAGGGCACTCGCTAGCCAAGAAAAACGGTTACGGGCGGCGAGGTGTCGTCGGTTGGCCGACCGTGGGAACAAGGCCGCGAGGAGGCAGTGTCTGGCTGGCCGCCGGCGAGGAAGGACGTATCTGGGGCTGCTCCGCGATCGAAAAGCAAACTAGTATCGCGGACGAACGAGTGCAGAAAGATTAATTGACGGACAATTTGTGTGTGATAACAATCAATAGTCGATCGGACATATTGCCAAAGTGATAGCTGCTATTTGGAATAACACAGATCAAAAGACGTCGAGTGGATCGGAGAATTGGAAAGGAGAACGTACTTCGGAAGCGCAGCGCCTCACCTCGGCTGGTCCCAAGCGAAGCGACCCCGGCAGACAGCGAAGGAGCGCGAGGCAACCCGAGAGTCCCCGAAGCCGCCGACGCTCGTAGTGGGAAGAAGTAAACGGTAAATATTTCTTCGATCGATATCAGATCGAGAGACTAACAGTGATTCTGGGTTATATGAAAGAAAAGGGTAGAGACCACCATAGATGTTGTATCATTAGTGATTTGTATAGAATTAATAAATAGTTCAGTTTGTTTTGTTCACGGAACAGTGGTGTTTGATTAATAACCCCGAGCCCATTCACGAGAAAGAACACCTGTCCCTTACAAATAAATTTACTGAGAACAAGCCGGCCTACCCGGTACGTCACAATATATATATTGTGACGTCACGGGGTTATACGAACCCGTAACGCCACCATAAGCCACTAGAAAAGACCAGAGAACTGAGAAATAGGGTACGCGGCGGAGCGATGGTCCGAGAAGGCGACATCTACCCGCAGGTTTCCGCACTCCGATGTCCAAAGTTAGCGGATAATATTTTCTCGAGAGGGCGCGAAGGAAAGAAAATTCACCCTCCAGAAATTTTCCCCAGGCGGAGTGGCATAAATACCGTGACGCACTTTGGTAGAGCTCTCTTACGACTTCGACAGCGACGGCGACTCAACTAGATTCTTCAGCGGTAATAATTGGTTAGTGCAGGAGTATAATTTTACTTGCTTGAGTAAAGCTGATTTAAGAAACGCGGCAATAAGTGATAGAATTCAGAAGCAAAGTGCATGTAAAGCATTTACACTAACATTACGCGAGTAAGCAAGCGTTGTGACTGCTCGAACTTAAAATAGTTTCATCATCGAAGTAAATTCGCGCAGAAGGACTCTGAACGAAATCCAGTATTTAATTTTGTACGCCACGACCACGCACGCTCAAAGTGTGGTATGTCGGCCGAGTGCTAGAAGTAGTCAATTCAAGCACGTTATACTGAATATATATATATATATATATATATATATATATATATATAGTGACCATACTTACCTCAGTTTCCCGAAAAAGGGATTAGGTTGACCAAGCACTTACTTACCACATATTAGAATTTTGAATGCAAGATCGAAATAAATAAGGACAAGGGATCGTTCTAGGGGGGAGCGCCTTTATTAGGAGGATGTTGGCTTTAGGCTTGATACTTTTCTCATTCAACTCACGATGCACCAAGTCACACATTACAATTATTCGTTTATTCACAAAAAAATGAATATGTTTAACAACTAGACAAATCTTTATTACATAATCGCATGCTGTTAACGTGATTAACATCATTACCAATCAATAGTTTTAAATATCTAATCATCCGGGAGCTCCCACACTCCTATGCAATAATGAAATACCAATATTCTATATCCTACATTTTTACATTCAGTATTATTATTACCTAACATTAACCAGTTACAATCTATCCCTCCCTCTGTGAATGTTTGTGATTGTTCATCATTATGTCCTTTCCCCACAGTGTACACTCTGAAGCTTATGATTGCAATAATTCCACCCGACCTTCACGAATATTACGAGCTTCGTTACTTATCTAGGGGTCCCGCAGTCCTGTGGTGGGAATATAGCCGCCTCTGCCAATGTCCTTGACGTAGCCGAGCTGTGGTAACCACCCGTGCCGCCGACTGCGTGCTGTCCACGTGGTCGTCGTGCGGTACCCAGCATTCTGCTATTTAACCATTCACTTCCAAAGTCCGGCCACGAATTCGGTCCTCTTATGGCGATGTATTTGCTCGGAGCCTTTGATTTCTCCTTACCCTAATGGTTTATAACCCATGTACACCGCTGCACCACGTGCTTTCACGTGACTTAATAGTTTCTTGTTCATTGACGCTCTGAACGCAATGCCTTTTAGTTTTATACTTTAGTCCGATGCTCCAAGTGCTCGTTTACTCGCATATTAACACTTCCACGCACCTTCACCCCTCAATGTTACCCGATTTTACTCTCTCGCCTCACACACGCCACACAGCCCCGTGTGCGCCATTTGTCATGTCTCTCTGCACTCTTCTGACTCGCCTGCCTCTTCTCACCGGCCGTGATTCGTTCCCCGGAATCGTTCCCCTAAGAAATCGACTTGCGCTCTTATACGCGCCAGATTTGAGTTGGCAATCTCCGTTCTATTTCTATTTGACGGCCAAATGACCGTTAGGTCATAATACGAATATATATATTGAGACGAGCTCTGATATGCGCCCCAGCGAGGAAGCAGAACCCCAGGCAAAAACGCCCAAGATAAATCGCGGGTGTTTACCACTTCGAATGTGGCGCGTTGGTACGTCATCATCTGACGTCAGCCGCGGCTGAAGTCGGACGTAACGAGTGGTCGCCAATGATTTCTCGGGGCGATAAGCGCTGGAAAATTAAATCCTGCGATTGGCACGTTGATAGAAAAACGAGGGAACAGTCTCCGAGGGGGAAAGGGTTCCCGGAAACCGGACAGTCGGAGAAAGGCCGCCGGAGAGTTTGATAGAAATCGCAGAACATTCTGAGACAAACCGCCGAACAGTCTGATAGAGATCGCCGAAGGGTCGAGTATACGATTATTACGTCGCAACTACGCCGCATCGCCAAAGCGGAAGGCTGAGGCGACATTCCTGGTGCAACACAGCCAAAGAAGCAAGTTTGTTGGGAACGGAAGACGGGCGTAGAGGCACGGCCGTTCTACGGGACGACCGGAGAAAATTGTACTACTTCACGGGCGAACGAAGGCGCATCAAGCGAGCCAAGGAGCAGCGCGGACCGGCGAGCGTATAGCGCAGCGAGCTGGGCGAGGCCGAGCGTCACTGCGGCGCGAGCAGCCGTTCGCAGCGATAAGCAGCTGAGGTCGGTCACTGCGTTGGCCGAGGTCAGGTTACGTGTTCCCAATCGCCGAAGCGTGAGTACCCGTGCGACATTCAGACCGCGAGGTCGTAATATTTCCAAAGGTGTGATTGAAAGGTATAACTAGGAAGTATTCTTGCCGAACGCTTAACATGGGAATCCAGTTCGATCCAACATAGTGGAACGAACAGACTGAAAGAACATTTTAGTGCCAAGATCAGTAGGTTTGCGTAAACAATTAAATTGCCCGAGTATTGTAATTAGTGGGGCAAGATATGATTTTGAGTATTTAAGGTAGGAGGTTATTGTTTATTTGCACAAGATGGAGCAAGAACGTTAATCCAGACTTAGGATTATAATTATAATAGAAATAGGATTGCAATTTGTTTATTATAATCTAGTGTGTATGTGTATGTGCCTCTGGAAAAAGTTTAAGAATACATGCCTAATTTTACCAGAGCCATCCAAGTGTTTCATTAGAATTCGATCCGCCCTGATTCTATCCATTGCAAGCTACCCTATTTGCCTCTCACGGCAAGACGAACGAACAACCTGACAGGCCTGGCGTCGGAGCGACAGTAGGCTGCCGCAGGCGTTGGTAACGCCGAGGGTGCTTCACACCCTCAGGGCTAACGACCCTGATCAAAGACCAGGTTGCATTGTGTGCGGCGCGCGGAGCATGTCCACGGCGTGTGTGTTCCGTCACATATATATATATATATATATATATATATATATATATATATATATGTATACACACACACACAAACACTGCACTTAAAATA
The DNA here is from genome assembly GCA_964035755.1 of Teleogryllus oceanicus. Lineage (NCBI taxonomy): Eukaryota > Metazoa > Arthropoda > Insecta > Orthoptera > Gryllidae > Teleogryllus > Teleogryllus oceanicus. The sequence goes on from CAXIVR010000009.1 coordinate 103,374,515, forward strand.
GAAAATCAGTTGATACAATGTCATAAAAATCTCAGAGAAAGAGACGTTACGTCTAACTACTACCGGAAGCGGTAGCGCAGTGCATCAACTGATGCTACTGCAGCATCTCTGACTGGGAGGTCCTAGGTTCGATATCCTGAAGGCGGCAGGATTTTCGACACTAGCTTTTCAGCTAGGTCAAATGCAATCTCTGTCTGGAGGAGAATTCTAGCGGCCGGCTGTTCTCATCGGTAGTTTTCAGTGGTTTCTCCGATCAACGCCAGGCGAATAACGGAGCAGTGCCCTAACAAACGGGCGATCTTTCCTTCCTCTTCCTTGTCCTATCCTCTCCCCTTACACACTCACTTAAACTAACATGCCCTACACTACCACATATCTCGGGAGACCGGTCGGGAGCGTAGAGCTTGTCCCGGCTGGGGCGGTGCCCCGCTGGTGGGAGAGTCCTGGTTAGGAGGAAAGCTCGCAAGCCGACGGTAGGTCGGCGGCGGATCTCGCCATCCAGCGGGGAAAGATCACCGCCACCTCCCGATGAAGAAGCATGCACTACCGGACTTATGACGAAATGACTTATGACTACTTACGGGACTAATGACCCAATCCGTTGACGCGCTCGGAAACACGAAAAACTCAATCAATCAATCGAACTACTATATTACTGTTGTAAACTACCAAGTTTTATGAATGCTGTAATTGAAATGTATGTTCTAGATTGTTCATGTAGTTTTATGAAATTAAGACATAATCATATTTTCTGCAATTATCTACAGATATTTGTCTTTTAAAACTAACATATTGTAACTCTTTGACATGAGAAGAAAACTTCCTGTTTTTGCTTTTGTACTACAAAATTATTAAAACGTGTTGATAGAAAATGTACAATTTATAATAAAATTATAGTGAGTGAGTACCGTGTCTTTCTATGTTATTAACACAAAATGCATCCATAAGATAAATAATAAAAAAATATAATATATCTTGAATAAATGTCTTCAAGGATAATACCAGTTTTGAGCAATCTTTACGCCATTTTTCGAATTAAGAGGGTTAATGCGAGACTAGCGCTGTATTGCGTCGAAATCAGTGTACCATGCGGAGCGCTCGCACAACTGCGAACGACTGACGATTTTCCAGTCTTGTCAGGTGCACTGTAGCAATAATACTAGTAATTCGTGGTGTCGCACAGATAATGAACCAGCAAACTAATCTCCCCGTTATTCGAGGCATCCCATTTAAATATTTCATATCGCGCTCAGCTTTGCCAGTTGTTACGAAATATTTGTCTTTCGGTAGACTCTCGTAATAGTATATCCTTGAAAAATGTCAAAACAGAAAGAACTGCACCTCCGGAGGCTTAAAGTTTCTTGCTCCCCGCCGCTCCTCTAAGCCCCCGTCCTCAGATCCTCCCATGCGTCTCCCGCGCCCGATCGCGTTTCCCCGCCGCTCGCAGGCTCCTTTCCCACTGGCTGCGTCGCCCCGTCCGGTCACCGGGGATCGATTCCCCTCCCGCCGCCACTAACTCTTTGCTCCTCGCAGCCGGCGCCGCGCCGCGCCGCGCACCACTCCCAAGCTTTTTCGCGATGGATCAGATTGCGCTTATGGATCGGCTGATCGCCTCCACTCAAGACGGTCGGAACAGGCTGCGGCCAAAGTGTTGTCTAATTCACCTAAACAGTATAACTTACGGTAACTTTTATTCTTTTTCGCTCTCAGTCACAGTGAGTTTCCAGTGGCTTTTATTATATTCCGCTTCTTGTTTGCCTTTCGTGTTGATGATGCGGTGACTGCATTTATGGGTCGACAGATTTCATGCGCGCCTCCACTCAAGACGCCGGAACAGGCTGTGACCAAAGTGTTGTTAATTCACTAAACAGTATTACTTAGGTAACTTTTATTCTTTTTCGCTCTCAGTCACAGTGAGTTCCCAGTGGCTTTTATTATATTCCGCTTCTTGTTTGCCTTTCGTGTTGATGATGGGCTGAATGCATTTATGGGTCGACAGATTTCATGCGCGCCTCCACTCAAGACGACCGGAACAGGCTGTGACCAAAGTGTTGTCTAATTCACCTAAACAGTACTACTTACGGTAACTTTTATTCTTTTTCGCTCTCAGTCACAGTGAGTTTCCAGTGGCTTTATTATATTCCGCTTCTTGTTTGCCTTTCGTGTTGATGATGGGGTGAATGCATTTATGGTCGACAGATTTCATGCGCGCCTCCACTCAAGACGACCGGAACAGGCTGTGACCAAAGTGTTGTCTAATTCACCTAAACAGTACTACTTACGGTAACTTTTATTCTTTTTCGCTCTCAGTCACAGTGAGTTTCCAGTGGCTTTTATTATATTCCGCTTCTTGTTTGCCTTTCGTGTTGATGATGGGCTGAATGCATTTATGGGTCGACAGATTTCATGCGCGCCTCCACTCAAGACGACCGGAACAGGCTGTGACCAAAGTGTTGTCTAATTCACCTAAACAGTACTACTTACGGTAACTTTTATTCTTTTTCGCTCTCAGTCACAGTGAGTTTCCAGTGGCTTTTATTATATTACGCTTCTTGTTTGCCTTTCGTGTTGATGATGGGGTGAATGCATTTATGGTCGACAGATTTCATGCGCGCCTCCACTCAAGACGACCGGAACAGGCTGTGACCAAAGTGTTGTCTAATTCACCTAAACAGTACTACTTACGGTAACTTTTATTCTTTTTCGCTCTCAGTCACAGTGAGTTTCCAGTGGCTTTTATTATATTCCGCTTCTTGTTTGCATTTCGTGTTGATGATGGGCTGAATGCATTTATGGGTCGACAGATTTCATGCGCGCCTCCACTCAAGACGACCGGAACAGGCTGTGACCAAAGTGTTGTCTAATTCACCTAAACAGTACTACTTACGGTAACTTTTATTCTTTTTCGCTCTCAGTCACAGTGAGTTTCCAGTGGCTTTTATTATATTCCGCTTCTTGTTTGCCTTTCGTGTTGATGATGGGCTGAATGCATTTATGGGTCGACAGATTTCATGCGCGCCTCCACTCAAGACGACCGGAACAGGCTGTGACCAAAGTGTTGTCTAATTCACCTAAACAGTACTACTTACGGTAACTTTTATTCTTTTTGCCTCAGTCACAGTGAGTTTCCAGTGGCTTTTATTATATTACGCTTCTTGTTTGCCTTTCGTGTTGATGATGGGGTGAATGCATTTATGGTCGACAGATTTCATGCGCGCCTCCACTCAAGACGACCGGAACAGGCTGTGACCAAAGTGTTGTCTAATTCACCTAAACAGTACTACTTACGGTAACTTTTATTCTTTTTCGCTCTCAGTCACAGTGAGTTCTTAGTGGCTTTTATTATATTCCGCTTCTTGTTTGCCTTTCGTGTTGATGATGGGCTGAATGCATTTATGGGTCGACAGATTTCATGCGCGCCTCCACTCAAGACGACCGGAACAGGCTGTGACCAAAGTGTTGTCTAATTCACCTAAACAGTATTACTTACGGTAACTTTTATTCTTTTTCGCTCTCAGTCACAGTGAGTTCCCAGTGGCTTTTATTATATTACGCTTCTTGTTTGCCTTTCGTGTTGATGATGGGGTGAATGCATTTATAGGTCGACAGATTTCATGCGCGCCTCCACTCAAGACGACCGGAACAGGCTGTGGCCAAAGTGTTGTCTAATTCACCTAAACAGTATTACTTACGGTAACTTTTATTCTTTTTCGCTCTCAGTCACAGTGAGTTTCCAGTGGCTTTTATTATATTCCGCTTCTTGTTTGCCTTTCGTGTTGATGATGGGGTGAATGCATTTATGGGTCGTCAGATTTCATGCGCGCCTCCACTCAAGACGACCGGAACAGGCTGCGGCCAAAGTGTTGTCTAATTCACCTAAACAGTACTACTTACGGTAACTTTTATTCTTTTTCGCTCTCAGTCACAGTGAGTTCCCAGTGGCTTTTATTATATTCCGCTTCTTGTTTGCCTTTCGTGTTGATGATGGGGTGAATGCATTTATGGTCGACAGATTTCATGCGCGCCTCCACTCAAGACGGTCGGAACAGGCTGGGCCAAAGTGTTGTCTAATTCACCTAAACAGTATAACTTACGGTAACTTTTATTCTTTTTCGCTCTCAGTCAAAGTGAGTTCTTAGTGGCTTTTATTATATTCCGCTTCTTGTTTGCCTTTCGTGTTGATGATGGGGTGAATGCATTATGGGTCGACAGATTTCATGCGCGCCTCCACTCAAGATGGCCGGAACAGGCTGTGACCAAAGTGTTGTCTAATTCATCTAAACAGTATTACTTACGGTAACTTTTATTCTTTTTCGCTCTCAGTCAAAGTGAGTTCTTAGTGGCTTTTATTATATTCCGCTTCTTGTTTGCCTTTCGTGTTGATGATGGGGTGAATGCATTTATGGGTCGACAGATTTCATGCGCGCCTCCACTCAAGACGGTCGGAACAGGCTGCGGCCAAAGTGTTGTCTAATTCACCTAAACAGTATAACTTACGGTAACTTTTATTCTTTTTCGCTCTCAGTCACAGTGAGTTCCCAGTGGCTTTTATTATATTCCGCTTCTTGTTTGCCTTTCGTGTTGATGAGGGTGAATGCATTTATGGGTCGACAGATTTCATGCGCGCCTCCACTCAAGACGGTCGGAACAGGCTGCGGCCAAAGTGTTGTCTAATTCACCTAAACAATATAACTTACGGTAACTTTTATTCTTTTTCGCTCTCAGTCACAGTGAGTTCCCAGTGGCTTTTATTATATTCCGCTTATTGTTTGCCTTTCGTGTTGATGTTGGGGTGAATGCATTTATGGGTCGACAGATTTCATGCGCGCCTCCACTCAAGACGGCCGGAACAGGCTGTGACCAAAGTGTTGTCTAATTCACCTAAACAGTATAACTTATGGTAACTTTTATTCTTTTTCGCTCTCAGTCACAGTGAGTTCCCAGTGGCTTTTATTATATTCCGCTTCTTGTTTGCCTTTCGTGTTGATGATGGGGTGAATGCATTTATGGGTCGACAGATTTCATGCGCGCCTCCACTCAAGACGGCCGGAACAGGCTGTGACCAAAGTGTTGTCTAATTCACCTAAACAGTATAACTTACGGTAACTTTTATTCTTTTTCGCTCTCAGTCACAGTGAGTTCCCAGTGGCTTTTATTATATTCCGCTTATTGTTTGCCTTTCGTGTTGATGATGGGGTGAATGCATTTATGGGTCGACAGATTTCATGCGCGCCTCCACTCAAGACGGCCGGAACAAGCTGTGACCAAAGTGTTGTCTAATTCATCTAAACAGTATTACTTACGGTAACTTTTATTCTTTTTCGCTCTCAGTCAAAGTGAGTTCTTATTGGCTTTTATTTTATTCCGCTTCTTTTCCTTTCGTTCTGATAGTGCTCTCTGAGGATGGGGTGAATGAGTTTATGGATCGACTGATCGCTTGCGCGTCTCCAATCAAGAAGGGCGGAACAGTTGTGAAAAGCTAGAGTACTGGCATTGTCGCTGACCCCATTTTTTAAATGGTTTCTTACGATTTGAAAGTCCCTTTGGTATGTCATAAGAACGTATTATCGTAAAAGCGGTCTCTCTTCTGAAAAGGAGTCCCTAATGAATATCCACTTGATTGATCTCTCCGTGTCCTAAATTATCTGATATGAAATAGGACACGTAAAAATCAATACATCATTCAGGGCGCACTGCTCTTGCTCTGTGCGCGAACATTCAGCCGCTTGGGAGAGACCATCTCAGAATCACTATGAGGCCATGCCGATGTAGGCGGATTTCTGTTTGCGGACAAACACTTCGCTTTTAAAGACATTTCATTATTATCTATATCATAAAAACCCCTTGTCAATGTGGTTTGAATCGCAAGTTGCTTCTGGTACCCCATATTTCGTCTTTGAAATCTTAAATTGGTTTATTTCTTCTGAGTACATGTACTTTTTGTTAAAGGTGTACAGTCTTAATTATGCAACACACAATCCTGGTAAATTCTTTCGCTTTGTTTGACCAAAAACATTGCTCGAAATTTCATTTTCCATTCCCCCTTTCAAACAGAATTTGTATATGAATATTTTATTAGGTACGTTTTTACTAGGATGGGCTCTAACGTGGCTCATTCAATTAAATGAACTCGAAGTGACATTTAAATTAGCGAATTTAATTCCAGCAAAGCGCGGCGCTTCCTTTTTTACGCATACTTCACATACTTTAAATTACATCCGATTGAATGGCTACACAGTGCCCAGGAGGGAAGGTAAGCCACAACGAACGTCGGGGGCAATTGCTTTCCCATCCGCCGGCGTGGGGGCCGATAGTAGCAAAGGCCGCCTTCGAGCTGCTTCGTTAAAAACTTTTTTGTCACCTGCGTCCTTCCTCCCCATTTACCCTCGGTCTTCCGTGTCCAACACTTCTGAACTCCCTTCAGATGACAGGACTTTCATGAATTTAAATGTCTTTCGCGCTCATAGACCAGCATTCGTGCACTGAAACAAGGAAGAGTGCGTGCCACTGTTACTTGTTCCAGTCTGTCTTCGTAATACCTACTTCCATGCGTATCGTAGCTTCAGGAACTCGATTGGAGAATCCTGTCCCTTCCTGTATTTTACACGGAAGGATTTTACTTTTTGAATCGCTTTTTGTACATCTAAGTACACTGTCTTTGATTAGATTCTCTAAACCGAATGATTTTAGTTCAGACGCCGTCTCTGCATTAACTCTAACCGGAAAGTCTGAGGTTCGAGTCCCGGCAGTGGTGGGTTTCCTCGGGTTTGACTTTTCCCTGAACAATGTTTTGTAATTTTGTGTCGTAAGTAACCATCTCATCCACGTCAATGGGCAGTCACAAAAATTCCCCTATGACTCTGTATATTGTAATATTGTTGCGTCAACCATGTCCTTTTGTCACATCGCGAGTGGGGAGTTCTAATCTACGACGTTCGGTTGTTTCATTTCTCCTTTGCTCAAACGCATCCAAGCTCGTCCCTGTCGTATCGCCTGATGACATATCTTTTCCTGGATGGAGATTTCCTGAGGTAAAATATTATTTGTGTAAATTCAGTCACTATCAGTGTCTATGTACAAATGAGTTTATAATCAGTGATGTTTTTAATAATCTGTCCTAACTTTCGTATAGTACCCCAGGAAAATCTTTCCTCATTGGGCCGAGTCGGCGCCTATTAAAAATGACAATGATGTTATTAGCAAATAGATAGCTGGGAAACAAGTGAAGGGGACATCACTTTCATCGTCTGTTATAATTGTGGTGAGTGCAGTATTTACGTTTTCTTTTGTTAAACGCTGTTGCCAACATAATGTTCGTTGCAAGCAGCAAGGAGCCACTGGAAAGAAACATTCCTGGCGTGCTGTACTAGAAGAACGGGAAATACCGTACAGGGTGTCGAGCTTCTCCCTCACTCCATTCTCCCCACACATGAAGGTGAATGGGACATTCCATTTACATAGCTGGGCAGGCATTCCACATTCCTCGAACAGAGGTGCCATCTATATCGTAAATTCCTCCTATTATGAATTTCCTTTATCATCGTTAGTGGATGACTGTGGGTATTCACTTGGCTGCAAATCGACAAATTTCAATGCAGGTATTGCTTTAATGACCCCTTACTAGCTGGCTGATATTCAAACTATTCAGCTTCCAAATACCATTAAATTATTACGAATGATTTTATGACACCTAAAGAGTATGTAATGTGCCGTAACCAAAATAATAATGATAACAAATTACAAAAATGATAAACAAAAATCACAACTGAAGGTAATTGTCCCTGGAACAAGTCAATAAAATTCTACCTAGGTATTTATTTCAGCGTAGTTCTTTTACATGATGAGTGAAAATGGTTTGCCACAAGAAAGATTAATTTTGTTTTTGTTGATTTTACGACTTCAGACATTCACTGTTTATGGAAGATTTTCGCGGAAATGGACTCGTAGGCACGTTTTAGGTAATGCAACTTTTGGAGGTCATAATAATTTCTAATCATTGAGAAGAATTTCTTAGTCCTAAGTAATTATTTAAAACTAAATTCACTTGAAAATACTTCACAAGGAATATGCTTACAGAGATAATCAATTGAAAGACAGGTTACTTTAGAAAATACGGGTAAAAGAAGTGAAACTTCTGCACTGAAAACACATTTACAGGTCTTTAATTCAGGCAGTGAGGAAACTCTCTGGAAGGTTTTTCCATGAGACAGATAATGTTTTAAATTTTACCGCCTAAAATTGATTACTTGTGGGAAAGAAATAAAATGACAATGTGAAGGGAAGAAACTCCGTAAAAAATTGGCAAATATTATAATATATTTTTCTGATTGCTCGGCTTTGTGGCATAGTCGCTAAGGAAGCCCTTACCAAAAATTTAAAAAACGACGAAAATGCTGAAAATACTCGTGTATGCCACTGTGGGATAGGATAGTTGTTGCGGACTTTGCGTGCAGGCGGAGGTGGTCCGTGTGTGAGGACATTGAGTGTGTCATGTTTCAGATGCAATTTAGCAATATTGTTCACTTTTATTTCACTAAAGCAACCTTTTTTTGTTTATCTAAAAAAGAGATAATTCGATGTGAATGAATGATGAATTGTGACAAATTGTGGAATGCTAAAAAGCAATAATATTGAAATTATATTTTGAATGTATTGGTAAATTTATGAAATGCAAAAACGATACAAGAGGCACGAGAGATGGTGAAGAGGATATGACAAGAGAAAGGGAAAGAACAAGAACAAAGGCGAAGAGGAGACAAAAAGTGCAGGAATTGAGAACGATAACGTGATGAAATTGAATTTGAATTGAACGATAACGCAATTGAATAAAGACGAGAACCATGTGAACGGCAGGTCGGCGTGCATAGGGTGGGCGTGGACATAATTAAAGATGAAATTAAAGTCCTGAGAGTGACTCCGATGTGAAAGAGGACGTAATCAGAGGTGAGAGTGTGAAAATGAACGAAGGACGGGGTGAACGCGGAGGACTAGGAATAGCGTGGCGTTCGTCCGTTGAAGATGAAGATCAAGTAATGGTCGCGGGGGGAATGGAAGTGCGTAGTCACCAATGAAGACAAAGATAAAATGAGATCGGCCGACAGCGTGAGTGCAGGTGTGATCAAAACTTAGTGAAAGGGAACCTCGGACTGGATGTGTGCGATTTGACGTACAGTCGATTGTTTAAAGAACTGCATGGGAGTGGATATGGACGTAAAAGAAAACGTAGTTGAAGACGTGCCCATGAAGGGCGAAGGGGGGGGACGGCGTAGGACACATATTTTTCTTCATAACAATGATCATCAAGACTTACGGCTTTTCGACCATACCTCAGATGAAACGTCTTGATGTATGAATGATAAGTTTTGATATTCTTGTGAATGATGATGGAGCGGTTGTGGAATGGGAGGCGAGGGGAACAACTGAACGAACGTATTCCGATTACATCCCCCGGCCAACGTTTCTTAAACCTTCTTTTACCTCCCTCCCGAAAAAAGGCATCGGTCCATTTATCTACTTCAGTTTTCCTCGTGAGTACAAGGAGGGGTTTGCCGTAGTATCATTTCCAAAACCGTCCTTCCTTTTCCGAATTAGAAGAACATAAAGAGAAAAATAATTAATTCTCCTTTTAATGTTGTTCATTTCTTTTAATTCTAGTATTGTAAAAGGTTAGACAGAGTAAATAAAACTTGTTATTTTTGTGGATTCGTGGGCTTCCGTGGCAGGATCACCAGCAGCATAGCTCTGAAGAAGGTGACAACAAGATGGCTGAAACGTCAGCTCCATCGACTGGGACGCGGCTCATCCCGGACAGCCAAGAATCCTTGCGATTTTGGTATTAAACCGTATCGAATATTTTAAAATTATTGAAACCGATTAATAAGTATATCCTGGGCTGCTGCAAGGCGAAAGGAAAATAAGGCCATGTTTTAAAATATTACCTTTAAAATAAGTAATTTTAGTTAGATTACATAACCTGGAGATTCTGCCACATTCACTCATATTCGAAGTTTTCTCTGAACTCGCTCGGAACATCTATTTGCGTTACTCATGAATGGAAATTTAACTAAATGCTTTCCTCCTGGATGCCGTCGGGGTGCGCCTTCTGCGGTGGAGAAAAGTAAAAGTGGATTATCTGGGAAGCGGTGTGGGGGAAACATGACCGCGGGATGCGATGGGGCAGCTCCAGGTGAACTCGCTGTATCCGTCACAAATTTCACATTGATCAACCGGGATTTGAAACGCGGTACCAAGAGGTGAAAGGTGAACGTTCTGAATAACACGAGTCGTTCCTAACTCTGCGCTTAATGGCTTTAGCAAGTACGCATTTCCAACAAGGGGAATTTTAAAAATATATTTATAGAGATACATAGTAACGAAATTGTAAAAACGAGTACTCATACACTGAAATGGAGCAAAACGAATTAAATAAAGCCCCCGTGTTCATTTCCTTACGTCAGGAAAGTTTCTATTTCTTCCAACAGATTTATTTAACAGTTTTTTTCTGTTGTAGATAGACTCAGATTATTATTTTGTTATCATACTGCCAGTCGAAAAACTGAAGATGATTAGAAAAGCTTTTTGCAGTGATGGTGTAGGAATGCAGGAAGACGCGCGCAGGAGCCTGCCCGGGGGTGATGATAAGGCGACGGAGCGAGTTCGCCAGGGCGAGGGAGGGCGATGGGGAGGTCGGCCGCTGAGTCTGCCCTCGCTCGCCCGGCCGCCCCCCCCTCCCTCTCGGCCCAGGCAATTCGCCTCGCCGCTCGGCGCCGCGCCGCCAAATTGGAATTACGAACCTCGCTCCGTCCCCTGCCCCCGCCACCGCTCCCAGCACACTGGTGCTTCACCACCACCTGCTCGCACCTCCGCCGCCGCTCACGCCTCCACCACATCAATCGCCAGAATTTAGCAATTTCTGAAGGCAATTGAATTATCATTATTACTATTATTATTATTATTATTATTATTATTATTATTATTATTATTATTATTATTATTATTATTATTATTATTATTATTATTATTATTATTATTTTCTCGACCGGGAGCGGAAGCTCAGTGCTGTTGTCACTGCAGCGCCTCTGACCGGGAGGTCCTAGGTTCGAGTCCTGACGGCGGCAGGATTTTCGACACTAGCTTTTTAGGTAGGCCGAATTCAGTCGCTGTCGTTTCGTGAGTTCGAGGAGAATTCTAGCGGCCGGCTGTTCTGATCGTTAGTTTTCCGTAGTTTCTCCGATCAACACCAGGCGAATGCCGGAGCAGTATTCTAACAAACGGGCTACGGACCGCGGGCGATCCTTCCTTCCTCTTCTTAGTCCTATCCTCTCCCCTTACGCACACACACACTTACACTTAACATGCACTACACTACCACATATTCCGGGAGACCGGTCGGGAGCTTAGAGCCTGTCCCGGCTGGGACGGTGCTCCGCTGGTGGGAGAGTCCTGGCTAGGGGGGAACCCCGCTAGCCGACGGTAGGTCGGCGCCGGATCTCGCCTCCGGCGGGGGAAGATCACCGCCATCTCCCGAGAAAAAACATGCACTACATTAACGGGACTAATGATCAAAGCTGTTGACGCGCCCGGAATCACTAACCAACCAAATTATTTCCTGTATTCGTAAAAACCTATGCGTGGTCTTTTAGAAAAATATTTGAGCTTTGTACTCAACAAAATTTCGTTATTTTTCTTTCAATGAAAGGTAGTAAGTCTTCGATGTGTTATCCCTTGTTTTTGATAACCTATTTTGTAGTATAAACGCCTAATTTTAATACCTGAAAATGAATAGAGATATCGCCTATCTGGCATCATCTGCTCATATTTCGTTGTGGGAGTTGTTATCGATCTTCTGAAAATATTCGGGCAATTAGGTGAATGTAAGGTTAAAGTTAGCGATGCAAAAATTGCAAGTTTCGTAAGTTCTAAGGGTGTTTTTAAAAGTCAGTATTAGTGAGTGTACATGAACGAAGCGTTCAGTAATCGCCTGACACACATGTCCCTTCACTCTTTAACTCTTCTTGGCAGTGAATAGTGATTGTATTGTTCCAGAATTTGCAAACCTCTCTGTCATTATTAGTCTTCGAAAATAAATACTGAATGACATTATACAATATTTTTGGTCGTTTCGATTTTCCTTATAGTGAATATGTGGTACTTTTCTAACTTCCCCGTAGCTATTCCTTTTGTGCGATGTGATCTCAAAGGTTCAAGCTAGTTATTGTTGTTGTTATTATTATTATTATTATTATTATTATTATTATTGCGCCGCCCGCGTCTCCCCAAAGCGCCGGTGCTGCTCACACCGCTCCTCATTTTCAAGAAAACTAGTTCCGTGACTGCGTTAAGATACTTCATAAGAATTTAATTTTCTGCTAATACTCAGTCCCGAACATTGAATAACTATTGAAATATATTGGAAACACCACATATTTTGCCGTTTTAAGAGGTACGATGGATGGATGGCAGTATAGTTTAGGATTAGGAAATATAGGATATCTGTAATCCAGGGAATCTAGTCCAGAAGGATCGTATAATATTTAACCAGAGTTAATATGAGATGCACACTTCGACTCTTATATGACCTCCGCGCCCACCAGTACCTTCATCACAGCCTCCACAACGTCACCGTGCACCGCCGCTCCCTTACTTTCCCACCGCTCAGCCTGCGTAACATCCTTCACAATCTTCGTAAAGCCATCACCCCCATCACCACACCACACTGCCCGTCACGTCACCATCACCTCACCACTACTACCGTCACTGCCCTCGACAGATCCTTCGGCAAGCTTCTGTGTCACCGTGTGCACCATCACCACCGTTTCCACCTGCACCGCCGCGCCGCGCCCTCTACTTTCCCATCGCCCCCGCCCCGGCGGCGCCACCACAACCGCCCCGCCATCTCCACCTTCGCCACGCCCACCCCAGGGGAAGAGGCGGGACCTGAGAGCGGAGGAGACGCGAGCTCCTTTGAATGAAGTGCCTGAAGATCCGGACGTGCCCATTCACACTGCTTTATCTGCTCTTTTCCTCGCCCGGCTCCCGATAACAGCGCCCTTCAAATAAGTTTGCGCCATAAAAACGTCGCCCGGTAATGCTCTGAATTTGTATCTCCCTCTTTCAGTTGAGAAGATTCAGAAGTTGTGTCTCGCCTCTCTCTCGATATTATCTATTAAATAGAAGTGTTATTTGTAGATACTCGTACATGCACTTCGTTCTTCAAGTCGTTACTGTATTTTCAAATTGAATAAAACGTCTGATCCGACTTATTATTTGTCTTGCAAAGAAGTTTTGTGAAGAAGTAGACATGTTTAACTGCCATATCTTGATACTTAACTATAGTGTTTGAACATCACTAGAGAAGAAATTATTCTAAAGAGTAGTGAATAATAATGATAATGATGATATTGATAGAATGGTACATGATGTTGATGGAAGCGTAACCTATTAAATAAGTAACATTTGTGTTACTCGCTTCATTTGTTACATAAAAACTGTTTTCTTCTGGAATACAAACAAAAAGATACACAACCGCAGCTCTAACTAGAAGTAGAGGCGTTTCAGTTGTTCGAGCTGTTCATATTTTTGCATTTCAAAATACAGTTCCCTGCTCGTAGATTGCGCACGTGCTCTTTAAATTGTTATTGCGCACGTGCTCTTTAAATTGTCTTTCGACACGTGAAGGAAGATACCCCTTCCACTATTACATTACAATTGGATTTCTTGTGACAGGTTTCCTTATTCAGTGAAACAAAATCTGAAGAATTTCATTAAAGTTATTAATGAAATATATAAATTAAATTAGAATTTGTTCACTAGGTACCAAAAACGCCTCATGGAAACGTATTGCCACCAATGACAGATGTCAAATTGTGAATACTAATGGCCTGTAGCTGCAAAAGTACCAATGTCGAGTGTGGGGGGAAATGGGAAGCTGGAGCAGCAAATATATTCTGTTCTAAAACATCACACGTGAATACTGAAGCTTTTTTCTCTCCTCTTTACATCACGTTGGTTGTGTCTCAGTGACGCGCAGGGTTTTGGAATGAAATCTTAACATCAGCTGAGAGAAATTGCGGATTTACAATAATATCCCCATTTTCAGTCAAAATGAAAACATTCATTAGTTGTTCGTTGGTGTTTTTTATTTCAACATTTCTGGGTATCTAGTGATATCATTGGCACCTCTAACATAGCTAGTGGCTACTTACTTTTCCGTCAATTTACGCGTATATTCGAAATTAGTAATACGGATTATGAATCAATGGTGTATGAATATTAATTCACTAGTTTGAAGAGTACGACTCCCTTTCGTCCCTCGTTTGGCCTATTACACTTCATACTCATATCGACAATTTGGTACAGTAGTTTTTTACTACAAACTGTTATAAATTGGCCCTAGTTATCATTGCTTCCTTTTCTCATCCTTTTGGTGGTTTTAATTCCATATCGGTTTCGGCCCCGTTCTACTATTGACTATCTTGCTTTGTCTGTGCTGTTTATCGCCACAAACTCGCGAGTAGTCTCAACACGCCGCGCCGCGCCGGCTGCAGGGGTGACCAGCTCAGTCCCATATTGCACTTCGACAGTTCACAAAACAATGACAATTTTTTTCCAAGTGAATTGCATAGCACCAGCCATCAACTTTCAAAGTTATAAGATCTCTGCATGCTGTACATGCAACAGGAGATCTCATTCAGTACCTTGTCAACTACGGCGGGAATAGAAGCGGTGTTGACAATGGCGACGCTAGGCTTCGGCGGACCGGGCGATCGCCCGGGGCCCCGCAAGCCAAGCGGCCCGATTATGGGACTAATAAAAAAATAGTAAAACATTGAAAAAGAAATTAAAACCCGAGAAAATCGTTATCGTAATTTTATAAGTTGCGATACAGTAGTCTGATATTTCATAAAATATTTAATTAATGTTTACCTTAAATAGTTAATTACAGTAATTACTTGTACGTAGGACTCTATGAAATGAATTTAAAGACGCTAACATTAAAATATGTTCCATTGAAATTCGTATTTATTATTTCATTTATTTAACAACAAGTAATTTTATTAAATCCTGACTAAACACAACATTTTTTAGAGTTTGAAAATCACCATGAAAATAATAATATTTGATCACTAAATACTTTACTAAAAACTATTATTTAAAATATATTTCCAATTTTTTTCTCGCTTAAACGTACTTTTTATTATTTGTTGAAATAAAACAATTCATATAGTTTCTATACAACTTTCATGTTGTTGTTTTCTTTTGAAGGGGCTAAGTTTCAGTACTGTCCCAAGCCCAAAATTGTCTAGCTCCGGCACGGAGTGTTGATAAACAACAGTGAAAGAACGACGAATACAAGCAGAACAGTCTCACGAGAGCGCGTCCTCCCCACAGAAACCGCAAGGGACGGGGCCTGTGCGAGCTCTCTCTCCCGGGAGGCAACTGCCACAGCTCTTGAATACAATCCCCGTCTACGAATCTGTCCTAAGTTGCGTTTCGAATACCTTCGTATTCCACTTAGATTTAATTTCATGTTTACAACACAAATTAATATATCTTTTAATTATTAATCGATACAACTCTTAAGTATATCAAAACTAATTCCGAGTCACCCATTTCCCTATAATTGAAAAAAATATACCCGATCTTCACTGAAGATGCTCGTACCGTTCAGTCAAAATTTGATCGCTTTGACCGAAGTCACAAGAGAGTGAATATTGTAAAATGTTTACAAGAAGGCTTGCACTTCCTCCTCCATTCCTTTTTTTATATACTCTACAGGGCCTAGCTTTCCCTTCCCACAACGAAGAGCGTCATGTCCGCGAGCATGGAATATAATTACATGTTTACCGGTCATCCTGAAAACGTGTACTCTTTGACTATAAGCATTCTATATGCATTAATTTACATGCTATTTACACCGTCTTGATACCTTTTCTCTATTCAAATAAAACCGGGGGTTTCTACCTTATCACGGTGTGATCCATAAAACATTTTGAAGCATTTCAGCGATCGCTTCCAAATTTTGTAAGAACATGTGGAAAAGAGATAACTGGGGGGCGGGTTTTGATGTCCTAAAACATGACCTAAAATGGTCAAGAAAAGCCTTTTAATATGTTTTTAAATTCTCTAAAAGAAAAGAAAAATGACGTAAATATGTGATAAAAACCAGTTCATAAGAACAACTTAAGCTGTTGGATATGTTACTGATGTAATTGAGGCTTCTTCTATTCGTTCAAGTGAACTCCGCTTTCAAACTTTTAGTTTGGACTGTTCTTTAGTAGAAAATCTCTGTCCTTAGTTATCCCGAAATCGGCTGATCCGCCAATGAGGCTGACAGGCGTCACAGGAACCTTAGATTACCTACTCACAATGTCTGACTTTACCACTTCTGGGCGAAAATATTGAATAGGCTACCAGCTACAGGTACCCAGGAATTCTGTGGAGAACATTTGTTGCATCTCGAAAAATTATTTGAAGAAAGTACCATTCAAATGACATTAAAGTCGATAAAATCAAAAAATGCATTATAAAGGTAAATAAAAATGACTTATTAATCGAAATTGATAAAAAGCAAAACAATGACGTATAAAATGGATCATTTCTTTTTTTCATAACATAAAATGAATTTCTATTCTAAACGGCATAAAATCCGCGCCGTAGAGGTAACACATAAACTTCCGGAAGGAACTTATAATGGGAAACATGGAATCCGAAGCGCATGCAGGCAACATTGTTGCTGGGGGAAGCGGAGCGAGAGAGCGAAGCGGGCGGAGACGGCGGGCCTGTCTGACAGACGAATATGATACGCAACATCGTCGGGAAATCAGCGAGCGTCATTCTCCTAAAGTAATCAGGTAACCTGCGTCTCTGTCCATCTGTTCGATCTGCAGGGGAATTTCTGATGTTTCCTAGCTCAATCTAAAACCCCAGTTTAATAAATATGAAATTACTTTTAAAATTGGTTTTAACATCAGAGATCCTACACTAAGCTAACTCAAATAAGACGAAAGGTTTTCATTGTTCTCATTTTATATATGATTAAAAGCATTTTGTAGACGTAATGGCAGAATGTTCATGTCATCTGACATTGTGAAAATGAATCCACCAAAAACACGTCATAAACACGAAAATTGAACTTCGTTGAACATGTATTTATACCGACAACAGAAGATTGGGCATAATGCCATGTTTTCAAAATCATACGTCAAATTAATTTGAAAACGTGTGTGTGTGTGTATGTATAATATCGTATATGTGTAATGTCGTACATTGTTTGTGTGCTCTAACATGTTAACAATTGAGGCTTTTGTGATCTCCAATTCCCCCATTATCCTCCGCTCTGTAACTGGCGGAGGGACCGTCGAGGGCAACAGAGATAAGGCTGATGTGTGTGTCTGTGGCAGGCGCATGCCCATTGCCCGACGCTAGGGGCCACTTCCGCATCCGCCGCCGCCGCTTCCGCCGCTGCCACCATGCCCGGGGGCGGGCGCGTCGCTGGCAAGATCGGAATCATCTCCTCTTTCGGCAACGGTGAGTGGCGCATGCTGCGCCTCACCCCTCACCCCTGTCTCCATACTCATCATTCTTCTCTCCTCATTCGTCTTTCCTCATCCCTCACTCACCTCTCACCCGTCACTCCTCACCAGCCACTCCTCACCCGTCACCTCTCACCCGTCTCCTCACCGCCACTCCTCACCCGTCACTCCTCACCTTCCCCATTCCTCACTCACTCCTCATCTCTCTCTCTTTCTCCACTTACTCATCGCTTCTCAGTCCTTCCCAATCAGCCCCGCTCCCTCCCGTCCTTCACTGTCACTTCACTTCTCCTCCTAACTCGTTCTGTCCGCGAGAATTCATTTTGACAAATATCTATAACATTTGGATAAATTTAATACGTGTGGAATCACCATCTTTGACATAGTAGAAATTCTTTAGCAGTAGTTATCGGAGAGAAGAGTGTCAAGATAGACCAAATCTGTACTTTTCTGACAAATTGAAAATTTGCGTTGCCTGTTCTCAAGGATATTTTATGACAAACGCAGAGGACGAAGGCAGCAACCTCGCCGTCAACTTATAGATGCGAGAGCGAAGGGACTCGAATCGTCCATATCATGTTTTCGCTAAGGTTACTAACTTAAGCTGTACAACGTGTTCAATTACCACTTATTATAAAGCGTGTTCTACAAGTGCTCCAACTATTTATTTGCTACAGATGTTTGTCACAAAAACATCTCTCGTCCCACACCTCATATTCTGCACTATTTACTCCCATCCGCCCATTCTGCCCCTCTCCCTCCCCTGTTGACTAATCTCACAACACCTTTCTCAACCCTTCCTGTTTTACAAGTTCAATCACATTCTCCTCCCATTCCCGTCACACTTAGTTCCGCCCCCTTCGCCTCACCACAACCCGTCAGCCTTTACTTCCGCCTGCCATACTCAACCACTCTCCCCGTCTCTCCCATTCCCCCCCCCCCCCCTCCCCGCAACCGACTCCTCCCAGCCGCGCCTCCCACGACCCCCTTCCCTGCATCCGCCATGCCCCGCCGCCCACGCCACTCTCGTCTCCTCCCCCGCTCCCCCACGCCTCCGCTCTATCACCCTCCACCCCGCCACGCTCCACTCTGCAGTCCTCTCCTCCACCCCGCCCGGCTCCACTCTCCTCCCCCCCCGCCCCGCCCTACTCCGCCACGTTCTCTTCTGCCACGCCACCTTCCCCCGATCCCGACTGTCCACCGCCTTCTTCCGTTTCTCCCACGCAATTCCCGGCAACGTTGCTCACCACTTCCCCCCCTCCCCCGCCCATGCACTCGACATTCAAAAGTGTGTTTTCGTTTTGCGTGCATTTTGCATTTTGGTTTTGTTCTACCGCGCGACATAGATTGATTTTTTTCACATTTTTGCGTTCGACTGAGTGTCTAGTGAATTGGCATCGTGTGTAGCTGTAATGGCAATGTATAGCAAATTTTCTTTTCTCCGTGGCCGAATATTAGATTCGACCACGTGTTTACAGGAATCGATTTTTCCGCAGGCGATTTTCGCTCACAGTGGGCGGACTCTGGGACGTCCTTCTCGGCATTTTTCTGTCGTTAGGTGTGTATTGCCTAGTTAGCATTTGACGTAAGTATATTTTTCTGTGCTATGCTATTTCAAAACATAGTTGTAGCGATGAACGTAGTGCAGTTTTCGTAAGCGTAATGTTGCAATATTCTCGTAAAAAACAACCATAAATCATTTTTTATTCATTGCCAGAATTTTATTACCATTAAAGGGGATAGAGTGGTTTTCATAATTAATAGGTTCGCTGAATGCGGTGCGAAATCTAATTACATTGTTTGTGAAGTCGATGATTCATTTATGTTCTAGTGAGTAATTATTCATTGTAAAAGCAAAATTAACCAACAAAGCATTGAAGTCCTAGTATATATAACTGTTCTCCCGTAATAAAAATTACCACTTCCTTTTTTGAAAATAATGTGTATGATAACGATCAAATGTAAATTTTTAAACGCAATTTCATATAATAATAATAATAATAATAATAATAATAATAATAATAATAATAATAATAATAATAATCGATGATAAACGCATTTTAATTAAATTTCAAATATTAAAGGCACATAACAATATAAATAACAAAATATTTAATAATTTAAGTCAATTAACATTTACTTGTAATTTTTGTTTGTGTATATCGATCTTTCTTTCGATTGTATGGGAAAGGGACCTAACTGAGTTCACAACGAGCAAAATTACTCACCCAGTTTTCCCAGTAAAATAAGTTTGATCTTTCTGGAGAGTCGCCAAATGAAAAAAATTAAAGAACTTCTGCAGTGGAGAAAAAAACGTGATATTTGGTCTCTCGAAAAATGGAAGTGTAAAGTACGTGTGTTCTCTTCACTTAGGTCCCTTTAGCACGGCTTAACACTGCTTCTAAGGCCGGCGCCAGCCTCGTACCGCCGCGTAGTTTTGCCTGCTGGAGTAGACAAGGACTGAGCTCTGCTGGTCGCGATGCGCGGCTATCACACGTCCCACTCTGCCGGCGGCAGCTCCGGTAAGTTGGCGAGCCTGCTGCGGCTGCGTCCACTGCCCACCGCCCCCGGCGCCCACGACCGCCGCCCCCGCCCGCGCCTGCGCCTACGCCCCCGCCGCGCCCTCGGCCGGGTGAGCAAAAGTGAGTTGTAGCGGCTCCAGACAGCATGTGGTAGTAGCATCCTGCCAAGGAAACACACAAGCTATGAATGAATCAGCCCCTTCAAATCGAAAAAATAACTTTTCAACGAGATTTTTTTTTAACACTTTCTATTTGGAGAATGAAAATAATATTACATGAGATTTTTGGTCATAACTTAAACTTTGACTACGCTAAAGAATTCAGAATTCAATAGTCCTTATGAAATTATGATGATCCAGACTTTTGTGCAGTTTGTAAATACTTCTCAAATTCACATGTCTCCTGTGAGTAATAGCACTCTAAATGAATACTTATCTCTTATTTCATATTTTTTAACCCAATTTCTTAAATTCACCGTACGTTGTTTCATCAGTTTGTATTCATTTCACATAATAGCTGCACTTTAATGGGTCCAAAGATTTTGAAAAAGTAGACCAATGAAAATATGTTTTGGCTTCTGTGACTTAAGAGCTTATTTCATACTTTTTTCTTCACAAAACTGCTGGTTATTCTTTTAATTTTATTGTGAACTAATACTTACTTATTATCTGTCGAGTAAACTCGTATAATGAGTTGCATTAAATGTTTCCTTGGTGGCAGTTAATATTTTCCAGTAGTTATTTTGCGTTTGTCTGACGCGCGCATTTAATTAAGAGCTATTCAAAATTAGCAAAGAATAACTTAAGAGGTAATGCACAAATATTCCCATAGTATGAATATTCGATTTTGATAATAAAATTATAATTATAATGTAAAAATCCTATAATAGCAAATTTCTTGTGTGCATTCATGGCAAATTATACGAAAAACCAAAATTTTAAAAACGTGGGAAATGTTATTACGCTATAGAAATACACTATTTATCTAACTGGTAAGTTTTGTATTATTTTCATTGTTTTATTTGATGAATTGTTAGATTATTCTCCGTTAGTTCACTATCATTCGTTATCGCAAACATGTAATTTTATTAATGATGAAAGAATGCTATTTATTCAATAATTTCGTTATTAAAACTATCCTATCAAATACACACGACGACAAATTTCTACGACACTACGACAAATTTCGGGTTGAATAACATTCTTGTAAAAAATTAAACCTTTAATATAACAAAAATGTACTAAAGAAAAGACAATGTGAATGAGTAGAAGTATGTATTATATTTACATTTATACAAATATTGTTAGTTTATGGGAATGTTTGTGTAATTCCATCTGCTTGAATTAGAAAATAATTTGTAGAAAATCATAGAGATAAAAACTACTTTTTTCTTAGTAGTTACCAAGTTTACAGTAGTTAGAAAACATATAGGTTCGTAGACGGCACATTTAATAATTTGTTAAACTATATAATTTTGTGTGTGTGATTATTTTACTTACAGGATAAACACCGTTGTCTTATGGAAGACAGACGATAAGGACATACAACTGCAGCTGAAACTTTAGAAATGGTGTTCTTTCAGTATTTAGATCTGTTCGCATTATTTTTGAAATATTGTCCCCTCTGCTCTGGAGCTCCCGCCCGCGCTCGGACCCTTTCAACTGTCTGAGTTTTGAACGGCTCTTGGTAGAGAAGACACACTTTCACGATTACATTACAAAGGATTTCTTCCGACAGGTTTCCTTTATTCGGTGAAACAAAGACTGATGGAATTCTCTTTGTTCATTAGCTCCATGAAAATTCTCATAAACACCAAGAGCATAAGATAACAAATGTTCGTAAAATAGAATAAAATTCATTAAATAGGATATAATTCATTAATTAGAATACATCATTATTTTTATTAATCAACATTTCAAAATTTTTTATATAGGTAAATGTGATATGTGAGAACGTTTAGGAAATATTTGTAATTTATATTTTAATTTTCCAGCAAAAGTCACAAACATTAATTCATATTTTAAATTATTTTCTTGATTTTATCACTATTAATATAATATTTCGATCTAAGTAATAGGGCAAATTGTTTTAAATTTCTTTCTTGTTGAAGGAAAACAATACAGAGTAGAAAAATATTCTTCGATTTGTTGTACTTTACATTCATACTGTTACAGGAATGAAAAGAATTTTTACTCATGAAACCTCATTACTGTAACTTTCAGCGGCGCACAATAAAAAATCACTACAAATAATTCAGTTGCATGTGGTGGAATTTAATAAATCGTAGGGAAATAGAAAAAGTGTGACGGAGCGTGTAAGTTCTACTTGTGAGGTATCATATTAAAAGACTATTTAAAAATAACTTCTCATGATGACACGTGAAAGGAAACTTTTCAGGATTGAAAATAGAAATTTTTTACTTTGAACAGTCTGCTTTTTTGCCGTAATTAATTGCCTGCTCGACCGAGCAAGGTGCCCTGAAAAGGAAGCAACGTTTTTTGTGTTGCGACAGTTTTTCAAAGAAGATATTGCAGCAGGGCAAGGAATAAAAAGAGTGCGCCTTTGCCTACACGCCCGTTACAACGCCAGCGCCCTGGCGGTGGGCGAAGCGAGGGTCGTTTGGCGGCAGATGTTCCGCGGGGGGGGGGGGATGACATAGCCACAGTGGGCCTAAACCTCGGAAGACATGGGTTTTTATACGTATGCCCGTTTTACATCCCAGCGCGCAAGTTTTTGCACACTTCATGTTCCTTTCTACATAGAAAGTCCCCGAATAAATGTGAAAATATTCTAGGGTAAGTATGACGATCACTTTTGTCCAATGAACATGTGGTGAGTATTTTCGTTTAACGAAGCTTAACATGTCTCATCATCCAGCATTAGCATCTGCAAGGATTAGACTTTTCAACCTGTTCCGATTCCTAGAGTTGCTCACTCCATCTTCTTAGAGGTCTTCCAACGTTTCTTCTCCCTCTTGTCTTATAATTCAAATCTAATCTATTCTATTTATTCTCTCGTCAGACATTCTTAGTATATTGCTTTCCATTTTACTATATACTGACTGGTAATTTCATTTCCACTTACTACAATGTTTCATTCTTATCAAATTTCTTCATTGTAAATGTGGTCGGAAAATGTGTATTTAATTATCTATCTGAGAAATTTCTTTTCTGTCAACTCAATTGAAACACGTGTGACATTTTCCCCTCAATTCTTGGCAGCTGTTCGGCCCCTTGGTTTAGTTAGCAAATACTCGAAATTCCTTTGGCTGCTTCACGACGTTACCAGCGAAACACCAGTGCATGTGGAGTTGCCTAAACCAGGGGCAAATGTTACATCTGTAACGTGGTTGTAAGAAATTCCCCAGCATATTCATTGGCAAAATATAACTTGAATTTCTCTAAATGGTCTATAAGTTCAGTAGGAGTCTCTTTTTACCTCTTCTAATCACACGAGACAATCTAGGAGCCAATGCTTAGGTACTTGAGTCACTACCTGCCGCCGCCTGAGACTCGCTAACCTCTAGGCTTGGCTTACTATGGTTTCCTCACTCTGACATTAAAGTGGCCCACGAGTCCGTATTTGGGGTCTTTACTTTCGAAATCCGATCCAGCAAAGACAGTGAGCCCACAAATGCCAGTACATGACTTAGAAGTTTTAACATTTATTCTACAATTTCTTGTGGGGTGGTTCGAAAAATGTTACAAATTCCGGAGCATTTAAGGAAGTTCGAGATGTTCACATATGAACATGTCCTGGGAAGTCACATATAACAAAGTTACACGCGTGACATATTACATTTCACGTCCCTGATTTCTAGGCAAATGATCCTGAATTAGTGATTGGCAGATACACGAACCCTCAGGGAACAACCTGCCCTCTGGCAATGATAATATAGTTCTTTGTCTTTTTTGCTTTATTGTGCAGATTTTATTCCGTCTGTTCTTCCATTGCGTTACAACATTCTTCCGTTACAACAAATGCATCAAAACTCATTACCGTAAAATATAAAAAAGTTATGTAGTCTGTTTTCAGCGAGGAAAGTGCTCAATAGAATTTGGAGAAATATTGGCAAAAAATTCCTTCATGATAACGTTGCGTCGTTGTTCCCTTGCTGGTCATGCCAGCGCGTTTTGGTTTCCCCATCAATTCTCATCAATTCATAACTATGAATGCGTAATGAAACGGAAACAAATCATAACGCATATAAACGCACGATAACTGTGATGTTTTCACTCGCATTTCACCTGTCTTTCTTTGTGTAAATAGTACTTGTTTCTACCTGTACGACTCAAATCCTGGGCGTTATTTATTGGTTTGAATGATAATTTATACTATATGATGCTTCTCCGGTGTGTAAGCTTAACAGAATAATGGGCCTGGCGTAATACAACTATTTGAAAATTTCATTTCATTCTATTCTCCTGTTGCATTAAGCTTGTAAACTATTATATTTGTATTTTATCATACACTAGTTGTAGTACCCGGCGTTGCTCGGGCATTTATTACAATAAATTATTATACAGGAAGAGGAATTCAATCTTTCCATGCCCTGCGGCGGGACCTACCTCTATCTCTTCCATTGTATCCCTTCCCCGCCGTACTCCCTGCCATGCTCTGCCCGGCCACGCCACGATAGCTGTCTTCTCTTCACCCCCCCTTTGGAAATTTCCGGATTACCTCGCTCACTTTTCCACAAATAATTACATTTTTCTTATTTGAAGTTCCAGCTTCTAAACATTCACTTCATAACTAAAAGCAATAAACAAATCTAAACTACGAAATAAAATACTTGTAGACTCACATATATAATTTTTGTGGAGTTTTATATAATATTCCAACACTATCAATCAATTGTCACGTTGCAAAACTTATCCAATTCTTATATTTTTTCTTCTATTGTATTCATAGAGAAAGTTTTGAAATTGATCTGTCAACTCGTGACCTTGAAGGGACTTACTGTTTTAAGCTATGCTGAGTATAACATGCGGAAGTCATGCACGGGTACACTAGTAGGTAGATCCGGAGTAATAGTTATAGATGTCATAATGTAATTGATGAATCATAATCATAAAAATAAAGTAAAATACTTGTATCTGTTCTGAAACATAATTACCAGTTTTTATAATTCTGAAGACGACAAAAATATATATGTTTAATGTGCTCTATGTGCTGGTAACATGTAGTACAAAACTTATTTGTTCAGGTAAATCAATTCATCATACGACTGATACATTAGAAAACTAATGATCCACCACCATAATGTGTAAATAATAAATTGACAATGCACTGAGCCACATAACAAAACAATATTAGCATCATTATTTATCTCAAGTGATAGAGATTATGGATCCTGAAATATGAATAATAAAAACCAAGGACTCTCAGGTATCATTTGCTTAGACAAAAATGTTTTTAAAAAATTAATTTTTACGTATTTTTTTTAGAAAAATATGAATGAACTCATTTATTGGGAGCAATTGATATGAAAAAAAACTTTACAGATTAGCTTTAATATTTAAATGATCATTCCTAAATAACATGCCACTGCACAGAAATCCATCACATATAAAAAAAATATTACTGGGTTTACCAAAACATAAATTACTTTCCATTTTTCCAATTTGTACAGGAGAGCTGAATAATAGAAACCAAGAACTCCTAGATTTATTTGCTCAGACAAACTTTTTGTTTGATAAATTAATTACCCTATTTTATAAATAAAAAAAAAAAATTTGTCTTAATAAGTCAATGGTCATTCCTAAAATACCACTGTATAATATTCCTTCAAATATTGAAAAAAACTTTTCCTGGGAGGACTGAAAACATACAAACATTTTCCATTTTATCAATATTTTATCACGGAGAAAGAGCAATGCATGAACATTGACATTCTTTACCACTTCAGTTAAGGCTTTCTTTCAAATGTTCACACAGGGACATTAAATAACCTTATTCAAACTCCAATGAATTTCGTAATAATTCTGGACATTGATGAAATCAGTAGTAGATCTCAGACGTCATCCTCTGGTGGCGCGCAGCTTAACTATTGGCATTGATGCACTCTTGAATCTGCGAAGTAAAGCTATGTGAAAAATGTCCAGAAAAGTCATTATTTTGAAAATATATTACTGGTTATGTTTTTAAATTATAGCCTATAGACTCCAGGCCTTTAAAGGATGCTAGCCCAAAAGTTTCATCGGCATTGCTTCAGTAGATTCAGAGATTACCGCGCTGAAAGACACCGCACTTCCGTCTTTATATATTAGTATAGATATAGAAGTATATCTATACTATATAAAAGATTATACTAGCGTAATACTTTTTATGAAATGCTATTTACACAAAAAAAAATATTTACCAAATGTGAGTGAAAACGTACGTCGATGTCCTTAAAGTCCTTAAAAGTATTCATGTAAGACACTACTGTCCAGTTTCTGTTCTTCTGGTCGCTGCTATTTTATGATCGTTCCTCTTCACTTAAACTTTTAAACATCTGAAAACTCAATAATTTATTTTTTGAAGGCATTTCTAGCAGCCACCTGCAAAATAAAATTCCCGTTGTTTTCATTTTATATTGTATCTCCTACATTCAAACCCTTACAATAAAAAAGTAAACTTATCTTCATTGTTAGTAAATATAACTATGATGTCAATGGTGGGTAGTTTGTTAGTGTCACCTGTAAAATTCTATCAACAAAATTGCAATACTTGGTT
This sequence comes from Teleogryllus oceanicus, assembly GCA_964035755.1. NCBI lineage: Eukaryota > Metazoa > Arthropoda > Insecta > Orthoptera > Gryllidae > Teleogryllus > Teleogryllus oceanicus. The sequence goes on from CAXIVR010000009.1 coordinate 103,401,288, forward strand.
CAAATATTAAATTAAAAATATGGATGCAAACAGTGTTTCATTTAATTTTTTTTTATTGAAACATATGTATTAGTAATGAAAATATTTCAAAATATATTCTTAGAATATTTATTAATTGTCAGTAGAATACGTTATTAGAATAAAAAATACGATGATGCAAGGAAATGAAAAAATATATTTATTTTTTAACACTTCATTATAATACTACTATTATTTTTATAACATTTTTATAACACAGTACATTCAGACTTACACCAAAACATGGCATCATATGCACAATCAGATGAATAAGAATATATAAGTTGTTCAAAAGCTTAGCCACAACGTAGAAAACATAAATGTTTAACAATAGTACACACGTTCATTTTCAGCACTGCATTCTGCTGGGGTGCAATTATGACGGGTGCATTGTCACTTAATGCTGATATACCGAGCTGTTGAGCAAAGTCCGCGGCACGCCATGATCACCGAGAATTTGTCGGTACAAAGTATTGAACGTTTGTCGAGCTATTGAGGTAGGTGGCGGCGTGGTGTTTGCACAGAAAACGTCGACGCGTATGCCGTATCTGTGTACTGCGATAAGTATCATATATTTGGAAAAAATCCCAATGCTGCAGCTCAGAAGTCACCGAGGGATACCCGATTCGGCGGCCAAACCACGAGCCAGGTATTTCTGTCCCTCCACTCTCCAATGCGATCGACGGGGAACATACTACCATGTCAGAGTGTTATCGCCAGTACCGTATTACCCCAGCCCGCAAGTAACACGATTGTGGATAAACCTCCGGCTAAGCGTCCGAGGCTACTGCGTATGTACATGTGTCTGTAGCTAATGTGAAAGCCTGAGAACGCCGTTTTCGCGGCGTTACAGATGACAGAGGTTTAATAATAATAATAATAATAATTATTATTATTATTATTATTATTATTATTATTATTATTATTATTCAATAAATTCCATAAATAATTCAAAAACGTGTTACGCAATTATACTGTATAATAAAATACAAATACACAGTTTACAAACTTAATATAACACGAGAAAAGAATGAAAGAAAATTTTCAATTGGTTGTATTACGTCAGAACGATGATCCCGTTACGCATGCACACCAGATAAACAGTATAGATTATAAATTATCATTCAAACTAATAAACCAAATCGGTCGTACGTAGACGAAACCAGTTGACAAGAGCTGCGCCGAGATATAATACAAATACGTAAATATAACGCCAAGCATGTAATACACTATATTTTTCACGATATAATTATTGTTTATAAAAATATTCTAACGCTTGCAAGTGTTGACAACATAATTGTTACATTCCAGAAATCAGGATGGTTTGCCACTGTAATTCTATAACCTGTAGTGAAACTCCATCTAAACTGCTCTCCTAAAACTGTTTATTTATTTATTTATTTATTTATTTTACGTCAAATAGCAGTTAAAACTGCGTATGACGTGCTATGGGGAGAAGAAAATTGTGTGCACATTTTCAAAATTCTGTGTTCCCTACATTAAGTCATATACTACTTGAATTTTGAATACACAAATCTCCCATGTAATCAAATCTATTTTCAAGGATAAATAAGCATTTTATTTTTAGGCTCTTATCCATGTTGTCCTTCGGAATATTACTTCCTACCGCGACAACAGGGAAACAATAATGTGAATAACTATATTTCCCACTGAATTTTAAAAGATGTGCACAGATAATGAAGTTACATTGATGTCCAGAAGCAAAGCAAGGGGCCCTCTCAGCATTTGCTCAATGGATCAGGGAAACTGGACGAAAATCCTGATCGAGATGGGGGTCATTGACCCAGAAGCTGCCACACACTACTTGTTACATATTGTTTGTTTTTTTGTTGTTGTTTTTTATTTATGTCAAAAACAGTTAAAAACTGTGTATGACGTGCTATGGGGAGAAGTGAATACTGTGCACGTTTCCCAAATTCTGTGATCCCTACACTACAGCCATATACTACTTGAATTTTGAATACGGAAAAAAAGCTCCGATATAATAAAATCTATTTCCAAGGATAAATTAGCAATAAATTTTGGGCACTTATCTATCATGTCCTTCGTCAACGATTCTTCCTGCCGCAACAACATGGAAACGACAACTTGAATAACTATATTTCCCACTGTTTTCTAGAAAACATGCACAGATAATGAAGTTACATTTACGGAAACATTCCAAAATTGTAATTTTCATATCAAGTAAGCAAAATACGGTTTATAACGAGTTATTTTACTTTTTTCAGCATTATGCCATTTATTTATTGCATTTCTTTGCATCGTAACTTGAATAATTCGAATTAACGTGTTGTGTTGGTATTAGAGCCGGTCCTTAAGTACTCAAAAGTCTCGACGGCATAAATTATCAGAAAGGCCCGCAAGTGTATTAAAAATACCGTTGCAAGAGAATGCAATATCACCAGATCACTTTGGCACATGAACGCGTTGCCAGTGTGATATCATGGAGGACTTCTACTGAAGCGAAGCGAACACGCGTCACAGCCAGATGTAGAATTATACAGTCATGTTTAGAATTATACAGTCCAATGGTAAATAGTACATTAAATATCGCTGTTAAAATTAATGTTACCTTCCTTGTGATGATCAGGATAGTCTCTAATTGTATAGAAACAGTTATGCAGCAGAAACGATTTCACTTGGGATTTAAATTTTTTTATCGAATTTATTCGTTTAATGTCATTTAGCAAAGTGTTGTAAAATAATGTGCATGTATTGTATGTGAATTTTTTGTAATGAGCTGTTGATACTGCCACCTGATGAATATGATTTCTACGTCGAGTGTTATAGTAATAGACATCGGCATTTTCTGAAAATATATTCCCGCCATTAAGCAAGTCATTTTTGATAAAAACCACTGATTCGTAAATAACAGACAAGGTAATGGTAAAATTCCTATATTAATGAAGTGAGGCTTACAAGAATCACGTGGGTGGGATTTGGTTGTTATTCTTGCAATTCTTTTTTTAATCTAAAAGTCTCGGAGCTATAAGATGAATTTTCCCAGAATATTATGCCAATCTCAGGCGGGAATGAACATTCGTGAAATATACACAGCGAGCAGTATGAAGGCTGACTGAATTTGAAAAATTCTGTACGCGTTGCATAATGAACTTAATTTTGTATTCAATTCATTTAAATGGACGTTCCATTTAAGGTTTGACTGAATTGAGAGACCTAAAATGTTGTTGCCTTAACATCAGTCAATGGTAAACCGTTCATTTTCAATGGAGCACAGAATGGTTTATTTGAAATGGAAAACCGCATTAAAACCATTTTCTTTTCGTTTATTATTAATTTGTTATTTCGGAACGGTTAATAACTAATTCATAGCTTGAACAATAACGATTGCACTAAGTATGAAAAAGTAGATTAAAAGTCTGCTTTCATGTGACTAGAGGAGAGACTAGGGGTCTCCCGTTTCCCTGCCCCTCAGTGCACTTCGCTGTCATCAATTATTATTTGATCATCAATTCATCTCGTCGGTCGGGTAGCCGGAAAGTGTTGATACAAGAGTCAGAGAATTGCGGCAATAAAACCAGCATTGTGAGCAAGAGTGATTGTCAAATGTGATGATTTGGATATATCTCCTCTTCTTGTTCAATATCGATGCTTCTTCGTGTTCAATTTTGCTCAATTTCAAGCCTGTGTCTCTTTTTGTTCATTTCGTGCATGCGTCAAAGGCATGCAATGACGCACCCAAGACATGGGTTTCTGGCGTACGTATTTGTTCGGAAAGAAAGAACTGATTCAATAACGCACGACTTTCCGCAGGAGACTGATGCCACTGAGTTGTCTCGGCGTCTCGTCTCTACGTCCATACGTTTTCTCCGAAGAGCAAATAGTGTGCACCTTTCATAGCAAAGAACGTGCATTTTTTACGCTGTGAAATTCGCATTAAAGTTTTTGTAACACATCTGCTTTGGAGTCATTACATATTTGTTGAAGTCTTATGAAAATAAATCTTCCAGTCTTTACTATGTCCCTTTCCAGAAAAATAATAACACGTAATTAATTGAAGATTACTACAGATTTTCTGAAGATTACTTAAAATATTTTGTTGCTTAAGCACAAAATACAAATTAGTTTATCATCATATTCTTGTTTCAGACCGATTTTCCTTAAAATGTTTGTTCATTCAAATACTTTCAATTATTGTTTCTTCTGGTTGTATTTGTTGGCAATGTAATATTATTCACGTTGCCAGATCCATTGAACCGCAAGGAAGGGCAGAGTAGACAGTACAATAACATCGATCAGGTTTTTCGTCCAGTTTCCCTGATCCATTGAGCAAATGCTGAGATGGCCCCTTGTTTTGCTTCTGGACATAAATGTAACTTCATTTTCTGTGCACGTCTTCTAGAATTCAGTGGGAAATACAATTTTTTATTGGATTTCTCTTTTTTTCTCGGCAAAAAGTAATAAGAGCCAAAATTTATTGCTTATTTATCCTTGAAAATAGATTTTATTACATGGGAGTTTTTGTGTTGTTTTTTTCTCCCTTTCAAAATTCAAAATTTATTGCTTATTTATCCTTGAAAATAGATTTTACTACATGGGAGATTTTTGTTTTTTTTTTTCTCCCTTTCAAAATTCAAAATTTAAGTAGTATATGACTTAGTGTAGGGATCACAGAATTTTGAAAATGTGCACACAATTCACTTTTCCCCATAGCACGTCATACGCAGTTTTTAACTGTTTTTGACGTAAAATAAATAAATAAATAACATATGTCCGTCAAGTTGCACGTGCGTCTTTCAACTTCATGAATATTTATGCCAAAAAACCCTATCATCCTATGGGTGTTGTCAGTGAATCCAATGTTGCCAAGGTGATTCAAAATTTCCCCTGATTTCTAAAAGTCAGCTGTGACACGATGAAATACGTCTTATATGATTATCTATTCTTGCAAAATTATAAGTTTATTTCGACCAGCAAATAACAGCGATGCACTTCATTGTGGTGAACCTTTTGACACTTTGGACAGAGATCGACAGCTCAGCGCTTCGAAGAGGAAAATTTTCCCATTTCAGGGGTTTTCACACTGTGCGTCGCGGCTTCCAGGGGCGTCGCGGTGATTTATTAAAAATTATCTTTATTTTTCTTTTACTATAATCCTTGAGTCATTTATGTATTTTGTATTGTCATACTGTACAATATCTGTAGTGTATATGATTTATTTTACTAATTAATTGAACCTGGCAAGTCCTTTAGCTTATTACACCACTTACTCATTTGTGTTGAATATTTAGAAGGCCTATATTAACTTTTATATTTGAAACTTATTGTTACTAGGGGAGCCCAGGGAAGTTTCGTTTAGGTCAAGGGAGCCGTGGACGAAAAAACTTTGAAAGCCTCTGCCCAATTTCAAAACGATAACCTTGACGAACTGGCATACGTGTCGGTTGCACTTGACGTTAAAAGACACGACCCTCACTCACTGTACCGTAATTTCGACCGCATTATCGGACGACTGGCGCCTAAAATGTCACACTTAAATCTTATTGTGCAGCAACAAAGTTTCAGCGTATTAATGTGGACAAAGCATTCTATCGTGATGCAGTGTTTTATAAAACTGTGACTCTTCTTATTGGCTGGGTACTACGTCTTTAATAATTTGGAAATGACTATTTTCAATTTTATTTTTGTAAAAATGGTATAGATAACTTAAACGTCAACTCATGATTCTGAAGGCAATTTTGAATCGTGTGTACGTTACTTTTTCATAAATTTCATTTAGCATATCTACAGTTTTTTTTAAAATTTCGATTGTTTGAAATGCATGCTTGTGAAATCCACCCAAACTGCGATTTCTACACTGCTACGTTTGACATTTGATTAACTGTTACGGTGCCGTCCAATCGGAACCTTCCACATCACTACAGTGACGTCATAATGGTGGCGTTCTGCCTTCCGATTGGATGACGCCCTAACAGCTGATTTACTTGAATCGCAGCTCTGTAAAACCCGCAATGTAGCGCAGTGTTTGGCCCATTGTGCATCGGCTCGGGGCCAGCGCCTGCCCTACGCGCCCGCCGCCGCCGCCGCCACTCGGGGTCAGGCCGCGGCGTCGCTTCGCGTCGAGCCCCAAAACAAAGAAAACACCGGCGGCGCGCCGGACCTGTGACACTCCGAGCGGCAACTCGTGGCTGCGCCCTTTTGTTGCCTGTTTCTTTAAGGCCGTCTCCCTGGCGGGATTTGAGTCCCAACTGACTATGACCTGTGACAGATAATTAAATTGATTAAAAAAACAAAAAAGCATAAATTAAAAATACGATTTTTGTAGTATCAAGAACTATTAGAAATACAATTATTATTATTATTATTATTATTATTATTATTATTATTATTATTATTATTATTATTATTATTATTATTATAGAGTTAAATAAGAAGTAATTAAGTTTATTTTAAAGCTAGTTATTAATATAACCAACAAACCAACTGACTTCTTGCACAAATTAGGTGTCGCTCTTGCACTACCTCCAGCCACACTAATGTTTTTAAATTATTTTTCTTCGTTTTAATCCTTTACTGTTCTTCGCTTCACAACCCTACAGTGGACTATAACTGAATTACTGTATTAATTACATTTAATTACATTACACTTAATAACTATTTTGTTCCTAAATTGCCGAATTCTTTGAGAAAAGGGTTCAAATATTTTGGAAAACTGTTTCACTTCTTAATAGTTCAATTTGTGAACAAAATCTTCCTAGTTTCCGATCTCTGGACACTTAATTGAATTTTGAACTTCTTCCCCTCCACTAAAGTATGGTTTAAATTGCCTCTAATTTCTTTCTAAGCCGGACACTCGCAAATGGCTGTGGACAAGGCTCAACGTTTTCCGCTTTTTTTTCCAATGACTCCAACCTATTATTTTTTCATTGGCTTTAAAAGTAAACTTAACGCCCTACGCTGAATTTCACACAATTTATGTCGTTTTCACTTCTCCTCTACGCGCATAGCAAAGAGCAGACATCTCCGGCTTTTTGAAGGTTAAAAATTACATGTTTTTCCCATCTCAGAAACAGTGTAAATACAGTCGTTAAATACTCATGGATTCCTAAGTAGTTCTTGGTAACACTTAAGTAACACGTATTATTCTTTATAACATTTTTTTAATGTTTATGACCAAATACAGAGAAGTCATATGTGTACCATTCGCCCACCTTTTCTTGGCACACGGCTGGGCTTGATTCAAATTGCCTATTCAGAAATCTACTCAAAATATACCATCGGATCGCGCTGTACGATTATTATTTTTACGAAGAAGACCATGACTATAACTGAACTTACCCTTTTATAAAATGATATTTTTGATGAGTATGAAAACTTTTCTTACGTAGGGCAGATTGGGAGAGGATAAGCAAGACGAAGCCAAAGTTGAAAACTGAAGGTATGAAGTTCTGGTCGACACTCTGTAGATTAGTGGGAATGGCTCGATTTTTTCTTTAAACTTTTGGTAAATAAAAAGTATAATACACTGGGCCCACGAGATAAATTTTTTCATTAGGTTTTTTGTGTCGCCAAAAATTACAGAACTTTTATTGATGCCTCTGGGTAAATCAGTCGTCATCAAACGCTCGTGGTGCAATGACTAGAGACCGGATTTTTATGTAATTATATTTTTTGTCTTGCTGCTTACCGTTCTAAAAATTGTATTCTTGGTGAATCGCCGCCGTGCTAAAACAATATCAAAATTTTTCAATACATATTTTTACATATTTAGTACTACTTTACATATTTTGCTATTTTCACAAAATATTTTTTTATTTTATCAATTTTTTATGAAAATAAGTATTTTAAAAAATCGCACTTTTTCCTGCATCATTACTGCGTGCTGTCTACACGAAGTACGCCACATGAAGACACGGTCGGATGTTCTCACAGTCCTTTTGCTACTGACGGGAAAGTTGTATGATGCAGAGCGTGCATAAATTTGTGCTCTCAAAATGATTTTTAAAACGTTTGTGTCATTTCTTAACTTTATTCAGGGATTTTTTAAAATGTAATGTCGCATTATGTAAATGTTCATTTTATAAGAATTGTATTTTAATAGTACATAATATATACGAATTTACATATTTATTACATATTCTTACTGTTTTCATTACATATTTATGTACTTATTTTGAGGATTCATACTACATATTGTTCCGATCTCAAGTAATGACTGTCACGTTGAACCTTATAATTAAGCACTCGAGCTCAAGTCTTTAATATGTAGCTCAACAGCTCTTTAACATATAACTATTCCTTTGGTCCATGGGATCACAAAGTTCTTGCAATTTTCTAAAATGTCCAATGCTTTTCGCCAAAACTCACGCACTCACGCACCAGATTTCGCACTTTCGACTTCATTTGTCTCTAACGTTGTTCATCGTCCCACATCCAGAGCGCAGTTATTGCACATAATTCACGATCCTAATTGAAGGTACTCCACACGACTCCTAATTGAACAGGAATCCAAATCAGCCGTAGCCACTACGCACTTCCACAGAAAAAGGATATCAGCGAAGCCCTTAAATACCAATATGAGAAGAAATACTCGAAGCAATCAGTAAACATTGAGAGAAAACATTAGCATAAGCTCGCACTAAGTCACAAAAACTTACAGCTCACTTCACTGAATAATGCTTCTGGGCGACCAAAACTTGTACACTCGTGATGGCGTCATCACACTATGACGATTCGGTGCAAAGGCGTTGTCTTTCTAGAAGGCGTTGTCCAAGCGCCAGATGATAATCCCTCAATGTGTTTGCTCAGAACTGGCATTAGAGGTTAGGAATAGTTTTCACGAGTGATTTACCTTGTTCTGAATCGTCACTAAAATGAAAATTGTGGGATAGACACGAATCATGTCGCAAAGCTGAAGAGACTATGTACTCGCTATCAGATGGACATACCATAAACGCAAAATCTGAAAGTGCACACGTTATTTTTTCACTATTTTAATTACACAGTAAGATACATTTTAATCGAAGAATTATGGATGCAGATAATATTTCTTCAAAAGAAAATTTGAAGTGTTTTCTGTGTTCAATATTCATAAAAACATTCACATCACGCAAACTTTCTGCAGTTGGCGGAATGACAAATATTTTACATACGACAGCCTCATCACAAGTTATCCAACGTTCTTGAAATAAATGCCTATCATCTCTACGTTTCAATGTTTACTCATCGATCACTCCCCCAACTTAGTGTGGCATGAATGAGTGTCAAAATAATCGGTCACTTGACTGAACAGAATATAATATTTGATGACAGAGGTCATGGTAGGAGCAGTTACATCTAGTCTTGAGTAATGTCAAAACGATTTGGAGCAACCTACAGTGTTTCGCGTAACTCGTTTCTAATCTATGTATATTCACAAGAAGCGAAAAGAATTCATTTGTCTCAAGTTTTTCCACGCATCCATCCTGGCCCCCTGGTTACAATTTTAATATCTTTGTGGCACTAATCTTCCTCTTTTATATTTATAATTCCTTTCTCTACTCCTTGCTTTTCGACGCGTGAAGCAACCTCTCTTTGTGTTCACAATTTTAGTATATTTATTTACAATTACATATTTTTTGTAATTGTATTATTAATACTTTATTGAACTTCCCCTTGTTCTTTGCACACGAGCGTTCATTTTCCTCTACATTTCATTATTATAAATTAAAATGCTCGTTAATACTTCAATTCTTGTAACTAGAGAACTTCTTGACAAAGCTTTGTTGAAGTTGTACCTATAAGCCGTCGTGTTTTAGTTTAGCGAACATTTATAAGACAAACTTTGCAGCTTTGTATTTTCCGAAGTGATTACCCTGCTGTCGACCAGCGAACATTGCAGTACATTCACCAGAAACTCGTGTTGCCTTACTGTTGCTTTTGTGTGCCGCTAAGCAACACTGTCAGCGAATTGTTTTCCCTACCTGTCGTGAGAACCTGAAACATTTTTTCTTTTAACCGAACTGTTTTAAGTGAACTGACGAGATTAAAATCACATCGAAGTATGAAGACAAACGATTCCTTTTGATATACGAGTTGTGTATGTAACAGCACAAACTGCAGAGAACCCGACAATAAATTCAACTTAATACCACTTAATAGTACATTTCTGTATTATTTATCTTAATAGCTTCACCTCCTATTACATTCTTTTATTTTTCATTTTCTGGATGTGGAGACCGAACTATGTTTATCTTGAATTTCTTTATTTTTTGAGTTACATTATTTGGATGGCGACTTCGTTTTGATGTCATCTGCAGACACCTGCCGTAGCTTTTTGTATAACTCAATTTTGTACAATTCGATAGCTGCAGAGCTTACCCTAGACTACCTCTCATTACCCCCATAAAATTATCGATCTTCAAAGCTATTTGTTAGAACACCAAGATTCACATTGGCGTTACTCCAAAAGAACTGGACCAAAAAGAAACTTACTATTTGTTGTGGGGGAACATCTTTTATTCAATGAGAAACCAATATTATATTTAAAGTAATTGTGAATGATTTTAGTTACTTTACCCGGCAAGTGATACACAAACTCAAAATTAAAGTTAAAAACTTTTAAAAAAACATATAAATTATTTCCAAACTCCAGGATTGATAGCTAATAAAGTTAACTTTTCATAATTGTTTAGTAATTACTCAAATTCTCAAATCAATATAGTATTTAGAAATTTCAATCCTTGCATGACATGTTTAGGGTGTTTATATATTTTGAAAATATAAATTTTACAATTTGAGCAAAGAAAAAAATGTGAATTGACCAGAAATGTGCGTCCTCAATTGGGGACGCTGTGCGTTAATTAGTCTAAGACACAAAACTAAGGAATGATGTACGTACTTTTAGATGTGTATTGTTATGTGTGATCAGTATTCAAAAATAGTGGAATTTTTCATTCTCTTGTATTAGATAGAAACGTAGTACACAGAAAATGTAAGTAGAAGGGATTGCTAGAGATTGTCATGATTGGAAGAGAAAATAATCGGTGTCGAGATTTCACGGAAATACACGTTTTGTGTTTCTTTCAAAAACATACGTCGCACATTATATTCTTTAATTTTTTGATCAAACTGGTGCGCTTATATTGATTGATTGATTTTTTCGTGTTTCTGGGCACGTCAACTGCTTTGGTCATTAGTCCCGTTAGTGTCGTGCATGTTTTTCTCGGGAGATGGCGGTGATCTTCCCCCGCTGGATGGCAAGATCCAACGCCGACCTACCGTCGGCTAGTGGGGTTTCACCCTAACCAGGACTCCCGCACCAGCGGGGCACCGCCCCAGCCGGGACAAGCTCTAAGCCCCCGACCGGTCTCCCGGAATGTGGTAGTGTAGTGCATGTTAGTGTAAGTGGAGAGGATAGGACAAGGAAGAGGAAGGACAGATCGCTCGCGGTCCGTGGCCCGTTTGGTAGGCTACTGCTCCGGCATTCACCTGGTGTTGATCGGAGAAACCACGGAAAACTACCGATCAGAGCAGCCGGCCGCTAGAATTCTCTTCCAGACAGCGACTGAATTCGACCTAGCTGAAAAGCTAGTGTCGAAAATCCTGCCGCCGTCAGGACTCGAACCTCGGACCTTCCGGTCAGAGGCGCTGCAGTGACATCAGATGATGCACTGAGCTACCGCTCCCGGTGTGCGCTTATAAATATGGTATACGTCTGAGTTGCATTAAAACCTCTGAAAGTTTGAAAATTGTAAATCTGAAAATTGAAAATTCTAATCTTCCGCGCGGAGACTTTTTCGAAAGCTGACTGAAATATTAGTAAGACAACGTTACATTATTATAATTGTACGTTACCATCACAAACAAGATGAGAAATTATGTGCTGTTATAGCACCACTAGTTTTTTATTTAAGTGCGCGGCCTCACTCCCCTTTTATTCATTTCGCTCGCCCAGACGAATTTCCGCGAATATTTCGTTTTATTGGTGGAGAGAAAACTGCCGAACTTTTGATGACACCCCAGCAAGATCAGATAACTCAACCCAGTCCATTTTCAGTTTAGTGCGTTGGCAGGCCTGTAGAGAGCAGCGACGCTCTCTGCCCTAGAGAGCGAAGGCGCTGGAGGGCTCTCGACAGCGCCTTGCTTGCGTCCCCCTCCCGCCCTAAGCGCTCGACTCATCAACCGCTTGGCAGGCGGGGAATCTTGAGCTGAACAACGGTTTAGTGGTGAGGGAATGAAATGACAATTCAAATAAACATCGCACCTATTTTCCCAGTCTAATGCATTCAAATGAATTAGAATTGTATGTAAACAATCGAGAAGTAAAGCCAAACAGTACGGCAAACGTCGACTTGAACAAATTAATTAATATAAGTTAATTAAAATAAGTTAATTAATTAATTTAATTAATTTAATTAATTAAAATAAGTTAAATAAATTAAAATTAAATTAACTAAAATAAGTTAAATATATTAAAAATAAATTAAATTAAAATAAAATAAAAGGAAACGGTTACAATAAAGCACATTAGGGGGCGAAGGGAAGTGGGAATCGGAAATGTTAGGGCAGAGGCGTTGGTGCGGACGATTTTCTGTGGTGCTGTTTGTTTTCAGGTGCGGTGGAGGCCAAACACTGGAAGGAGGATGCCTGACGCCCGCGCCAAATAAATAAATAGTTTAAAAACCGGATAGAGTAGCATGTACTCGGCTTCTGACGGCAGGTTTTTCCCCCTTCAGGGGTTTTTCCCTCAGCCGTACCTTATGGTCTCGTTTCCGCGGCTTTGATGCGATGGAGAGACCATTTGGGGTGAGTACCAGAAGGCGAAAGGTTAGAACGCGGTAGAATGTAGGTATTGTAATGGCTTAAAGGCCCTCGGCCTAGCCACATTGCATCAAGTTTTCTAATTTGGCTGTAATAATTACCTATTAAATAAAAATAAAATTGGGGATTTTCCATTGAACATCCAGATTTAAGCAACAGCTATCGTGTGATTAACGTTGCGGTGATATAAATAAAAACGGGCATAAAAGTAGTTATGTAGAGCCGGGTGCTCGATTTAGTTGAAATCGAGTTTCAATTCTTGTGCAATCACACGGTAGGTACAAATAACATCGTATTAATTTATTATTAATAATAAATTAGAGTTAATCTAGTTTTTTCTCCCACGTCCTACTCGTCTGCTTCTGTTTGTTAAATTTTGAGAATGTAATATTTTTTCCAGTACATACAAAGTTTAGTTCGATTTACTGTAATTTGTAAAATTATGAGTGATTACAGAAAGCATTCCAGTTGTGCAAAGTTGAGTAGTCCAATTAGACATGTTATCAATGTGGCCTAGGTGGTTAATTGGATGTAGCATGATGTGCATTTGTTGCATTGAGTTTTGTTGTTTTTTCTCGTCTTGCCTGCGCAATGTTTAGTATAGTTTAGATAAGCCTCACGCTTCAATACTTGTTTTGTTTTCCAGATGGTTTGGTTGGTCTTTGGTTTCCGACACAAAGAAGTTACGAATTAATGCTGTTCCAGTGTTCACGTCCTTTGTATCAGACGATCGATTAGCTTCTAGGCCCAAGTGGTGCCCCGCGCGGCCCGACGCGATGCCTCAACAGTCATGCGTCGGGACTCTCACAACCCTCGACTGCGACATAAGCACACCTCCATTTTCACTTTCCCGCGCATTACTTACTTACGTAGTAAAGAGAAATTATCGTAATGCTGCAGAGAACAGTAGCCTTACTTCATCAGACTGACAAGTGTTGTGAGGCCCTGATATCCAAAAAGTGGATGAGCTTTGTTATTATGTTTAGTACAACTACCTTTAACACGTGGTGCAGTCAGAATACAAGTTTTGTGGGTCCTTTACGCCTAAAAATATTTTTTCTTATAAGAAAAAATCATAGGGATACGAAATACCATTTCTTGGAATGTACGCCATCTTTAACTGCAACTCATTTGTTTTAATTGTTCTTAACGAGCGGCACGCTGCTAAATTCCCTAATGACAGACGTCGACATTAAGAGTGGCGTTTCGTTCTCCCTGATGACATATCCTAATATAAAATTACAGTATTACGAAAATTAAATTACTTCCGTTTTGTACCATTGATAGCACTCATTTCTTTTCTGGTCTAATACACAATTACAACGCGTATGTTCGGACAACGTCGAGTTACTTCCGCAAATTAACGCTTTGCGGCGCCCTCCTTTCTTTTCACTGTTTTCATATTCACTTTCAAATTCATATGTGCGTAATAATTATAAATATCACAGGAGAGCCACAAAAATATTATAATTTTATTTTGACTGTTGATCCGTGGAATGACTTTCGGTAACAAAATGTCAGTTTCAACATAGGTCGTCAATCTTCAGAAATTTCTCTTTCTAAAATTGACCCGCGAATGCTGTCGTTTATGAACAAAATGTATTCAAAAATAAAACATCAAGCGGTAGTCATCGGATTTTCCTCGTAAGTCAATAGTTCCTACCTACCGTTATTCATGGAACAAATAGCGAGTAATCACTATCTCTCTCTCTCTCTCTCTCTCTCTCTCTCTCTCTCTCTCTCTCTCTCTCTCTCTCTCTCTCTCTCTCTCTATATATATATATATATATATATATATATATATATATATATATATATATATATATATATAACACACACACAAATTTTGCTGAAGGAGAACTAAAGCTTATAAGGTCATAAATCATAGAAAAATGCTTTTTTAGACTTCTCACAAATACTAACTAAAACCTGTAGAAGGTTTTGGCAACAAAAATTGTTGGAGTTTGCCATTACATACTATAAAACCAAGACGAAAAAAGAGATAAAAAATAAATATTGATTTAGTCTGCATTACTCTCAACTCTTCAATAGCTTATCAGGGGTAACCAACAATCCTTGCTCTTCATCTCTTAGGCTTAGAACGCATGTTCGTCTGCAAGGGCTGTAGTCGTGTAGCCTTGGCTTGCGGCACCAAGGTCTAATTCGCCAAACTCACTCAAGCATCTCTTCGTGCGCTGTTGATCTTCCCTTCACCCCGAGGCTGACAGCGCAGCAGCGAGACTCAAGCAGAAACCATCCGAGTTGAGCTAATTCCAACACGGAATTTTCTGATGAAAACAGGAGCGGAAGCCAAACATTGTGTTGCTTGTCGGAAATTATACGTTAAGATTTGGAGAAATAAGATTTAGTAGACTTCATCTGTGGTGTGAATATTTGAAGATGTCTGAGATTGAAAATGTTAACGGTACATTCTTAAAAGTTAATGAAAATATTCCTAAATATTCCGGTTTACATTTACAAATTTAAATAAAAGAACCATAGCGTAAACTATAAATAAATTTAATGTTCACGATAATTAAATAATGGATTTGGGGGTAATGCACACCGGATTTCGAAAAGAAAAATCAATAATAAAGCAAATTTTCCTCAAATTATTTATTCAGTTCTATTCTTCTTCTTCTCTCTTTCATCCATTTTATTCACTAATATACCTTAATTAAAATTATTTTCTTCAATTACTCTACATTAAAAAACGTTTATCCTCAATATTGATACCGTGTCTACAAAATCTCTGTTCATCAAATAACCAGTATTACTTATGTCAATATGCAATACTAGTTATTAACGTACAGATAATTTAATCTCACCCGGATCAAAAACCAGCACCGTAAGCACTGTCTAATTAACAGTAGCCTTACGAAATGAGTGCAGTCCCGTTCGCAAAACGTTTATCCGGGCCTTGTTTATAAAAATGTATAACAAACATAAGGAGTGTTAGTACCTTAAACAATAAAAAATATTTTTTAACAAATTCATATTCATCAGTCTATGTTTACTACGTAAGCAATCAATATGACGAACACGAATTACAACCTTCAGTCTCTGAAGGAAAAGCAAAATCATGTCTCATGATGCCTTTCCCGAGAGTACAGCCTTTCTAGGCAAAAGCGAATGAAACCCATAGCTGCGAAGGCGTCGCGCTCGGTGGCGCATTCCGATGGCGATCCGTGCGGCCCATATGGAAGCGAGGCGTGGGTGTTTGGAGAGGGCCGTGCTCTCCGCCTCCCAAGGCCTCCTTCCCTGCGCTTCTCCTCGCGCCCAATCGATCTTTGTCTCGGCGCCGTGACGCGGAGCGACGCGACGCGACGCGACGCGACGCGACGCGAGACGACGCGTCCGCTGGGCGCCGCCGCCGCCGCCGCCGCCGCCACTGTCCCCGAGCGGTAGGCGCTCATGCATATCGTTTTGTGGAGACAAACAGAAATCTTTTAGATATTCAATGTTACCTTCTGCTTAATAGATCATCCTTATCATATATGTCCTCATTAGCGAATAATTTAATAACTACCAGAACTCCAAATATTTTTCGTACCATTCAAGATATCTAAATGCGGCTTTTGGCCTGCAATAGATGATATAGGGGCACACACGATAAAGAACTAATTAGTTCTCAAGACTCTCTCGACGGGGGTATTTTCAGGGAACTTTTTTTTTCATATGGAATACAATTTTTTTTTACATTATTGGAACAGTTTTATTCTAACAATAAAATCAGCGATACATGTGTAGTTTTATTTTAACTCCTACAGCAGGTGCTATTGGGTGATACATTACTTTTCGTCGCCCAAAAAATTCATCTCTCCCGTTTGAAAAAACAAAATTCCCAAAAACACACGCGCAGCAAAAGTGTTGGAAACGAGACAAGTACTTTATCGTGTGTGACATTAAATCATCCATCACGTGCCAAAACAGCATTTCGTATCTTAAAAGCTACAAAAAGTACTTGGAGTGCTGCTATTTTTCGAATTAAATTTTATGAGGGCGCGTCGAGTAAAGATGGCCCATTTAGCAGAAAATGACATCAGATATGTTTGTTTCTCTCCACAATGCGCTATTACGTCAAGACCCAAAACCCGACAGTACGATTATTTCATTCCTTGTTCAGCATACACATTCCGCCTCTGAGCTGAAATTCAATTCGCTGTTGATTCATGTAGATGTTGTGGTGGAAAGAGGGGGTTCGCGACATATATTTCCTGCAACTTCCCGTTTCCACTGCCGCTCATTCAACTCTTGCTCCATGATCCTTATAACCGCATCATTGACAATTCATCCATCAAAATGGATTGAATGGTGTAGTGGTCACTCCTAGCACCTTCCATTTCTGGGCACGAGACTACAAATCCCAACCGACCCATGTGGAAGTTGTGAAAAAAGCAGATTTGCGAAAGATTATTTCGTGGTTCTGCCGTTCAGCGACCCTTTCATTCTACAGTAGCTCCATTAATATTAAAATATTACCAATATCACCCATCCGTCAAACGGTTTATCTCAATTGTGCCCAAAAAGGCGTAAGTAGGCCAACTGGCGATGATAATATAACGCAACAAAAGCCCTTCCTTGTTTCGACGACCAGGCGTGTGGTAGTTCACCATCCTCCTCTGAACATCGGAGTTCAAATTCCGTTCGATTTATGCGGAATTTTTATTGGGCAACACAGTTTCCCTGCAGCTTTTCTCGAAATTCCCTTGTTTCCCTTACCTCTTATTTGATTCTTACTCCAATATTCAAACCATACCATCTATCAAAACATTCGTTCCAGGCTTAGCGAAAGAGGTTTAGGCGCCCAAGATCATAATAAAAATGTACCAAATAATTTTGAAGAAAAAGAGGAAAGAATCTTCACAAAACGGGAAAATTTAAAGTATAATACCAATTTTGTAGCACGGTCTGGATCCTTGTCGAAGTGAAAGAGTCATGCTGGGAACAGCGTAAGCACTGTCTGAATGGTGTTTCTTTCTTCAATGTGTGGAATGCTGAAACGCCAGCGTTTGGTAACGACTAATAACTCCTCAGTTTAAAATCAAACGGAAAGTGATAAGCTTGGTCGGGAGTAGTGAGGCTGGGGGAAGGGAAGGGAAGGCCGGGGTTGGATTGGCTTAGAGGGAGGCGGAGAGAAGCATATCGGGGGGCTGCGGGGGGGGGAGGGACAGGGCGGGATGCGACGTGCGTAGTGGGGACAAGGTTGGGCGGGGCGGTGTCGGATGAGGAAGGGTCGAATGTTTGATGCGTAGGAGGGGAGCGGAGCGGGGGTGTCGGGGCGTGATGGGGACAGGGCGTGGGCGGGGCGGTGTCGGATGAGGAAGGGTCGAATGTGGATGCGTGGGAGGACCGGAGCGGGGCGGTGTCGGGGCGTGATGGGGCATGCGCGGGGTGGGAATGGGGCCAGGGTGTGGGCGGGGCGGTGTTGGAGCGGGCTGGGGGCTTGGTACAGATGGGGACCCAAAATTAGGCATATAGGATGCGGAAGGGTCGTATGTTTGATGGGGAGGAGGGGAGCGGAGCGGGGGTGTCGGGGCGTGATGGGGACAGGGCGTGGGCGGGGCGGTGTCGGATGAGGAAGGGTCGAATGTGGATGCGTGGGAGGACCGGAGCGGGGCGGTGTCGGGGCGTGATGGGGCATGCGCGGGTGGGAATGGGGCCAGGTGTGGGCGGGGCGGTGTTGGAGCGGGCTGGGGGCTTGGTACAGATGGGGACCCAAAATTAGGCATATAGGATGCGGAAGGGTCGTATGTTTGATGGGGAGGAGGGGAGCGGAGCGGGGGTGTCGGGGCGTGATGGGGACAGGGCGTGGGCGGGGCGGTGTCGGATGAGGAAGGGTCGAATGTGGATGCGTGGGAGGACCGGAGCGGGGCGGTGTCGGGGCGTGATGGGGCATGCGCGGGGTGGGAATGGGGCCAGGGTGTGGGCGGGGGTGTTGGAGCGGAGGGGGGCTTGGCAGATGGGGACCCAAATTGGGCATAAGGATGCGAAGGGTCGTAGTTTGATGGGAGGAGGGAGCGGGTGTCAGGGCGGATGGGACAGGCGGGCGGGCTGTGAGCGTGGTAGAGTCGTGGACGGAACGTGAGCGCGCGCTGAGAGCGGCGGGGCTGCCTTCGCGTCAATACGCCTCCCACGACAGCGCACGGCCGCGCTGACTCCGCCTTCGCTGCGAACGCACAGTGGCACGAGCGCAAGTTTCTGTAATGTTTTCAACCAGGCTTTTCGAACTTCGCGAGCGAAAATTTATTCACATGGGTCGCTCCCCACTGTCTGCAGTCCCCACTCCTGCCCGCTGCGATCGTCGCATGTTTCTCTCCCTGGCAATAGACGGAGCAACGCAAAAGTTGTAGCAATGCTAATGGGGCGAGAAGAAGAGACCAGAAGAGTGGAGGCGGGGGATTATATAAGTAGTGGAGAGATCACATTGAGAATGACTAGAGCATTCTAAATATACCACCTTTGATAAAATAAAACGGGGTACATGAAAAAAGAACGAACGAAAGAAAGAAAGTACCTCAAACGTAGGAAATGTGTTTTACTTAACTTTATTTTGATTTTTTTCATAATAATTATTATTATTCAATTCAACTTTATTAGTAATTTGTTTACGGGATTAACGTATTAGAAATTGCTGAGTATATCCACGGTGCAAATAACTTCTGATAAAATAGGAAGCATAAGATACAATATAAATAACACTACAAATAAAACTAAAACGGTAACACAATAACAAAATATTAAGATACATAAATACAAAACAATTGAGACAACATAACATAAAAATATATACGAAACAAGCTGTATCAAGGGAGGCTTGACACGTCATAGATAAAAGAAGGTCATGCATTGTTGCTTGTGGAATTTAACTTGGATATTATTATTATTATTATTATTATTATTATTATTATTATTATCATTATTATTATTATTATTTGTTGTCATTGCTATTTTCATTTTGGTTATTCAAAGAGCGGAACGTATTTTAGAAGGCAAACTCATCAAAACTCCACCCATCTCGGTCCCGCCCTCCCTCCACCTTATCGTCATCATTCCACCACCCGCATTACCCCCCCCCCTCAAGCTCCCGCCCTCCGCGTCCCGCCTCGCCAGCAACCCGGCCCTGGTGCTCACATCGGTTCTGCCCGCCCCTGCCCCCGATCCGCATCAGCCCGCGCCCTCGCCTGCCCCGCCCCGCGAGACGAAAGACAGAGCTCGCCCCTCCCGGTGATCGCCAGCTGCTCCGTTGCCCACGCAGCGTCCACAAGCTCCCCATTAGTCTGTGTGGCCCCTCGACGACCTTTCGGGGGGGGCAGGAACGTCCATTCGGGATTCGACCGCCAAGCCCTCGGAGTTAACTGATTTGGCCCGTCTGAAAATTGAACATCTGAAAGATCGATCTGTTAACAATTCACACTACAACCTTCTGGAATAAACGTTTGGTTCAATAATGAGAACAACATTCAAACCCTTCCCGTAATTCTCATGTTTTCAGTGGTCGTTCAAATAAGCGAGAACGGTCACTTTTTTATATAATACGGTGTAAAAGTACGTATTGTTTTTATTGATAACTATTGTATTGAATGAAATTTAATCCTTTAACGACTTACCATCATTTTTACATGAAAATAAATAAAATAGTTTATTAGCGTAATCACAAGGGGATCGAAAAGTTTTCGTAATATATCAAATCCGTATACTCGTACTTTTTTCATTTATTTATTTTACGTCAAAAAAACAGTTAAAAACTGCGTATGACGTGCTATGGGGAAAAGTGAATTGTGTGCACATTTTCAAAATTCTGTGATCCCTACACTAAGTCATATACTACTTAAATTTAAAATTTTGAATTTTGAAAGGGAGAAAAAAAAATTCCCATGTAGTAAAATCTATTTTCAAAAATAAATAAGCAATAAATTTTGAATGTTGAAAGGGAGAAAAAAAACAAAAAACTCCCATGTAATAAAATCTATTTTCAAGGATAAATAAGCAATAAATTTTCGCTCTTATTAATTCCTGCCGCGACAACATGGAAACGATAATTTGAATAATTCTATTTCCCACTGAATTCTAGAAGACGTGCACAGAAAATGAAGTTACATTTATTTCCAGAAGCAAAACAAGGGGCCATCTCAGCATTTGCTCAATGGATCAGGGAAACTGGACGAAAAACCTGATCGAGATGGGGATCATTGACCCGGAAGTTGTAGTACAATTGTTGTTACAGGTTGTTTATACTCATTTATACAGTCCAAATGGTAAATAATGCATTATGTATCATTGTTAAAATTAATGTTACTTTTCTTGTGATGCTCAGTATAGTCTCTAATTGTATAGAAACAGTTATGCAGCAGAAACGATTTCACTTGGGATTTAAACTTTTCTATTGAATTTAATCGTTTAATGTCATCTGGCAAAGTGTTGTAAAATAATGTACATGTATTGTATGTGAATTTTTGTAATGGCTGTTGATACTGTCACCTGATGAATATGATTTCTACGTCGAGTGTTACAGTAATAGACTTCGGCATTTTCTGAAAATATATTCCCGCCCTTGAGCAAGTCATTTTTAACAAAAACCACTGATTCGTAAATAAGAAGACACTGTAATGGTAGAATTCCTAGATTAATGAAGAGAGGCTTACATGAATCACGTGGGTGGGATTTGGTTATTATTCGTACAATTCGTTTTTGTAATCTAAAGTCTGGGAGCTATAAGATGTATTTCCCCCAGAATATTATGCCATATCTCAGGCGGGAATGAACATTCGCGAAGTATACACAACGAGCAGTATGAAGGCTGACTGAATTTGCAAGAATTCTGAACGCGTAGCATAATGAACTTAATTTTGTGTTCAATTCATTTAAATGGACGTTCCATTTAAGGTTTGACTGAATTGAGAGACCTAAAAATTTTGTTGCCTTAACATCAGTCAATGGTACACTGTTCATTTTCAATGGGGCACAGAATTGTTTATTTGAAATGGAAAACTGCATTAAAACCGTTTTCTTTTCGTTTACTATTAATTTGTTATTTCGGAACCAATTTGAAACATCTGATATTGTACTATTTACGGTTTCTTTATTGCAAAGGATGTTCGTATCATCCGCAAAGAGAACCGTTCTTCCGTTTCGAATCGTCGAGGGCATATCGTTTACGTAAAGTAGGAACAGAATAGGGCCTAAAATCGATCCTTGAGGAACTCCACATGCAACGGGCAAAAGTCGGAAAGGTGCGTACGTAATGTTCCATCATTCCAGTAAGGTATTTCAACTCTCTGAGATCATTGTTTAAGGTACGAACATAACCAATCTAGAGCAATACCACGAATTCCATATGAAGGTAATTTGGAAAGTAAAATGTCATGATCAATGACGTCAAAAGCTTTTGAGAGATCTAAAAACAATCCAATAGGTGCCTCGTTTTGATCCAATGATGAGGCGACATCTTTAAGAAAAGAAAATATGGCTTTTTCCCGTTGATTTTGATTTTCTAAATCCATGTTGGCAATCTGAAAGCGTCGTGTTTAGTGAGAAAGGTTTCCATTCGTACGTAAAAAGTCTCTCTAATATTTTGAAAAGACTGATAGAAGAGAAATGGGCCGATAATTTTGAATTTCATTTTGTTGCCTTTTTGAAAAGCGGCTTAATTTTAGCTGTTTTGAAAATATCTGGAAACGTTCCAGTGCATAAAGATGCATTAAATATGTGGGTTAACGGGTGTATAATGGCATACGCACAAGTTTTTAACAAAGAATCCGGGAATTCATCTAAACCGGACGAATATTTATTTTTTAGTTTACCGATTATTTTGAGAATTTCATAGGAAGAAGTTTCGGAAACGAACATTGTGTCTAAAATTTTGGGTGAACTGTCTGTTTTTGAATTTTGTGGCTGAAGACCCTTAGTGAGATCTTTAATTTAATTTTTTTAAATTTAATTTAATCTTTAATTTAATCTTTAATTTAACTTTAATTTTTATAAGAAATTTAAAGCATTCGCGAGCTAACAACATTGGGTTAGTTAAATCCAACAATGAATAAACTCAATCCATTCTATAATACAGAGCATCAATCCCTTGGTTTTGTTATTTTGAAAAATTGGAAATGAAACGGAACCGACCACGAAAGCGAAAATAAAACTAGTGGCGTTATTGCAGTACAAAAGTTTCCGTATTTTTTTAAAACATTATGTAATATTGTGATAAGAACAGATTATGTTCTATTATTTCTTTGTCCATCTCGTGAAATACTTCCACAGCACAAGAAGTACGGGAGAATCGAATTAAAAAGTTTTTCTTAAGTTCAAAGGTTGTAATGAAAATCAGAATTACACCGATTTATAAGCGCACTACTCCAGGAGAAATTTACAAAACTTTCCCCTAAGAAGTAGAGAAATATGTATGTCTTTGCGGCTTGATGGACTCTCCCAACCTCATTCTAACCTCAACGGCCTGCCCAGGTGGCATAGGAGATTGGGAAAGTCAAGAACAGCTGAGCAGCCACTTCATTAGCACCTGCTCTTCTCTATATGGGATGTACTGTCGAGAAGCGTACAGAGGGTTATAGTGTTGCTTCACCTCTTGTGGAATGCACCCTTTTGTTAATCGAAGCTAAACACGATGGCTCCGTAGGCCTCGCCTAGCACGAACGTGATAATCTATGTAACGGTAATTAGGGGCTCTTGGGATATCGTGTTTCGGACTAGGAGACATGGCGGGTACCACGGGGCCGGGCCAAGTGAGCTCCAGCCTCATCTTTCATGGAGAAAGTGTAATAATAATAAGGAGAAGGAATCCAAGAATCATAACCATGAAGTATCCGAGCAGTATCTGAGTAGAAGTATCAGTGCAGGGTATATAGGCCTCGCATGGTCTATCACAACACAATTCCTTCTTCTATTAGGGGGATTGCTCCCTGAGGTGGACCTAAGATTGGTCTTTACCTGCACCCCCGACGCGCTCAAGCGTCGACAGGTTGTATCAGGGTAACTCCGGAACCCAGCTTACCTCACGGCAACTCCCAATCAATGCCTGGTCAGGCCACTTCCCAGCTCACAGCTCTAGCTATCCAGGCTACTGCTGGAGTCAAATCAATGCGTCACTCACATGCGTCGTGACAAGTCCTTCCCATGCCAAAGTATCGGGCCACTGCCACGACGAAGCCAAGTGCCCAACTGGGAAGTCCATGGCCGCAACCCAGGGGGCTCGGGGACCCCCACCCGCTCCCTCACACCCTACCTTGAAGCTAAGCAACCTGACAAGGTGGTCCGTGGCCCTTCCCCCCCTTAATAAGCAACCTGACAAGGTGGTCCGTGGTCCGACGGAATGTGGAGTTCGAAGCGAAGGATGCGGGATCCGGAGGACGTCCTTCATCCAATCTCGCCTAAAGGTCGACGCGCCAGGGGCGGAACTCATGGGATACCGGGCGAACCCGGCTACACGGAGCTTAGCATCACCTACTCACTGCCTCCACCTTCAGCCTAACGACGTGACTACCGCTATGAAACTCACAGTCCGGATGGTCTTTACAACTCGCTACAAGAAACCATGCCCGCCTGAACGATTCCCCCCTGCTGGGATCAATAGAGCTCCCAGTATCCCTGTGGCGGACCCACTGTGTTGGAGGCGGCTTAGACGTCTTAGAATCCCGGGCGACCGCAGCGCCGCCCCCGCCGCCGCAACGAATAGCCTCAAGGCGCCCCCTCGCACACGCGCCGCGCCCGCCCACGCCCCCTCGCCCTGCGCGACGGCGCTTCAGAATCTTGCCCGTCTTCTCCGCCTCCTCTTTCTCCCCTTTTCTTCCCTCCCCTTTCCCTTTCCCTTCCCTTTCATTCCCTTTTTCACATCCTCCTCTCCACCTTCCTTTCCTCTGGTTTTCCCTACCGCCCTCTCCTCCTCCTTCCATCTCCCTTTCCTTCCCCTCCATTCTTCATGTTCTTCCTCCGAAATCTACTCGCCATCGCTTGTCTTCCCCTCTTTCGCTTCCTCTTGCCCCCTCCATTCGCTCCCTTCCTCCTTCTCCCTTTCCCCCTCTTTAGCGCCTTCCCAGCTTCCTTTTTCCCTTGCCTCCCAGCTCTCCCCGCTCCTCCTGCCTTGGCGTCTAAGTCGCCCCCGTCGTGCCGAAGGAGCGACCGCGTGGCGGCCAGAGCGGAAGTTACCGCACGGCTCATGCTCATAAAGTGAAAGAGAACGGCCGGAAGAGCCACACGAAATGGGAGAGCGTACAGGGTGCCTGTGAAACAACTTGCCCAAATTAACGTACAACCAGAATACACTGCTGTATCTACGCATCACAGACGTACTACGTACATCTTTACGTCTCTTCAGAGAAAATATGAATTTGTGAATAATGACTTTGGATGATTTTATGAGATTATATTCCGTTGTCTTTCACGCGACAGTGGTGAATTTTCGATACTAGCTAAATATCTAGGTTGAGCACAGTCTCTGCCTGCAAAATTCTAGCGGTCGGCGGCTCTGGTCGGTGGTTTGGTGGATTCTCCGATCAAATCCAGACGAATATCGGAGAAGTACCCTAACAAATGGGCCACGATCTTTCCCCTCTCTGTCTTGTCCTGTCCTCTCTCCTAACACACACACACACACACACACACATAGTATACATACATACCATTCAGAACCACTTATGCCTGAAGTATATTCAAAAGATTAGAGCTTATCCCAACTGAGGCGGTGTTCCGCTGAGGAAGAAATCTAGAGGAAAAAATCCCCCTGAACGACGCCGACTGTATGTCGGCGCCGTATTCGCCATCCATCTGGGAAGGAAACACCACCATATCACTGTATAAATCATTCACTATACTAATGGGACTGACGACCATAGCAATTGTCGTGACCGAAAATCAACAAATCAATCTCTGGCTCTGACTTCTCAGCCACAATTAGAAAGCATCCCTTTATTCCCGAAATTGGAAACCACAAAGAGCAATTGCCCCTGCAGCGATCTGCGCTAAACCGGTCGACCTTTATATAGATGGTGTATATAAAAGGTTAATTATAATTCCACAGATTATACATTAAACATTGTGAACTTGTTTCGTTTTTTTTATTTTTTATTAAAATATTACAGCCCAACGGCGGATCGCCAGAGTGATTCATATGTTTACGAAAGTCTGCATCCGCAATGGTCAGAGCATTTCTAGGAATAATAACGAACTCCTAGTTTGTGAATGAATATTTTATTTCTCTAATAAAAGGAGTGGTATAAAGAAATAATTACTAATCAAGTTCAATAATAAAGTTTGTAAAAGTATCGTCACTATAGCTGCAATCAAATTTAAGCGCAGTCTTGTAGTTTGTAACCAGGCTTTTGTTTCTTAATTTAACGGTTATCTTAGGTAATAGCACGCGAGGTTTTGAGTTTAACGATAATTGCACGGGTCGTGCAGCAGCGAGTGTATTTATCTCAGAACTTAGAATCTCTCAAGGAATTTATGAAAACTGTTTCACGAATGAAGTGTGCATTTACTGATAAAGAATGATCCTGGAATAAATTTAATTATCTACAAGTCATTAAATTTATTACATATGTCACAACCACTTCTAAACCATTAAAGGATATTTTTGTTAACCTATATGTTCATTCGAGATTTCTGAGGAAAATAAACTCGACGACAGTTCTGAGGAAAAGAACGAGATTGTAAGACAAAAACGATATTAAAAATTTAACTTTCAAGAAATACAGCTAAATTGGTTTGTACTAGACAGATACTTAAACGACATTGATGAAAATTACATAGGAAAATAGTCATAATAAAGATCAGAAGAGGTTTTAAGTTTACTGATTAATTCACTTACCGCGTCGACTGAGTAAATTTACCTAGAAAACTCAGAATCTTAAGTGGAATTTATGACGAATATCTCCGAATAGTGTGAATATTAAATAATAAAAATGTTGCAAAAATAATTTGAAGATATAGATTTATTTAATTTGTGACTCGCATGCCTAGTAATGGAGCTCTGTTATATGATCGGTCAATGTAATTGGTTAATGGAGAGCTGTTAATAAATAAATCAAAACTAATTGACAAGTACACTCACAACAATAAATTTTATTTTAATACCGCTATTTATTAATAAAAACTGCTTGATCAGCAACGAGAAAATGAAAAAAAGCTTTTAACGAGAGTGATAATTTTCACGGAGGATTTTAGCTGATGATATCTTGTGATATCAATTCTTGGACAAAATCGATCAACATCGTCTTTGCGCATCGGAGACCAGCTGAACAAAATACAGAGTTTGGTGACATTATTTTGAGAACTCAGGAGACTTCAAAAGGATTAGAACTATCTTATGAGCCGTTTTGCAATGCCTTTCGGACCATTCTGTATAAGATTTCCATCGTATAATTTCGAACTATCGTATAAGATTTTCCTTATTTCGGCATAGGGAAAATTCATTTCAATGTTTTGGCTTCCTTTCAGTGGATGAGATTTCATAGCAAATGTTCATCAGCAATTTCATTGAGAAATAAAGAATAGAAACAGCAAATACTTTAAATATTTGTACATTGCAACGAAAAGTGACATTTTTATTGAAGTCATTCATCTGTTAAATGTGTATTTCTGAAAATACACACATAAAAATAGCATTATAAATTTGAAACCATATTAAGATGTTTTTGGAAAAACTTCAACTTCATAAATACAATTTTACTTAAACATAGAGAAATTCACTAATAACTGGTTCTTTTAGTTTTCGCTCTCCTATTAACATTGCTAGAATCAAATAGGCAGGAGTCTTGATCTGATTTATCGTGAGAGTATGCTAGAAGCAAGTTGTCCTAATCATCCATTAATTCATTTTAATAATCTCTCCGTAATCTTATTCCGGCCAAGAGCTTCCACACTTCATATAATAACTATATGATATTTGATTAATTCATTGAGTTTGTAAGTTGAAAACATTGCCTGCAACATTAGTGTACATAAGCACGTTTAAACTTGCAGCTCCACACGAAACTCGTAGCGAAATTCACACACTCAGTAATAATGACATTACCAGTAATGGTATTACGTACTTCATACAACTTCATTTCCTTTCATTATCATCGATCATTTCTCAGCGCTTATAGAACCTTATATGACTATAACAATTTTATTGTGATAAAATGAAGTCATTACTTGAAGCCTGCTTGAAGTTTCAGACTCAATCTGGTCGGAATTTTGAATCCTAAACAATCTGTATGACGGATTATTTATTTATTCCCTACGTAGAGACACACTTTGCCTCATTTAGTTGGATGTTATATAATAAATTCACTACACCTCTGAAATGATAACCCATGATATTTCTATAATAATATCCATGAAGTCGGATTTTTTCTCGTTTGGGAAAAAAAATTTCTGAAATTTTTTGACTTCATTCATAAAGGGCATGTGGCTAACACGTTAAGGACAGTTTCTGAGTTGGTAATGTTGCGTAAATTTTGTCTAGTAATTGTTGAAATTAAGACATTCATATCTACACAAAATATACACATCGTATAGTGCAAAATGTGTGGGTCCAAAAATGGTATGATATCCGCTTTAGGAAAGTTAAAGTAGAGCCAGTGAACAATAGCTGCATACTAGCTTTATGAACGAGTGTGAAATGTAGAACGTAAGAGTGTGAATTAAGAAACATGGGGTCACTTTATACCATGTTAGCTTTAGATTCCAGGAAATTGGCAATGGAAATACATTCACAATTTATTTTCCATTAGTTATATGTAACACATTTCCGTTAGTTAATATGTTCGTTTCACTTTCGTAAGTAACGTGAAATGTCAGTTATTATTATTTCCTCCCGAACGCCTCAATTGTAATTATGTAAATGTAAATATTTAAGTGGTTAGATGGTAGAGCAGGCCTTACGATCTGAGCCTCGCTAGAAATAAAGACATTATTATTAATATTATTATTATTATTATTATTATTATTATTATTATTATTATTTATGCACTTCTCCCATGCGGGGGGGGGACATTCACCTGCCACAGATGTCATTGTGGCTAGGCTCACTCGTACGGCTCAGAGCAAGTAACGAGCAAGATCTTCATTTACTTCCAGGACCTCTAACACTACATATCAGACACATCAGTGACAGTTTTTTCTGACAATGTGACAGGTGTCTAGAATGACTGCTTTTTGTACTGTTCCTAGTATATGCTTAATATTCAATTCTTGCAGATGTTTGATGAGGGATTTTGGTATTATTCCGGTTGTAGAAATTGTCAGGGGACGGATCTGAACATTTTTTATTTTCCAAATCTTCTTTATCTCATCTGCTAGCTCTTGGTATTTTCTGACTTTGTTTTATTATTATTATTATTATTATTATTATTATTATTATTATTAAGAATGGTTGTATATATTCCTGTTCATCCCGTTTTTTTATATTGTAGAAAGATGGTTCTTTCTAAATTTATTGGACCAAATAGGATCAATCCACGATGATACCAGGAATTAATTCGATGATACCAGACGTATAATTCATATAAATTTATTGGTGCTTAACGTTTCGCACATTTGGCATGTGCCTGTTCAAAAGCATTTGACAAGCGGTTGACAATAAAAACTACATTTTTAAGTAGTAAAAAACAAAGAAATAAATTAAATATACATATTGAAGATATATTAATGTTTAACAGCATTCTCGTGTAAAGCCTTTTTATAATATGCCGAAGGCGGCGTCTAATTTGGTGGCTAAAACATTCATATGTAAACAGCACAAATGAGATATATCAAGAAATGGATGTGCAAAAATTAGGAGTGAACAGCGGCAAAAAGCAATTATGGATGCCTGTTTATTATTAATGATTTATAAATTTGATGAATTTATATGAATTATAAGCACCAATAAATTTATATGAATTTTACGTCTTAATTCCTGGTATCATCGTGGATTGATCCTATTTGGTCCAATAAATTTAAAAAGAACCATCTTTCTAATATATTATTATTATTATTATTATTATTATTATTATTATTATTATTACTACTACTACTAAATGTTACCCGTATAGCGGGACAAAAAGACACCAGTTCCGCCCATCGCGCCGAGACCGCTGTGTCCGAGAATGCTAGTTCCGCCATTGCCATTATGGAGAACTATACCGATACTCTGCCTGTTATCGGGGTGAGCCCTCCGAGTCGGCGGGCGAATAGGCAACGATGGATAACGAACGTGCGAGGATACATTGGATCTCTCGAGTATCGAGACCGTTTCTTGCACACGCATTTCTATTAAATATCTTAAAGACATTATTTATTCCACTTTCAACGGAGGGGAAAACGGAACCATGTATTGAATGTATTATTGAATGATCTTCGGAATGACGAAAATTGAATAAAAATTCGATCGGACAAGGCAAGTTGAAATACCTACTATTTAAGAATATTGACAATTTTTTTATATACAGTAATTCTACGAAACGTTAAGTAAAGCTTACTTGTTAACCATCGATTATTCAGCATGTGATTCCTGCATTTCCATTGTCAACGAAAGCATTAAACACATTTATCTCGTATCCACAATTTTCTTTACTTTCTCACCTATTACGTTATTTCAGAGTACAGAGAAAGATCTGCAAAGCTGAAGCAAAAAGTTCTGACTTTTCGGAGGAAAACTCATATTGTGAGTTCAGACACTCTTCACACCCTGCCCTCAGAGGATAGGGCGATAGGGCAGGAGGAAGCGCCTCAAAGAGGAAACTGCTAAGGGCTAAGGGACGAGTAGCATGAAGGCTTGCCAGTAAAAGGCGTTTGGAGTCTGTCCCAGGAGGGAAAACGACCAGAGTTCCAGTCGAGACTGAGCTGTACGTTCCCGCAGAGTGAGTCAGAGTAGCAAGTAAAGAGAACGAGACATTTCCACGGCAGAGTATCAGAGTAGACCAAGTGCATCGAGTACGCCTTCTCTGAAGAAAGATAAAGCAACCTAAAAAGTCAGTGTATCCGTGTTTTTTAATACAATCTGCGAATTAGATTTGAAATATGAGTTATTAAAAGTTAAAGACAGAACATCTGGAATGATTACTCACTATAGTCCTCTTTTTGCGTTGCATGGTGACTTTTACAAGACGATGCACTTACGTGTGGTTATGCATATCTCAGAGATCCGTCACGTCTCAGCCCGATACGCGCCACTGAAACATCCCGGCAGTAAGTATTGCTGTAGACCGTGCTTCTATTAAATCTCCTGCCACTGAACCAATTTATACTGCTCAATCTCAGACACCAGGTAACGTCCTGCCACTAAACTGTTTGCAACTGAAGTTTGAACTGGCTAGATGGTGGGTGATTTTCGATCCGAGCTGAATAGCTAGGTCTTACAATGTCAAGAAAATGACACAGAATTACACTGCCAATGAGACTCATTGATCTCAATTTTCGACATCAGCTGGAGACGGCCGCTCGCAGTCAGAATGAACACTCAAGCGACCTACTGCTCTGGTCAGTTTCCTCGCCTTTTTATTCTGTTCAAACCCAGGTACGTATCCGAAAACAATAGACCAAGATTCTTACGCGACCATTCTTTCTCTGTTGTTTCTTGTCAGTCCTCATATCTCACGTATCTTTAGAATCAGGCCTAGTCAGCGAGTTTGTGGCGCCTTCCTGGATTGAGCTCGTAGGTCGAAAAGTCTGATCGATGGTTTCCGTGATCACTTTCAGACGAATGCTGAAGTTCATCCTCCACAACGGGCAACGGATCGTGAGCGACATTCTCTTCCTATTGCTTTGCTATCACGCCCTTCTTTCTTAATCCGTAATGTATCTCCGAGGGGACTACATCTCAAACTCCCTCATAACCGAAATTACACGATGAGGAGGAGACCGCATCCCGCAAAAGAAATAGCATGGCTGAATCGCACTCGGCAAACTAGAATTATTTCACCCCGTTTCCTAATTATAGAGTCGTTTATACAATTGATAAACGGGATCGAATATAACACCTACACACATTACCCTAGGTTTTGCTTTGAGTCATAAATGATTATTTTATAACATGTGAAAGAGCAGAATACGCAGTAATCAGGTGAGAGAATCATACAAACAAATATTTTACCTAAACAAATTACCCTCATTAAACTTCGCAGTCAGGTAAAACTTAATTTCCCCGCTGCCGGTCCTCTTAATGGGAATTGATTTTCAAAACTGTAACCGAATTTTCACAATGGCCAAGTGACATTTCCCTCTTTAGTGCCCATTGACAACTTTTGGTATGGTTTGTGCATTCGTAATCTACTGTAATAGTGGCAGAATAATAATCCTTCATCCTCATGTAAACCGCTCTGGATTCTGAAAGTCTCTTGAGATCTTGAGAGCCAAATATCGTATTGACATTAAGGGTCATGGAAAAAAGAGTAAAGTGAACTCGAAGTAAAGATATTCCATTGTAATGAAGTAAGTCCTAACTCTTGTATCCACACCTGAAGTGAACGAATGCTTTTGATGATATTGTGATTATAATTTTACTTGTATCCTGCGCAGCAAAACTGCTACTGAACAAAGCCCAATTTTTTAATAGGAACATACACACTCCTGAAGAACAAATAAAATACCCCTGTATAACACTACAATAAATTGAATATTTTATCTAAAACAGTCTTCACACATTCTTCAATTATATAGTACAATACAACAGTTCTATATATATATACAATAATACAAAAGATCTTATATACCATAACACATTCAACGTAGATCGACCAGGACTTCAACATGGACCAATCCAGAGGTGTAAGTCGAGCGGTCTGGCTGATACAGCAAGGATTGACCCGAATATAAAGATCATCCTAAATCCGAATTAACGAACAGAAACATTTCAAAATAATATTGTTTCAACGGCCTGCAGTTGACTGATCATTAAAACAGTCAGCGTTCTTCACTTTCATCCGACAGCTCATCAGCTACAGACGTAGGAGCCTTACAGTACAGAACTTCGGAGGCAGCGCCTACGTCTCTCAGGTGAAGGAGAAGCGATCTCTCTCACGCCTGCTATGAATTCTTGCTTTTACAATGGTTAATTAGGGGAGGGAGATTGGACAGACCTTGTTTCACAGTGTCAGTCAACGTTGCCTTTTACACGAAGAGATGTTGGGGGTCGTAGTAGAATGAGTGCGTAGGCTCTCGCGGCCGGAGTCAGTAGCTACTTGGCTGTCCGCGTCCCAGGCACAGGTGCCAACGTTTCGGACGCCATTCTGGGACCTTCTTCAGGCAGTTTTCCCTGAAGAAGGTCGTACAAGGCGGTCGAAACTTTGGTACTTGTGCCTAAGACGCACCGTCTCCCGACAACCAACTAGCTACGGTTCAAAGTACGTCAGGATTGCCGAAAAGTTGATGGATCGATTTTGTGTTTCCTGACTCGTCAACTGATATGGTCATTATTCCCTTCGGTGTTCTGCATGTTACTCATCTGACTGCGGTAGTGTTCCTCTTCTGCTAAAACGTGAGATAAGGCTCCGGACTACACGTCAGCTTGCGGTGTTTTTCTCTCTAGATTCTCTTCCCCAGTAGGATACCGTTCCAGTCGGGAATTTCAAGACATGGTCTCAAGATATTGGTCGATGGTCTCAAGACATTTTTGTGGTAGTGCATTGCATGTAAGTAGGTGTGTGTGTGTGTGTGTGTGTGTGTGTGAGGGGTGAGGATATGACAAGGAAGGGGAAGGGAAGATCGCGCGCAATCACGTGGCCCGTTTGTGAGGGCAGCTTCGACATTCGCCTGTTATTGATCCGAAACAACACGGGAAACTACTTATTAGAGCATCCGGCCGCCAGAATTCTTCTCCAAACAGCAACTGACTAGCCAGCAACTAGCCTATCTATCTAGCTAGTACCAGAAATCGTGCCACGGTGAGAACGCGAACGCTAGAACCTCCCGGCCAAACGTTAGCGGTGACGTTGTTTTGTGTTTTGTGCACGTTGGTGCATGCGTGCACCGGTGACGTTAGCCCACGCGTAAAGAAGCATGCGCTCTCACGACTCGTGAATTACCTTCGTGCGGAAATTTACATCTGCACGGGTATATCTCGCGAACCCTTTGAGCGAGAACGTTGAATCTTGTAAGAGCAGCTGATAGCCAGATATCTCCTTCAATCAGTGACTGAACTCGACCTAGCTATCTAGTTAGTGTCGAAAATCCGTCACTTTCTGAACTCGAATCCTGGGACAGCAAACTAATTCAAAACGTGAAAAGAGTTTTGCTTGAAGTAGCGAATATTCTTGCAATGAGTAATGAAACTAGTTCCGTAACATCGAAGAATTTTTTACCTACACGCTTCTTCTCCTACTTCATAACCCACGATCAGAAACACCTCGAGAATGTAATTATTATATTTTTACTTCATCTTTAGTCTGGAGGAGAATTCTAGCGGCCGGCTGCTTTGATCGGTAGTTTTCCGTGGTTTCTCCGATCAACACCAGGCTAATGCCGGAGCAGTACCCTACCAAACGGGCCACGGAGTGCGCGCTATTCCTTACTACCTTTTACTTGTCCTATCCTCACCCCTTACACACACACACTAACGTGCACTTCACTACCACATATTCCGGGAGACCGGTCGGGAGCTTAGAGCTTGTCCTGGCTGGGGCGGTGCCCCGCTGGTGGGAGAGTCCTGGTTGGAAGGAACTCCGCTAGCCGACGGTAGGTCGACGCCGGATCTCGCCATTCAGCAGGGGAAGAACACCGCCATTTCCCGAGGGAGGGGGGAAACATACACTAAACTTACGGGACTAATTACCTAAGCTGTTGACGCGCCCGGAATCACTAACCATCCAACCAACCAACTTCGTCTTTACAAATAGTACTGGAGAATATGTCCACGCCATTTGTCTTGCCAGCGAGTTGTGGAGTCAGCGCGCGCGTGACGCCGGGCGCGCCCTCAGAGTTGCTCGGCCCGCCCCCATGAAGCGCCCGGCTGCCACTAAACGCGCCTTTTCCGCAGCTCGTTCTCTTGATGGCGCCGGGGGGGGGGGCGAGGGCGAGAGTGGCGGCAACGTAAGGTCTCGCTAACCAACCGGCCGGCGCGTTGCCTCGTTCTCTTCCAAGGCGCGCGGACGGCCGGGAATGGTTCGCCGAGTGACCGCAACAAAACGCTGCCAGTGGAGTGACGTCATGTGCAAAGTTACGAGCGAACGGCCAAATTGACGAGGAATGTAATTTGGGGGGTTCAAGTTTATGATCTCATGTAAATTGTTTCTTTTAATATTTGTTTTTCGTCATTTTTTTAAGATATGTTTTTCGTATTCAATGTTTTTCATTTTCAAGCCACATAATAAGTTTTTGCTTTCTCGCATACTTCTAAAGTAGTATAAAGTTTTGGTGCAGAAGGAAAAGTCGATATTTTGATAGAAAAACTCATATTGTGGATCCCTGATACCAAAAATTTGGGAAATTCCTGCTTCAATATAGAGTAAATAACTTCCTCTAATAAGATGTGTAGTCAGAATCGTTTTATGGGGTCTTTGATACCGAAGAATTCGTTCACAACAAAACGTTTGTTCGTCCGTTTGCGAACAACGCTGATTTACACCGTAGGCACAGGATTTTCAAATTCATAGATTTGATATTCCCCAGACATCTGGAGATGATGCGGCCCTTTGAAGTTGAAACGGATATTTTGATTTTGAATGATACTTTACATAAATCCCCAACGACATTGTCAAAATTTTCTCTAAAATGGTGCAGTTCCGATTTTTGTTGAATTTTCAGGATTTCCAAAAACATTTAATTTAAAAATTTCAACTGAGTTCCTACAACTACGGTACTGAAAATAAAAAATATTTCGTAATAAAATCTGTTTTTAAAAGACAAATCTTTAAAAAAGATTCTGTACACGTTTTCAAAATATCATTTTTTGCGTAATTTTACGTGAAATAAAAGCAATTATAAAAACAAGACTATCTGAAAAAGACACTAATTTTTTTCTCACATAGTGCAAAGAACGCTTGTAAAAAGTCTACCTTGAATATTTTCTATAGGATACAAGATATTGAGATGAAAATTTTACCAAATGATTCGTTACAAAGGCTGGTCAGTTGTTTTATTATTTTTTGATTATATTTTTTATTTTAAATATATTGATCTAACTTCATTTTTTAAGGGTAATTACACTTTTTTACACGGTTAGATAGCCTTAAGAAGACAAACTCAGCAATAGTACATGATGTTGGTATTTAATATCATTGATAATAAGTATAAAAACTAATGAGTTTCAAAATCTGACGGTATAGCAGGTCCTCAAGTGTGATACTTCGTGGATTTTAAATTTAGTTGTCTGTGTAATTGTTTATTGATTGTACATTATGAAGCATATTTTATTCTAAGAAATTATTTTGTAATCTTTGAAGTTTATTTCTGTGGTTCCTAAGCATTTGTCCAAATTTTCTTAACATATGTATACCATTAATTACAGTATTATTGGTTTTCATCGCCATTTAATCAATTCATTCTGAAACTCCTCAGTATTTGAATAAGGAAGTGCCAACAAATATCTACAGTGTCTCATGCGCTTAGTGTACACAAACCAATATTTAGTTCCGCCTCCTTCACTAGCCTTTCTAATTTACGTGTCAATTGATCATACGAAGTGAAACACGTGGGATGTTACTCAAAAATAATTTTTGAATCGAAAAGATTATTAGATGAGGCTTTTACCCTAGGAGGCGGATGCTTGTCAGATAGTTGCGTCGATAGAAATTGGTGTCACAACATAAATAATCTAATCCATCGAAAGCGAGGTGTGTTAGTAAAGTACGCATTAGGAAAGCACTGCAAGTGAGCATTCATGACCATTCTAAGTTATTGTAAATGTCAACAAGAATGCTTGAAATTGTATGATTAAAATTAATGTAATTTAGTCTAATATAAGTTACATTGTTTATGTATATTAGTATTTGAATTTTTGTCTTTTCATTTATAACAAAGTACGCGTTTTGATGTGTGTAATTCATTGGATATTAGATATTATGTATCTTCAAAAACATGAGGAATAGTACGCCACACTTTCAATGATGATATTTTACCCGAAATCAATAGCTCATCGGCTATTCCCCGTACACATATACTTGTGAACAAGCTATCCAACTTCATCCGTGTTTATATCCCTAGGATAAATGCATACTACCACATCGCAAATGGAAACTTGGAATGAGATTCGTTACCTTCATTAACTTCAGTCACGTTGCCACTTTCCAATTTTCAAAGCATACTTTATCATCCGCCCTACTCTTTCTACGGCAGCGCGTATTTCCACACTGCGAATGGCCCCGAAGCATTTGCAATCCCATACGTCCTTGTTAGCTGTATAGATTGTGAATTATGGAAACCACGTCTCTGCAGGTTTAGTTCGCGGGTATGGAAGCGTAATCCATACGCATTTAGCGAATATATATGGAACCCCGGCGCTCCTCGTTTGTCTTTTTTCTCTTTTTATCTCCGCGCGCATTGCATTTCATTCTCTGGCATTCTCTTTGATGTCATTGAGTTCTTTACACATTCTCGATGTGCGAAACTTACGTTCAAAGTTTTTTGTGATAATTATTTTCCTGTTTCTCTCGCCGCAGGGCAGACCAAAATTCCCCGTTTATATGTTTTAAGTATGTTCTTTTATTTTATTTTGACTTTTTGCATGCAAGATCTACATAAACTATTCTAACCGAAACAATTCCTTATATTAAAAGATAAAATATAAATTAATTCAATACTACAAAATTAATTTAACTTGAATTTTATTTACTTTTTTGTGTTTTGATACATTTATAGAATTTAGTGTATTGACTATTTTCGTTCTTATTTTGTAAAATGTTCATTAGAAAGAATACATTTCTGTTTCAGTTGTTAAATGCTTCTATATAATTATTTCACCAACAATAATTTACCATCTCTTGTAAATGATAGTTATTTACGAAATCAATGTCGTAAGAATTGAAATAAGATATTACTTTATGAATTTCGTACAACATACACTAAGTAAAAATTTAAAATTAATTACATTCGACTACTGATTCTAATAAATGCGATATATTGATGATGTGACACATATTTCTCTATGGATTTCGATGCTCTGAATGCAAATCTGATGCCTGAATTGCGCCATCTGTCTCCATTTTTTTAAATCGCCAAAAACACCGTGAAATTGTATTTTTTTGTTTAAGGGGGTTGTTGTAAGACACAAAGACTTGACAGATGTTTATCTATGAATGTTGACGCGCTGAATTCGCAACTGAAGCCAGAATTGCGCCTTCACCCTCCAGTTTTTAACGCAAAAAATCACACTCAAATTTACAATCTACAGTTTCAGGGTGGTTTTTCGCGATTTAAAAACTGGAGGGTGCTGGCGCAATTCTGGCTTCAGATTCGGATTCAGCGCGTCGACATTCATAGAGGAACAGGTGTCAAGTCTTTGAGTCTTACAACAACCCCCTAAAACAAAAAATAAAATTTCACGGTGGTTTTTCGCGATTTAAAAAAATGGAAGATGGTGGTGCAATTCTGGCTTCAGATTCGGATTCAGCGCGTCGACATACATAGAGGAACAGGTGTCAAGTCTTTGAGTCTTACAACAACCCCCAAAAACATACATAGAGGAACAGGTGTCAAGTCTTTGAGTCTTACAACAACCCCCTAAAACAAAAAATAAAATTTCACGGTGGTTTTTCGCGATTTAAAAAAATGGAAGTTGGTGGTGCAATTCTGGCTTCAGATTCGGATTCAGCGCGTCGACATACATAGAGGAACAGGTGTCAAGTCTTTGAGTCTTACAACCCCTAAAACAAAAATAAAAAAGATGGTGGTGATTCTGGCTTCAGATTCGATTCAGCGCGTCAACATACATAGAGGAACAGGTGTCAAGTCTTTGAGTCTTACAACAACCCCTAAAACAAAAAATAAAATTTCACGGTGTCTTTGGTGATTTAAAAAAATGGAGAGTTGGAATTTGAGCATTACATTTTTTTAAAAAGGAAATAGAGAAATATGTCACCCCTTTGTATCTGACAACTCCTGAAAACAATATTACGATGTTCCTTTGCGATTAAAAAATCAGCACGTTGAAATACATAGAGTATATGTCAAGTCTTTGGGTGTGACAACGTTTTTTGTGTATGTCTGTGTTATTAGAGCACGAATATTTTATTACGAAATCGATATAAATTTGGAAAAACGTCCCATTCTATAATCGAAGTGAATAAAGAAGTCATGAATACAAATTAGCTTTTTTACATCTCAATTCATGAGTTTTCCGAAAATAGTTAAATTATTTTTCTACACTGAGTTTTCTAATTGAACCGTTCTAAAGATTAAGAGATTCAATGGTGAATGTAGCGGACACAGATATTTACTGTGTATCATAGGGCATGTTTTGTGCATCATGTTCTCGTAAAATGCATAATAATTATCTTTATCGAATGTTTGAAATGCAGCATTATTTGTTAGAATGTATTATGAATTTACGAAAAGATTTCACTATATTATTTGCATCATAGATGGTCTCACAAGAGAAAAAAACTAAGATGACATCAATAGTTGTTAGCTATGTTGTTTTCAGAGCGCACGTAAAAAGAGTGAAATTAACACTATTATTTAAGAAATATAATGTGATTTAAATATTTTAAACGGTTAAAAAATAGGGTTTTTAATTTCAAGCAGCACTTATATTTAGGGGCGAACAACAACAATGACTGCTGTCACCACAATGCGGATTGTGCTTGTTTCATCTAACAAGAATTAAAGTTGTTAGAAACAACGCACCGGCGGAGGAGAACAGATGTCAAGAATAAATGTTGATTGTTATGAATAAATACACTTCATTTTATTTTTCTTTATGTTATTTACTATGGAAGCAGAATTACCATTGCAAATGAAAGAAAGGAGCGGCATCCCAAATTAGCTTTAGAAGAAAAGACGTTCCAGAAGTAAAAATACAACAACTTTGGTACTACCCAGAAGAATAGTTTAATATCTTTCTTTTCTCCTCAGTATCAAAGCTTTGTCTCCTTATCTTCTTTTGTGAGTTCGAACGCGACTCTGTATTGCACGACCGAGAAGAGGAAATTTCTATTCATTCGTCGACAGAACAACGGCAGAAGCCGCTTTCAAACTTTAGAACTTGCAGACTGTTTATTCGCGATACATCATAGAACTAGCGTATTATATTCCGGAGAGTCGTTTATTAAAGAGCTCTGACAAGAAATTAGCTCTGGAGAGAACGCTGCGGTGCCATATCTCAATTGTGCGCCTTGGAGTTGCTCCATCGATTCCGGAAGTTTGTTTCGAAAGGAGGAGCCCATTGGGCGTTTCCCTGTCGAGAAAATCTTTTCTAGAGAACCAGCGTGTTTAATCGTGGGAGATTGGTGTGCAAATGTTTTTGAAAGTAATATTAATAATAATAATAATAATAATAATAATAATAATAATAATAAAATAATAATAATAATAATAATAATTGCAGAAAAAATCAGCCTCTCTCAATTGAACTGAAAAACTTGTACAAACTAATAGAGGTAGATATTGTACCCGTAGTTATTTCAACTAATTGTGGCTGAAAATTGGAGGATTGTGAAAGAAAAACTCCATCTAAATGAGTGGCACCTCAGAACCATGCAGAAGGCCGTGTTGCTGGCAACCACCAACATTGTGAGCAAGGTTCTCTCCCTAAATAATTGAAGCGGAGCCTGAGTGCACTGGAGCAAGAACTTCTCACCATCTCTCTCACCATATGTGTTGACGTTCTGTCCTTGAGTTATACTTGAAAACTCCGGAAGAGCGTGAAATTTTGAAATATAATAATAATAATAATAATAATAATAATAATAATAATAATAACAACAACAACAACATTTCACGTTACTTACAAAATTGCAACGATCGTATTAGCTAAAGAAGTGGGCAACACATAATTAATGAAACATAAACTGTGAATGTATTTTCATTGTCAATTTTCTGTATTCTAAAGCTAACATGATATAAACTGACCTCATGTTTCTTATTTACAAAAGAGGCCTGAGTCAATAATTTTACTTTCGTAAAATGTCAGAAATACTCGTATACCCGAATGCCTCAATTGTGAACAAATTTAAAGAAAAAGGAGGCCATAGTTGACATTTACAAGTGTGGTTCGCATTTGTTGGAAAGGGCGTTCCTCCTTCTGGCACAAGCTTTTTCCGTGCACCAGTGTGTTTAATCCTTGTTGCTTATACTTTGTGGATAAACATAGTATCTTCTTCTTCTTCTGTCTAGGGATTTTATCCAGCTGACAGCTTACTTAACCTGTACGTCCCAATTGGACGCATTGTCGACCATACACTAGATAGCAACATATTAGCAGGCTCCTCCGATCTAGGGTATGCAGAATGCGAGGCCCTCCGCGACAACACATACATGAGAGACTAAGGACAAACATGTCCAAGGTGGGACTCAAACCCGCGACACTTCGGACCGAAGTCTGTACACGCTCTTACCCACCTCGAACATCCAGGTCGGCTAAACATAATATGGATGTATTTTATTTTGTACGGAACCTTCCAAGGTCACTTGACAAAATACCAGCATGATAAGGAGCGCTTCCAAAATCCATCGCCCTCAAACTTGTAAACTGGCGAACTCGAAATTGAAACACTGCCCCCAGATACGTACTACCAGAGCCTACTGGTGGATTTATGTTGTTGCGTAATTCGGTTCAGGGTTGCCGCATGCTTCGTAGAAATATTCGCCGTTAGACGGCAGTAAATCCGCCCAATAAGAAAAATTCAACTTTCCAAGCGGAAAATTTGAATTTGCATCAAATTAAAATTTATTTCACGTTGTTGTTTGTTTGTTTTTGAGATAGTGACTCTATGAAATGCTTGATTAGATTTATGTTTTTTGTTTGTGAACATTTGAATTAATAATTTATGAAAAAACTTATACTATTTCTAGTAATGAGTTATATCTTAATATTAGAGAGCAAGGTCAGAATCAATCAGTACCGACTTATTTTTAAAATCATCTTTTTGTTTCCCATTTTTATGGTAATGTTTTAAATACTTTTCCCACTTTGCCATCATGTTCACTCTCCTTGCTTGCTCCTCTCCGCACTTAAAAATATTACCACAGAAATGCTTACATGTGCAAGCGTATTCCCTACGGATTAACGGTAAATGATGACTGTGACACTGTACTTCCAAAAGATGACTAATTTTAAAAGGTGTGTTCTAAAATTAATTTCTGGAACTGTCAATGTGATGTATTAAATACTCATGTTGTGCACGTCATAGACGCTATGACTTTTAGAACATGCCGTACACTAAAAACTAACATTATTCACTTCTCAAAGTAAATTTGAACGAATTAACAAATTACTAATGAAAAATCACGTATAAAGTAAAACAACTTAATTACCAAACTCGCTGTCGTTGTATTTTTGTTTTCTTTTTAATTTCATCGTAATTTGAAAACCTGCCCAAACGCGCACACGTTTTGATGCATTTTCGCCAATTGGGCGGTGTTCCCCGATGTCAATTTTTGTCTCACGAGAGAGAGCGAGCCGTTTTCTAGTCCAAAAAGTGGAATTCCTCACAATCTTAGCAACCCTGCTTCAGTTGCTTGGAAAACTGTGCTTTTGGGTCGATTTACGCTTGTGTTCCAGAATTCGCGGTAGTTATTTTTTGTTATTTTAAACATTACAAATTCCCACGCCCTCTTCATCAAGTTACTCGACTGGCACTGTATTCATGAGGCTGCCTTCCTGCTGCAACTACTTAGAGCAGGCACGTCAAACCGCGCCCGCATGAGCTACTTGCCTGGGGAGACCGACGCTCCTACGAGCAATGGCAACTTCCCCTGACTCCGCACTATTTCCCCTTAAAATCCACAAAGGGGTGTACAACCTTAACTGGGGCGGCACAAGGCGATGAATAGTGGCTTCATATGAAAGTATGTTTCCCAGATTTTTTCTATCAAATAACTCAGAATTGTATTATGTTTATATTCTTCACGACTTATTACTAGGGAACGGACTTTATTGTAATAAAAAAAAGCAAAATATGTACATATATATGTACTTATTTTTTCAAAAATATGTAAGAAAAATAGGAAATATGTGAAATAAATATTCGTTATAAAGTTTACAATTCCATTCTTCAAGAGTTTTCCGAGCAGAGTACGTTGACGTTTTACATCTACAGAAGCAATTATTCGCTAGTTTCATCCGAAACATAATACTTTCGTATTATATACAATGTTGTTTACGAGGAACCGGAGCTCAAGTGAATAGTACCATGTAGCCTGTGATAGAAGGGGGGGTAAAGGAAGCATACCCCCCCCAACTCCCGAAAAGGGATAAGACAATGATCAGATTTTTTATCGAGTTACGCATGGGGTATATGAAACATGAATAATCACGTGGTTGAAGTTCCTTCTGCTTCACTACATCCGCTCATCGTTGATCCCGACTACGCTATTACCAAGAAGCAGATGGGGGCGGGGGGAGATGAGTTTGACAATTAATAGCGATTGTCCAGCGTTAATACAAGCGCATTGCGTATTTTTTAAGTATTTCAGTAACTAAGTTTTCAAGTAACATATATTTCGAACATCACAAGTGAAATGTTCATTTTCGACCCATAAATATATTAAAATATAACGAAATATGTAGCTATAGATAAAATATGTAAAAATATGTAATTATACCAAAATATGTAAAAATATGTAAAATAAAAATGGTTCGAATTAGTTCAGAATGTCGTGTTAAGTGTAAAAAATATTACGGAATGCAGGTGTCTTGTCCCTGTAAAAATATGTATTTACATGAAAATCCGTTCCCTACTTATTACTATTTACGTTGATTTTCTTACTAAATGCTCCCTTATATAAACGTC
Organism: Teleogryllus oceanicus; assembly: GCA_964035755.1. Lineage (NCBI taxonomy): Eukaryota > Metazoa > Arthropoda > Insecta > Orthoptera > Gryllidae > Teleogryllus > Teleogryllus oceanicus. Next base: position 103,444,949 of record CAXIVR010000009.1, read on the forward strand.
TCTGCTAAGTGACCGGAATATGTTGAAATGAATTCTTTCTTGGTTTTCGTTTTGTGTTGTGTATTTAAATCCTTGAGTTATTCATTATATTTTGTAATAATGGAAAATAAATTAATAAGTCTCTATAAGTTATCAATAGAATTACAAAGCCAAAATCGTTTAGATTACAAAATCAAAATAGTTTTGATTCAATTTTTTAAATTTTACTCTCAATTGAGAATTTGAAATCGGACTGACGTATTCTTTCATTTTAATAGACCATTTATTTTCCTTAAAGTGAAAATAGTAATTAATATAGCTAAATTTGTGACAGTAACTGTGAAATAACTTTTCCCAAGGCTGTCATGGGCCAGGTATCCAGTGGCATACCGCAATTCCATAGCACTTGTACAACCCTTACTTTTAATTCTCGCGCCAATTTCCCTGGACGCAGTGCCCGCGAACTCTAGTAAGCTTGTTACCTTGCCCGCGACCTTGACTTATCTGGTTAGGGCAACTACCGATCTGCAGACACCCGTCAACCCACATTGGCGTTGACCTACATTTCAACTAGACAGGGACGGGAGTCTCATTTTGCAGTTTAAATGTGATAAATGAAGCCACTGTCGGACCATGCCAGAAGCACGTTCTAAAACAACTATGCCTTTTGTGGTATTCGAAACTACTTCCTATAACTGGCAACTACCTTAACCGATTGACTTTCTTAGAATATCTGTAACCCGTCTAATCATTGTAAAGGTGATTCTAGAAATGGCTCCCCCATTCTTGACAATTATTAATATTGTTTATGACATACGTTTTGTTTTAAATACGATGAAATCAATCACAAGTGTTTATTATTACTTGAATTGTTCTTAAAACAAATTTAACATTTATTTATGTCAGTCTCTCAATTCTATTAAGACATTTATTTCTTCTTGGCCTTCAATTTTTAAATGCTTTTAACTTTTTTAACACTTTATTTCCGCTTCTGGGCTTCAGTATTAACTGACAGGTTTCTGAATACAATCACATTTAAAACATCAAATTATAACAATGACATATTGAATAATGATTTCACTCACCTTCAGACTAAACAAAAAATCAATTTCTATTACAATACAATTAAATATTTATTCTTGAATCATCTACCATAATACTCAATGCAATTCTTTTGCCGCGAACTCAGATTGGGAAACCAATGCCCCAGCTAGCGTTCTACCGGAGCCTCAGGTGCGTCAATGCTATCGCGTAATCCTGTTTCGAAAAATGTGTTCTTGGGGTCGAATTGCGCTTGCGTTCCGGGACTCGCGATGTGTTGTTTTTGTTGCTTAAAACTTTTTTTTCTCATGCATTGGAGACCGCTAGCAGATGTGCGACAATATTGTAACCGCCCTGTGCTACAAATTTCCCAGAGGCACCTGTGGAAACAAGCAAACCGAGTGTGCGCACCCGAGTCTGCAGTTTCCACAGCGAGGGCTTCAGCAGCTGAGGAAATGAAGAACACTTGCAGCCGAAGCGCAAGGCGGCTCGCCACCCACCGCCGGGGCCGGGGTTCAAATCCTGGGCGATGCGATGGGAATTTGTGGAGGACAACGCAACAAGGGTTCGCTGCCGGCTTTCTCGGGGCTCCCCCGTTTCCCCTGCTTCTCCCTCCACTAAGTTCCAACATCGGTGATTATCTCCGCCTTACCTATTAAGAGCATTCACCTATTATCGAATCTGCAGTGAAACCCGTCTTAAGAGGCGACTATTGGTTCCGGCAAAAATTGGCCTTTAATCCTTCTGAAGTTGCGTGCCGTTTCATGCCAGTAATATTCTTGAATTGTTGTGCTTGTGGACAATGATAGATTAGAGGCAACAATACATAATAATAATAAAAATTATGGTTTATTTTTTTCAAAAAAAATAAAAAATAATGTATATTGAAGTGTTCCAAAATAATCACCACTTAAATCATATTGCATTGAAACTATTGAAATTAATTTATATATTTTAGATATTGTAATTTAAAATTTATTCAAAGAATTGAATATCACGAAGAATAAACTGCCAAGCGAGAATAATTGTTAGTAATATTAGAAAGAAAAGAATGGGGATGCGAGGTATTCAATTTTAATTAATATCAGGGACAAACCGCGTGGGAATTGCAGGGGTTACAACGAATGCTTTTAAAGAATGCACATTAAGGCGTACAGCAGATTTTCTTTTCTTGAAGGTAATCAAGCTGTTGAAAGATATAATACATTCCAGAAGAGTAGAACAAAACAGTTTTATTTGGCAGTTACCACAATGGATGGGTTAGCTTATAATCCCCAAGCGGTTAATGGAAATGCCCGTTTAACCAAAGTTATGAGGTTACGGAAAGTCAATTTGTTGTAGTTGCTGTGAAATAAAATAGTCTTTCATTAAATTATTTTAATTATCTAAATTCTAAATACAGCTGAAACAATTCTACACTTGAATTATAATGTAGAGTCAAATACTTTAAAATGGATTTTATTCACTTTTTTCGTGAAACATACCTCGCAGTGTTATTTGTTTAGCAAGTTTACCTCCATTTTCATCTGCATCTGCATAGAGGCCTTTCTTTTCGGCATTGATCCCAGAAGGGTAGCAATTCTGTAAAACTGCAAAATTCTATTCCACTAATACCTCATTATATACTTTCGCTATTGTTGATTTGAAATTCTTCTTTTCGATATGTCTTACAAATGTACCCTTTGTTTCTTACAATTTTATTTGTGCGCTCTTGAACTGTTAGCAAGTTTTGTAGCTGAAACTTTTCTCGCTTCCTACAATCACGTGTCCCAGTTTCAACCATTTTGATGATGGTCTTACTCACGAAACATACTTTTGGTCCCCATGGAACCGAATACGCCCGAAAACTGGACCTCAAAATGCAATCTATATTCTGCGAGCAGGGCGACCACGAAATAGTTCCCGAATAATCATGAGAACAGTTTCACGCGCGGACGTGCTTATCAACCGTTGACAACTCCCACACAGAGAAGAAATAGTTAGCAAATTTCATTAGAAAGCTCCGAATAACCAAAGCGAATGCGTTGTTATTTCAAGGGCACAATTTTTTTAAAAAAATTGGATTTTGAATTAACCATAAATTGACTTAACCAAAAAGTAAAAACCATAAAACCCTTCCAGAGAAAATAGTGATTGTAAATGTCACAGTTCTAACAAGGGACCTTTCCACAGTTCAGGTCAAAATCTGTCTTAATCTTTTATTCTATTGAAAGATATTCACTATTTATATGTGCTGTAAAAACAATAGCTACCGTCGTACACCAGCGTGGAAGTTACAGAAAAAATTAAAAAAACTGGCCAGTATTGGCCCCTTTGTTTTTGCTGACGCCACAACCCTTGCTGCAGCGAGCCGTGTATCCGCAAACAACTCATGTTTGTTCTGTTATTGCTCACTAGGATCTCTACTTACCGGTTATGTCTGAGAGTTTGCTGCGTGGAAAACAGTCGTTCATTCCGAGGATTACTGTAACTCAGTATAACTAAATCTGTGAATTTATTTTGTTTATTCGTCAGTTAGTTACTGGGAATTCGTCACAATTACTATGGCAATCGATAATTTTGTATTAATCGGTATGATGGCATATCTGAGTGTACAAACACATTCAACAGAACCTTCATACATCTGTGACAAAAATAATCTAAGATTGGCAAATAATGTTCACTGAACTTGCATGCCGCGGGCATATTTTGGCATCACATTAGGTTTCTGTATCTCAATGTCGAAGAATTAGTGCCCGGAAGAAAAATTTCCATTCCATGCAGCTTTGCGGACTTGTCAAGGGCGTAAGCATTGTCATTAGCTGTATTTCGCTCTCCCGAATTAGAGCTCTAGCCAATAGGAGCGCCTATTCTTTTGGCGGGCATTCTCTCACAGTAGGAAGGGCTGTACAAACCCCGCGCGTACGACGATTTGCGTCATGAAATATGTGGTATTTTCGTGTTTCTTTTTCAGTAACTTTCAGAGCGAGACGACAGCTACTGCTTCACATTTGGAAGTAGTAAATATTTATCTACAGAAAAAATATGAGGCCCGATTTTGACCGTCCCTTGTAAGCAATCTGCCAATGCGTCTCGTCGCAAGATGATAGTAAATCAACGGTATATCCATCACCGGTCCTATTCTTATAAAATGCCTAGAGGTAAAACTATGAAATATGCTGTAACTTTTACGTTTGTCTTTTCGAAAACTAAAACGGTTCCACGAATAATGGAGATGATGGCTTAATCAAGGTGTCTGTTTGATCAGATTTAAATGTAGTTAATAATAAGAGGCACTGGTATCATAAATAAATAAGTGCGTTGTCTAATGGAATTTATTTTCAATTAGGCGTTTCTCTGACCACCCGTCTATTGCGTTTCGAGCGAACAGAGTAGTTGTATTCTCCACAACTCTGGGATTTCGTCTTCTGAGGGAAGGGACTGGAATGTTCCCCTGCATTAAAGTAATACCTCCTGTTCACAAATAAAAGACGCATCCCAGAGTCAAACAATTAAAAAACTGGCAAGCAATACACAGTCGTGAGAACTTGCAGCAGCTTAATAGCGCTACCGAAGAAGGCAAGCGCAGTTGCAGCAGAGGCAGAGTACATTACGCAGAACATTGAGATTCATTTATAATCCACATTTATGGGTGTGATTACCCGTCTAACCAGGAGCATAGCAGTTAGTAGATAATTCTCTAACAGTGCACTAGATATCAACCCAGTTGTGTTTTCCTCTGCCTTTGACATAAAACCATTCCCATATTGCCAATAGTCTGCAATATTGACACCACTCGAAATATTTTTGAGATAAAAGCCATAAAAATGTTTGTCAGTTGATAAAACACCCATAACCCGTACGACACCCATAATACTTGATGGAGTAAGCGTTACTAAAAAGCTTCATAGAATTCCATATTCAATGTTACAAAATAACAACCACGTATTCTTCAAGTTATTGAATAGATATTCAAAAAATATCAATTCATATTATTTGATTGTGGCCAGTGTTGCAGGCATGAACGGTATACTATTTCCAAATATGAGATGTATCCTAGAATGAAAAGAGAAAAAAATATTTAAAAATCATATTTTATATCCGACTTTGGGAAGCTGCGAAAATATGAGAGCAGATCACAAAACAGTTTAGTCTATCATTATGTCTTTTAATATTCTGCTTTCGGTGCTGACTTTCAATTCATCTCAAACCAGCGTGCATTGTTTAAAGTTGTATCTAATACCGTATTGATCAATAAACGAGAATTCAGTCTGTCTGTGTAATCAACAGCAATCCGGGCCAGTTGGAATCCTCAAGGTGACACAAAGTATATGAGGTGATGAGACATACTAGGTGGACGGAGCGGGTTGCTTTCCACAGGTCACTGGTTCGATATCGGAAGATCGAAGGACCATGGACGGAGCGGGTTGCTTTCCACAGGTCGCTGGTTCGATATCCGAAGCTCGAAGGACCATGGACGTGGCGGGTTACCTTTGCTTGTAGTGGACTGTATTATTGGTTGTTGAAAGTAGGTAGGCAATCCACTCAGTGCCTTTCAACGCTCGTTAGGAATTTTGTAATAATGTGGATTATCATGGAAACACACTTCTCACCTTGCAGAATGATGTTTAATTACCTTGGAGTTGTCACAATTGTTCTTTACAATAAAAATACACGTAAGTTATTGTTCTCAATGTGAGAATACAGGAATTTTCCATCTTGAATCACGAAGCGCGAGAACATGTGCTCGCCTGGCAACTTACTTGCAACTTCGTGTGAAATACATTAATTAGTTCAATACATACACAATGCTGAACTATAACAAATTGAAACAATGTGGCTTTCACTTGACCACAACTTAAGCACAGAATATTACTTTCTGCATAAGAATTTACGTGATGTTTTAAACACGGAGCTCGAGATATACTTCTCGCACTGGCTTCTTCTCAGCGACTGATTTATACACAATGCTGAACTACAACAAATTGAAAAATGTGCTTTTCACTGGCCACAACATAAGCACAGAATATTACTTTTGTATAAGAATTTACGTGATCTTTTAACACGGAGCCCGAAACATGCTTCTAGCAAGGGTGCTACTCAGCGACTGGCTTATACTTTTCGGTTTGCGGGCACGCGAAGAGGGGATTTGAACTGATTTGAACTGGCCAATTAGCGACTGCTTTTCCAGCGGTTGCAGTATGGCGAGGTGGGGTGAATTGGAACAGTCCAATAGGCAACTGCTAGAATTTAAAAATGTTCTAGAGCGGTTTAGAAGATTCGGGTCGCGAAAGCGAATATCACGCGGCGCAGTGGTGCCGCTTGGCTTATGGAACTTTGCATGCCGCGCTTCCGGTGTTGCCGCTTAGCGGAAGCGTTTTATATTTATACGTCCCTTTCTGCTTTTGCGTGTGGGCCCGAACACTAGGTTTGCTGTCCTCCCCTACCCAGAGAGCGTCAGTGCACTCACAGGCCCCTAAGAGGATTAGCTTGCATAGTACGAACGCCTTCACTGAGCACCATGCTTCCCCCTCATAAGTTTCTCTTGTCTCCACAGAGAGGGAGTGGGTGTTGATTGAGGGCGCGTCAACTACTTAAGTCATTAGTTCCGTAAGTGAAGTGCATGGGGGAGGTCCTTCCCCTCTGGAACGTGAGTCTTGTGGCTCTCGGCATCTCCTCCAGTAGAACACATGGGATCCGGGACAAGGATCCGGGAGGTCCTAAGCTCGAGTCCCGACGGCGGCAGGATTTTCGACGCTAGCTTTTCAGCTAGGTTGAATTCAGTCGTTGTCTGGAGGAGAATTCTAGCGGCCGGCTGCTCTGATCGGTAGTTTTCCGTGGTTTCTCCAAACAACACCAGGCGAATGCCGGAGCAGTACCGTAACAAACAAGCCACGGACTGCGCGCGATCTTTCCTTCCTCTTCTTTGTCTTATTCTCACCATTTACACACACACTTACACTTATATGCACTACACTACCACATAAGCCGGGAGACCGGCCAGGGGCTTAGAGGTTGTCTCGGCTGGGGCGGAACCCCGCTGGTGGGTGATACCTTGTTTGGGAAAACCCCGCTAGTCGAAAGAATATGTCTACTGAATATGAATGTGAGTGCCAATTGTAACGAACTGGGTTGCCTATACAAAGATAGGCATGATGGCCATGACCAATTTTAAAAGTTGATCAAATTTTAAATGTCAGTGCAACTAACTTGATCTTGAGAAAGAAACGATGTAAGTAAAATGGTGATGGTGATGTTTTATATTTGAGAGAGAAGTAACACACAAAGAGACTAGAATTGCCCAATTTCACCCACGGCGCGTCATACATTTGCAACTCTTCCGATCAGACGTCCTTATCCCTAAGTGAGTTTCACTCCGCGTGGGCGTTACCTTCGACGTCCGACACTTCACTGCCGATCCGCCGTCAGACCTGTCGAGTTGATTTAATTCAATGGCACTCACGCTTCTGCAACACGGAAGGGGTGAATGTATTCCGCGGGACTGCCTGGGCGGGCTACGGCGGGACCCCGAAGCGGGCGGGCGGCCGCGGCTCCGACTCGCTGGCGGTTGTGACCCTTCCAAAGACCGTCGCGCCCTTGGCTGCAGAACCTTCCTCCCAAATCCCGGTGCCGGTCGGCTGGTCCAACGCTGAGCTCGCCACTTCTCGGCTGCAAACGCACGCACCTCGTTTCTTCCGACTCGCATTTTTCTTCAAAGATCGGAAACTGCGTGTTCTTGAATTTTCGTCGCAGTTATTGAAGTGAATTGGCAACAGCTAGCAATGTATTGTGCTCTCGTGAGTTTTACAGCAATAATCAGTTCAAAATGGTCCCAATGTTGGATTCTAGGTCCACTGGTGATGGCGCACGTTGCACTATTTCTTCGTACCAGAACTCCTTAGCTCGCAACCTCCGCCAGCTTGCCACACAATTCTATGCTATTCGACCACTAAAAGCGACGTGGTTCATGCACGTATTTTTAAGTTCTTGAAATGAAGGTTTATTTCCACCTCGTCAAATGTCAAGACTCGGGCAAGGATTATTTCCTCTTACTTAGCCGGCTTAATGGTCCAAAAGAATAGTTCGTGAGCATACCATAAAACACTCCGCACTGATCGACTACATCTTCCACAAAATTTAACAGAGAGGTCTCGACGACTCTCCTGAAGAAATTTTTGAGAGCTCTCCCCTTCCAACGGAAAAAAATCCTGCCGCGGGTTCCCTCGATTTTTCCTCAGGAGCCAATGGCAAGATTCAGTTCGTCTTATCTTGGGAATTTTTCATTCTCCATCATGGGTTTCGCTCCACTTGACCGAGGCCGACGTGAGGCGATGACGTTTAACTTGGCGGACCGCCTGAACCAACGTTTCGATTCCTCGTTTCGGGTTTGGTTCATGGGCGAAGTATATGTATATTATCTCTCCTGCATGTCGTGACCCATGCGACACGCCAATTATGAAACCAGCGCTGAGCTCGGTTCACAACTTTAGCTACGGCCACGTGCGTTTCGGCGCTCTGGCACCTCCGGGTCACCCCCGCCTTCACAAAAGGGCGTGTCTCTGGGGCGCACTTCCAGCTCGCCTCGCCCATCGAGGGCAGCAGAAACCCTCCGACCACCATGCATCGTCCCTTGTCTTCGAGATTGGTCAGATTGACGCCGGAACAGTCATATTAAGTAACTCAGTAGCAGCCCGTCAGCTAATTCCTAAGGCCAGCCATAAAATCATCAGGGGGCTGCGGACAGGGTGCAACTGTACGCCTCCTCGTTCACCACGCATTCTTGTAAGCACAAAGAACAACAAATTAGAAATAGGGAAATGTATGTTGCTAAGTAGTGGGACCGCCTAGATAGGCTGAAGAGATAGGCTGAAGAGATAGGCTGAACGAAGTCTCGAGAAACGCGCAGAACGTGCCAATCAGAGGCACAGTGTTATCCACGTGACAGAGCTCATGAACTCTGCGAAAGGGGTGGAGAGTTTTGAGCGAGAGAACCATGGTGATGCGGAGAAAAAAGGGGACTTCCTCGGAGACAGACACTTGACTAAGAAAGTCGGTAAGATGCGCTTGGCGCAAAATCTCAGTGACGAACGTACTTGACGGCAGAGTGCAGTTTCAAATACTGAAATTGACAAGTATACGAGACAGAATTGACTTGTCTAAGCTTAGGCAACTACTGGCAGAATAATCATTCACCAGCGTGCGACTGGCCAACACCTGCCTGCCTAAATAATCCGACCAGCCATCACATGTCATCGGAATTAATTCCGGGAGATGGGCTAACTGGATAAACACCCGAAACATATCAGAGAGGGTGTGCAGTCCGATCATTCGGCTGCGTAAATGCGGTCAAGGCAACGTTTGACGACCTGGGATTCGCGCAATGAAATTACGACACGTCACTTCGCGGGTGGCTGCCGGCTTCCCTGGAGCGGACATGAGAAGCCCGGGACTTTTCCTGCCGTCTACGGAGTCTCTTCAACGGCGTCTTGGCGGACCTTTTCTCACCAGGACCGACCGATAACGGGTGTATAACCCCCTCGAAGTGAGGTAGTAACGTCACTGTCACCACCATTCTGTAAGTGTGTTCATCTCCATTTCTCTAAGTAATCAGTCGGACTTGAGATAGATGAATCCTATTAGTGAGAAGACAAATTGTATGCTAAGACTTTTTTGTCTTACAATAAACTGTGTTCCCGCAACTTCGATGGGTTGCGCGGTTAAAAGGATTTCTTCTCTGTGTATTATTGTACGAGTTAGTAAACAATGCAATCCTTTTACCCAGAGCGCTCATTCCTGAGATGCTAAATGCCGGTGGCCGGATGGCAAGTAAGAGGCACGCTTGACGCCCTGCAAACAAATTTAGCGTGCCCTGCTATCTGAAATTGAGCGACGCACTTTAAGTGTGATGGTAATCCTCCCTTATAGTGGTGACGCATCGGCTTAGTTGCATCACATAATTAGACCCCCAGCTTGTGTTACATCACAATTATGTATATATTCCCAGGTACGGATTAACAGATCCGAGTTGATCATACGTCAGTAGCCCCGCACTGATAATGGCTCACACTAACTGATTTTCAAAAACGTTTTAATTTTTTAAAATCTTAACAAGAAAGTGTGAATGTTTACCAAATAATTGCTAACCTTCTTCATTTTGAAAATGAATAAATAATTACTGGACTGATAATCGATAAACATCAATATATTTCAAAATGTGATTAGGTATAAAACTACTAGTACACCAAAATATATTTTCAATAAGTATGACTGCTTACAAAATGTTATACGTATTGGTCCATTTCCTTTAAGGAGTTAGCAGTTAAAGCTATATTACGATAAAAATTCCTCTTCTAGATTTTCTAAAGGTCATCGTCTATCCATAAAAACGTCTATCCATAAAACCGGAACATTAATTGTGTGCTATCCTTGTGACACAGATACTGTGACGGGCGTTCACGGTCACTGCACTTAAACGGTAATAATAGCATTCTCCGACATGTCGTAGTGTTTGTCGCTACACAGTTTTTTACAGCCCCAAGACAATCTCGGAAGAAGCAAGCCTTCCATCGTGAAAAACACGAAAACGTTGCATCCAAGGCTCTCAAAACCCTTTTTTATCTTTATCTACAAAATGAGACCTTTTAAACATAATACCTTTTAAAATGTACCTGTACTTTGTAAACAATTTATAATTATTGCAGCTTAATTCCCGTATGAAGCTTTTTTCACAGTTAATTTAAAAGAGTAAATTATAATTTAAATGTTCACATGGATCCAACTAGTTTAGTAAAATAGTTGATAAATGTTTTTACATTATGTATTATTAATTATGATTAATTTATCAACTTTTATTTCACAGATGTAGCTATTTCGTTTGGCATAAGTCTGTAAAAACCTTCCTTCTTTTAATCATTAAATGATTTTTTTGTTTGTTTTTCGAAGAGCAAAAAAATTAATAAACGAGTAGCAATGGAGACCCGGCGAGTTAGTTGTGTCAAGGGTCCCGTAAACTTTTAACCCGCCCCTGGGAACACACGTTGCTTTCGTTGATATTCCCACATTCACGTTTGAAAGTCAAAGCGGATGTAAACAACGATATTGATCCAGCGCGTCCGTTCATGTTGACAGTTTACTTCCGAGCAGACGGTAACTGCTAGTTGCGTAATTCACCAGCGAACAGATCCTATGTCGCCCTAGAATGATTCCAGGAGCATGACAATTCCATTCCCCGCTGGCGACCAGTACCTCAATCCTATTAAAAATAATTGAAGCGAGATGAAAAGGCTCTTTGTTATTCCGTTGAATATAGAGAATCCAGGTCACGTGCGTTTGCAAGGAAAACAAATGACGCCGCTCGCATCTTGCTTCAAGTTTTAAAAATTCTATTGATAATCTGAGGTTTACTGAACACAGTTATTTGAATTAATCAATTCATTAATTTTTGGTAAAAGGTCCTACACAGATCTTACTAATATTTCTCTTGGTGAAATTGCTTCAAACTCTGATGTTTTGTACTTCGGTTCATGTTAAGAGAAAGTCTCGATTAATACAAGGGTATTTTTTTTATTTAGTGTTTAGTATTGAGGGTACGTTGATAAATTTCCATAAAACTTTGCAATTTTTAAAGCATTTACAGATAATTTAATTTAAAAGTATTGTACTCGCCACAATTGGCCGAGGAAGCAAAGATATCCTCTTGAATTATTCAATATTTTCAAAACATTGATCTAACGAATTAAAAAAAATCTTCTTGTTTTTTATCTATATTTTTCCTATTTTATACCAACGTACCAAATTTTTTGTTGACGGCTCGGTGGTCAGCAATTTAAAAAGAGCGATCCCGTTCCTCTATGCATTATACGCCTCCTACACATATATTCTTTCCAATATAAGGAGCTTTGCTCCCCCTAAGTAGTGAACTTAAAGTCTCTGGTCCCGTTTCACGTACGTTACAAATAAGCATATGAAGATTAGGTTTTAGTGAACCTGAACCTCGGCTGTAGTGAACGTAGGAAATTCAACGTCCTGGAAATTAATTCCCTTGTGTTAAATTTTTTTTTCACCTGTGTCACAAATTCCAAAACTAGGCAACTTGAAAAAAATGTCTGCCAAAGTCATAATCGAAGAAGTCTCCTCTTAGGTGAAGGTAGCGGACCCGGATCCGGGACCTTACTGATGACCTTATACGACTCAGTGTCCTGCTCAGGCTACAACTGGCGGCGGCGACGCGTAATTGCTTGCTTAAGTTTCAATCTCGGTGTCATTTGATATTCCGCGCGGCAAAGCGCGTTGAGTTCTACGTAGGCGACAGGAAGCACGCGACTGCCACAGCCTGGCGATATCCGCCGTGCCATACGAAAAGCGATCAGTTTCATTAGCCGCTTGCCCCATCCCACCACCAAAAGCATCTGGTATGTTATCAAGCAAGTAAAAGGGCAAGTGAAGAGTGTGACGGTGCTCCAATAGTGCAGGGGGCATTTAAGGGTGTCAAAACTGAATTACGATACTTTAGACTCAGAGGACTATGCAGAATCAAGTACGGGGAGAGCACGAACTCTGGAGAACGATCTAGAGAAATTACTACAGAAAAAGTACGAAGCAAACAATGAAAATAATTGATTATTTTAGAGCAAACAAAGATACTGAAATATTCAGTGCATGCTGTTAATGTATTTTGATGTATGTCTGTATTAATAAAGTCAATTGTTTTGGAGGAATTATATTTAATTTTGACATCGGATATAGTCAACCAAAAATGTTAGTCCCCAGATGTTTACTACCTGTAACCAGAGTCGACTGTATGTTCTTACAAGGGACCTTTCAACAGGTTCAGATCGAAATCTAGTCTGATTTAATTTTCTTTCGAAAGATATTTACTATTTATAACATCAGTAAAAAAAATAGTTGCCATTTCGCACTGGACGTTACTGAAAAAATTAAGAAATTTCCACACTTTTCACGACGCAAATTGTCGGTCGCCTGGGGTTTGTGCAGCCCTGCCTACTGTAAGAATATCAACTGAGCGAGCAGGCGCACCTACGGACACGAGTCCCAATTCAAGGTCGCGAAACACATTGCTCCCGCCCTTGACGCGAGGCAAGGCGCCGGGCGAGGCAAGGCGACATTCAGAAATTGAAACCTGATGCAATGCCAACGTGTTTCCGCGACACGCAAGTATAGTTAACATTGTTTACCGACCTTCCATTACTTCTGACATATACATCAATGTACGATGGTTCAATAAAATGAGTTTCTTTCCGCTTTCAGTTAATCTGTGACTGAATTCAACACCGGGAGGCATTGGCTTAAAACAAAGAAATTTGGGCGTAGGAAAGAGGGTAAATCCTGTAAACTTCCACGTAATCATGATTAAACTAAATTTATGCTTAAAAAATACATAACAGAAGTCACTATAATACAATACAAATTTATTCAGTGAAGTTATTACAAAAATGACCAGTGTCAATTGAGTGTGCGAATCACGAGTGTGTCTTGAACTGCGTGTCAAGAACTGCCAGGCACAACCGTTGAGATCCTCGGAGTCGGAGTCGAAGGGCCCTCGAGCATGCGTCGTCGCAGGCTGCGGCCGAGCCCCCAAGATTCCCCCCCTCCTCGCCTTCATCCATGTGCTCGCCGAATCGCTTCCGCCGCCGCCTTCGCAGATATTAATAACGCGCTATCAGCGATGGTATCCCATGTCGCGCGCGCAGACTTCAACGCAACGCACGTGCACTTGCTATCGGTTCCCGTCCTGCCCTCCCAACCCATCCCTCCGCACCGCCGCGCGGCAGGACGCTGTATCGCATTGCACAACCGAGGAATAACAGCACTATTTGAGTCGTTCGCCATCACACTGCTCTCCGCAGTAAGGGTTGTCCACGCCGTCAACAAAAACAGTGCGGCCAAAACCGACAAATTTCTTAAATTTTTTCAGTAGCTTCCCGTGCAAAATGGCAACTAATTATTTTACAGCTGTTATAAATAGTGGATATCTTTCAAAAGAAAAAAAAGCAGGCCTGATTTGGACCTGAACCTGTTGAAAGGTCCCTTGTTAGAGTATCTGGCATAGGATATACCAATGAATCGTATGGTAGAAATTCCCAACACCCAATGGCCTTGTATGTTACCTCCATACGGGATATGAACTGATAATATTGAATTAATGAAGTTCCTTATAACCGGAGTCTATGTCAACTTAACATTGAACAAATCTAATAAATGCTGCTGTATTTCTAAACGTGGGGGAGTCTTGTGGTTCGTCCAATAGGCTTGTAAGTCTACATGGTAATTGGGGTCCGAAATTACCTCGGGTACGAAAACTGATAATCCATAGTACATTTTATAAAGATGAAGTATAAACATTTCGTAAAGTATTATGTACACTTTCAACACACAAATTACATAAAACAATACAAATGTTTCGATTAACTGAGGCAGTCATTTAAAAAAACTTAACTCAGTGCAAAACTATCGATGCCATTAGTGAATTGGGGCTTCCCCCAACTACATATTGTTGATAAATGTTGAAGCAAAAGAGAATTACTTCCATACCTTGAACTTCCATTCTATCATTTTTACAAGAGATAACAAGGGTCTCGGAAACAAAAACAAGAACTTGTCAAGTGTATTACACTAAAATGATTAATTTTACAACACAACCCTATGGGGCAGACAAATTGAATTTTTTTTCTGACGACAACTTGTGGTAGTAGTTCACAATAATCCGATGATAGAAGTTAAAGCGTGAATTACAAAAGCAAATTTTTCCAAAATCAGCTCCAATTTTTTTCTTTAAAATTTTGGTAAGGATAGTGCTACATGCATTCCATAAGATGGCGTAAACGCTATATGGCTCTATTCTTTTATTTTTTCAGTTTTCAAAAATGTAATTTTTTACTTGTCTCTCGCGTCGTTAACATTTACATTAGTAGCAATTTGTTCATAGTACTATACTTATGAGTACATCTGCTTAAAATAATGCGATATAATGTTTCTCGAAAACTCAACAGTTTTCTCTGAAAACGACCTTAAAACTTCGTATTCACAGAAAGCTTAAATCTAAATTTTTTCAAGAAAATTGCTATTTAGGACGAGATTTTATTCTTCTTTAATAATCTTAAAGTAATATTTCGGTTCTATTATTTGGAAACTGAAAAGTTTAGAAAAATGTCAAAAAATTTTTCTTTGGATGGCGAAAGATGGCAGCTCGCAAGAGGGTGGGGCAAAAGTATTGCCAGTCCCCACCTAGGAAATTTTCCATTCGTGGATTCACTCATTGTCGTTTTTCTCTCTACGTACAGTTGGACCTATGGCGCGTCGACCTTGAAGCAGGATTGGGCAAGGATGCTTTTCGGAGTACTCCGGATCCCACTTTAAAGTCCGGCGGGAAATCCAGTAACCACCCGTCAGGTGGCTCCGGTGCTGGCGTTACCCACGTCGTGAGCTGGCGGCAGGCATTGGGGAGACGGGATGGGGGCCCTGGGCTCTCGTATTCGTCGTGGCAGTGGCCCGATACACTGGGCATAGAGGAGGGAACTTGTTCCCGGCGCATGTGAGTGGCGCATTGTGGAGACTCCGGTACTAGCCCCGATAGCTAGGAGCTCTGAGCTAGCAGAGCGGCCCCCACCCAGGCATTGTTTGGGGAGGTTGCCGCGAGGGCAAACTGGGTTCCAACTGGATCTGGACGTCAGCCCTTCGGCGTTTGCGCCGTCGGTGGGGTATACGGATAAAAGCCCAAAGAGGCCAAGATAACCACCCCGGGGACTTGCCCACAAGATGAAGCAAATAGTTGTGGTGTAGATCACACGGGGTTTCATACATACACACACTCACGCACATTCACTCAAATACACTCCAACATATATGCGGAATGCAACTGCGGTCTCTGGACCACTTACAATTATTGCCACAAGATGTCGCTTGAAGCGTAGCTTGTCTGCCCCACAGGAACAGTTTTGCATGAAATTTTGTCTAGAACATTAAACATACATAGATCATAATTTTCGATGGAATTGATGGCTAAGGAGATACATGCAAAATACTTCGAAAAAGCACCTTGAAACGGCCTCCCCGACCCCAATTCAGCTCCCACACTTAAGGATTTTTAGTATGTTTTGCTGTAGGTACCAACAAACAATCATGTCAAGTTTCAAAACCTGAAACAATTTTTCGGTTTAATTTGATTGGGCTAGATAAATCTTTAGTGAGTGATGTTAACAGACCTTAAGGAGACATAGAAGTAATTGGCTTTTTACATTCATATTTGAAAATATAACAAATGAAAGCAAAAGAAGTTGATTTTTTAGAAAGGAATTCTGTACATAACAAAATTCAGGTGTCTTTTGTTTCTTTTCTTTTTTACAATACTCCTCAACTTTGATTGTTGTTCTACTTCCCAAATGTAGGGCTCCTTATTAGAGGTCAAAACAATAACAAACGATGTTTTTCTACCATAAAGGACTCAATAAAAAATTTAAACAAACTGACATGCAGAAATGCAAACTCAATTTCCTAACAATTGATGTTTTGAACATTACTTTATGGTAAACGTTTGAAACAATGCGCAGTGTTTATACCGCGGTTAAATACCTTTTAAAACACGCTCATATCTTATGACGTTTTTATTTAAAACTCAGAAACAATCTTTCTTTGCAACTTTTGATCAGCATGACGCCAACTATTAAATATAAAATTTTTAGCAATTTGACGGAAAGAGATATTTTATAAGTTCTGTGCAGCCCTTACTATTAATTTATGAATTTCTTTATGCACACATTCTGATAACTAACCTTTAGACCATAAACAGAATTTTGCTGACATGTTTTAATGGAGACATGCATTATATGCATTAGACTTACCGCAGCCTCCGGTTGGCTAAACTTTTTAATTAACTAATGGAGGAGAATAAAGTAAAGTACACAGTCCGTCGGCAGTGTGCATTAGTCCCCAACAATGGCTGGAACATCTTAATCTAGCCCTTGCATAATGCGGACACACTGCACGATTATTGTACTTTATTTTCACACCATTAGTTAATTAAAAAGATATGCGAAACAGAAGCTGCGGAAAATGCAAACGCCTTTTATACATTCTTCGTATAGGCACACTAGTATATTGTATTTATAAGGAACTTATCCAAATATTTTTCAAAAGTTTTGTTTCATGAAATGTTAGAGCCGTGTACCCGCGTTTTAACGTTCAATTTTACTCTCAATAGGCTCATTTTATGTTTTTGGTAGTTCCTACGCTTAAAATACAGATCATCTAAATTCAATTTTATCATAAAACGGAAAGAATAGAATTTTTCCTTTATGTTTGAGTCCTAATTAAATAATTAAGTAATTCTTCTGTGAATCTCTCATTACCTATCGCCGAATGAATGCTATTGACACTATTGATTCAAACAAAAAATGTGTGATGCTGAAAATATAGTGCAAATATATGGTGTTAATATATATATATATATATATATATATATATATATATATATATATATATATATATATATATATAGTTACATTTTTATGTTTTATAAGTTACATTTTCTATGTTTTATAAAATTGACATTTATTTGGTATTTAACTATATTTCTCGATTTCCTGACTGGTTTCACGCGTGTAGTCTTAACTACGTCTGTTCTGGATGTCTCTGATGATCGTCTATTCTCGTTGATTGAAAGTAACAAGAAAATCTTGTAAATGAAAGTTAAATACAAAAATAATTGTGTATGTTCGTTTCAGGTGGGAAAAGTCACCAACATCGTCTCAATTAAATGAATGTATTAAATCTCAAATAAAAATATATTTCAAATGCAATATTTCTGAGAAACGCTTCACTTATGCGTAGCAGTTTCTTGATTACTTCTCTTCTCTGAAACGTCTAGGTAGTGCGTTTAGTCAGACAAAATTCTGAATAATTTCTGAAGAACAAAAATTGTTTTTTCCGAATACAAACAATCGAAATCAAAAATTTATGAAGTGACAAAATTGGGTGAGAATTACGACAAATGAATCGCGCACCGCCCTGCAATCGTTCTCGATTTTAGGTCTGTAGACTTCAAACCTCCAGCGAGCAGTCAGAACCACAGTACACTCGCTGTTCATAAACGTCGCTTTTGACCTCCTTAATCTACAAAAGCACTTCGAATTTTGTAAATGCACCTAATTTTGCGGTGATATAAAGGCTGCGACGAAATAGAAAACTTCTCAAAAAATCACACATTTTGAAAGAAATGTTTTTCTTACCGCCTTAAATGACTTAACCTGTTTTCAACAATTTCTCCTAAACAAATAATAATAATAATAATAATAATAATAATAATAATAATAATAATACAACCATTTTCTGAAGAATGAATTAACATTCAGATTGAATGAAGTTATGTCAGACAGCAATTTTTAAGGTAAATCTTTGCCTTTTCCGCTGCTTCATGGAATGTGTTCAACGTCAGACCTACATCGACACCCACGAAAAAGTAGATTCTTACAGCAAAGTGACTCTTTAAATAAGCCTATACCTGTACATAAGTAGCGTGACACATGAAAACAGGACTTGGTAAGCCTTGGAGTTTATATGGGCCTTAGAGAAATAAGAAGAAAAAAATTATCACAAACATAAAGAAATAGACACGATTAAACATCTTTTAATCTTTTTACCAGTATATTTTTCACATTGGTAAAGGAGACACCCCTAATATCATCTAGATTTTCTTGTCAAAAACCTATAGATTTCATATTACCAAGATATTTATTTTATAAAATTTCTTTTATCGCATTAACGCAGCCGGCTCTTCAAATCCCTAGTCGTGCAATGTTTTTGAACCAACATACTTCGAAGTTTTATAAATTAACTTGTTCAGATATGTCATAACACATAACTGACACACACAAAAAAGTTGCCTGACCCACAGATGTGACACATGTATGTCGATGCGCTGAATCCAAAGTCAGAATCGCGCCACCACCCACCAGTTTTTTACTTTCTCATTACCGCTTACGCAGTATAGAGAAAATTATGAAATGCTGCGCGAAAACACTGCGAATTTTCGCCAGAAAAACTCTTATTGTGGAGCCTCCGTCTGTCTGGTCTGTGTGTCTGTGAACAACGCTACCGACTAAACTGATAATTCCAAATCCTTTGGGAAATATTATATTTCTAAACGGTCTGAATCATTCAGAAAACCGTGTATAGAATCATTTCGCATGGCAGATTTATATTTATGTATTTATTCATAATGAAGGATGAAAAGTATGCAAATGGTTTCAGACCTTTTTATGTTATTTTCTACACTGTGTGTTTGAAAGACCAACCCACGTTGGATAAATTCAATTAACCGCACGACTCTCTTCAGTTCGTTATGGGTTCATATTGTGAAAGCTACCGTGTCGTGGAGGATGTTCTAAAAAGATACGAATAAAAAAACGAGCTCGATTCGAGGAGCACCGTTTAAGAGGGGCTCTCGTTGCATAACAATTCAAGTCATTTTCTTGAACACACTGAAAAGAAAAAAACGGAAAAAATGCAACCTGGAAAAAAAAAGGAGTGCTTCGCCTTCTGATTCACAAATGAAAATTATCGCAAAGTTATTGAATCTAAAGTTACACCAATGTTAATCGCTCAAGTACAAATTCACTTTTTGAAGAAAAATCACATGATGAAATTTCTGACTTTTAAGTCATGTAAATAAATATTTAAAGGTTAAACAATTAAATAAGTCATTAGTTAATTATAAAATGTGTTTTTTATTGCCACAAATTCTTAAAAACGCTTAAAAACACTTTTTGCCAACTTTTCTCCTTTCTGGCCCCACTGTGCGCCGGTTACGTGTCGCGGTGGGTGTCGAGCCACGTCTGTGTCAACGCATCTCAATCTTTACTCGCGCATTAAACAGGCACATAAAAATATGTCTGTCCCAAAGACTTGACAAATGTTTCTCTAGTACGTGAACACGCTGAATCCGAAACTGAAGCCAGAAGTGCGCCACCACCTCCCAGATTATTTGTAATAGCGACAAATACATCTAACTGTAGATTGGTGTCATATAGCATTATACTCTACAAAAGCCAAAAGTTGTCAGAAACAAAGACATCAAGCATGTTTTCCTATGTACGTCGATACGCTGAATCCGAAACTGAAGCCAAAACTGCGCCACGACCTTCCAGTTTTTAATCGCGAAAAACCACCATGAAATTGTAAATTCCGCGGAGGTATTTTGGGATATAAAAACTAGTGGTTCTAAAACAGCACAGGTACTTTCTCGCCCGTATTTTCACGCAAAATTACGCGAAAAGTAAAAATTGTACATGACCTTATTTCAAAATATATCTTTAAGGAACAGACTTCATTAAGGAGAAAGATCTTTATCTTCATAATTGTAGTTGTAGGAAGATTGAGAAAAAATTTTGAACTTTTGCAAAGGCTACTGTTATATTCAAGGGCGAGAAAGTACGTGCCATTTTGCAGCACTAGTGTTTTGTGTGCTTATGTTATTAATCTCATATGTACAGGGATTCAAGACATCCGGTATATTGTCAATAAAGTTGGTCTAGCCACCACCGCAACGAGTAAAAAGAGTTTTCAAGTCAAAAGCTGCATTAAAAAGAGGAGAGACAGTTCTGAATGAATGTAAGTTGGTTACAAAAATGTGAATATTTTACGTATCGGTAGGGCAGAGAAGAATAGTAATAAAATTCGCCTCATTACTGCCAGAGTGAATAGAGAAGTAGTACACGCTTGGAGAAACTTCAAAGTGGGCTGTAAGCGAATAACGGGCCAAATAACAGAAGTCGTATATCTCGGACAGGCGTTGGCAATAAACCCAAAATATTGAAATTTATTTGCATGAAAGAAAAGATAAAAAGTCAGAGAGGTCCGCAGTGCGTGTGATTTCTGGAACGGCGTCCCTCGCATTGATCTTTGTGCTTCTCCGCAGCAAATGCCTCCGAAATTCTCTTCGTGCTCTGGCTCGCAACAGCACGGGGAGACCAAAAAGCAACCACCCGCGCTATGGGAGAAAAAACGTGGCGAGTCCTCGTGAAAAGCGATTCTCATCGTTAATTCGTACATAATTCGCACCCATGAGATTGAAGGTGGTATAATACTGTAATGTTTCTTTTCCAACACAACAATGGCCATATTCTGTTCATTTTATTAAAAATTCCAAATATATTTCAAATTATAACTTCCGAATGCTTTGACCGAATTTGATGCCGTTTGTTTTATTGCGTTCTATAATTTCTGCTTTACCGGATGATTATATTCAATTTTCCCTAAATCTCACATGCTATAATTTCTTATTTTAATTTGGATTTACAAACATGTTTCTATCGGCATCGTTGCACTCCACATATACGTTTATTCTTTGCCACTTTTTGGCAACGTTGCATCTGGGGTTTTGGTCTCGAAACGTTGGATCATTACAATACAGAATGCAAAAGTGGGTGGCCCACTTGTGGTGCCCAGCACTTATCTCCGAGCAACCGATGTGGCCCGCTGTATGCCGAGCCATCCCGTTGGGGGAAGAGCGCTCGGGCGCGATTGGCTCTGGTTTAGTGCAATGGCTCTAGTGTAGTGAAATGCAGATTCTTGTATTTCAGCAGACCTAACACACCCAGTGTAGGCAATCGCAAGAACGCACCTAAATGACTGTAGCGAATGGGAAGATGTTGCAGCCAGTCACTCCACTCACAAGTGGTGTTTTTGAAGACTTTCAGTGCTTTGCAAACACCTGTCCAAAAGCTTTCACCCAAATCCTCACTGTAAGCTACGACAATGTTCCTGGGAAACTTCTCCACACATTAGCGTCTCTATCGCCATTAACCCTTCATGCCAACATAATTTTGTGCGCACAGAGCTTGCCAATTATTGTCGCGTCCTAGTGCGCAGACTAATTATTGGGGATTTCTTCATCTCTATTTTTTTTAATGAAAATTTGCGTATAGGATCATGTTATACTCTTCAGTAATATTCTTAAAGTCTTATTTCAATTCTACTATTAGGAAAAATTGAGAAAATATGAAGAAACAAATTTAGTCTCAGGGTCTTTTAGTCTTAGTCGACAGGTAGCAGCGAAGAACAGGGTAGGGCATTATCGGAAAGCTAGTCTAAACTAAAGAGTTTAGAAAATTAACTAGTGCGACAATATTTGTGACTTTCTATAACAATATTTTCTTTAAATTTTTTCCTCGGAGATGGCAAAGAACGCTTAAAAATCAGGTCGCAGTTTCGCTAATCTCTCAAATTTTCCAAACTTGCAAAATTAACAAGTAATGAATGCATGTGCAAAATTACAAATAATGGATGCATGAATGCAGTAATACAGATACCTATCAGTTTTATGCCAATGAAATGCAAATTTTGTAATGCTCTGTATTTTTTATATGAGAACTTAACAAATCATTTCAGTTTATGTTGTTTGAGTGGGAAACTAAGTTAACGAACATACGAGTATAATATTCAAGAAATAAAAGAGTTATTTGATCAATCTTGTTGATTCTGTGCTGCATACCTATCAAATCTTTCTATCAATAAGAAATCACTACCTTCACAGAGGTAAAGTGATAAAAATAACTATCATCATATATGAGAGTAGTTCGAATTATCTTTTTTATTTTCTTATTTCTCTTATTTCCTTTTGTTTTCAGTGTGAACGTGTGTCTTTTCACATAATTGTACTTTTCGTCAGTTCTCACAATTCTCACAACTCCCACCGCGACCTTTACTTGCTGTAAATCGGTCTAATGAATTTAACAATTATTTAAACATCTTTCCCTTACATATATTATTATGAATTTGAATACATATTGAATTATGAATTTAAATGTTATTTGTATATACATCTCTCATTGATTTCAATGATGCCTTATTTTACTTGGCGCCTCAGCCAACATGCCTGCTGTTCAGTCTGACCACTTTCACAATCTAATGAACAGAGAAGATAATCGTCAGGTGACGAAATAGGCATTTTTGTATATTTAGCTGAGAGGCTTCTTTTAGGCTTGAGGATCTTTTAAATTCAGTACTTTTACAATATGGGATAGCCGGGGATATGGGATACTTCCCCTCTGAAGGACGGCATACGAAGGATTTTTCTCCCTTACAAATCTACGTCTTCTATCGGGTTTGAACCCACAAACTGAATTCAAGATACGCTACCCGTTACACCACTGAAGTCACCGTTATACCACCGAAGCCACATCTTATTATGTATTGACATTTGTCATATTTTCTCTTTCCCTTTAAAAAAGTGTTGTTGTTTTTTTTTAATAATTTGTCATGAGCTCAAATGACCAAAGTGTTTGACACGCTTAACCTAACCCAACCAAATTAATCAACACAGTCTGAACGTGGTGTTTCAGGTCGCAACCACTCGGGCATCAACGAGGAGATCATCTGGGTGAGCATTGGCATGGGCGTGACCATCGCCATCCTCATCACCATCGCGCTCTGCTACATCATGCGGGAGAAGTGCAAGAAGCGGCACGAGTACTACATCACCGCGTGAATTGCAGACGTTCGCCAGTTGCCTCATGTGTAGGGGGCGGTGTGGCGGCTAACAGCTGCCTCCGCCGCCCCCACCTCCACCGCAGCTGTCGCCGCCGCCGCCGCAGTAGCAGTAGCAGCAGCAGCAGCCTCTCACAGAGTCCTCTGGCCATGCGTTCTCGGCAGCGGCGGACAAACGCTCGCATTTTGTTTCCTCCGAACAACGCGTACATCTGGGTGTTTATCAATGGAACTAGTGTACTACTAATCCCTTTTCAGTAGCATTACTATTGGGAGAGCAGGGTATGAGAAATTATGCTAGTGATCTGTAACACCATTTTCGGCTCACTTTCTGACTTATTTCATTGTCCTCTGGATACGGGAATCGTTTTGAAATAGCGTTATATAGCATCCGTTACTTCCCGTTTTATCTTTGTAAGAGAAGTGCCTACGATTTTAGAATTCGATGTGTGAGCTGTATAATGTGATAGTTAATATGCATGTCTCGCTGACCACTTTTGGGAAACAGAATTATGGAGTCAATTTGGGTTTTTGTTTTAGTTTGTTTTCTTTTTCGAGATATTTTTCAAAAGCAGTATCCAGAATTTTTATGTCACTTGTATAGTTAACAGACTATACTTTGCTTACATAAACATATCTGTATTCTTACGCGATATTAACGTAATTTTTACGTCTATTTTTGTTTCATATGACATTTAACATTCTTTATTTGCGGTAAGTATTTAAACAGTATTATTCGCGACTGGCGTACGTGTCATTAATACTTGTGTTTTTACAAGGCTTTCCAGGATAGCTAACACGTACCTAATTATATGCATGCTACTTCAGTTGATGCATCCATAGTCTGCATTTGAGAAACGTTTGCTTTCTGAAATCTATTCTAGCCATCTCGAGATAAATAAAGTAAATGTATAAATAGATGTTCCTCAGATCATACTAAGGAAGCTCTATAGAGTGTAGTTTTGATGTTGAGCTAAGTGTACCAAACTTAGAAAAAGTTACTTATCTAACACGTACAAAACTAGATATTTCATCGATCATTCGTTGTTTCGTCATTACAAAATGTTTTGTAGTTCAAGAACTTTCTCTCTATAAATAACTGTGCGAAATATTTATTAAAGTCTTGACGTGTTTTTGAAGTTACTGTAACTCACACTCATATGGCGTACACTAGATACGTGTTCCATTTGGATGCTCAACTTACTTGAAGGATGCAGCTTTCAAATTTTCTTTTAACTACACGTCTTACTGGGACCATTACATCAAAATAAAAAATGAAATTACTTGAACTAGTAGACATTTTCCACTGTTTTTGTTTGTACATTAACTTGAGTCTTTTTCTCTGATATTAATTTTTCTTTGCAATAGATTGAATATATTTAACATTTTCTTGTAATGTTTCAGTCTCTAAATGTTCACTCTTATTTGTATTTGAATGTTATATTTATATAAGAGACTTTACTTAAATAGTAACTCGTATTTATTAATAGATGTATAATGTACCAATATATTTCTATCTTATTCAAATGAGAAAAACTCGATTTTGGTACCCAGGTGCAACTACAACATTAGGCAAAACTGTCATAAGATTTGTAGTTTAATATATCTTTATTCATATGAGCTTTCTATATCATAAATGCAACTATACACAAATTAAATAATTTTGTATTTAAAAATTTAAATTATAATATATTTAAAATACCACAGAAACGGCAAAGTAGCTGATAAAATTTTACTAAAACAAGTACTTAATGTTGTAAAATAAAATGAAAGATGTAATATTTTAATATAACTCGCAGGTGTGTTTCCTGGCATGTGTAAATAATAGATGAAAATAAAACGGAAGCCTTTTTACAGGTTCACCAAATACACCTCTGTTGTTTCATGACCAACTCGCATTCCTCACGAGAATGTACAAATCACAATGCTTTCAGTAACACCAAATGTAAATACACCAATGACAGAAAATATTTCGAACGAAAACGAAAATATTTTACGAAATCCCAAAAGAAATCTCAGAAACATTTAATCAAATCTGAGCAGTGAAAATACATGCAATATCAACAGTGCAACAGAAATTTAGATAAAGAGATTTCAAGGACCTCTATGGAGTACAGAACACTATAACTCTCTTGTAAATGTATAAAGGTGTTCCAATTTGACTGAGGCCGCTGACGGGTCTCTATTTGAGTGCTACCGGTGAAAACGAACTTCACTTCTTTAATGGGGAAGATTTCTATCCAACGCAAAGACAGAGCCATTGTGCCGTGTGACTTCTGGGGAAGCCGGGCATCATTGCACAGAGCAGTGGTTCTCAAACATTTTAATAAAACATCCTTGACTGTTTGTGCGTTTTACAAACCCTTTGCAATTAATGAATAAAATGTTTCGTGTTGTCAAATATTGGAAATGTAATAATAGTAGATTATTTAAAGGTATAATTATAAACTCATAAATAAAAATTAACAAAAAAGAATCAACTTTATTTTTGTCTTTAAATCAAAACTGCCATTTGTCTTCAGATAGAATCGGTAGCTTATTTGCAGAATATATAATGATTGTGGCAGAGCGAACAGGCTTGTTGCTAAATTTGAATTTATTTTGTGAAAGAATGTAAATTAGTAATGGATGTAAATGGATGTAAATTAGTAATGGATGTGTGATGGAAATGTGCAAATCGGACATGGAGAGTCCCTCTGCCCCCATGCAAACCTTTCGAGAACCACTGTTGCCCTAGGTGAGGGTGAGTAAGTGTCTGAAGAAAAGAATTATATTGAGGCAAGCAACCCCCCCCCCCCCCATCAAACTGACTGCCTGTGGAAGCAAACTTCCACTGCCCCAAAAGACTATACAAATTCCTTTTTTTATTTCCATTTTTTCGAGACATCCCAACACGGAACCCTTCCATAATCAGTGACCACACCATATGAGATCACGTTCTCCCTAACTATTTTTTAAATTCTTCTATCCTGAAGCAGTTATAACCAGATCCAAAATGCATTATCTATGAATAAACTCGTCAAAACGAAGGCCATCTCACTGATTGATTTGTTACGAGGATGTGGGATCTGAATTATAGTTCTGACCTATGCTTCAGGAGGTAGTTTAGAAAAGTTTAGAGATTGGTGCCGACCAAGGTCAAATACCTAAAACACGCAGTTTCAATTTATTTTTTGGCATAAAATTTGAAAATTGAATTCTAAATTGTCTAATAATTTGAAATTTTAAGCAGTCGAATGTCTCATATCTAATAATTTGAAACAGTCGAAAATTACATAACCTCCAGGCGCCTCCCCAGAACAAAATACTTTCTACAACCACTTCGCCAGTTATAAAAATCCGCTGTTCCCTAAAGAGAAACTAGCAGTGGGATGTCGATGAACAGACGCTTTGACAAGTTAATTCTGAGACAGATTTATGTTAAGGGAGGTTGTTGTACCTTTGTCACAGTGCACCATTGAACACTTTAACTTTTAGACCATAACATTTCCGTCTTGTGGTTGCTATTCGTATTCATTTGTCAAGTACAATTATCAGCATTGATGTTCTGCTTAGTGTTCTTGATAAGAATCCATTTTATTCTTGCAACTAAGTTTTTGCTTTCCAGCAGGGAAAAGTAGTAAGTCGATTGCGTTTATTTTTTGTAACTACAATTCGTTCAACTGAACAAATCTGCCAGGGCTTGTTGATAATCTATAATATTCTGAGTTTTTCTCTTTATTTTTTCATATTTAACTTAATTGTTAACTATTAGCCTCGATTTTTCCCAATTAGACGCCTATGAAAGTTTTATATACTGAATATGTGAACACTGATTACAGACTTTGGACGTTGAACACATAGTTCTTCAGAGTTATTCTGATGATTAAGAATTTATGATCCTGAAAGCCAGCAGCAATGAAGATAATGAAGAAATGAGAACTGATATTTTGAAAGATGTCGATGAAACTATAATGAAACATGAATTTATGAAACATTTAATTTTTAAGCTGGCTTATTTGTGTTTGTTCAGGTTTAAAGTAAAACATCAATTATATGGGACCAGTGCTCATAATGTAGATTTTGAATTTAAGGGAAGTACTCGAAACGGGCCGACCTGAATGGCCGAGGTGGTTAAGAGGAGTACCGACGCAGCGCTTCAGTCCGAAAGATTATGGGTTCGAGTCCCGCCTTGAGCAAGGTTGTTGATCCCTTGACTTAGTATGTGTTGTCGCGGAGGGCCTCGCGTTCTGCTGACCCCAGATCAGAGGAGCCCGCAAGTGTGTTGGTCTAATGTATGGTCGATTATGCGTCACATTGGGACGTAAAGGGTAACCGGCTGTTGGCTGGATAAAAGAGAAAAAAATTCGAAACGGCTTGCCCAAAAAATTTCTTTACGCCAGAGAAGATATATTTGAACTTCCGGTATCTTAAAATACCAATACCAGTGAAATAAATGGCACTCACAACAACAGAAGGAACAACTTGTTCTTGGAGTTCATTTCTGCAACAGTCCGAAGTATAATGGGAAATAATCCATTGATCAATGACATTAAAAAAGATTCTTTATTCTTTTAAATTTAGTTAAATTGAAAGTAAATAAGTACAATGAGAAGGGATAATCTTCATATTCATAAATTTTAGGTGTATTATAATGTGAAATGAAGTGAACACAATCCTTTGGTTTTCTTGATTTTCATCATACTAATTAAGTGTTCAATGGTACAAGACCACCATGTACCTCTGAACAGTACTCCAGGGTTGATTTTTATTTAAAAAATGAAAAGTGTGTTTAATGACATTCATATAAAGGAAATTATCCGACGCTAATTCTTTTATATAATTATAAATTTTAACAACATTACAAATTTAAAATTATTTGTAGCTAAAAGAATTAAAAACTTCAAAGGTACAACAATCTCCCCTAAAATCATAATTCGGGTAATCTGAATGGTGATGCAAAAATGATGATAACGACAAATAAATTCGAGGAAACACTCGGCTCAGAGATAAAAGAGCAAAATAAATTGCTCAACAATTATCAACGAACTATAATTCATATTCGAGGAAACCATGCTAGCACTAAATGAGGATCTTATAAATAAGTGTAATGTACAATTTATCCAATAAAATCTTCTATTAGAGAAAACGATGCAATTTTTATTCATGATTAAGCCCCTTGTTCTGCCATATTTCAGAAGTAACAGAAAATGAGCGAAATTGTTCCTGCTATTGTTTTCCAGTGGCGACTGAAATGGACATAGAAAATTTGAAGCACTCTTTAATTTTCTGAGTGATATAAAACAAGCTTCCCGTATATGACTCAAAACGAGAGCACGCCCTCTTACTAATTCAAGGATATTTCATGTAACAATCTTATGGTATTGAATTCATCAAATACATAATTAATTACTTTTATAATAACATAATGTTTGTACTTCAGACGATTATTGCAGAAATAATGTAACTTCTGTAAAAATGAAAGCAATAGTAATAAATAGTGACGATGAGAGTCAATTAGCTACCTGATACAATTTTCGCAATTTTACAATCTGAAGATTATTTATGAATTAAGAAGCAATTGTTAATAAAACAATCTTAAGATATACATCATATTGAGTTCAAATACAGGTAAATACCTATCAAAATGAAGCAGCGGATGCCAGTTTAAACGTTTCACATAGTACGACACACCATGAAAGCTCGTTTGTTTAAGTGTTAGTTTCCGGAGAATTTCTTTAGGAGTGCAGTACAATGTTTCCCCGTCCCTATTGAACACACTAGTTTCAATTCAGATCACTGCGTGGTGTTCGAATATCATGATGCTCCTATAGTGACAATCACGTAAGTATATTTCTCTTATTCTGTTATGTATAAATATGAAATGTAACAAATGATAAGGAAAATCACTTTATTTACCTTAATAAATAATACTTTCCCACCAAATAAGTCAATACCTTAAATCGGGATGGCTTTGTGCCACTTTGGAAAGGTTTTAGCAAATAACTTGTTTATTTTTTACATAATGAATAAAGTTATAGCACTGTACGAAATTTAAATCATATTTTGTCTATTTTATATAGTGATAATTACTGAAAAAACGTCTTTGAATAAAATAATATTACTTAAACTTGGCATAAGGGCACCTCATAGGATGGGGTGATCTATGCCAATACGTTTATTGCTCGACGTTCAATGCTACGTGATGCATGACATATTTTCACTCCTTCTTCATGATTGCTTTTTATCAAGGAAAGAATTAAACTGCATCAAAAAGTTTATAACTTTATTTAATGAGTATTCTTTTAAATTAACTAACATGGCAGTCACTTGTCCAGGAAACGGCTCTCCTTCAGACTACTGTACTTCATACTTCTCCTACAGTTATGGATTGAAAAGATAGTTAATTGCAAGTGCCATTACAATAGGAATCATCACTCTACTAATTTCTTTTCCCCAAGAAATCCCAAACATTCCTTTTCCCCAAAAATGTATAATTTAACTAATTTAAAGAGAAGTGTCACAAACTTAAAAATATTGCTTTGAATATTCAAGTACTACTCAAAAGAACCCCTTCATTATACATCAGTTTCCATCACAACGGCAATTAATGGAAAATTAAGAACTAAAAAACAGGGAACACAGTAATGAGAATTCATTTCCTCAATGCTGTAATAAAGAACGTCACTCATCAGGTGCATTATATAGCCACCAGTGCCTCTGTAGTGACAACACAAATAGTTGTTTAAGGCAATAGTATGGATGAATAATGGTGGAGTTAATCTATGGCAATCATGAATGCTGTTATTTATTTATTTAAGGTCGCTGTTCAACAATTGGGTCATAAGCGACAGTATCAATTTAGAGTTTACATAAGTTTTACGATTATTTCATTACACAATAATATACAGTTCATACAATTTTTTTGGGTTTCATCATTGGGATCGACGCACATATTTATTTATTTAGAATACGATCCTTCGATATTCATAACACGTTTGAAGTGTTGTATTGGGGGAGATGTAGGTAAAGGATGGATTTATATTAAGGTGTCAATTTTTTAGATTTTTAAAAGTTGTAAGACTTTTGTACATTCTTCTGGGGAGGAGAAGGGATTAAATAAAGAATCTTTTAACTTTAAGCACTGTCTTATACGGGCTATTTCAGGGAAACTCTAGAAGAATATTATTTATTATTTCATTTTAATGGATCATTTCTTTCCCTTTAATAGAAAATAGGAATTAATATAGCTAAATTTGTGACAATAACTCTCAAGGATCTTCTCCCAAAGACTGTCATGGGTCAGGTATCCAGTGACCTACCACCATTCCGTAGCATTGTACAACACTTACTTTTAAATCTCGCGCCAATTTGTCTGGACGCAGCGCCCGCGAGCTCCAGTAAGCTCATTACTTTGCCCGCGACCTTGACATGCCTGTTCTATGATCCCAAGAGACCTCCCGACGTGTGTGGTAATGGAGTACGTGTGTGTGCGTGTTAAGGAGAGGAGTGGGCAAGAATGAGGAAGGAAAGATTGCACGCGGTTCCATTAGGTTCACATTCCCCTGGTATTGATCTGAGAAACCACGGAAAACCAGCAATCAGAGAATCCGTACGCTTGAATTATTCTCTAGACAGCGGCTAAATTCGATCTAGCTCTCAAGCCAGTGTCGAAAATCTCCCACGCGAACCCTAGGACCTCCTGGTCGGAGTCATTGTACCAGTGACAGTTGCTCTGAAAGGAAAAGAGCAGTCGAGGTAGGGAATGAAAACAAGCGTTAGTGTTTTGCATTAATGATTAAAACGAACAATAGCGATTTAATTTTATCTTGACATGATATTTAATTGGAATTAAAAATACAATTGAATACTATGAAAAACAAATTCTCTTTAGAAGAATGTTTCGCTAGAATATGGGCGCGTCTCGTTTCCCAGTAGGTTATGAGACACTGGAAAATATATCGAGTGGAAACAAGAGACACTGGAGTATCTTCAGCGAAAACCATACTGCAATAGGGCCGTTGCCGTTTCCAGACGCGACAGAAATACATACAATGTACCGGCGCGTGCGCAGAGAACTCTGCGCGTCAGGCGTTATGCCTTTTTTATGGAAAACGAAATTATGATAATTAAGAATGTAGGAAGTACTACACAATAAGTACTACTCTAAGGAATCTCAGAATGAAACAGAATGTTACGTAAACCAGAAATAAACAATTAAATGTTCAGTGATTTTCAGAAAATACTTCCAAAAGATAAGATATATATTGTTTTTATTAACTACCTTTTATTTATTTTGTTTTCCATTCCTCTTCGTCCGAACTCCCCTCTTCTAGGCCGAATTTTAATTTTTAAAAAACGTATTTCTGTGTAACAGTTACACCCAAGCTAATAAATTTTGATATGGTATTAGTTTGCTGGAAAGGCACTTTGGGCCGCTCTCGCTTTCTATACAAAGCGTCTGTGATATCTGTCACAGGCTTGGACCCGTCGCCATTTCCTGATCTTTTTACCCAAAAAAATTTTTTTTCTAATTTTGTTTGTATTCATAATTTGCGTCATTTTAATGTCACTCTATAATAAACATTTACTTTGGATCTTGGAAAATGGTGGCATTGGTTAAATCGTTCATTTTCACCACATATCAATGTTATTTGTCAATCTTACCCGTGTTTAGGTTAATTTCTTTGTTTAAAAAACTGAAAATGGGCCGAAAATCAGTGCGAAGTGGCAGATTGTTGGTATGTGGAAGAGTGAAAAGAGCTATAGACAGATTGCAGAAAATTTGGGGTGTCAGAAACCTGCATGGAACAGACACTACAAAAATTTAAAGCAAATGCCACTGTTCTTGGCGCTTCCCATAAAGGTAGGGCTAGGCTATCCTCATTAAGACATAAGCAAAAAATCATAGAGATAGTGTATTATACGCACATGTTTTCTCAAACCCTCATTTTCTAGATACGAGAGGAATGGAGGGTTTGATTCATTTGTCGATAAGACTATTATATCAAATTTCTAACTCGTTCTTTGCATGAAAAATAATTCTGATAAAAATGTCTACTTCATCGGAAAGAATATTTCTCATATCAGATTTTGTCAACAACGCTGGCTGTTATAATTTATTCTGAATTCAACTAATGTTGGTGAAGGAGTAGGGTGTAGGTTATCCGGGGCTCAAGAAACCGTCCTCGTATTATACCTGAACTTTTAGAGAAAGTGAAGGTTATTTAGACATTAACATCAGCTGTAAAACCTTCGATCGTCGTCTAAGAGACGCTGGGTGATGTCTTCTTAAGTAGTCTTGCGTAAGCCTTTGCTTACCGAGCAGAAAGAAAAGGCGAATATTATTGTGTTACGAAAGGCGCAATTCGTTCAAAGAAACCTGGCAGAGATGTTTTTCTTTTATAAAAGCAGATTCCAGCTCTAACAAAGTCTGCAACTGAATGTTATAGGCGCAATCGAGCAAAAAAGTTTCTGCCATCTTCCATTCCGTTCAAGATGGAGGTGGCCCAGTAATGGTTTGGGAGTTCATAACCAATGAAGGATCTGGAGAACTGTACATTATTGATGGATCAGGGAATAGCCAGAGACATGTGCATATATTAGAGTATGAAATGGTTCCTTCAGTGATTCAGTGTCTAACTACACAACGCCAGATCGTGAGAAGGCGGTCAGAAGAGCCACGGGAGTGCATATTTATCACTGAATGTTCGATGGTTATTTTCGATGTTTTGTGAAAATTTAAAATAAATGTTCTTACAAAAAACTCAATATTTTGTGTTTTTTTCATAATGTCCTTAAACTTTTGACAACACGTACACTTTGTGACAACAAACAAAACATATTCATAGAATTACGATCTATGTTACCAGTCTTCTAGTACATGTATCAGAGGTAGTAACATGTGGCGTTTCTGCTTGACATGTAAAACTTATAAATCGTAACACAGATCTTTATTAAACCCAACGTTTCAATTATAAAAAATTAAATTATTCCTTAATGAATACTTTATTTTAAATATATGGTTTAAAATAATTAAATTAACCCGACAGACATGTTATCGAACACTGAAGTTTCGTGGATCCGGGGGTCTTAGTTTCGAGGTCAGCTAAAAAGCTTTATTGAAACCGCCCACTGCCTGAATGGGAATTTATCGACTTAGGTGGCTCAGGGCATCAATACATGATATTGTGGTGCCTCTAACCGGGAGGTTCTAGAGTTCCAACTCCACTGTGGCAGAATTTTCGACACTAGCTACATAGCTGTATTAAATTCAACCGCGGTCTGTGGAATTCTAGCGGCCAATTGCTTTGATTGGAAGTTTTCCGTGGTTTCACCGATCAACACGAGGCGAATGTCGAAGCAAAATCCTAACAAACGGGCCACGGACTGCGTGCTATTTCCTTTCTCTTCTTTGTCCTACCCTCACCTCTTACATACACACACTCTCAGATACACTATATTACCATAATAGTCGGAAGCTTAGAGCGTATCCCGCCTGGGGTGGTGCCCCGCTGGTGGGAGATACCTGGTTAGGAAAACAACCCGCATGGCGACGGATTGGTCGGTGCCCGATCTCGCCATCCAACGGAGGAAGATCACCGCCACCTCTCGCAGTAAAACATGCACTACACTTAATGGACCAATGACCTTAGCAGTTGACGCGCCCAGAATGACTAATCAATCAATCTGAATGGGAATTCTAAATAGCCGTCTGCGCTTGCCCACCATTTCCGTGGCTTTCATCGGTCAAGTCAAAAGAAGCCGGAGAAGAACTTTAAACAACGGACTATACGCAATGCTTCCTTTTGGTTTGCCCCACTCTCACCCTCCGTCCTCTCGGTCGGACAACGAAGGGGATTGATTCCCCTCCCTCATAATATAATACTGTACTTGATTCAGAACGCATCTGTCCGTAGCGTATTCGTGACACATAACCGTTTGAATTTTCTTCCAAAACTGTTTTTAACTGCCGTATGCTTGTATGCAAATCAGAGGAAGAAACCGGTTTAAAAAAACAATGATTTTTCACTCAGGCATTTTCGCTTAAAACTGTCGGAACAAATGCAGCTAACTTTGACTCCTTTTTGTAGAAAACCAATCGCTTTGGAGAACTCTTGCCATGAAATTGAGCAACGTATGTAACAACAATTTCACGTT
This sequence comes from Teleogryllus oceanicus, assembly GCA_964035755.1. NCBI lineage: Eukaryota > Metazoa > Arthropoda > Insecta > Orthoptera > Gryllidae > Teleogryllus > Teleogryllus oceanicus. Next base: position 103,479,587 of record CAXIVR010000009.1, read on the forward strand.
AAACGCTGCAAACGTGCTAACAAATAGCTCGAACAACTCTCTTGGGCTCACTTCGTGCAGCAAAATTAATTCGGGTGCTAAGGCCGGACAATGAGGTGGTCCGCCATTGCCCTTGACAGAGTTTTCGAAAGTCCGGCGATACCTTCGTAAAGAAATTAAATAAATGTACTTTCTCGTATTCCTTGCTTAGTTGTGTAATGCTGTAAAAAATCCATGTCGAAATTTTGACGAATGACGTTTTAGGGAGCATTGATACCAAAAAGCTTCCTCTCCGTCCGTCAATGAACATCAGTGGGGCATAAGTATATTCATCAAAATTAATATTCCGCGATCCATCTGATGTCTCGTCACATCCAATTGAATCTTTCAATTTTTGGGAAAACTACAATATTTTCCAAACTTTTTTCTTTACTTTTTATATAATACATAAATAGATAAGTAAAATGGTATGAGATAAATGGTATTCATCCAATTTCCAGCAAAATTTCTGAAAAATGCAAAAGTTTAAGTTTTTGGAGTCCCGTCATACACCTACATTTTCGATGTTAGGTATTATCTCTCAATGAAGTGTGTTGAATTTGATCTTTAAGTAATGTCTTTTTTTTTTAAATTAGTAGTTTTCACGTAATTTTCAGTGAAATCATGACCATATGTGTAAACAATATTTTCTAAAAAACGTTCGAATATAGCACAGTTTTTTTCATTATATGGCATTGTTCCGATTTTCATTAAATCCTCTAGAAAATTACAAACGTTCAATTACTTTTAAACATATACTACATCTTCAATATTAATGTTAGATATTTCTTTTTAATGCAACATATTCCTCAATATTAGATATTTAAATTATTTTGTGTAAACTTTTGTCAAAATATTGGTTTCTGCGTAACTTTGAGAGACATGTCGTTCCATATTTGCAAGTAATGCTTGAAAAGTAAGATGGACTGTGCAATATATATGTTCCCTTAATAATACTAGAAGAATGTGTTGTTGTAGAACCACTAGTGTCAGTTGCTTTAGAAATCCTTACAGACTTCGAATTATGTACAAATTGCTAGAATTAAATATTTTATAGCAGTTGGTGAAAGAGATGTTATCAAATGAAACAGTTTATTAAGAGTTGGTCAAAGGAAATTCGTACGTCATAATTTTTGACACCTCTACCCAGGAGTGCACTACCTTTAAAAATATACTTTCATCACATGACTTCCTGAAAATTTGAGAATACGTGAAAGAGCTCGACAAAAGAAATGAAAATGTTATTTGCTGCCCAGAGAAGCGACTTGCGCGATTGAAATTGTATTAGGAATTGAACGAGGTAAGTTCAGGGAACTGTCATGGTGTTCAGAGGACAGCATGTGTTATCTCGCATAATTTGCAACTTTTGGAATTTTCGAAAATGCAGTTTTCATTCATAGTTTACGTAAATGAGACCTGCGCCATTTTTAAGCGCCCTTTATTCAATCAAAGAAAAAATATAAAGAAAAATTTGGAGCCCTTTTTGAGAAAATAGTTGTTTAAAAATACCTATATTTTACCCAAAATTTCACGCAATTTCAATTTCACGCAAAAACTACTGACTTTTTCAAATATTGTATATGACCTTATTTAAAGATTTATAGGAAGAAATGTTTCTTAATGAAATATCATTAAGAAACATTTCTGGCCGTAATAGTAGAAAGACGACGAAAAATGTTGAACGTTTGCAACTTTCAAAAACTTAGATTTCAACGAAATCGAGACCACCACTTTTTAAGCATCTTTTGCTCCTTCCAAGGAAAAGATTTAATAAAAAATGTGAAGGCTTTTTAAGAAAATTTTGAAAATGTTGAGGCGTCCTGCCATCGCCCAAAAATCAAAATATCCATTCAAACTCTTAGGGTTTCGTGTTCGTCCAGAGATTTTGGAGAATCGAATATCAATTTTGGAGAAAATCGTGTGAACGGTTTAGGCGCTAATATTGACCTCAGACTTACAGACGTTTTGCCGTCAAGCAAATTTTCGGTAATAAAGAGCCACAAATGTGAATTGTCAGTAGACAGCATGGTTAGAGGATGTAATTTACAGTTGATCAATTTACATTTGGGTCCTTCCCACAATACGAGTCGAAAAATCGCCGATCGATTTTGCTTCATCGCCACATTACAATAATTTCTCATTACTACATAAGTATGTAGAAAGACGAGAAAGTAAAAGTATATAGATATCTATACGATTACGATAGTAGAGCGGAGAAAGAATAAGAGACAAACGGTAAAATAAGAAGGAAATAGGGAAGAGATACCTGTGAGTGAGAGGGGGAGGGGGAAAAAGAGCAGAGGAAAATACTAAAAAGATTCTCTTTTGACAAATGAAAAGTAAGAAGGGATGGGAGGAATGGAGATGCGATATTTAAGTGAGATTAAAGGAAAATTGGGAAGAAAGTAAAGTAAGTGAACGAGCAAAGGCGTGAAAGAGGAGTAAAGCAGATCGTGTAGTGCTAGAATAAGAGTTAAAACGATAAAGATGGAAAGGGAGAGTGTTAGAAATGGAAGACAGAAAGAGAAGTAGATGAGAAAGAAAGAAAAAAAAAAAAAAGATAAGACAGAACATAGGGAGTTAGAAACTGAAGGGAGAAAAGGGGTAGGGAGAGATGAAAGGAAAACAGGATAACGAGTGACAGAATTATGAAAAAGAGGAGGATAGCAAAATGGTGGGAGATGGCAGGTAGAAAGGAAAGAATAACATTAGGATAAAGGAAAGCGAGAAAGAGATAGAGAGTGAGGAATGAAGGGAGTAAGAGGACAGCGTGGGAGAGATGACGCCATGGCGAGGGCGACTGCTCGAAGTACATCGACACCCACGTCACAGCTGCTCTTAACGTGCCGTTTTAATCTCAACTTCCAAGTTTTAGACTTCGTCACAGACGCCTGACGACCTCCCCGCGAAATTAAACGCCAGCCGAAGGGTACAAAGAACTGCCCATTTTTCAGGCTGACACGTCTCCCCGCAGTTGGTGCGCTTTGACCACAGAACCTTCCACGACTTTTTGATCTTTTTTACTTTCGTAATAATTAAATGAAAACTTAAGAGTCAGTATGTGTTCGTTCGTGAATTATATAATGTGTTGTTCTACAAACTTTGGTGCTATCAAACTTCGAAAGAAGTGCAAATTAATGAACAAACCAAATGAAAAGAATGTTTCAGAATGAGCAAGAATGTTTCAGAAGCAAAACATTTTTTTTCTGAGTGAGAAAACTTAATTACACCCTAGAGATGTCTCCCAAACTCTAATAAATTACTACTCATTTCATGCCCAGAGTATTCCACTCTGTAAGGGTTATTTAACTCATTACATTTATCTTATATATCTGCCACAAGAAAGTGATTTTCCTGAAAGAGGAAAAACGTATACGATTCACAAGAACAGACTACCTCAGAATGAATGTTACAAACTTCTTCGGCATGTACGGAGGTCAAAGGCAAAAGCACTCAATATACATACACAATCTCTTTGCGCCTGAAAGTGACCTGCTAAACACCAGTGCTTGATAAATTGCCTACCAATCAATGGAAATTCATAAATGGAACTTCCTTAAATGAACCTTCGTCCCACATGTTTATTGGCAAAAAATTATTCTCTTCGATCGCTCTACATGTCCCACCTAACATTCATTCGTTGACATTCTGTTCAATGCGCTGTAGGTACTTACTGTCTAACACTTTTGCCGATTAAATATTTCAGTAATTTTGAACATTTTATTAATTGTTTATCAAATTAATATGCATCCCTATTCTATCAATAAAATTAATATAACACTAGCGGAAACTATTGCTAAAGAAAATATAATGTACATAACTTGAACATTTCTACGTGTACAGATTTGTAATAAAATTAGCATTATCTGCTTGAAAATGCGAGTAATTAAAATGCATTCATTAGCTTTCAAAAGAATTAAAATTGCACTTGTGCAGATGGCAGGTGGAGAGGTCGAAGGAAGCAGTTTCTGTTAACGAACTCTTGGTCCAAGAGCCCGAAGCTCGGCTCTTGATTGGTTTTTCTAACGAGGCATCTGAGGGTAGGATCTCCAAGATGGAATACGGCACGGCTCTTCGCGTCTTTCTCGGTCGTGCCGCTAGAGTCGCTTGATCTGCAGCACTGCTTCATAAGGTCGCGATCATGCGACATCTTGCGGCAGGACCGAGAAGGACGCAAAAAGTTGTGCCTAGTCCATCTTGGAGATACTACTCTCAGATGCCACGTTAGAAAAAGCCAAGTATACGACCGCTTGCGGGGATACATGAGGATCGTCTCCGTCCGCCGGATCTCACGTTCTATTGTGTACTGGAACTCCAACACCTCCCGCGATATAACATGTACTACTCTTACGAGACTAATGACCGTATCAGTTTACAGGCCTGAAAACCCAATCAATCAGTCAATCGGTGCTATCAGACTGTGTGAGAAACCCGTCTATTGCCCCGCAGGATCGGCATACCAACGCGCACCGGAGTCGTGCGGGTAGCCACCATTTCAGGCTGACAAAGGATTCACGAGGAAAACTAACTTTTTCATTACGCCTGTTGGATTTGAGAAAATTTTCGGAAACACTCTACATCTATGTCACATTAGAACTACAAAAATTATGCACTAATGCACACTTGTTGTTTTGTAGATGTGAACAAAAGTAATTGTTTTTTCGACAATAGTACAAGCTGATAACAATATTTATTTTCTAGACCATCCATTAATTTACAAGATATGCCCAACAACTCCCACGCAAGATATCAATTTCATTTTATGTTATTTTCTATTTACTTACTTCGGCCCTCCAACTTAAGACGTGTAATGTGGAGAACGCGCGAATAAGATAGATGTGAACCAATTTACCACTCCACTTTCGCAGTGGGTATTAGTTAACTGACTGCCCGCAAAGTTAAATACCTTTTGGATTTTTTAAATTTTATAAAAGGCTAAACATAGAGATCTATTATTTTCGTTACATACAGAAAAAATATGTAGTGAGATTTATTTTTAATGCAAAAAATAGTACAATTTTCGCAAAGCAAACCTAAAATACAATTTTGAAAGCACCACTCTCACTTGAAGTGAGGAGTGAAAGCAGTGCTTCTGTAGAGGGCGTCCTGGGAGCTGAATCGGGCTCTGCTCACACTGAAGAGAAATGGAAGGCGCGCATAGCAATTTGCTTTGGTGGGGGGGTGGTGAAGGCGGGGCGGGGAGGGCGAGATCAATACGTGAGGGCAGCGGAGCAACAGGTTGGCTGACCGCGCGCTCACCGCCGCTTCACGCGTCAAGGAGCAAGCGGGACACGTGGCCCGCGACGGCGCGCACCCGCTCCGACCCGCGAACGTCCAAATCCCAACTCGATGCGCGCTCTTCACCCTCGTTAGACAGCTAGGGCGACTTCAGCCGTTGGCTGCAGGAGAAGTCTCGCGCCCGGCTGGTCTGATCGGTCGTTTCTCGTGGTTTCTCCGATCAACACTGGGCGAATGCCACAGCGCTACCCTAACAAACTGGCCACGGACTGTGCGCGATCTTTCCTTTCCATTCCTTGTCCTATCCTACCCCTTACTCATACACTTATAAGCACTTCACTACCACACATGTCGAGTGACCAGTCAAAAGCCTAGAGCTTGTCCCGGCTGGGGCGGTGTTCCGTTGATGGGAGATACCTAGTTGAGGAAAAAGGTCAGCGCCAGATCTCACCATCCAGCGGGGGAAGATCGCCGCCTCCTCCCGAGGGAAAGCATGCTCCACACCTACAGAACTGACATTCTCAGTTGAGGAAAACACGGAACAATCAATGTACTCTAGGCTTCTCCTGCGCGCGCCAACACTTTTCGATATTTGTACAATTTTCATCTTTTGAAGATGAGATACACAACTCTGCCACCGTTGTTCAAAAAGTGAGCAACAATTTCACCTCCCCTACAATTTATCGTCAAGGAAGAGCAGTAGGAATTAATTAAATGTACGTTAGAATGTGTATGTCTCTAGCCTTCATGCTTCACACAAATCTAGTTTTACATCATGAAAGGATAGAGGAAGACGCTCTACGAAAAGTTGCATTCGAACCGAATAGTGAAAATTAAGATCTCTTTATCGTTTCATTTAATTATCAAAACATCGCGTTATTTAACCAGGAGAGTAATTATGGTCACCTTTTTAGAAGCGGTACAGAACCTTTACAAATTGAAAGGATGTGTATTTGTGTATACAGATTCAGAGTTGAATTCAATTTCATAAAAACATGTATATATAAATTTCATCGAAACTAACAAATCTTAAACAAATCAAATGCCATTAGAAGTTGGCACCAAAATAATTCGACAGGGTAAACGGCGTAGCCCGATGAAATATTTGCTTCCTTAAATAAGGAAGCAAATATTTCAACGGGCCACGCCGCTTACATCTTCATTTCTGGTAGATCGGCGCCGGATCTCGCCATTCACCGGGGGTAGAACACCGCCACCTCCCGAGAAAAAAGCATACACTACTCTTACGGGACTAGTGCTCCTAGTAGTTGACGCGCCTGAAATTACTAACAATCAATCAATAATCCTACCTCCGTCAGGACTCGAACCTAGGATCTCCCAGTTAGAGGCACTGCAGTGACATCAGTTGATGTCCTGAGCCACCTCTCCCGGTCAAGCTCTCTAGGGCTTCCTCAAGGATTTCGTTCATATTTTCATTTGTATTCTTCGTTTTTTTTTTCTCCATATTAGATGTCTTTTCTATATTTCCCTAGGATTTCCTCAATTCTAATAAGTACACAGACCAAATAATGTTCTTTTCCCTGATGATACCAATGAAATTTTTGGATGAAGTGTTAACTTTCCATTTATTTTAATCATTTTTGTCTGGTTTTTAATGCTCCTTTTTTTAATATTAAAAAATGATCTGTGTATTTGGTACACCAGGTTAAAACAATAAAAATATTTTATGGTAGGTATTGCGATCTTTGTGATTTTTTATATTTTTTTCTGATGCAAGAAAACTTCGTTATATAATGAATAGTCTAAATCAATATTTTTATTTACAAATCTATTTGTATTTCTTTCAAAGGAATAAGTGAAAATGATTTTCCCTTTTGAAATGAAAGACGCAAATAAAGTAATGTCCTTCAAACTTGCAGAATTTTCTACTTGAGCCTATATTATTTGCCATCAAACTATTTTGTTTTTGATTCATAGTCCCAGTCTTCCTGTTTCGTTATTTTAGTCTTCCTACAGCTAATCCCTACTCAACATGTCCCTCTTTCAATATACTATAATAGTTTTGGTCTTTGATTCTTAAAGACAGAACATTTTTCATAATAATATTTCTTAATAGTAGAAAGATGGATCTTTTTTTAAACTATTGGACCAAATAGGATCAATCAATACAGAAATCAGGAATTATGATGTATAATTCATATAAGACATATACATTTATCTATTGCTTTACGTTTAATGTATGTTTAATGTATTCCTTTGTTTTGTATACTACTCAAAAATGTTATGTTTATTGCCAACCGATTGTCAAATGCTTTACTTATCAAATGCTTTTGAAAAGGCACATGCTAAATGTGCGAAACGTAAAGCAATAGATAAATGTATATGTCTTATATGAATTATACATCATAATTCCTGATTTCTGTATTGATTGATCCTATTTGGTCCAATAGATTAAAAAAAGATCCATCTTTCTACTATATAAAACAGGATCAACAGGAATAATTCAACCATTCTTATAATATTTCTTAATATTAAACAATGGTTAGTTATAAACAGAAGAATATGTTGTTCTTGAACACAAGTCACACTAAAACCCATCTTGATAAATACTCTATGAAATTATGTATTATGTAATAAATATTAGTTCGAAAAATATTCTGTCTTTCGGAATCAAAGAACCAAAAATGTATTATGTAATTAATATTAATATGAAAAATGTTCTGTCTTTAAGAACCAAAGACTAAAAATATTATACTATATTGAAGAAATACAGACAAAAAAATTATAATTTTAATGTCCCTCTCTCCTACCTTCCCCACCCCTCTCCCCGCACTTCCATCAACCCGCTCTCTGCCACTGACCTTTATTTCCAAGTGACCCCCGAAGCAGAAGGACAGAGCCGCGTGCAGTCGGCCGTACCGCCCGCCCTCCTCCGGCCCGGGCCCCGCTAGGGCTCGGGCGCCGGATCCCCGGAGCGGTTGGTTTAGGCACGCATGATACAGCGCTTCCCTTTGAACGCAACTACAACTCGGCTCGTGAACAAATGTCTAGCATAGGCAAAACAGAAGTGACAGAAGGGTGGCGGATCTAGGAGGACCACGCCCATGCCCCCCTCCCCCGGTTCGATAATTTTTATGAAATTTTACTCAATTTATTCAAAACAACTGACGCGTGTTGGTTGCATCACATTTCAAAGGAGTATGACCATTAAACTTTAACAGTTGTCATTTTTTTAAGAAATTAAGTTTACAATCAGTCTGAGTTCTATCATTTTTCTTCAAGAAATTTGTGGGAGTGTTCTTTTACTTGGATTACTCCAACAAATTTTAGAATTAATATTTCCTTGATACGCCCCTGTTATAGAGTGGCATTTTTACATTTATTTCTCTCCATTGTTTTCAACGACATTTTGAATAAGAACAAGCTTAAACAATTCAATTAGGATATACATATATACGACTTGACATAATAATATCAATTTAAGAATCATTACACTTCTAATAAATACATTTATTTTTACTTTCTCCCTACAAAGAAGAGAGAAAATTATGTAATACTGCGCGAAAAAAAGAGGCGAATTTTTTGTCAGAAAAACTCGTATTACAGAGCCCTGGCAACAAAAAATAGAATAAATCCAGTTGCCAGAGGTGTAGCCAGAATCCCTGTTTTGTGGGTCGTTGTTACCGAAACATCGAATGACGGCAAAACGTCTGTCTGTTCGTCTGTATGTGAACAACGCTAGCGGCTAAACCGTTCAGCTAATTTTCTCCAAAACTGATATTCCTCAATCAATCTGACTGATGTCGTGGTCACTTATATTTGAAACTGATATTTTAATTTTAGGGGTGTCTTTCCATGAAGACCCTGGGACATTTTCAAAATTTTTCAAAAACATGGCTCCATCGTTTTTTATCAAATTTCGTTGTTGGATAGTGTGAAGGACGTTTATGAGAATGGTGTAGGTCTCGTGTTCGTTGTAAACCCTGATTTTTCGAAAATTGCAAAACTTTTTTCCGAGTTTCCCTACAACTAAAACATTAAAGGTAAAGATTTTTCCCTTAATGAAATATGTTTTCTAAATGTACATTTTAAAATAAGGTCAAGTACAATTTTTCGAAAACTTGAGTACCCTTCGCGTAATTTTGCGTGAAAATACGGAGGAGAAAGTACGTGTTGTTTTAGCACCACTAGTTTCAGCGAAGTAGCAAAACCCTTGTGCTCGGCGAAAGGTGCACTGTCACTAAATGGACACGATCGCAGGAGAGAGACCAAGCTGATACTCCTACAAATAATACGCAATGAAAAGATGATGGATTTGAGCGGTTTTTAAGACGCCATTAACACAAATTCCGCCAATGTGCCATTATGAATAAGTAATTACGTAGCAATGCATCAAAAATATTTAAGATAGAAAATGTGAAATGTTGTAGGTTGTGTTATAAAAAATCTCATTATGATATCCAGATATTCTAGAATATACAGCAACGATTAATTAGTACTGGCTCCAAATATTTACTATACTATAAACCTCTTTGAGGTGAATTTCAATTTCTATCAGAATTTGTGCAATGTCTCTCTCAATGTATTGAAAAGGAGAAAGTAGAAGTTTGAAATGTTAAACAATATACCGTAACGTCTCGACGGCGAGTAATTAACTTTGAAAGTATATACAACACGATGGTACTAATCGACAAAATTGTAGTTAATAGATGAAGCCGCAATTTGTGGTTCTTTTTGCCAACAAATCGAGAACGTGTGTGTAAATTTTATTCTGAAGAATACTTCAAAAGTACATCGTGTTTGAAACAACCCAGTAATTCAACACGTTTTAACCATGAACATGCCATGACCAATGAACACGCATATACAGGTAAAATGTGTTTTCAAAAATCTTCAGGTAAAATGGGTTAAATTATGAAATAATTAAGTGAATTGTTACTACTTTTTACCAAAGTTTAGACAAAGATATCAATAATTCATTGTAGGCCCAGTTAGACTCATTTATTTTTTATCAGCAAATCTTTTTTCTTCTTCTTCTTCTTCTTCTTCAACATCAAGGATTAGGCCTGTAGGACTGTTCCGTCCTCTTCAACGTTGGCATCATCAATCCACCGAGTATTTGGCCTTCCAACTCTTCTTCTGCCAGTCGGTACATAATTTATTATTTGTTTAGGGAGCTGGCTTCGTTCATTCATATAATATGGGCATACCAATTTTGTTTTTGTTTTTCAACTCTTTCTAAGTGGTTAAAAATATTTAGTTTATGTCTTATATCCATATTTTTCTTATGATCTAATAAAGAATAGTTTGCAACACTTCGCAGGAACTACACTTCGCTTGTTTGAATTTTCCTTATTGATGATCTCTTTAACGTCCAATTTTCGCATCCATAGGTTAATATTGGAACGGCAAATGTTTTATAAAATTTTAACTAAGCGTCTCTTCGGGTTTTATTTTTTAATGTTATTCTTATTGTTCCAAACATTCTCTGGAATCTACTCAGTTTCACATCAAGATCGCTTTCTATTAGATACGACACACTGCAGCCAAAGTAATAAAAGGTGCAAATTGTTCTCAACTTTTATTATTTAGAACAATTTTGCATCTGACATGTTCTGAACAACAAATGCCATGGTTTTAGATTTGGAAACAGATATCTTAAAATGATATTGCTCCATTACTTTTTTTAATTTGTAAGCCGTTATTAGTAAGTCATTTTCAAATTCTGCAACGAGTAGTTGATTATCTGCAAATAGGCTTGAAGGGCATATTACCTATATTTATTCCAGGTGGTGATGATGATTGCCATTCTCCTATAGCCGAATTAATGTATATATTAAACAATGCCGGTGGTAATGGACAACCTTGTTTACACCTTGACTGACAAAGGATGAATTGCTGTACTTGTCATTTATTTATATTACGATCTTTGTGATTTATAAAGATTTCGTATGGTTTTAATGAGATGACTAGGGTAGCCTTTGGCATACATTATATCCCACAGGTTTTCTCTGTAAATGGAATCAAATGCTTTTTCGTAATCCACGAAGAGGATGAATGTTGGGAGATTGAATTCTCTTCTTCTTTTTTTGATAATTTGCTGTAAGATGTAAACACAGTTTACATCTTCCTTTAGATCGTTTACTCGCAAGATTTTTACTTCTTTCCGTCTTTAGGAAGTTATGCAATTATCTATATTTACTATTTTTATTATTTATTTAAATAATTTAAATTTAATTAATTAAATTTCCTTTTTTTTTTTTTTATTTTATATATATATATATATATATATATATATATATATAAACTTCATTAATATAATTATTGTTGTGTTAATGTACAGAAAAATAAAATATTGCTTGGAAATATTAGAAATTGTCTCAATTTCCGAGATATTTGAATTATTCATTTTTCTTTGCCAATTATCTCCGTTACCTTCTTCCATGAGTTTCTAATTTTGAAGCGGTGGTAATTTAACTACTCATCAACGTAAACGTTGTTCAATAACTCTTTTTCCATTTAAATATTTCCAAACATTTTCAAAACGATAGAGATAACCTTTAAATATTGACAGAAGACTTTTGTAATTTTCGAGATTATAAAGTTTTTAATAAACATGATGGAATATTATTAAGCAAACAATGCCATTTTATTAAGTTATCATTGCTCTATTTAAGCCAAAGCTTTAAAGAAAAAATATGGAACCGTTCCTAAGAAAATCTTGTTTACGTCTTTTTAATTGTCCCTATTTCACTTAAAATTGCGCAAACACTACTCATATTTTGAAACAACTGTTCATGACTGTATTGAAGTATCTTATTTTGAAGAATTGATTTCATTTGGTAGAAATGTTCTATAATGTTGTGGGAATGAGTCCAAAAATTTTTCAACTTGCCCGATATTGAAAAATTCCGAGATTTCAACAAAAATCAGTCCTGCCTAATACTATTAGAATATTGTTTTCTTCGTGCAAAGTTTTAAAGAAAAAATTAAACAATTTTTTACTTCGAACATGTCATTGGGACTACATGAAAAGTACCCTCGAAAATTAAAATACCGCTTCAAACTTCAAATTCAAGGAGCCGCGACATCAACCAGATCAAACAGAGAATCAATTCTGGTGAAAATTTAGTGAACGGTTCTTGTGTTATTGCAGACAGTGGGACAGACATTTTGAAGGGGAAACTTTTCAGCCAAAAGGGCCACAACACATGTATTTTCGACTAAATTCCATCATCAGTGTTTTGCTACATTATAAAACTTTCTCTATACTCCAGTTACGAGAAAATGAAAAGAATAGCATGAAAACTAGTGGTGTTACAAGAGTACACATTTTCTCGCATTATTTGTAACTTTTGCAATTTTCGAAAATTCAAAGAGTTCAACGAAAATCGTACATGTGCCATTTTTATAAGCATAGTTTTCCCTATCTATCCGAGGAAAAGGAAAGAAAAAATTTGGAGCTGTTTTTGACAAAATTTTGTTTTTCAAATTGTCATTATTTCACGGATTTTAAAGTATCGAAAACTACTCATATTTCGAAAAAAATGTACATGGCCTTATTTAAAGATCTAATTTTGAAGGATACATTTCATTCAGAAGGAAAAAACTTTAAATATTGTAGTTGCACGAAGAAACTGGAAAATGTTTAAATTTCTTCAGTTGATTTTTAAACTTCTGCAAGATTCAAAAATTCAGAGGTCAATGAAAATTAGACATTTCTTATAAGCATACTTTGCCCTATCAGAAAAAAACAAGGAAAAATGGAGTCATTTTTGAGAAAATTTTCAAAATGTTCTTGATATTTCATGTAAAGTACACCCAAAAAGAAAAGTATCCATTCAAGGACCACGACACCAGCCAGGTCGATCGAGGTATATTAATTTCGAAGAAAATCCTACCTACGTTTTAGCCGCTTGCGTTGTTCACGGACAGAGTCGTTTTGGCGTAAACCAGTTTTTCAGTATCAAAGTCCCACAAAAAAATTGGATTCTTTCTCGACGAGTTAGAGAAAGTACTTCATATATGAACTAGAATTATCCATTTCTATATCACGGTTCTGCAATTCGAATTTTTCTGTCGAAAATCGCCGTCATTCGCAGCACCATTACGTAACTTTCTCTATATACGTAAGTAGTACGCGTGAAAGTATAGTAGACGCGGCACGCTAAACTAGTTATTGAATATCTACATAAATCGACAGACAGTGTGCACACCGAAACAGAGAGGGTGAAACGGAATCTAAAATTTAAAAATAAAATAAATCAATAAATAAATTTGTATTGGAAGCGAACTTTGGTCGGTTTCTATCTATCTATCTATCTATAATCTATCTATCTATCTATCTATCTATTATCTATTATTATTATATATATATATTATATATATATATATATATATATACACACACCTACCTACCTATCATCTATCTATCTATCTATTCGTTTCATAGGAGTAATATAGTCGGTGCGTGAGTAATTTAATGTTATATAGAAGACAGCACAAAGAACATAAAATGGGTTTTGAAAGCCTGTTGAAGAGGCAGTTTCCGAGTAGTGCACGATGGAATGCGCGGGAGAACTTTTAATTGCAATTTTCAAAAAATGACATATTTAAAAAAAACTGTGAGTGCATTATACCAGAAGGGTGTACAAAAACCGTTTGTTTGACATCATTGTTATACAATTTTTAGGTGCTGAGAAAAGAGAATGTTGACATCAGAATTGATCATATAACGTAGATTATCGCTTCTAACACATTGAGCGGTTCAAGAACGTAACCACTCACGTGACAACCCCTATCACGTTTCCTCCACTCCCGTCACCGAGGAGTATCCGAAATAGTCGGTAACCAATGACCACGCGCGAAGGGGTAACCGCAATGTCGAAGGGAAACGTATGATGGACAGTCGTGCGCTACGACGCTTTGGGAATGCTCCTGCCTGCTTCGCCGACGAAATGGTGCTGTCCGGCTGTTCGAGCTTCGCGTGGGACTGGCGCGGAGCCTGGAGCGGTGCGAGGAAGGTCTGTTGTGGGGAATCGCTGGGCAGGGCCGCTGCAGTCTTTGTGGTCTCTCGTGGTGTATTACAAGTACACCGAGGCTACGCTGAGCTCCACGTTCCCCTCCCTTCGGCTACACCTAGCGCGCGCGTTGACGTCGAGGCAGGAGCTGGTCAGAAGATTGCTTTAAAGAAACTGTTAAGAAACATCAGTACCACAGCTCGTTACAATTAACTTAGGTTACGGATTGTGGATAGTTTAATTCTTACAATACATACCATTGTCCACAATTTTAAAATATTATTCATTAGCATCTAAAAATGTTGTGAATTCTGAATTTGAAGAATTGACCGCCTCCTTCCTCGCAAGCAATTTAATGTTATTTGGGTGGAATGTATAGACACCGCCCCGCTCATTTAGTAATAACGGGGCTTCCTGTGTCATATTAGTCAATACATGTATATTATATTTCGTAGGATAATCCCAAACATCCCCGTTGCGGAGATCGTCAATACGTGACGTACTCGTATGGACGGTGCTTTAAGCCGTACGGGTGTTTCTTTCGCTAGCGAGGGAAGTTGAGGAAAACTTGTAGGATATGCCCTCACAGTTCTGCTAACTCAGGGCTCTTTTTTGTCAATACCCTTCATGGGTATTGGAGGCGTTCTGGAATGCTTTCCTCTAAAGTTTCAAGCCAAAGCTTAGTTATCGTTGACGTTGACCTTAGCGCAGTGTTCTGGATCTGCCTTTCGCCAAGGGAATGCTTGAAGACGTTTGGTGCCTCGCATCGATGGAACAAAGCTCAGGGAAGTACCTAAGTGTAGAGAAGACCTGGCACGGGAAGCAGGGAAGGTCATAGCACGTTCTTTTATTCCTTATCGACGAATCTAATCAAGCCAGAATCCAATTTTGCCAGAAACTTTTTTTTTTTTTTTAATTTGCTGCGTCCACTCCTTGACGCAACGCGTCTCCAAGCCCCTTAAGGGGCGTTGAGCGCTTTTGCCCTTGGGAGAACCTCCATTAATGGGCATTATTATTATTTTTTTTTTTAATATTAGTCCAGTCTCGTCACGTCGCAGTCAGTCAGTGCCTTTTATCCCTTCGGCCAGGGGCTCGACGCCGTTAGATCCCGGGGTTCCTGGCCGGTCACCCAACCACGAACCCGCGAGTCTCGAATGCGCTTAACCTTCGTGACTTCACGGAGCGTAGTAAACGCTAGCGCCGCCGGCCAGAAACAACTTGAACCCACATCGCACAGAAAAGTGAGTATGGACCAATTTACGCAATTCAAAGCCTAAGAATGTGCTGTAAAGTGTTCTCAAATTAACATTATTTCCAGGCTTGCCATCACTGCTGCTTATTGCCGTTCCGCAGAACTACAAATAGCGAAGGAATCGGAAATAACGATGGACGCTTGTCTCCGGTAACTTCTGGCACCACTCGAAATGAGATGGGGTAAGCGGTAAAGTGCGCAAGTTACGAGGGGAAGTAAAAATAGAAGACTAAGGCCCGCGACAGACTACACCGAGGAATGCGTTGCGAGAAATGTGCGACGTGAAATGTGGAAAATCGAAATAAGAGACACTTATGGACCCCCACACGCTAGAAAGAGTTTTCTCGTTCGCCTCTGCGGAGTTTTCTCGGACACATTTCTACTCCTTCACTTATTATATGACATTTAGGCCTTCGCTACAGCAGGAAAACGCTACGAACTGAGTGAAGTTTTCTATTTAGCAGTACAAGACGTGATAAACCATCCAGCTTTTTAATTGTTTACTTGAATTTTCTCATGAAATTAGTTCAAAGAATTGGTCGCTCCGTGCATCCATCAAGGTGACGGGCAAGGCGACAATTATTGAATTTTCTCTTTGAACGGGAATGAACAAGAAAAAACTTGTGTAAAAGATATTCTTACTTAAATGAAACACGTTCATAATGAGCAATATAAAAATAAAAATTTGAAGCAAGAAACTTAAAGGGGTATTTTGAAATAATTTAATTTATTCACTATTTTCTTAATTCGTATTTATTATTTATGAAAGAATTTATTAATTGTGAATTTTATTCTGAATTATTTGATCATTCACAATTTATTCATAATTCAACCAATAAATACAGTAAAACAGAGGGAGGAATTACAGAGCTCAAGAAAATAGGCACAGATTGCACTCCTCCCTTAAAAGTCAGATACGTTCCAGTTTTTTACATTAAATAATTATTTGTATGTAATGCAGAAATGTCTATTTAGGCAATTCGAACTAGTTAAACAGATGGTTTAAAATTATGGCAGCAAAACAAAAATTTCATGGGTTAAAGTTACTCAAGAGCGTTTAATAAAAGAAGAAATGTGACTCGCAGGTGATCTCATAGCTAACTGCTGACCCACTCTCGGCCTGTAGCGCATAAAGCCATTTGAAGACATGGAATAACTTATTTCTAACCTGTTTGGGCGCAGCCTCGCCGGCCCTTGACCCTAATGACAACAGGCTCAAATTTTTAATCTTGTTTTTACATTTTTATTCATTTTAAGTAGTCCTAAAGTAATATAATGGATTTCCTAAATGAGTTTTTAACCATATTGACAATTTTAAACTTCAGATAATTATTAATTCAAGATAAAAATTTTTATCATAGAGCTCAGTGGGGAAACATACACAAACCCCTCTCAAAATTACAGAATCAAGGGTCAATCTTGGCAGTCAACTATTGGTTAAATTGGCACTTGTTAACAAGAAACCACCAGAGAAGGGGTTTTTGGCTGAGAGATTAATTGTAATAATAAATGTTTTAGAATTTGAATTTCTTCTCTGAATGCTATCTGTTTAAGCTTGATAATCTGTGCTCTCTCCTGGAATGTAATGTAATTAATTCATGGTAATTGTTTTGAAGAAGTTGAATAAGTCCTGAACAAGAATTGTATTGGGTACTGGTGGGATCCACCAAGAGCAGTAAATCTGGAGTTTAACAAGATGATCTTCAACTACAACTTTCATGACTGAAGAACAAAATGAATTCTGCTTCAAAGAATTGAGATCTGTTGCCTAGAAACTATTTATGACTTTGTAAATTTAAAATTCAATTTAATCTTACAATTTTTTTTGTTAACTTAAGAAGTATTATGTATTAAATTACCGATCTTGAAATAAATTGCTTGAAAAAACTTCATTTCCTATTTCTGAACCATTTGACTATCTGTATTATAACAAAAAAAAATTCAATTGAGACCACCTCATCACTTAATATATTCAAATGGCTTCTGTTTCTCCCATATTATTATTTAGTTACTTCTCAAGGATTTATACTTTGATATACTAGAACATTTATAGGTCGCAGACAATACACAGCAGTTTTTCGTGAGAGAGCAATCTACCTTAACAACAAATGAAAATACTTTTTCATAAGTTGGTAACTAGTTTTCTTTTCTACTTGTTCCAAGAATATTCACTTAAATAGTAGAAAATAATTTATCAAAAATTCATACCTTACAATTAGAATTTTATATTTCAGTCACTACGTTTTCATGTAACTCACTACAATTCTTGTTCTACAATCTAAGATGGTGATGGTTGAACAGGAAACTATGAAAAACATTTTCAGGTGTATCAAGAAACAAGTTGCACAAACCAATGCTTTAAATGTTCAAAGAACAAGAAATTCAATTCAAAGATAAGTTCCTGTGAACTCCTATTTAACGATAAAACCAGACTACTGAACAACACAATAAATAAAAAAGGTTGAGCTGGCAATAATGAAAATTGCAAAAAGTTTCACATTCATGAATTGCATGTTACTTGAAAACAGTGTAGGTATGAATAAAAGTTTAAATGTCACCAGAGCCACAAGTCTGTTGATATGCAAAATGGTGTAGTTGATTGTTGCACCATTTTACCTGTAACTGGTTTGTATTCTCAGTTCATTAAATATTCAGAAGAGTGAACCATTCACAATTCTTTTCAAAGAAACTCTTTCGAGGACATGCCATTTTACAAGTTCTCCTTAATCAAAATCTAAAAAGAGGACAGCCAAGGTTTCTTGCCAACATACCACAAGGAAAGCTCTTCAGAGCTCCACAGTCCATTACAAAAAAAAACGACCTTTCACCCTTTAGCCCACCTGTTCATTACTACTACAGGTTCCTTCTCACTTTTGGGCCATTGAATGAAAATAATATTGATGATTATGATAAGTAGTATAAAGTACATAGGAGGTATTTTATTCTTAATTAGTTTCAGATTGGATATAGTTTTACATCATTCCAAAAAATTACCTTTTAAATATGAATGTAAATCAATTTTGGCCTGAACAGCAAGTCTATAACTGGACACGATTATCAGCCCAATATTGAAGACATTGAAAGGAAATGAGTGTGTTGATGTAAACATGTAACACTATGTAAATAGTGTTGTAAACTGCATTTCATATTTTCTTGTCTCATTTACATGTCCATATCACAAATTATGTATTTCATTTAGGCCCTCATACTAAGTCTAAAACTAGCCAAAATTAATTAGTTAAAAGAAAGCTTTGAAAACACACATATTGAAGGGGGAAAAAAAAAGCACTGCTGAATTTTCTATAACAATGCTAGTAAACAACATTTGAAAAGAAAAAAATGAGTTATGTCGCTTGGGCTTTAAGTGGCTCCAGTACTGGCAAGTTTGATTCAAAAGCTGTGGAAGAATACTAGTTAAATAGGGGTAAAATCTCGTTGCTTTATTGAACATTTGCACATTGTGCGAAAAAAAAAAAAAAAGTTCAGTAGCAAAGGTTGCAAGCATTACCACATACAGAACACTGATTAAATGTTTGGAGGGGGGGGGGAGTAACAACGTGACATGACATTTCCCTAAGGTTGATGGGCAAGTTGTTATGCACTGGTGTTTAACAGATTATCTTCAACTGGGTCAGAAATGTGACCAGCCAAATTACATACCAATCAAATGCAAATGTCACCTTTGTAATATTACATTTTTGACATTGTACATTGACAAAAAGTTATGTCCTAGAAGCTTGTAACATTTATTTTGAGACATCCTGTACACCATAGTTGTTCAATGCTGACAAAAACTATTTACTCCGAGTAAAGTGGATTTTGAAAATGGATGTTTCTCATATCAGCACCTTTCATGTAATTTGATTCTATTTAAAATAGCTATGGCTTTGGGGTCATTAAATATCTTTACTGTAAAATTACTGAATGTGCAAATTGTTTGGAGAATTTAAAAAAATTACATGCAGTATCCAAATACTAAAATTCCTTGAAATAATATTGCTTAATTCTTATTACTTCACTTCTCTCACCATCCAACAAGGCTTATTTACTAGGAATTAACCACTAGATTGAAGAAAAAAAAAAAACACAAAGGAATCTAACAATTCTTCTTATATTAATTCTTTTAAAAACAGCACATTCATGATAAATATACAGCAAAATACATTTGTCATTTACTCTCACGTTTTCACCTTTGCTTCTTTTTTTTTTTTAACCTTTAAAAAAGGTTTAGCAACACCTTTCACACTTTTGGATGGCACAGTTTTCTTATTCTTTTTGACTTTTTTGATACCAGCACCACCTTCAGAAGTGTGTTCTGATAAATTAGGTGTCAGATCAGTTCTTGAACTACTATAGTTTTCTTTCTTGACCATACCTTGCATTTTCCCACCTTTCTTTCCTTTTTTCCCCTTCTTTCCTTTTTTCCCTTTATTCCCTTCTTTTCTTTCTGCACTGAATGTTGCAGAGGTTTCTTTTGTTTCTTGGGGAAAAGAATTCTCCTTTTTCTTCTTTCCTTTTTTCTTTTTCTTCTGAAAATTCTTCTGTATAGAAACACCATTTAATTCACCATCATTTTCTGATGTACTCACTTTCACTTTTTTATTGCTTTTTTCTGGAGAATCCTGTTTTCGTTTAGAGCTGGGGATCTCTTCTGTATTCTGTTTAATATCTTTAAGAGCATTAGAAAATTTCTTTAGTTTTGCTACAAAAAATCCATCCATATTGTGAGTGTGGGGGTAAAATCTTCGTGTCAAGTTCATTGCAGGATGAAATCTATAAATAATACAATAGAAAATCTTATTCAGGTACCCAAGTTAAAATATAATAAATGACATTCCAAACTATTAGCATGTAAAATTGAACTTACATTACAATAAAGGCATTCAATAAGTAAATAAATGTGATCTTGAAAAGCATTGAAAAATGCATTCTGGAGATTCTCACCTGAATTTTCTGTAATTAATAAACCCTTCAGTTCCAAAATCAAGTCCAGTAGGAACTATTTTCACATCTCGTTTTCGCAAAGCAAAGTCCACCACCCATTCATTTTCTTCAGGCTAAAAATGACAATCATGACTTTAATTACACTATTTTAATATCTCTTATGACCACAAATATACATATTTACAAGATTGGTGCAATGAAAATTATTATATATTTCCATTTACATTTGGAAAGAACTTTTACATTAGTGAAGGGTATGAACCTTGAACTAAATTTAATAATCCTTTTCTGTGTTTCATGAAAACTGACATTTCCACTATTTCCCATATCTTGAAAAGATAACATGTTAAAATACATGAGAAGCTAACAAAGTAACCACAAAACTCCTGTGCATTTGATGGGGAAAACAAGCTATAAAATAAATCTACATAAATCAGAAAAGATTATGGAATCACATAGAGAACTAGAAAATATAGTCTAGGCATTCACAGCCCACATTAAAAAAAGACGAGAGGCCTCCTGGGAATTTTAGATTTTTAACTAACTCTTACAATTGAATCAAAATAAAATTGCAAATTGCCTGATTCCATGAATCTGCATTTTGTTGAACATCCATTTTGTAACAAAATATCAGCATTCATTTTCACATTACATTTCATTTGATACAATACCATTCGTTTGAGATTCTCTTTACTGGCTCATTCAAAAATATTTACCTGCAAAATTGACAGTGGATGCCAAAAATACCACCGTGAATCGAATTACTTGTTTTAGACAAGCGCAATATTTTTACCGCCTAAAGCAGTTTTACGTCAACATTTTTACAAGTTTGTTGTAACATGTAATGGCAACGTAAAAACTTAAACCCTAACTTACTAGTCTTAATCTGTGAATATGAGGCGACCCTGGTTTTTCGATTGAAATATTTTGGAAAAAATCTTGTCTTGTATTGTGGTTAACTGCGTTGCCCATTGGCAGGTAACATATGTTTACTTTTTGATTTGGAAATAGTTCCTGTTAGTGAGTACACATTTTCAGCAGATTCTGCATATTTTCCATCACATTAATAAATAAAAATATAAGAAAGTACAAGGTTATCTGTACTCAGACAGAAAATTATTAACAATGTTCCCAAAAATCTTTAATCTAATATGATAACAATTCTTACCAAAATAGAGCATGTAGAATAAACAAGATAGCCACCACTTTGAGAAGTGGCATCTAAACAATCAATCGCTGCCAATATAAGTTCCTTTTGTAAAGTGCAACATTTCTGGATGTCTATTTCATCCTTATTTGTCTTCACACTAGGATCTTTGGAAATTACTCCAGTGCCAGTGCATGGGGCATCCAACAGAACTCTATCAAATCCTTTCAGAACCTAAAACAAAATGGTTATTATTTAACTCCATTATCAAATAAAGACGCACTTTATGTTCAGTAATATGGATGCTCTTCAAAACTTACTTTAGGGAACTCACGACCATCATAAGTAGTAATTACAGAATTCACAATCCCCAATCTGTGAAAATTTCCAGCAATGGCTTTAGTTCTATCCCTCTTCATATCATTAGCAAACAATACACCAGTATTTTTCATTACAGCAGCTGTAACACAAGATCCATAGTTTTTATTTTATTGACAGAAGAATACGGACTTTAAAAGACAATACATTTCTTCCTCGTGTAGATAAAGATACAATTGATAGAGAAATCGCTGAAAAGGCATCATATTTTCATTTATTTTGAAATGACGTGCAGTAGTAGATGCCGCTACCATTGATATTATTGAAACACCATGTGGTAATGTAAGTCAATAAATGAATATTAATAATCAACCACATTCAAAATAATGGCTAAGTGTTTTTACATTTTATCAATTCAAAAACTCGTACTTGGGGATCTGACTTCTGATCTGATTCTCAGAATTGAAATTGTCACTTACACAAAAACAGAAGAGACTTCAATTAAATACCACCATACACAAAAGCACTCGTAAACACAATTATAAAAGTGTTCATAGGCCATTCAAAAATGAATTCACTTTCACAAGAAGTGCTTACCACAGCTGTGATGAATGCAAAACTGAAAGTTATTTATTACTCATCCTCTTTCTCCTTATTCTCATCACATTTTTGTAATAATTATTGCTTTATTACATCTTATTATAAATTACTTTTAAAATTAATCAAAAATGTATTTTATTTGAAATGAAAGACTGTATTGAAATACAGTAAAATCTGTAATCTGGAACCTGTACAATCCAGAAACCAGCCTTAAAACAAAAAATTTCTCTGAAGTTAAATGGCATTTTACACAGCATAAAACAGAACCTGTCCAACGTGAAAACAGAATGGTTTTTAATGTCCTACAGGGGGAAAAAAATTTAGAAAGTAGAATTCCTGTGAATTTAATGCAATTGGCGAAGAGATGCGAGAGGTTTTTAATGAAATGAATGCATCTGGAAGTCTGCTTTAAATTCTCTAGCCCCGTGACATGTGACTTAGCAGTGGCAGCCACATTGTGAAAGAGAGGAGCTTCAGCTCTCAGCATAGAATTCAACCTTGGGGTTGCTTGTCTCTCAAGACCTACGCCATAGGGGGAATTCCCTCTCTCCAGAGTCCCTGAGCGTGGGAAGGTGTACAGGCATGGCTTCTATTCACGAGTCTTCTTGTCCTGCATTGAAAACTGTAACCCCTTGGCCAGAGAGACATTGCTCAAGGGCATGCAAAAGTATCAGAAAGTCTCAATACTCAAGGTTGTGATGCATGGTGTGTTGAAAGTCAGTAAACAGTGTCTGCAGCCAACAGACAATGAGGTGGAGTGTATTTTTTGTTTTACAACCAGTTTAACTATGGTTGAAAAAAACATAAAGCTCTAACCTTAGTCAAACTTATACATTGAAGAGAAACACACAAGCAGCCAATGAATGTTTAGAATTCATTTGTTAGTGATTTTTTACATACAGTCATACAATTAACTAGTTTCAGAATGGAAATATCAATATCACAAGTGTCAATGGACAACCCTGCATAAAACAGAAACCTACCTGAAGTGGAATTTTTTTGGCCCAATCGGTTCCAGAGGCAGATTTTACTGTATTTATGAAATTTAACCCAATCTTTAATTAAATTACTTTTGCTACACTCACACAAGTAGGAGGGGGAGGGTCACGACTGTAAGTGTTAAAAATTGTAGAGGGGCGAGGGGAATAAAAATGCAAATTTCTATCACATATTTTGAATGAGCCCTGTCTGTTTTCAATATTCAGAAAAAAGTCGGCCTTGGCAATACAAAAGAAACAAGACAATGTAAAATTACAATTTTAATTTAAAATGGCTAAGAAAATTCCATACCTATGTGAGAAGCTTTGCCTCCTGGGGCAGCGCACATGTCAAGGACTCGTTCTCCTGGCTGTGGGGCCAATGCCATCACTGGAAGCATACTGGAGGCCCCCTGGATCATGTAGTGACCAGCTAGGTACTCAGGAGTAGCACCAAGAGGTACCTGCGATGTGAACACCACTAGCCCCACCTGTGTCCACTTGCCAAGGGGATCCAGGTTCATCCCTCGGTTGATTAGAGCCTGCAAAAATGCCAGCAACAATGAGAATATTTCAAAGCACCAAAATAACCCACTAGTGCCCGTGTGACATTATGGACACAACTTATGGATTTTTTATTTTATTATTACATCGAAGCATTACATTTCCAGTGGCTAATGTTGGTAATAACATTAGAGAGAAAAGTTTTACTAATAAATGGTCAGTGTTTGACTAACATCCAATTCTTTAATGGCTGCCTTAGACTACTGAGAAGATTTCTTAGGCTTTCAGTCACCAGTGCAGTATTATTTTATAAACGTCATAATTGTAATTTGATTACAAGATTGGCATAGAGTGAATGTGAACATTAAAATGTGGCCATGTCCATTTGGACATGCTAGACTCTTAAGTGTCAGTCATCGAACAAGAAATACGACAAAAGATTGTATTGGAAAATACACAGCTTGATCAAATAAGTTCACATGAATCACGTTTACATACATATTATAATTACAAAATAGAAACAAAAGGACTCACCTGGGCCAAATCACGGCGCCGTGTTTTGAGGCTATTTGTACGAATAGTCAGAGGCCTCTGAACCTCACTTGCCTCCAAGAATTCCAATAAATCATTCAATGGAAATAATTGCATCAACCTCTCCATTAAGAAATGATTGTAACTATAATATGTGCATAGATCATTTACCAATAAAGTCACATACTCTTCCCGGGACCTGAAAACAAGGAAAAATTACTACATTCAGTAAAATTTCACTTTTACACTTTTGAAGGACCTGAGAAAAAATTGTAAATCATGAGAAATTACTTTTGCTTATAGTATAATAAAACGCAGAACATTAATCCTATACATTTCTTTAAAGGAAAATCACAGGGCTCTAGGTTTTGCACTTCAAAATAAATAATTCTATGTTTTTCTATTTGTTTTCTATAATACAGACTGTTATTGAAACCATTCTAGGATCAAATGAACACTAAAACTCTTTTAAAACAGTACACAAATACTAACGCATTTTTGTATCAGGAAAGAAAATAAAAATAGTAGTAACTTCCAAGTAAACATGCTTGTTACAAACACTGCTTTATTACTAGAGCTGTGATTTATATACAATTAAAAACTGAAAATATGCAAAAAGGTATACGGGAGAAGGTAGTTGAACAGCAAAAAAATAAGATACAGAAATCATAATTGTTAGCTGAGGTGAGGAAAACTGAAATCAAGAGTTTAATTTTCAAGAAAACATCACTCATTTCTTAGAAAAATAATGGAAGAAAACTCTCATACATACTTTTAGACAAGATCTTTCATCTATGCGGTGACTTCAAGCATTTTGAAATTTTCTTTATTGCCAATACTTTGCAGTGAATTGTCCTGGTGGAATGAGATAGTATGGGGCAGACAGAGGGGCATAGGTTGCAAAATGAACCTAACAGCAAACAGAGCTCAAAGCTTTTGTGCATGCATGGGATACAGTATTCATCACTTCTAGAATATTTCCTTTCAATATGCCAAGGGCTGAAATGCCAGCAAATGATAAGTTACCTGTTAGCCATCTTGAATTTTCTGCTGAGAAAGAGCCAATATACAGAAAAATATTCATACAAGAGTCAAATATGCAAACATATGCAGTTATGGCAGAATAGAAATGTACTTTGCTTTTTAACGTGGCACTTGACGTAAGTCAGCTGTTAGGCTGTCATCCAATCGGGAGCTTGAAAGTAATCGGATGTCACTGCGGTGACATTTAGCTCCTCATTGGATGACACCATCAACAGCCGATTTACAACCTGCACCACATTAAAAAAAACAAAGTATAGGTAAATAGAATTTAAATGTCTCAAAATGCCTGAAATTTGTTCATATGGAAGACAATAGTTAAAAAACTAGTGGTGCTATAGAATGGCACAGACTTTCTCGTAGTAAAGTTTTCTAATTTCCTTGGTGTGAATTGGCTTTTCGACCTTGCCCCATCTTCTTACCAGCTGTCATGTATCGCTGCCTAAAGTACATTTTTTGACATTCTTTCCATTTCCTAATAGTAGAATCAAAATATTACTTTTAATATTCTTAAAGTAGAGTAAATGCTTGTCATAAATGGCAATTTTTATTGAAAAATTTGGAACCATTTTTAAGAAAATGATATGTAAGCATTTCTGTAAATGCGAAATTTGAAACTCTTTCACAGAAAATGTTTGAGTTTTCGAAAAACTTCATTTAAAGTCGTTTGAGGCACTTTATCTTACAAATGCAATAGTGTTTACAAATCACTGGAAATGTACATATTAACGGCGTGAGAGATTTAAAAAATGCATTTGTGTAATTTTAGGAAAAAACAAAAGAATATCCCAAAATTAACACATTTATGTAATTTTAATCAGTGCAATTAATACTACCAAGTGTTAAAGTTTGAAGAAAAAAATTTGAGAAAATAGCTTTTGAGGGTTTTTGAAAATGCAGAATTTTGAGCTCATTTTCATAGAAAACCGTTGAGTTTTTCAGAAACTTTACATGACATCATTCAGAGCATATGCACTCAGAAATACAATAATGTGAACAAATTACAGCTAATGTAAATATTAACGATGTGAGAGATTACATTTTTGTAATTTTTGAAAAAACAAAAGAATAGAGCAATATGGAGTTTGTCATCTTATAGAGTGCATTTAGCACTGACCCTGCCAAAGGTTTGAAGAAAAAATTTGGAGCTGTTTATGAGAAAATCTGGTTTTGAAATTTTTTAAATTTGTAAATATTGCATGCAATCTTCTGCGAAAACTACAAAATTTTCAATAAAAATTATATGACCTTGATGAAAGAACTAATTATGGGCGACAAATTTCGTTTCAAGGAAAAATCTCTATCTTCAATTTTGTTGTTATACCAACAAGCTGAAAAAAATTCAAACGTTTGCAATGTTTGAAAATCCAGAATTAACCATGAAAATCGGACCTATGTCACCTTGATAACCATATTTTACTCTTCATACAAGAAATTTAAAGAAAAAATTTGTTGTTTTTGAGAAAATTTTGAAAATGCCCAGGGGCTTCATGTAAAGTGCCCCCAAATTTTTAGGAAAGTTTCTCAAAATCACAGCGCTTCGAGTCAAGACATTTCGACTGGGGAATGTCCATTTTTTTAAAAAATCCTACTATGGTTTAGGCACTTGTGGTGTTCACAGACGGACAGACATTAAGCAAAACAATTTTTCGGTAACAGGGGACCGACCAAGTTTTTCCTTAGAAATCTCAAAATCAATTCTAAAATGTGAGAAACCTGCTATGCCAGCTTGTCTGACAATATTTAGTGTTTCTGATTTTCCTGATCACAAACTGTCATGTATTTCTGAAGGTTGGAAACAAAGATCATCAATCATCCTATTCCCATTTGTGTTTTTACTTTCGTAGGGAGAAATGTATAAAACGCAGAAAATTTAATTTCAAAAGAGTACAAGCAGACACGTTTTTTCAGCATGAATGTACAGGAATTGAAGGGCGTGGCAAAAGACTGCATAAATTCCACTAATTAAATGGGATTTTACTGTATTATGCAAATCTGCACCTCGTATAAGCATCTGACACTTTTCAGAAACATGGGATCTATACTCTCCATTAACTCCTTATCAGTAGCATTAAGCAGATCGGAATATTCTATAAATTGGTGAATTTGTTGAATATAAATGCTTGTACCAATGTGGCACAAATAGTCTAAATTGCCACAGATGATCTCAACCTTGGCACTTTCAAAGTCCAACTGATCTAGTAACAACAGGCATCACTGTGATGTTGACCAATTATCTCAATAAAATAAAGTCAGCAACATCGTTACAAGATTTGAGAGACAATACACAAAGACACTGATGACTCTCCATATTCATGGTTGATGAAGGGTCATCAAGCCCCATTGTACATACAGCAATCCAGAAGAACTTATGCTCTACAGTTTCCAATCAATTTATATGGATGGCAAAAAATGGTGACCAAACTACGGATAAGTAAATCAGTACCAGCCTTTTAATAGTCAAGTATAGCAATCTCAAGGCCCTAAACGAGTACAGTTCATGACGTTCTTCTAAGCAATCTGAAGAGTTGGTTCGCTCTACAAACTGTTCTGGAGTCCAAGACTGCTTGAAGATCTCTTACAAACATCCTCTCAAACATATTTATACCACAATCAGGTTTTAAACCCCATCTTGACCTGGAGAAACTAAATTTTACATATAATCAGATTTAAATTTAAATCGTTATCATTGCACCCAGCAGTATCCTTATACACAGTGTATTCAGAAAATCCGCAGTTTTTTTTTATACATTCATAAATTTTCTATTAGTCTGCAAAGACCAGATACTCAACATTCCACAAAAATCATACTAACGTCAATAAAAATTAAGAACACAATGAGACCCAGGCAAGACCTTCGAGTAGCTGTATTGCAGAAGTCACTATCTTCCTAGAGGCCACATTCTGCACTCTATTAGCTAAACCATTTCTTCCCAAATATTCAAATACCAAGCTTATTTTTAAAAATTTCACATACATATTGATAATATGGCCACAGAGAGTGCAAAAACAGCTTTCTAATTATTTTTTTGTTCTTGGGCTAAGCAAGATGGAATGTTGCGAAAACGCAATGTTGGAAGTTTTCCAGAAAAGAACAGTATATACCTCTGTTTTAAGAACAATTGTATTTTTCACAAGAAGTGTACACTAATTACATTATTATACCAAAAATATGAGTTTATACATGAAAATGTGAAAAGCAGTTGGAATGCAATGTTATTTGACATTTTTTACATTTAAAAACTGTTTTGACTCTTGCAGACTACATCTTCTGCGTGCATTCTTTTCATCACGAATAATTATATGATAAACTTTGTCTTTTTTGACAGCCACGGGTAAAATGTTCTTACTATTGTGTCCCAAGTCACAATTTTGTATGCGAAACATTCCTGCAGTGTCCAATTTCATTAGCCTTCTCTCTTCGGAGAAGAGAGAGCACTACTTTGGACCTAAAATCAATCTGATTTACAGGGTTTTATTGGGTTGTCGAACATTGTTGTGTTTTTTGTTCTTTATAGTTGTACTGTTTAGTGCTGATAAGTGTCTCCCGAGTTCCAAAGTTTGTTCCCACTATGAGAACGGAAATGTCATGCTATCTAACAACAAAGATCTCATTTTGCTTATTCATTACATAGTCAAATTCACCTTTGCTTTCTTTAGCCATTTCTTTGGATGTTTGAAGTGGACAGTTTGATGTCCTGTTTTCTCTCAGAGTTCCAGTTGCAAAAAATCTCATTTCTGATAACATGCAACAAGAGTGACTGGTAAAGAAGTTGTCGAAGAACAGCAAGTGGCATTCTGGGTTTTTAACTATTTTTGTCAAATTGCATAAAACTCTTTCACCTAAGCTCAAACACTCATTTTTCGTCTTGGCTGCTCCATCATATGCATCAAATTGATACAAAAATGACCAACACAAAAAAAAACTCGCATTTCTTTGGACACCTTATCAAGTTCCTTACACTTGATAAACTAACTATCATTGCGATCTCTACGGAAGAACTCACCAAACTAATTCATAGAGCAATGCAAAACGTGCCATGGCTTGAATGAGTTCTGAAAAAAAAAATACTTTTTCAACGCCCGATTATCTATTATCACATATCCGGCAATGGGACACTCCAAAGCCAGCACCTTGACATCTCCTTTGCAGAAGTATGCCTACACAAACTTTAGCACGGCACGGCATCCTATCGCTACACACTGTACCACATCTGCTGGGAAACTCCCAATATTACAAAAACGCAACCTAATATTTATTAGGCTATGGAAGCTGTTTTGATATTCGAATTCTCTTGAAACCTTCACCATATTCTTTATATTTTATATTTCATTTTATATATTATATTTTATATTTTGATGACAGGAAGTCATATAAGTCACAAGTTTCAAGTACAAAAAATAGATATTGCAGAGACACCACAATGAGGCACACACATTGTCGGAAGAAAAATTATAAATACATATTAATAAAATATATTTATCAAATAAAAAAAGTGTTATAAAACTTATTACGGATAAAACTAGTGGGATAAAAATTTACAAATTATTTCAATGAATAGAAACTTAAATATAAAATGGCGAACATCGCATTGCGTTTTCGCAATGTTGGGAAAAAATGGGTTAAGAAATTGTTGAACCACTGCAACATTGGCCCAAAAATCCCTAATTGCTAATGTTTAAAAGGGAGTACCGAATGGTTGACAAAAATAAAAGATTTACTCAAAACAGTGCCAATCATAAACATAACATCCATAAAGAACATAGTGCATACAACTAATAATTTTTGCTAGAATATTCTTCTTTCACATAAACTCAAGTAGTTTATCAACTAATAGTGCTACAACACCACACTTTTTTTTTTCACATTATTTCTAAATTTTTAGAAAAGTTTTTAAAAATTCACTGTGTTCAACAAAATGTGAACAGAGTTAATGCCATCCTTTTCCTACCCGTCGAAAAATATCTGAAGCGGTTTTTAAGAAAATGCTTTGATTTTTTGTTGTTTTTTGACAATTTTCAAACAAATTATACAAAAGCTACTCATTTTTTCAAAATACTGTTAATGACTTTCTAAAGAGTTTAATTTTTTAAACAGGCTTTATCTTAAGAGAGAAATCTCTATCTTCAATTTTGTAGTTTTGAAATGATAACATTTCGCCATTCGGAAGTAGTGTTCACAAGAAACTAGACAAGCACTTCTTGTTTTACTGTCTTAACATACATGACGAGAAAATTTTCAGAATAAATTTGCAGCTTTTTTTGAGAAAAGAATTGTTTAAAAATTTTATAGTACATTTTCGAAAAAATGTTCATTGAAAGAAGATTGATTGTTTTAACAAAATCTGTACTTTAAAGACAATTTTCAATATTGTAGTTGTAGGAAGATGTCAGGGAAAAAATCAAAAAATTTGCAACTTTTGAAAAAATCAAATACTTCAAATGAGACCTCTTCTCTTAAGCTTCCTTTACACTATTTGAGGACAAAGTTTAATCAAAATGTTTGAAAACATTTTTGAGAAAATTTTGAATATGTTGAGGTATAAAGTGCCCCTAAAAAACAAAATATCCATTTCAAACTCAAAAGGCCTCAAGTTCATTTAAATTGACTGGGGAATATCATTTTGGAAAAAAAATAGGTGCTAGCACTAGAACACTGCAGAAATATCATCAGAACCTGCTTTGCAATTCAAATGAAGCATATGTAATATAATAAATAAAAACCATAATTAACACTTGGGTTAATTCAAATCTTCAATACATGAAATTGTTTAACAACCCACAAAACATGTTTTCTGTTGAAAAAATCTGCCCTTCTTACTGCAGCACTAAATAATTTTCTTTTCAACGTAGATGCAAGGAAGTAAAATTTAAGTTGAATTCATATGCAGCAAATATACTTGGGACATAAATTTACCATGAATTTACTTATCTCACCTATTAGGATCACGCAGTCTTTTGAAATCTGATAAAACAATAACAACATCTTTAATCCTTTGCTGAATATCCTGTAAATTCATGGCTTCAGCACTGAGATCTTCAGGAAATTCAAATACATCCTGTGTCGCAACATTCAGTAGTAGTTCTTTTTCATCTTCTTCCCTAGAAAAATACATTTACAAACATTACACCATAATTTTCATTAATTTGCAAATCCAAAGAATTTTGTTTACTTAATTTATGAGACTTTGTTTATAGCAGAGTCTATTGAGCACTTACTTGTCTCTTTTGAGTTTTTTTAAAAGTTTCTTCGAAGACCTTTCGATGGGAAGCAAATCATCTTTTGCACCGCCGCCACCGTCGCTTTCATCATCATCATCATCATCACTGTCACTTCCTTCACTCTTGTCAATATCGTCCACCATTGCCTCATTCCCAAAATCATCATCTATTCCATCACTTTCATAATCAAGATCATTAAGAGTTTCCACCTAGACAACATAAACTTCTTAATGAAAGGGAAAGAACAAGAATTCAAAACTACAGCTGGTTTCTACAAAACATAACTACTAAGAATTACTTTTACTGGAAAACAAAGAAATTAAGCTATCGTGCTAGATGATATCCTAAATTACAACAGGGTCATGCTTATCAAACATCTTGCACAAAATATTTGTCTGTGTTCACAAACTATCAGTTCATTTGTAAAATTAAATTTATAATAACAAAAATTTTAAAAGGTAATGTTGCGGGCTGAAATAACAATGAATAACAAAAAATGTGTTACGTGACACCAAATGTTCAATTAAACATGACAAAAATAAAGATCAAAGGCAGTGGAGACACAGTACAACACTTTACTCTGGCTCTGGGTTTGAAATCTAAGACTGGAAATATACTAAATACCTCTATGATATCTGGTACCCTCAAGTATCCTGGGAACATCACACATCAATGCTGTCACACCAGAAAATATGTGAATCATCAGACACATTACTGAACTTTAAATATCCCAAGCAGGATGGTTTAACATGTAAACAAGTAATTTAACATAAACAGGACGGAGACTAAAAAATAACCATTTGCTGTGTGGGAGGACATGACAGTAGGGAATGTGCTAACATGATTCCACTGTAGTTTGAATTGAAAAGAAATGAAGCAATTGTTTTCTTATAGCAATAGCAATAGATTTCTTATAGCTGAAGGTAATTTTATAAAGCAGGAGCAAATGGAACCACAGATTATGTAATGCTAAAGAGGAGGGGGTTAGGCAGCATCACACTGCATTACACACAGGTGGGGGGATGTTAGGTTAGTATTATATCAAGTTGATTTTTTTTAACATTTACTGGAATAATTCCTTCCGTCAGTCACATACTAAAACATTAAGACATTAACAATTTAAATTAAAAAATATAAATAAATTGTGACGTAATTGTTACAATAAATGGAAATTAGTTTAGATTTTATTGTTAATTCTGCAATTAAGTATAGTACTGGTGGCAGAATATCTTAACCTTACATGCATTAAACTTACATTCACTAACAAAAAGTTACAAAAAAGGAGTTAATTAAGAAATAATAATAAATAGTACATAACATCACCACACAAACCTTGATCATTCAATGACAAATTAATTCATGATTGACTGAATCAGTTAGATTATGAAGAAAATATTCACACCTGATCTGTAGTATATTCTGAAATCCAATTAAATAGGCACAATTGTTTCTCACCCATGATGGCAAGTGCACAGAATGTTGTCAGAAACTACTCGCCTATGCATCCTTCACTCAAAAATTGTCTCAAATCTTAATGTTAGGGGCATTCTAGACCACCAATTAATTTTAACTTTAATTATCTTAAATTTTAATATATAACACAAATAAAATTAATAAACATTGTTTTACTGTTCTGTTATATTTTCACATATTGTAAATGGTTGGGTGAGGGGTTTTGTCACAAGCGTCGTGTAATTAATTTGGGGGGAGTGTGGGGAGATTATGGCGCACATTATAGGTATGTAGCAGGGCAAAGAGAGGGTATTCAAAATACTTCAAATTTGCACTGCGAAATTTATGGATGGCCCCTCATTAATAAATGTTCCGTATGGAGGTATGTTACGAAAATGGATATTTTTCCATTTTCTCTGCCTTACATTTAACAGTCTGTGATTACTGAATAAGACTTGAGAATGAATACCGCTATTGTAAAAAACTGTTTTCAACTACATGAATGTGCCGTAATAGTTTAATTTTTAATGATAATGCTGAAATAGTATATGAATTTCATAATCATAACAGTCAATCCCTAACAATTGACATCTTTTGTACACACTACAATTTAAAAAGACCACAACTTTCTCTCCGACTCCTAGCATACAACCCATGCGACACAAACAAACCTCTCCCCCCCTCCACCCTGGGTACCATCTCAAGATAAATGCATTTTTTGTCATGACAAGCCATTTCCTTGCATTTTGCCTAGGCATTTTTGTACTCTGATTTCTTTGCGTTTTCCAGAAATCTGTTACAATGATTATTTTCACCCTATTCTCATGTCCCCTCTTTGGAAAACAAAAATGTAGAAAATGAAGTCAGACCAAGCATTAAACCAGGAGGCATCCAGAATGGGTGGGGAGAGGGGGGCTGCTGGGGCAACTTGCCCCAGACCGCGAATTTTTTCATTCAAAAGAAATAAAAAATATATTTATCCAAATTAAACACTAAGTTATTTATGTAAGATTGGGTTTATTAAGGTTTATTTATTAAGAGAAACGTACAGTTTCAAACTGTTTGGTTCATTTCATAACTTGAAGGTATTCCAAAATATACACCGGTATGAACGTCACCTCACAATGTGCACCTCACTTCTCTCTACTGTCCCTCGCCTTCACTACTCGCACCCTCACATGTCTACCACATCACCTACTCCGTACAGAGAGTATACAAGGTAATCATGTCGATTCAGAAATCACTCATCCTACATTTATGATGCATGGAGAAATGAATTCTGTTTACGAATAGGGTGAAGATGACATTTTGGATCAATTGCCCCATTTCCCCTGGTTTTCTCTCGGTGTCCATCTGTTAAACCATGAACTGATTGATAGAACCCTTACCTGTACTGACAGTGAAGGGGGAGAGAATAAGATAATAAATGTGAACAGTTGTTGAAGGGTAGTAGTTGGGAAGTGATTGTACAACAAACTTGGGTGTTTTTGCATTCTGTATTTGCAGTTGTCAAGTATCAACATTGTTGGATTCTGCTGAAGTATTTTCTGATTATTATGAACCACTCTCCAAACATAAGGTGATGTTCCACTTTACATAGAAGAGCAAACAAAAACATATAAACTAGTTTCATAATGATCCTAATTTTGAGTACCTCTTCATCTCCAGATTCCTCATCCCCGGATTCATCATCTTCCTTCTCTGAACCAGAGTCAGAGTCAAATAGTTTAGGTTTCCTTGTTTCAATATTTTTTGCAGGGTTCAATACTAATGGTTTCACATTACTCAAACCATTAAGTTTTGTCTTTTTCACCAATTTGTTTGTCGAGTCTGAAATATTTACATCTAAAAAAAAATAAAGAAATTTGTTTACTCACAATGGTGATGGAATGAATTTGACTACTAAAAGTAACTTTGTATAGAAATAGCATCCCAAATCCATAATTGGACTTATCCCCCATATTACATCACAAACAGTTTTTAACTGTTCATGAACCTCGAACTTGTACGGGGTAACAATCCAAAATAACAAACAATTTATATTATTTATAATAACAACATAAGGTCTTTAGAAATGAAGAATAACTACAATTGCCCATCATACCACTTACTCTTTCATTACTTTGAGACAGGTTTCTAGCGAAATGCAATTCTCTATAAAATTAAATAATAAACAATTTGGTTACCTACCTGAACCTTCAGCTTCATTTTTTTCATTCTTTTTAATATTCTTTTTGAAGTGATGTTCCAAACTTTTTTGTAATTTTAATTGCCTTTTTCTTGCACGCTGCCTTTGCCTGCGAGTAAGGGTCTTTGTACCATCATCACCTGAAATGAAATATAACTAAATGACAAACACAGGTTTTGCACTTACTTTTACAGTAACACTTACTTTTGCAGTAATATATTTTATAATGAACTCAAAGTTCTTTGCAAATAATTTATAATGTGATTTATATTACTTACGATCTGATGTTATTTCAATTATAACTATATTTTACTTTAATTTCTACACATTATGCCAACGTGGCTGTAATGCCCTTGGCAAAAAGTCAAAAATCCTATATATCTTAAATACAATATTCTAACTTGTCTCTATCTACAAATTTTGGTTCAAATGAATGGCATTTTAAATATTTAGATTTTCTGTTTAATGTCTAAGATATATCCGTTTCACTTATCTCAAGAGAGAATCTTATCCTGTTTCATTTATGAACTGAAGAAATGATGCAATTGCTAGTATTTCCCCCCTACTCGATACAAAACTGCTACACCTAGCCTGCCAGCAACATATGTCAATGAACACTTTTCTCATTTCATAATTCTTAAGACTTCCACACAAAAGTTAATGGGCTCCTTACATTTTATAACCTTCATCTGAACATTTGTTACACTAATAGTTACAATACTAACAGAAAATTGATCAACTAAAGGTACCTACTATTAAATATTTTCCTTAACCCTCAAAACACGAATAAAGCCACCAAATAGAACGTAAACCAAAATACAGTGAAAATGGTAAAAAGTACTCACCTTTTAGATGTTCTGGAAAGACAGGATCTTTCTGCTTTTTCGCTTTGCGACCAGGTCCTCTAACAGCCTGATCTTGAAACTTTCCTTTCCTTCCCATGTTGACTGTACTTCACTTAAAATTAATAAGTCGTCATACCACACACGACTTCAGATTCAAGTTTTGTTACTGCGTCCCACAAAACACGTGTTTGAGCACTACAGAAGCAAACGCACGCACGCACGCTCGGCCAGACCTGGCCAGAACAGCAAGTAGCTCTGGTAGTAACCATGAATGTCACAAGAGAGCGTCGGCAGTGGTCATATTATCATTTTTGTGAGATACAGCAGCGTCCTCTGGAAAGTGCCCGCAATGCACAGATAGCGCTACAATCGAATTGCTGTACTTCTGAGGCAAGACCTTTTCGCGGCAAAGATGTTTAAATAAACGCTGTCAAAATTGTCTTATTTAAAATCGCTTACGTCAAATGCACAAAAAAGCATTTGAGCAGACGTCCCGATTTCTGCATTACAGACGCAAACTGACAAGTTCTGGATCTATTTGTTTACTTAACGTCATTTATTTAACGTCAAAAACTGACGTACTGTGGGGAGATGCGTATTCTATTACGGACATGTTTTCTGTAAGTTTGGAATCCCTATCGAACCTATATACGAGTTGAATTCTGAATACAGTTGGCAACGAGTTGGCAACGTGACGAGACTTGACTTGGTAATTAACGGAGGATTACTCCAAAAATAATGCGCTCAACACCCCATAAGGGGCTTGGAGACGCGTTGCGTCAAGATGTGGACGCAACAAATTAAATTAAAAAACAAAAAAACGAGCGTTTTTGTTAAGAATTGGTAAGAAAATATTCTCTCCCGTGTAATAAAAACTATAAGCTAGGACAAATCACCTACAGATTTTCGCTATAAACCCTCATCGTCCTCTTCGTGAAGGAATCGACTTACTCCGCGAAAACACGGAGAACGATAATTTGAAAATCTATATTTCCCACTGGAGTCTAGAAATTTTGCCCAGATGTGAAGTTACATTTTGCCAAGAAGCAAAACAAGAAGTTATTTTAACATTCGCTCAACGGATCAGGAAAACTGAGCGAAAAACATCGACATGGGAGTTATTGACCTAGAAGCTGAGGTACAATACTTGTTACAGGCATATTTAGTCTTTTAGAATTATACAATCCAAATAGAAACTAATGCATTAAATATCATTGTTAAAATAAATATTGCTTTCCTTTTTTATGCTCAATATAGTCTCTAATGGTATAGAAACAGTTATGCAGTAGAAACAATTTTTCTTGGCGTTTAAAAATGTGTAGTATTGATTTTAATCATCTGGCAAGGTGTTCTAAAATATGCGATTGTTTTGTAGTGAACTGATGATTCTGACGCCTGATGACCTCATTACTACGTCGAGTGTCCGTAGTTATATTATTCAGCATTCGTAAAAAAGATGAAGTTAGTATTATTCAGTATTTGTTGAAAATACGTTCTTACCCTTGAGTAAGTCATTTTTGATAAAATCACTGATTCGAATATATAGGAAAAATAATCGTAAAATTCCTACCTTAATAAAGCGAGGACCACAAGAATCACGTGGGTGGGTTTTGCTTATGACTCCTACAATTATTTCGATGTACGCGTACGATTAGGGTTTTTTGGGGGGGGGGGTAATCAAAGGTCAGTGACACACGAGCAACGCAAAACGTACGTTGTTGATGTCCGTCAATTTAACGTCCGTTGGTGGCACGCCACACGAGTACGATCACCTTCGCGCAACGGACGTCAAATGCAACGCAACGGACGCCGTATTGTCTTGTGCTAGCAAACGGGGAAACCGCGGAGTTAAAATATACTAAAGTACGCGAAAAGTACTAACATTTTCGAAAAAAATGTACATGACCTTATTTCAAAATCTAGCTTTAAGGATCGTATTTTATTAAGGGAAGAAACTCTCTTTAATATTTTAATTAAGAAGACAACAAAAAAATTTTGAACTTTTGCAATTTTCGAAAAATTAGGGTTTTCAACGAAAATGAGACTTGCACCATTCTCTTTAGTGTCCTTGACACTATCCCAATAACAAAGTTTAATCAAAAACGGAGCCATGTTTTTTAAATTTTGATATTTTCAAAATTATGCGCTTTATGTAAAGTACTCCCCAAAATTAAAGTGCCAGTTTCAAATTCAAGGGCCCGAGACATCAGACAGGTCGATAGTGGAATATCAATATTGGAGAAATTCAGATGAACAGTTTATCCGCAAGCGTTGCTCACAGACGGACAGGTGTTTTGTCCTCAATCTATTTTTCGGTATCAAGGACCCACCAAACATGGATTCTGGATACACCGCGTGTTACGATTTTTTTCTAAATTTAGCAATTGGCTTATCCACTTCTTCATTACCGGAGCCTGGCAATAAGAGTTTTTCTGTCGAAAATTTGCCATTTTCCCCGCAGCATTACATTTCTACTGCGTAAGCGGTGCGAGAAAGAAAACTTTGGAGCAACTTTTGAGTAAACTTTGAAAATGTCCCTGGGGCTTCATGTAAAGTTCTCCTAATATTTAAAGTAAGTTTTTTTTAATCGTAGAGCTTCGAGTCGGGTCAGATTGATCGGGATATTTTGAAGAAAAAATCCTACGAATGGTTTAGGCACCAGTGTTGTTCAAGGACAGACGAACGAACGAATGATTGAACGGACGTTTCGAAAAAATAAACTTTTTCGGTATCAGGAGATTCCAAAAGCATATTTCCGTTGAAATCTTCGAATTCGATTTTCCTTAGCATTGCAGAACGTTCTTTGTTCTACCAACGTTACTTCATATATACGTATGTATACGAAAAAGTAACTAGTAGTGCTTTAGAATGTCACAGACTTTTTCAGGCTAGTTAGTTTTCTAATCTTTTTAGTCTGAGCTAGTTTTTGGTTTTGCTTCACCTTCTTCCCAGCTTCTATTGCTGTCTAAAGGACACTTTTTCATATTCTCTCAATTTTTTGGCTCCCCAATGGTAGAAACGAAATATGACCATGTATATGACAAAAGACTAAAATCCGGTCCTATAAGCAAAAATTTGTTGAAAAATATGGAACCTTTTTTCTTTTTCAGAAAAAAATTCAATTCACAAATACACTACGGTATAAATAAAGTCGGTAATATAAATATTAATGATGTGAGAAATATTTCAAAAGAATTACATTGTGTAATTAAAAAAAAAAACAAAAGTATACAGTAAAATTCATTTTTTGAGCGAGTTTGTCATTTTATTCAGTGCATTTAGCCATATCCGTACAAAGTTTGAAGAAAAAAACAGCCATTTTTGAGAATATCTTATTATTAATACTTTTTAATATGCCCATATTTTACTCAAAATGACGCAAAAACTGCCAAGATTTTCAAAAAATGCACGGGGTATTAATTAAAGGACTAAATGTGAAGAACAAAGTTTGTATGAAGAAAAAACATCTACACTCAATACTGTAGTTGTAGGAAGACACCGAAAAAAATCCATTTTCGAAAATTCAGAGAGCTAACCGTAAAATTCGGACCTATGCCATTTTTATAAGTGTATTTCACCCTATTCTTACAAGAAATTTAAAGAATACTTTTGGTGCCATTTTTGAGACATTTCTGAATATGTTACGAATAGTTTATACTTGGGTTTTTCTAACGTGGCATCTGAGGGAAGTATCTTCAAGATGGAACATGGTACGACTTTGTGTCTTTCTCGGTCCAGCTGCAAGATGTCGCATTATCGTGACCGTATCAAGCAGTGCTACAAATCAAGCAGTGCTGCAGCGGCACGGCCGAGAAAGACGCGAAAAGCCGTACCATATTCCATCTTGGAGATACTACCCTCAGATGCCTCGTTAGAAAAACCCAAGTATAAGCGCTAGTCCGTATTGTTCACAGATGGAAGGAGAAACTTTTTTTGTGGGGGGGGGAGCTTTTTGGTATCAGAGTGTATTTTCCTTGAAATATCGCCCAAATGTGTATTTTCATTGAAATCTCGAAATTGATTTCCGCAGCATTACATAATTGTCTCTATTCTACTTATGTTACTTCATATATACGTACGTATATGAGAAAATGAAAACAACCCACTTCAAACAAGCCAGAATTCTTTTACCTTATCAATAATATATTGTTAGAGATTCTTAAATAGATTTGTGATCACCAAAAAACTGATAGAAAGCACTTCAAATGATATTTTCTCGACAAATTTTTAACATATCGTAACATTCAGTGAGAATTACTTGTGTCTCATTATTTTACCCATAGTTATATATTTAGTAAATTACGTAAAACATTACGGAAATATATTTAGAAAACGGTGAGCGTAAATTTTCTCAAAAACTGTCCATTTTGATATGTTCCCTATGTTATAAGTAGGGGACGGATTTTGATGACTTAAAGATCGCCAAAAATGACCAATAAAATGCTCATACAATGCTTTAAAATGCCCTAAAACCAAAGAAAAATGGCTTAAAAATCTACCAAAACCAGTTCGGATGAACAACTCAATCTGGTGGATACGTTACTGATGTAATAGAGGCATCGTCCATTCGTTCGGGTAAACTCAACTTGTAAAATTTTGGTTTGGACTGTTCTTTACCAGGAAATCTGTCTTTAGTTATCCGAAATCGACCGAAGCGGCAATGGCGCTGATATACGTCACAAGAATTATATACTCACAACAGTTGCCACAATTACTGAGCGAACAAATCGAATAGGCTACTGAGGACTTCTGTTAAGAACTGTTGTTGCATCACGTAAATATTATTTGAAGCAAGAACCATTGAAAATTACATTAAAATCGACGAAATCTGCAAAAAATGCATTATAAATTACGGGAAAAGGTAAAAATGACTTTGATCGAAATCGACAAAAGATGAAAATAATGACCTATAAAAATTAGTCATTTCCTTTTGTCATAACATAAAATGAATTTCTATACTAAACGGCATTGTTCTAAAGTGAAAAGAAAAAATGACGTTTCATTAAAATCCGTCCCTGGTTATAAGGAACCCATCAAAACTAAAAGCAAAGTTTCAAATTTACAGGATCTCAAGTCTGTTCGATCAGAGAATATCGCATTTTGAAAAGTTCCTCAGCATGTTTTATGCTCTTGCGGTGTTTGCATGGTCAGAGTGATGCACCACTTCACTATTTATTATTATATCTTTGGAACCCCATTTTTCAGAATATCATTAAATTGCCGTAGTATCACCGGGACATTAAGACCCTTCAAGAGGAAGCAAAAATAATTTAAATCCGGAAATATTTGGGATGTTTTGGCTGAATAAACAAAAAACATACCAATGCATTGTAAACTCTCCTGCTTTCGATCCTGGTTAAAAAGAGAGAAGGTAGGTGATATCCTAGTTCTGAAAACGTATACAGTTTTGTCTCCCGCCATACATTTCGTACATTTTTTTAGACGAATTGCAAACAGCTCCACGCAAACTGAAAATATAAATAAATGTAAATTCGAATCCTACAAAAATGGGCATTGTCTTAAATTATGCCATCTAATTTTTTCAAGGGTCGATAACATAAAGAAATATAAAAATAAACTCAAAAGAAAAAAATCATAAAACAGACATTTTATTTCGATAAATATCATTACAATTAATGGATTTAAATTAAAATACTTGAACACATAGCATTACAATGCATAAAAAACGTTTATTTTAATAACAATAATGATTGATGAGAGATTATGTACAAATCTAAGAGCAAGTAAATGTGAAATCATCCGCTTACTGACAGCAATTCCTCACTTTACTCAGTAAACTTCATTAAGTACAGTCACCGCTCGTTAGAAATGGAGTCTACTAATGAGCAGATCTAATATACATTTTTTTTCTAATGTAAATCATGTTCCTGGGATAATTGATTTCAGGAAACGATGAGGAATGATGTGATTTTTATTCTAATCTGATGATGGTGGTGTATCACATTTCTTCTCTCCAGTCTCCTTTGAAGTTTTCTTTTCTAGAACATAAAAATAGTAATGTTAGAGAGATACTGTGATGTCGAATTTCAAATTTTTTAGTTATTTTATATAGTAACACAATTCTTTATGACTATATTATCTTTACTATTATAGCACATATGTTACAACTCAAGACCGAAAAGTGGCAAATTAGACGGTTAATTCACACATTTGCCAAACAGTTTGGATAAAGCTATATGATTGTCATTGAACGGATCATTTTGGACACCATCCCGCTACTGCTGGCAAAAGTGAAATTTTTGTCCGAATGTAAGGTGCCTTGTGTGTTTGTGGGAAGATGTTTTGACATGAAAATGCGATGTACAGAA
This sequence comes from Teleogryllus oceanicus, assembly GCA_964035755.1. Taxonomy (NCBI): domain Eukaryota; kingdom Metazoa; phylum Arthropoda; class Insecta; order Orthoptera; family Gryllidae; genus Teleogryllus; species Teleogryllus oceanicus. Next base: position 103,522,174 of record CAXIVR010000009.1, read on the forward strand.
TCACGATTGTTTTATGTAAATTGCGAAGACCAAAGGCCTCGTCACTCAACTCGAAAATGTTTAGCGAAACGTCAACTGAGGTATACAGCAAGCTGCGATTATCATGATGTATTTATTAATAGGGCGCTGACCAAATATTTATTTACGACTATCACCTATTAAGCTGCCCCACCCGCTCTCGCCGCTCGTTGCTCATCTCCTGAAAAACGCTCTGTAGCCGTCATAACAAGATATTTATCATATTTGACACGAGCACACTCACTAGAAAGGGAACATTAAGCACATAATTTGCCCAGATCACGTATTTGTCACGTGAATGTTAAAATGTGAAGTGATTCTGTACAGGCAGTACGCCTACGCATGTAGAATGTTTTAGATCCATCATTTGTCCGATAGGTGTGTAGCCAGTGTTCAATGTGTGCAATGTGTGCAGTTCAATAGTGCAGTTCAATGTGTGTAGCCAGTCAGCAAAGTAGGCAGCAAAAAGCGTCTCATTCTCGAGGGTTTGTCAGCGAAAAACGAGGGAAGCAATTTATTTTGAGGCCTGGAAGAAGAATTACCTTCAATATATTGGACTCGTATCCTGATTATTGGCACCTATGTAACTCGTTAACAGATGTGCATTGCTATTATCAGTTACTTGGAGTTCCTGATAAAGATATGTCAATTTTTATTGCAGAAGTTATCTGTGTTTACAGAGGATTATCTTGGTGAATGCTGTCGTCATGAAAAGTATGAGAATATATATAAACTGCGAGTTTTTTTTTACGGCTGACGCCGCTTCTCAGTTTCTACCTCTTCCGATCTTCCCAGTCTCCATCCTTGAGGCCTCTGGCCTCCATTTCTTCTTGGATGTCCTTTCTCCAACTTCTAAGTGGTCTTCCACCCTTCTTCCGCTCTGGAGGTGTCCATGCCCAGATCTTCTTAGGCCACCTACTGCTTCCCATACGTTGGAGATGTCCATACCAATTCAATAGTTTTGTTCCAATTGAATCCAAGATGCTGCATCACCACGTTCATCGTTTTGAGAGGAGAGTGATAAGACAGTTAAACTCTCTCCTCTGGAGCAAAAGCTGTCACAAGTATGAGAATCTTTGTTGTATTATTCCTCTTTTATGTACTATGATATGCTAACGGAAGATGGATCTAATGATTACAAAATTGTATGTAATTCAGCTTAATGGTTTCACGCTTTCAGAGTTATATTTGTTTCTGCTTACTTAAAATTAGTTAATGAATGTATGGCTTTTCCATTAATAAAACAAAATATTCGAATAATTTACAAATTTGTATAGAATTCAGCCAAATGTTCGCGCTGTCAACCGGTAGCTGAATCGGAGCGGTACCCGAGCAGTATCTGAATCAGAGCATTCAAAATTCAGTTGAACCTCCTCGCTCGTTAAGATCAGTCCTGCCCAACGGGCTGGATTCACTGCTTAGAGTCACGTTTTTTTATTTAATATTTATTTTCCATTCGGATGTACATAGTTCAGTAACATTTTACTTTTTCATATGTATTGCTGGCTTACAGCTATTCTTATTTCCTAAACTTAAAAACTAACTACGGGAAGGGGTAGGAAACTACACTCTGCACCTACTGTTCACAATTGTTCGAAAATAAGTTTAGGAAGGCGTTAAAAGGATAACGGTTTTTATGCGTGTTGGAGTATGGTCTGTTGAGGCCAGGTTGTAGTGGATGGATTGTGGTATTGAGTTGATATTTGAATAGAATATATTGGATAGATGGGCTATGTGTTTGGAGATGGAAGTTATATTCAATTCTTTGTGTATTTGTTTGTTGGATATAAACCACGGAGCGTGGATTGCTAATCGGAGAAATCTATTTTGTATTATTTGTAGTTTATTTATGGTAGTAGCAGATGCGTTAGTCCAGACAGGGTATGCGTATAACATTAAGGGTCTGATTATGGATTTATATAAAGTGATGGCATTATCTATTGACAGGCAGCTAAAGGTTTTAATTGTGCTATTTTGCATTTTGCTTGCTGGGTTTTGTTTGTAATATGGGAATTCCGTGTCCAAGTTTAGCCCAAGGTATTTGACTGTTTGGCAGTTAGAAGTCCATGGAATTCTGTTGTTGTTTATTGTAAAGGGCAAAGGAGTGTAGAAGTGCTTTAGTGAGAATATTTTGGCTGTAGATTTTATAGGATTTAGTTTAATTTTCCAAATTGTTGACCAGTTGTCTATTCTGTCTAGATGTTGAATTTTTCACTAATAGTTTTAATTGATTGGTTGGATTTATAAATTACCGTGTCATCTGCAAATTGTGCTATATGGGTCTGGTTTGTAGTTGGTCAGATATTGACGAGTAAATGTTGAATAGAGTTGGAGAAAGTGGGGATCCTTGCAGTAGGCCTGCTTGTATTTTGCGGAGTTTGAATTGTGCTTTTCTACTGTCACTGTCAATGTTCCGTCTGTTAAAAAATGTTTTATGATATTGACCAAGTAGAGTGGGGTTCCTATTGATTGCAGTTTAAATGCCTTGGCCTTGGTGCCAAACTCTGTCAAAGGCTTGTGATATGTCCAGAAAAGTTGCTATAGTGTGCTTTTATCTTGGAATGGATATGCTCTGTTAGCCTAAGAAGCTGATGTGAAGTGGAAACTTGATTAATGAAGCCAAACTGATGTTTTGGTATGTTTTGTGTTTTGTCCAGATAATTTTTTAACATTTTACTTAGTCACGTAAAATGCGCATCACGGGCTACTTCCCTCCCTTCTTTCCACTCCCCGTTTCCTTATCTGCAGGCGCACCACTCCCTCTACGTACCCCACCTTTCCAGAACTGAGTTTGGAAGTATTTCGGGTGGCTCTGGTGGCAACCCGTGTTCCCGCGGCGGCACTACGGTCAGTTTTGGCCAGGCCGTTCAAGATCAACAACATCAACGCAGCCGGGTTTCCTTACCGACCAGGAGAGGTGGCTCAGGGTATCAACTGATGTCTCTGCAGGGTCTCTGACCGGGTACTGGGGTTCGAGTCCCGACGGTGGCAAGATATTCGACAGTAGCCAGATTGCTGGGTCGCGTTCTATCGGTCTACAGAAGAATTCTAACAGCCGGCTGATGTAATCGGTAGTTTTCAGTGGTTTCTCTGATCATTATCAGGAGAATGCCAGAGCAGTACAGTAACAAACGGGTCACGGACCGCGCGCGATGTTTCCTTCCTCCTCCTTCTCCTATCCTCATCCCTTACACACCCTTACACTCACATGCACTACACTACCACACATGACGGGAAATTGGTCGGGAGTTTAGAGCTTGTTCCGGCTGGGGCAGTGCCCAGCTGGTGGGATGATACCTGGTTGTGAAAACCCTGCTAGCTGGCGATAGGGTGACGCCGGATCTCGCCATCCGGAGGGGCAATATCACAGCCATCTCCCGAGCAAAAAACATGCACTTTACTTACGGGACTAATAACCTTAACCGTTGTCGCGCCCGGAATCACTAGTAAGCAATCAATCATGTTTCTTACCGCCTACGGTGGCCACAAACTTCAAGGAGTGACTGAATATTCAGAATCGCGAACCGCCATCTTCTCGATCTCGTTGGAATTCGTGGCCCAAGGGGTTGCCGCACTTCCCACACGACACCTGCAAAGAAGTCACAAAACATGTTACCGAGCAGCCGATTGTAAATCACACGTCCCACAAAATGTTCATACAGGTTCTGATATGAAACTGGTGTGAGCAAAAGATCACAGGATCTGGAATTTTGGGTGAAAAGGTTCATTGATTTTTTAGAGCTAGGAGTATTATCGAAGATGGTTCAAAAACTTGGATGCCAAGAAAGTTTGAAATTCAAAGATTAAATTGTTTTGAGATGTGGTTCTGATACGAATATCTTGAATATCCAAAACGCAAAATGATGAAATTTGACTGCGAAAATGGTGAAATTCTTAGAATATTAAAGGCAAACAGAAACTTGTGTCGAAATCTAAATAGAAATTGTAGTATATTATTTTTACCATTATTTATTTTTCTGTTACAGTGGTTTTACAGTGGTTGTTACAGTGGTTTGGTTACTGTTTCTGTTACAGTTACAGATTAACTACTGTGTAGATCAATTATAAATGCAGTAGTCAACACGTACAATTCGATATGTCCTAGTTTTACTTTTTTAGAAGGGGTGCCGTCCCATGTGGGACGCTCTTTAACCTTTCAGCAGAACAGATTTTTCTTTACTTTCAATTAATCGAAAATGTTTTTGCATATTACTGCAGGAATGTTAAGAATTGTGCACTTGATGGTTTAAGGTGGAGAAAATTTGCTCTTGGGAAGTCAGAAGCGAATTCTTGTTAGTTGAGGGTCAAGGTTGTGTTGAGAATGATGTTTTTCCTAGTTTACAAATATTCTGGACGAGAAGATCAAGTAATTTCGAGTAGAACTTATCTAAGATGCTCGCAATGTGTTGGGAAATTGAAGCCCTGAAAAATGTTGGTAGTTGGAGACGTGGCAGGGAGCATTTACTACTGTTCTCAGGACTTTCTTTCCAAAAATTTGAGATGTTTAATGGATGAAGTAGGGCTTTGTGTGGGGAAGATTTTGTGTGTAGGGAAGATTTCGTATCATAGGGTGTAATTCGCGGAGGGTGGCGTATGTCAATTATGTAACGTAAATTCATAGATCATTTACTTCGGCATTCACCTTGGTGTACGAGAGTAACTGAAGGAAACTTCCAAGATTAGTATGTGCCAATAGAGAGAGATCTAAAATTCTGGCTGGTTTGCATAGCCCTGAGGAAGGCCTTGATAAGATGGTCGAAACGTCGGCAACACAGCCTCCGACGCGGCGTCACCCGGACAGCCCAGATCATTTAGGTGTAAAACACGTCCGCACGTATCAAAAAATAATAGAACTTCGAAAGACAATTCTCGGAGGAACACAGTGCCCTAACAACCATATGGTTGATAGAACGGAGGAGGATCGTAACGAAGAACAGCAGGAAACACATGTCGAAAACTTGGTGCGTGCTAATGAAGAGATGCGTAACTGAAACGGTGCAATGTGTGAAAAGCTCTTGGAATAAAATAGTTGAGGGATTTCCTCGATTATCGTCGGCCTGAAGTGTGTGAAAACGCCAAAATGGCCATAGTTCTGCACCAAAACTCAAGCGGCCGTTGTCGGTCTCCCTGGTAAGACATTTGTGTTGAAAATGAGATGTATAATTGGCGATAGATATGCAAGATGATATGGTGGGCAATGCGAAAGATGAGAAAGATGGCATCATTGTTAACAAAAGCCCACATTGGAGTCAGAGAGCGATTTAGAACCCTCTAGGAGAGGTAGAAAGCGAAGGTTCTGGCTGCTATGCTACGCATCGCCCGGGTCAGGAACAATTACCGGTATGTGCACACGACCCATGACTGAAACTTAGGGAAGCAATCAAGACTAGGGTGGCCATGTGGAAGGATCAAAGATGACTGTGAGAAGAGAGAAACGTCAGGTCTGAGAATGAACACATCTGAGAGATAATTACGCTAGAATGAATTGGCAGGAGGGCGAAAGAGAAAAGGCTGAGATGGTTTGACGAAATGTAGCCAGAAGAATGTTGAAAATAATCCAAAGCATGTAAAGAAATATCTTAACATTAGATTGTGAAAACTGAAGATGTTTTATTGAAGAGAGAAGTGACAAAACCTTGAATAGGATGAAGGAGGCACAGAGAAGAAAAATGAAAGATGGAACACCGCCTCCAAAATAAACGTGGGAAGGAGGCGAGCAGAGGGGAGGAGAAGACGAGGAAACGAGGATATGTATAATGCTTTTATTTTTCAAGGCATATGGAGTGTTGTACTATTTACGAGCACTGGGAAATTACTGATAAGGTATTCGCTGAGTTTGAGTAATGTCTCGTACAATTGACTGGCAGATAAAGGTGACAGACTTTATGTGAATTTAATTTTCCCCATTCAGTCAAAATTTCCTAGCAAAAAGCAATTCCTGCAAAAATAAGGCGTAATAATCGTATCCCTGTATTAAATGAAAGGCGAAACTTAAACAGAAACTTTTATTGAATGTTCTGATTACAAATATATGTTAACATATGGATAGGTTAACATATGTTGTAAAAACAAAGCGAAATAACAGAACGTAGACTGCGAGTTGAAACAATATAAATAAGATACTGAAGAAAATAGTTGGAAAGGGCATTTACGATGTCGAAAGAAATGAAAGCATTACAATACAAAATAGGCTGTACATGAGAGCGGATAGGAAATCGAATGGGAAAATAAATAAAAAAGAATGATAAAAATGTGCATAAAAACCACCTAATTAGGAAGAGAAGCAAAGGGCGTCCAAGAAAGAAATGGAAAGTATCTATTCATTTGGAAAATTGAATAGGCTACTACACAAAAGGATGATTTACAATCGTGAATCCGCAGTTGTAGCTGGATTAGGTTTATGGGAGGGTGGGTGGGGGTGATACAATGTACTTGTATATCCACCCCGGGTTCCACTGGACCTTGTCAGGCCATTGTTATTACGTTACTGACATTTGTAGAATATTTAAAATAAATAGTATCTAAACTATTATGTTTCTAATGTCCGAACTCTTTATTTGACTATGACGAAGAAAAGTTTCGGTATGCCATGCCACCCTCGTTTATTCTGAAAAAGTGTTAATAAGGATTCGTGTAATCATTGGTGACAATATCAAGTTCTAATCAAGTACTGACGCGTGATAAAACAAAATGAATACGATATCAGAAGAATATTGAATTATAGATTGTTTTCTTGGAGTGATTTACGCACTCACATGGTAATTTATTAACACTCACCTTCAAAGCTAAGGGTCGATTTTCTTCAGGAACTTTACTCAAGGAGTCTTCGTGCAGAGGCGTGGCAAAAGCAGGCCACGGAGTGTCGTGCTCATATTTCGACAAACTCGAAAAAAGTTCGTAGTTGCATTTCACACAATGGTAGGTTCCTGAAGCCAAAACATTTCATACAAATGATTTGCACATCAAAGAGAGAGTGTTTGAAAATATTTATTTCAAAACAAAAAATATACAATTAGTATGGAGAAGTAGCAAATTAAAGCATTCTGTAGTTTTTAAATGAACGCGGAATGCTTATATATCATGCGTGTATAGATGTTATTCATAAAATCCTCGCTTGCAAAATTATTCGAAGGAATATTTTGATCTTAAATTAAAAGTCGCACATAAAAATAATAATTTTATTTTCAGTAAATTTATGATTTAATTTATTTATTTTTACGTCAAAAACAGTTAAAATCTGTGTGACGTACTACGGGGAGAAGTGAATTCTGTGGAAGTTTTCATAATTCTGTGATCCCTACCATAAGCCACTACACACCATACTACTTGAATTATGAACACAGAAAGAAATGAGCGTTTTTTGCGAGGATTGTTAAAAAAATATTCGCTCCGATGTAATAAACTCAACTTTCAAGGGTAAATCAGCTATAAATGTGGACTCTTATCCCTCATTTCCTTCGTGAAGGAATAATACATCCTGCCGCGACAACCTGGAGAATAATAATTTGAATAACTATATTTTCCACTGAATTCTAGAAGACGTGCATAGATAATGAAGTTATATTTATGTCCAGAAGAAAACATCGGGCCATCTCAGCATTTGCTCAAGGATCAGGGAAACTGGACAAAAACCTGATCGAGATGGGTCATTGACCGAGAAGTTGCAATACTTGTTACAAGTTGTTTAGAATTATACAGTCCAAATGGTAAATGATACATTAAATATCACAGTTAAAATTAATGTTACTTTCTTTTTGATGCTCAGTACAGCCTCTAATTGTATAGAAACAGTTATGCAACAGAAACGATTTTACTTGGGATTTAAACTTTTCTATCCAATTTAACACTTTGCCAGATATCATTAAACGATTAAATTCGATAGAAAAGTAAATTTATAATGCAACTAATATTCATGTAATGCAAATATTTTTATAAACTCGAAGTGCAGGAAACCTTTTGCTTGACTTCTCTTTCAGATGAATGAAAAACGGGGGAGAGTGCGGAAACCCTTTCGAATATTAATTGTTTTTCATATAAACTCCGAACTGAAATAGATCATTAGATATAATGTCGCTTTCCCGCCCGAACCACTTCTAACATATGTGCACGTGCAAATTGAGGAAATGTGTGCTTCAATGCGCGCGGTGACTTGATAATATTTATTGCAGAGTTTTTACTAAAATGTACTCCAGTTACTAAAGTATAGAACGTCAAAAGTCTATTAAATTGTTCTTGATCAAAAACAGTGGATCCACGATACCTTTAACAACTTTATATTGAATTACTTATTAACTCAAATGCCTTTGTTTCTCGAATTTCGAAAACGCGTCTCCATCTGACACATACATGCAGAGTACAGTCTCTCGAACCTCGAAATATTTAGCATTTATACGTTCGAATTTTCGAAATCTGAAGGAATTCAACTTTTTTCGGTACTATTCTACATTCTCATTATTAAACTATAAATATATTTAATTCACCTACTTCAATATTAGCACTTTTGATAATTTCATTTTTTTAGTATTAGTGTTTTCACATTTTTTTCAATCTAATTGTGTCAACTTTCCAAAAATACGAGATGATTAACACATTTACATAATGATCAGTGACGTGTTTTAAAAACGTTGGTCCCCATTTCTTTAGTGTGTCCTAAATATTAGTCGAACTCTTGTTCTTGGTCATGTGGCTGACGCAATGCAACTATTGTCATTGACACAGCGCCGGCGCGTGGCCACGCAGAGATAGGTTCTTTTACAAGCTTCTGCTATTCTCTAACCTCAGAGTGGGGTCACGTGATTATCTCAGAACTACCCAACCACAAGCCATTCATTCATGGCAACGATAATGAGTAAAATTGTGGTGAAATCTCGAGATCTGCAAACTCGATGGTACAGAAGACTAGTGGTTTTCCTGCAACGTAGCAGTTTTTCTGGAACAATTTTGTAACTGTTACGTAAATATATAATTGTTATTTTGTAATTTATTGCAAAGATCTAAGCGCATTTCAACCGCAAACACATTTAAACATAGATGTCTCGCCATTTTGAAGGGATGGGAGTGATTTCCCTTAATGTGATGATGGCAATGTAATAGATCGGCAGTCACCCATCCTATCGGTCATGGCCTCCCTTTGAAGCGCCGATTGCCCGAGAGGGTGGTGAAATCCACAATTAGTAGCTTAGTCAGTGGGCGTGGGGGTATAAGGGCTATCAAAATACTGCAGTTTGAGGAAGGGCCAAAAGTAATCTTATTTTATTCCACTACCAACAAAGAATTGTCCAGCGAACAAAGAAGGCATCAAGAATCTGTGCATTTCGTATAGCGGCGGAAGAATATTGACAACTCGATCCTAAGGGACACATTTGACTGTTTATAAGTGGATCCTTGCAACTTCCCGTATTTGATTGCCTAAGCTACAATGAAATGCAAGTAGCAGTGTAATATTTGCTAACAAGAGAACCGAGAACTATGAAAAAGGAGAAAAACGCCTCTGTCAATTTTTTTTCAGAAAGGGTGTAGAACAAGCGATTCGTTCTAGCTTCTGCCTTGACGTATGGCTGAAGGACATAGTATTGTTGGATCGCATAAAGAAAGTTAAAATTGGGCTATTTTGAATTGCCGTGAACTTTGGTTCACGCTACACAAGTACCCAGGAATTTACCAAGGAAAACGGGGGCACCCCGAGAAAAATCCCCGCGAAACTGCTTTGTCCATCATAAATTCCACTTCTACCCATTGAAAATCGATCCGCATTTCCAGTCGTAGCGGAATGGCGGCCTGGCCACTAACCTTGCACCATGAAATACGTTTAAATTTGTCTTGAGTTTAGATTCAGGCTACCCCACCATTCAGTATATAGGGACCATCACCCTCGTCCCGACTTATAGCGTTTTCCATTCGTTGCACTGAAACCCACCCTAGTGCAGGGCAGAAACGTCATCGCTCCGCAACAGTGCTGCCCCACACACGTAAAGGGCAGCTACGAATGAAACGGATTCCGGAACTGAGTCAATGCTTATGCGCTACGCAGTGAAATTAGACACAGCTGTTCTTGGTCAGTCACACTCGAAAAATAATAATTTTGAATTATGATCGTCGTTATAATTTTTATGAAGTCTTTTGTAATTCTTACTTCTTAATTCATAAATTATTAACGTGTGATTTCTTTATTTAAAAACTACGAAAAATTCAAATGCGTATGAGTAATAATTTCATTTTTCGAGATTTGGCAGTGATCGATATAGTACACAAGATTTTGAACCGAAAGGCTTCTGTAGAATTGTTTGATTACTGAAAACAATAAAAATATTAACATGAACATTTCCGCTGGTATATGCATGGGCGTGCGAGAAACATTTCTTGGCATATTTATTTGAATGATTTTGTAAGTGTCACTTTTTTTATTTTCACTTTATTAGCGTTTCGAAATTGAGTCGTACCTAAAACACTTTAGTTTCTAAATAGCACTGGATTTGTTAATATGAAGTTATTCAAGGTTAAATTTTCGGAGAACACAGATTTTCCGGACTTCGTGTAAATGACAAACATTATTTTAAGACATTTCTTGCAAAACATAATATACTCCATCATTCGAAGTATCCCTGCATGACAGAAGATCCTCAATTACCTTCATAATTTCACCACGAATCTAAATCAGCATGGATAAATTCCGCACCTAACCTCACAATGGCCCGGTGCACTGGACTGCACTGACGCGATCGTCAGTGTAGTTTAGGGCGCCCCGGGTCCGTGTAGATGTGCGAATGGAACACGCAGTTAAATGATCTTGGCTGTCCAGGTGACGCCGCGTCGAAGGCTGTGTTGCCGACGTTTCGACCATCTTGTCGTGGTCTTCCTCAGGGCTGTTGTGCGTCACCTGGACAGCCAAGATCATTTACATGACTCTGGCCGCGGAAGCCTACGACTTCACGGAACACGCAGTTCTTTGCACTGGTGCGCCCTAGCGGTGGAATGGAAAACGAAAGCTGCCCTGAGTGCGCACTGGGTGCGCACTGAGTGCGCACTAGTGCGACGAATGGAAAACGCTATTAGTTTCGGAGACTGGCGTCGCTATCCACCATAGCATCCCAAAAACGGCGCGAACTTTCGTTTCACATGCGACCCTTCAGTATACTTAAAACTGACGTCAAACAGATTGTAAAACCGCTTCTTAATTTAATTACCCGAAGGTTTTTTCTGATGTCAACTTCGTAATAGCAGGGCTCAGTGAAAGTCTCTCGTGAATACTCGGCTTACTCCAGAATCATCCACAAGGTTTTGCCAAAACCCTTTTTCAGTTACGCAAAAAGACAGATTACGTCTTCGTAAAAAAAACACCCAGGCCTAGTTAATCCGTAATAAAATACACAGCACGTTTGATATTTGAATGTGAAGAACTAAAACGTAATTAAATAATAATCACATATAAATGATAAAAAATATATAAATACATGAAATAAAAATGTTTAACACTCGTAAAAAAAACTATTATAGCAGAAGAAGTTGCGTGGGTGACACCGCAAAAATCATATAAAATGTTTTTCACTCGAAGATGAGGTTATATTGGTTTATTGGTGATGTGCTGTTAACATTCCAAATATTTGAGTATTAGGTCTCGTCACTGCCAACATTTTTCTCTGTTGCATGAGCATCTTTCCTTTCCGTCAGTCCTTTCATCATCAGATCGGGCACAAAATAGACTTTTCAGCTTTGAAACGATATAAATAAATTGATATTTTAATAAATACGAATTAGTATTATAACTTTAATGCGGGGAGAATGTACATAAGTTCGAACATCCAACTGTGTTTAAAGTGTCATAATTGTTTGACATTTTATTTATTCTTAAATGTAACAGCACATGGGTAATTTTTGGCACGTGTATTTCTTCTATCTGTAAAGTGTTTTTTCTCCTAGGATTGTAAAATAATTTCTTAGTACCCTATTGTACTTTTATTGTGGTAGTGTCGCATAATATGATCTGATAAGACCGGATAAACGAATGACAAAACATGACCAGGAAACAGATTGAAGGTTTGCCATCGTGATTTAATTTTGGAATCTAAGATTTATTAAGACTAAATTATAATATACCGCAAGGCCAATATATTAAACGAATTAATTTCAACGAACCATGAATTTAATGCATTAAATTTAAAAAAGTATTGTATGATATTGTTAGATGTTGCCATTGCAAATTAATATAATATAATGTTGTAACGAATCATAACGCAATTTTAATTATTTGATAACGTATCGTATTTCTCATACAAAATCTAATTGTACTTGTTCATTATAAATTATAAATGTACGGAGTCGCTAATGACTTTACCTTTGATACAATTCAAAATGACATAAAACGAAATAAAAAAACATTTTACGCAAGCGACATCCAAAAATCGCCGAAATTACAGTTTGCCACCGAAAACACAGGAGAGATGGGGTTACAGAGGATTATCACGTCCTCAAAATTCTCATATACCTAATTAAGAAATTTAAAAGAAAAACATGTTACAAAATACTTCAAGCTTATAGGGCATACGAGTTAAATTAAAGCGTTTTCCAAAAGACGTTCGAATGGGCGAGATGCGTCTCACTCACCCGATCTGAAGTGGTCGCGGTAGTACTCCTCGCCCTTCCACGAGCAGAAGGCCATGGTGCGGCCGCTTCGCGTCGCCGGCGAAGACTAGCGGTAGCGGATCGCGCTGCCAGCCGTATGCACGCGCGCGCTACTCAATGAGACGGCGGCGGCGGCGGCGGCGAAACAGTGCGCCAGAAACACAATGCAACGGGTCACAAATTGCGCATAATCGGGACACAATACAACTGGAAACCGGTCTTCTTAAGGTCCCTTATTGGAAAAGGTAAATTAAATTTTTAAATCTATAGGAATTTAATTCATAAAATCTGTTTGATTTGTTTTTCTAAATTTATCTAGTTCAATATTCGAGCAATCCTGAGAATGATTGTTGAGTCTCATTTATTTCTACCGTATACGTTACTTGTAAAAATTATCGTTGATTGATAGTGATTCCGAGCGCGTCAACCGCTGAGGTCATTAGTCCATATTTTCCCCTCGAGAGGTGGTGGTGATCTTTCCCCAATGGATGGCGTGATTCGGGGCCGACCTGCCGTCAGCTAGTGGGGTTGTTCCCGGCCTGGTATCTCCCACCATCGGGGCATCGCCCCAGCCGGGAAAAGTCCCGACCGGTCTCCCGGCATGTATGGTAGTGTAGTACATGTTAGTGTAAGTGTGTGTGTGTGTGTGTGTGTGTGTGTGTGTGTGTGTGTGTGTGTGTGTGTGTGTGTGTGTGTAAGGGATGAGGATAGGACTAGGAAGACGAAGGAAAGATCGCGCGCGGTCCGTGGTGAGTTGTTAGAGTGCTGCTCCGGCATTCGCCTGGTGTTGATCGGAGAAACCACGGAAAACTACCGATCAGAGCAGCCGGCCGCCAGAATTCTCCTCCAGACAGCGACTGGAGTCGGGAATCGAACTTCGGACCTCCCGGTCAGAGGTACTGCAGTGACATCAATTGATCTCTGAGCCACCTCTACGGGTACTTGTTGACGTACTATTATTGTTATTGGTATTGTTATTGTTATTAGTATCCCCACATAACTATAAAATGTTTTCGAAGTGAAATAAACATTTTCAAAGTGAAATAAAACTTTGTCGACAGCTGCAGGTTGATATTAAGAATGGCTATTCCGCAACTTGTCATGTTTTCGTTCGGCTTTCAGTTTGTTTCATATCATTCCATTTGTAATGCTGACAACCGTGTCGTACTTATTTCTCTCTCTAAAAAAGAGAGAAAAGACTGTTTTGAACAATAGATGTCAAAAATGAAAATTCAGCCAGGATAATTTTAGAAGTGATTAAATTAGAAGATAACGAACATGTCTTGAAAATAAGAGTCAATTCATAAACAAAGAGTTTGCCTAATTTCCGGGCTAGAATTTTGCAGCCATTGATTCTCTCTGGTTTTGATTGATGATGCTCTTTCAGCCAGGCTTAGTATTTTTATTGTTGAGTAATAGCATAAAATTTACAGTAGAATACGAGTATATTTGATACAACGAAAATTCTAAAATGAAATCTCATCTTCACGAATCTGAGGAGGAAAAGAAAAAAAAAAGCATACATTATTTTGACCTTTCGGCCAACAGGAAAAGTGCGCAAACAATCCTAGTTACTATTTCTACATACCGTTTCAACTGGTCGAGTTACACTGAAGAGATCACTTTTCTTCGCAAGCTCCAAGTATCAAATGCGCATTGTGTGCGGACATTCAAAAGATAAAGTGAACTTCAATTTTCACCCATTTTTAATGTTCTCTTTTGTAAAATAATAAATTGACAAAAGTATTTCTCAGAATAAACAGTACAAAACAGTTCGTTAATTTTGGCGAAGTGTTGGGGTGCAGTCAGTTTAGAAGAGGGATGCTTTACTAAACGATACTGTCACGGTGACAAGAACGAGATAAAGTGTTCTGCGAAGCAGATAGTTCAAGCAGAGGCAATTCATTAGATTACGCGCCAGTAGGGCCTAGGTTCGATTCCCAGTAGGGACGTTACCTTAGGTAAACGACTGTGCCCGCGCTTTTCACTAACTTGTGGACCTTACGGACCAGTCTACATGTAATTTTATATCCTGCAGACCATCAACCTTTTTTGACATCAGTACATTGGTGTAATAATTATCATAAAACTTCTATATGATTAACTTAAAATGCGTCCATTAAATGTAACAAAATTATAAATTCGTATTCAACTACAAAAATCGCAAATACTAATTGAGTCATAACATCTTTAGGGATTGATGAGTTTCAACACAATTATTAATGTCCTCATTCAAGTTACAAGAATTTCTTAGAACATACCCTTGTTTTATCGTTAATGAAACATCAAAATGTTGTTAATAAAGCCCAGAAGTTTTCATTTAAACACCAAACGCTTGATAATACGAACGGAATTATGTATCAGCCAGTGTCGACGCAGTTCATGCATAGCTTGTCACACTCCCCGATATCCCAGGGCCACCACTTTGATGTTGGGGAAGTAATTTCGTAGCACCGACCTGGCGCCCTCTGGTCGTGTACTACATCAAAATTTGTGTCCCCACTGGGCACGTCACTGTTCTTCGCTGGCAGAAATACGCAGAAATACCCGTAAGATTTCGCATTAACAAGATATCACTCACGACCAATGGCACAACCGGGGGAAGGGGAGCTTACGGAGCCTCAGCCCCCTCCTCTAATGGCGTATATTCAAACACATAGCTTTTACTAATTTTCTATACTAACGAGTCATTCAGTAAATTAATCGTTAACATTTATAAATATTAACTATACGTAAACATTTAAAAATATATTTTATATTCAGAATAAATGAAAAACTCTTGTTTAAGAAACTATTAAGGCAGCTGAACAATATCTGTAACGCCCCCCCCCCTTCCCGTAAAAAATCATGGGTGTGCCACTGCACACAGCTTATCACATCGTGACGTACCTGAGAGATCCCACGGTAATTTTGACTTACTCGATACGTTTCCAAGCGTACTCAACATCTATTAAGTGAGTGCTGGATCATTATCTCGGGGTTCAAAGCTGCCAATACGTGATTTTTCTTTCCGTTTCATGTGAGTGTCAAACAAATGTGAAGTTCTTGCTTTCACGAAAACCCTGCATACAATTGTTCAGGGTTGCTCTTCTCCGAGAACACGTTTAGCACCACCACTAGACGTACAATATACTTTTTTTTCAGTGAGGGCGTTAGAAACACATGGGACAGGGTAGGGAAGCGATGAATTGACGAGTGAAAGAAGACCATCTTCACGTACTGACTGACACACGACTGACGACGCGTCATCAAGTTTCTTTCAATTTCCTTGATTTGGACATTTTAAAATGCGGGAAACGTAAAATAAGCCCCTTGACGTGTAGTGATTGTGTCTCTAGTAGGTATAAATTAATATCTCTATCTGGGGATATTAAACGTTTCAGAGGGGGCCGACAAGCTCGCCCCCCCCCCCGTCACACCCTGGCTAAAACTACATTCCAGACTTGGCCTGACATCCGCCTACACACAGTAACTGTGAGAGTTGTTTTAGATCACGGTTAATGAGAGGAATCATCCGCCGGTTCAGATAAGAGTGACGAATGAAGGGTTGGGGAAGAAAAGATCGCGCGTGGCCCGAGGCCCGGAGCCCACGAGAGAAGGCACTGTTCTGGTACCAGCCTGGAAGGAAGTCACCGATCAGAGTAGTCTTCCTCCAGGTAGAAACATCATGCGTGTCAGCTACATAGATGGTGTCGAAAATCCGCCATTGCTGCATCTGAAATCTAGGGCCTCTGAGTGTACTAAGCTGAATGAATCCCAAGAACGCCTTATATTCCACTTCTCTGATTTTAATACTTCAAAATAAGGAAATCGTAAATGAGGCACTTAGAAATGTATCTGGAAGGATGTGAAAGAATCTGGTCTTTGGAAGAAATAAAATAATACTTTTCCATCAGGAAAGATCAAATTATTAATTACTAACTTCTTCAGATTCCTATATTTAATTACAGCAAAGTTACCATAAATCTTATCTGATATTATTATCTGTTATGTCTGATATTTGATTAATTTAATATTGTCATCCTATGTAAAATTGAAGATCTATGTTCATTTTACCCTGGTACTTGAAATGGCAATATATTAAATTGTCGAAAAGTTCTACGAGGTTAGGGCAAAACTGTTTAGGATGTGGTCGTAATAAAACTCGCATATACAAATGTAATTCCTATATTTACAGTTGCTGTCTTTAAATCTAGGGATCTCAATAAATTAATAATTATAATTTTCAAAGACCTTATCATTCTGACAATTAGAACAAAGTTCACTCTTGAGAGCGATCCCCGGCCTACGAGTGCCTCTGACCGGGAAGTCCTAGGGTTCGAGCCTCGACAGACACAGAATTTTCGACAATAGCTAGGTCGAATTCAGCCGTCTGGAAAAGAATTGTTTGATCGGAGTGATTTCTCCGATTAACACCAGGCGAATGCCGGAGCAGTATGCTTACAAACGGACAGCGCGCGATCTTTCCTTCCTTAGACACATATACACTTACATACGCTACTCTACTACACACACCTGGACACCAGCTGGATGCTTGTCCCAGCTGGCGCGGTGCCCCGCTGGTGGGAGATGCTGCCGGAATAGAGAAACAAAAACCGAACCGCGAGTCGACGTGTAGGTCGGCACTGGATGTCGCCATCCAGTGGTGGAGGATGACCGCCACCTGCGATGAAAAAATGTCCTACATTTACGGCACTAATGACCTTGCCAGTTGACGCAGCCAGAATCACTGATCAATCAAAACCCGGCCTAACCCGCCTATTCGCACCCTAGTTGCAGACTCCCCCAAGAGCATATGCTCTTCCTGTCGGTTCCGGTGCCTCGTGGGAGTCGTCCGCTGCTTGGTACCGCCGATTCGGTTGTATAACGGTTAGCGTAACTGGACTGTTGCACCCAAGTTTGCGAGTTCACACCAGATCGAAGCTGTGAATTTTTAAGGGCGAAAAAATTCTTCATTCGGATGGGAAGTAAAGCCGGCTGTCCCATGTAGTAGATTTACTTTACTGATCGCCCGAATCTCGCCACGTAAAATAAGGCATTAACTATTAACAACCGTTTCGGCCCACAGGGCGGTGCGCTCACATCAGCAGCGCGGCGTGGCGGCTCGCGAAGCGCGTTGACCTTGTAGTCACGTGAGCGCCGCGTGCCAATTCCACGGCCCCCTGCCCCTCCCCCGGGACACGACCGGGTTTTAAGCGGCCGGCCGTGAAACAAACGCGGCGCCCCTACGCCTTGGCGCTGACCATGAAATTCGGCCCGAGCGTGGGCGGTGGTCCACAACGCGAAGAACGGCGGAAGAAGTTTTGGTGGTTACGTGAATTTCGTTTTTTTTTTTTTTAACTTTCGCCTTCGAACATCTCGCGAGTCCACAATACTTACAACACAAATGTACTTCACGAAAGCAATAAAATATAAAAGCTTAAAAGCATACAAAAAAGCATAAAAACATTCAAAAATACAATAAGCAAAAATCAAAAATACAAAAGCTTTCAAAAATCTCTTATGAAATTTCTAGAAAATATAAAGATTTGCAGCTTATTAGAGCTAAAAATTGTATTAAAACACTGCTACAAAAACCGCTGCTGAACGCAATGTCGATTAGATCTAAGTTATTCCAAAAGTCTTGATTAAAATATTAAAGGTTGCTAAATTGTAGAAAAATAGAAAAAAGGTTGTTTTCTTCAATATAAAAAAACAATTTCACAGCATTGGGAATTTAGTCGATACTGTTCTTTTTTTAGTGTTGATGTCGGAATTAAAACCGGGATATGTTACAATTTTATTGAATATTATCCACAGCTAACAATTCAATTTTATTGAACATAAATGATTGGCAATACATTCTGCAAAAATTATTTTCCTTATGCAAATTCCTTATGCAAGCTTTAGAAGACATTAGGAATTGGGCATCATGGGCTGACCTTTAAGCAATTTGATAAAGAGAGATCCGCCAATACATTAGTAGGATACGATTTGCAATATAATTATTATAATATTTGGCACCTGTTTGAGATGCTTCGAAAAAGCCTGTTTTGCAGTGTAGCACCGTTATTTTTTCTTTACAAGATCGTGTGACACTGTGGGAGCTCCAAAGCCAGACCATGGCCTCGACGTAATCGTCACTAACTAAAAAATATTGATCGTGATATTGACTCACTAATACTTCATATGAAGTGTAAAAAAGAATAATACACTCAAATTCTCCCTCTATTTGTATATTATAGATAATGGTAAAATTTCGGTTATTTGTAGTGGAAATGTTTAACAATAGATTGTGTCGGATTATTTTTTTTAACTATTCCATGGACTCGGAGATAATTCCTAAATCCCCAAGGAAAATATTTATTTCCGGTGTTCAGGCGTGTATGTTTGTAATACCTACCTCACTAAGAATTCGATGCGCGATCTCCAAGGCCTTCGGATCAACGCGCCGCCGGTGCTCTGCAAGGCCACATGGCCGGTTAGCCTTGCGTCGGCGCTCTAGTGTCTGGGCGCTGCCTTACGCGTGGTCTGGTTTACGTGGTACGCCGTCTGAAGGTGCCAAGTACATTTTTGACCCCCCCCTTGTCTATTCAACTTTATTTCTTAGTTAAATATGTCGTGTAAATAAAAAAAAATAAATGGTAAAGGAATGAAATTATAACTAATGATAAAATTAATAAATATAATTGAGTGGATGTGAAATCATTTACACGTTGGCTTGGAGAGCCTCATTCCCAAACGAATAATAATTTTCCAAGTTGTAAGGTTAAGAATTAAGGGGAAAGTCAGGAAACCGACACTTCCGAGGAATTCTCAGGCGGCGCTCGGTTCATCTGACTGACAGATGAAACTGGCATTGGAGTCTTTTCAAATGTTCAATCGTTTTATACAACCTGTCGAAATAATCATGCTAGCGATGGGCGTCACCGGCGTGTGTGTGGGTGAATGTATGTAGGGGGAGGAGAAGTTTCCTTCCCCCCAATGAGATCGGTATATGGGGTAAATTGGAGGGGACTCCCCGGTAATTTGTGTACCTTAACTATTGAATCGCCCTCTTGTCCTCCCATTATTTGGTGCCTATGACGCGTATGCTGCTGACCCGTTCAGAGAATAAGTGAAATGTTGAAGTACTTACAGGGCCCGGTGACGAATTTTTCTGGGACATTTAGCAATCCATCCATTTTAACGGGGTAGGGTTGCTGGTCTGGTCCTATCTGGGGGACCAAAATTTCATCGAGACTATCTTCCCTTTGATAGGCTAGCTTCCCTCCCGGCTACAGGGACCTGCCCATCGTTACTCAAAGAATAGGGAGGAATTTCTTAAATAACAGGTGGGGAAAGTAAATGAATGAGGATGTGCTTAAATGACCTGATAGGTCGTTGAGGAATGCCTTCGTCTGCCTCCTCCACCACTCCGGTTACGGAGACCCTAAAGGCGGCTCCACACATTCGCTATTCGGCGAACACCGAGCCACCGCTCGCCGAATCCCGATAGTGTGGATGAGTTGCTTGCTATTTGCCGAGGACGGACATTCGGGGTTCGCGCTACCCACTGCGTGTCGGTCTTTTGGACACATCAAAGGGAGCGAACATTCGCCGAACACGTCAGCTGCTCGGGATTGGGCGAGCGCTAGCTCCCCTACTCGGCGATTGCCGAATGTGTGGAACCGACAGTAGCTACGCTACCGTCGCACCGGCATAGCCCTGATTTCATAGGAGCACACATGCCTGCCCGCCCGCACGGACAGTACAGGCGGTATCTCATGGGCCCCGATCTGCCGTGCGCACGGACGGAGCGTCATTTGCCAAAGAAGCCCGTTCTAGCAAGGGATTCCATTTTCCGAGCGAATCCTCGACTATATGCGGCTCTCGGGCCCCAGCTCGCATTAGGTCGCCTCTGGTTCTTTTTCTGGCACTTTCGAGAGACGATCAAATTTGAAAGGTTGTACATCAAGATAATTTTATTTTATTAAAATGGCTTTTAAGCTTCGAGTTTTCTAATTTTTGAAATTCCATTAAGTGTAATTGTAAAATGTTATTTACCATCTAAATCTTCAAAACTGAAAGGTGACCAATCAATAACTTCACTTCTAATACGATATCATACTTCACTATTACCGTCCTAGTATTAAGAAATATTTAATTAGTAGGTAATATTTTTTGCTAGATAATTATAGGAATGAAAGATCGTTTTCTATTGCGACATATCACTTGCAGGGTGTACAGTTGGTTGGCGGCGCGCTTCGTGATGAAGCAGACTCACGTAATGACTTAAAAAAGAGCCATTAGCGCTTACGTAAAAATGGTTATTTACGATGCTCCACGTGGGCCGCGAAGGTAACTACAGAAACGTCAGAGGAGACATACTGCTAAAGCATATCAACTATATTTTACGTACGAACAAATTCAAGGAGGATCAAGAAGGATAAAATCCGCCGATCCCAGTAGTCAAGATCGCTAAGGCAGAAGTGCTGTGGCGCGTTCGAGTCCTGCCTCGGACACGATTATATTTGTTCTTCCTTTCACCCCTAATCATCACCATATCACTTCATTTAGTGCACAGATACTTCTAACGTTAATCAATAGTGGTCGCTAATGACCTCGTAGTTAATGCGACCTTAAATAAACAAAAAAAGGATGGATAGTAATAACAAGCGTGGCGAGTTCGCTTCCGGTGGGTGTTTTCAATCTAAATTTATTTAAATTGTATTTTACAAGTTCTTCACAAAAAGATATTTTAAATATAATAGATGCCCCAGTTTCCCCATCCTCCGGCATAGAACGATACATGAAAAAATATCGATATATATTTTAAAACATTTTGTTTCATTGCAAAATTAAATGTAATGATCGTTAATTTGACGAATCATGTTATTCGCGTTGAACGATACTTGTTATCCCGGAAATGCAGTGTGGAATTTCCCCCACTTTCATCACTATTATTGTCTCAAATTTTACCAAAATACTTTTTAGGAGCTAGAAACGTATCTAAACACGCTGTTCCTTTTTTTCGAGAATTCTCTTAGAACGTTGTGGAACCGCCCGAAGCAAATGGTCAATTCTATACCAGTAGTCTCGTCAAATGACATCTTAATTGCCCCGAAAGGTGGACCAGAAAGATTGTAACCGTGAGTAACGGACAAATAAACTCATGCATATGACCCGATTGTGTAGGATAATTGTATACTTGATTTATTTTGATATGACGATATTTTTCAAATGTAATTTCAAAAGTGAAAAAATACAGAAGTATTCAAATTTATTAGCACCTTGTCACTGAGCACAAGAAGCGTTGACTGGAAAACTCCTTCTTTGTGCAGATTAAAGTTAAGTCATCATGGTTTTGATTATTAGATAGAAGTCTCTTCCATCTCTAATATCGTATATCTGCGGAAAGGGAAGCTCATATAGGAACTAGCAAATATTTTACCGTTCTATATCAATATCCCAATAAAAGAAATGATTTTTTACTGGTACATTGATACTTATTGCCATCGATACGGAGCTCGATATTCACTGCACAACTTACCTTGATCGAGAGGATCGTGATGATCTCAGGCCAAAGGCCCTTGGCATTCTGGTCGCAGCTCGATCACTAGAACCTTTATAACGCCCTTTGGTGCGTAAATATCTATTAGGGACTTATCTGTACAAAGTTCGTAATGCCTACAGTTACTACGTGGAATAGAAAACCGGACATATACAAGGAAAATGAATCTTTATGTGGAAAGAGTAAAATTACGCAAATGTGATTATAATACAAGTAAACCCGTTTAAACCCTTGAAATCTCAAATGCAAGGAATCTGTCTAAACTGTACAAACACAATAGGACAGAGGTTCCCGAACAGTGATTCTCAAACCTTTTGAACATTGTGCCATTCACACATAATTAAAAGTTTAATATGCCTCCGTGATTAAATTTACCCAAACAATGGGTGTTATATATTATTGAATAAACTATTAAAAATATTTTAAATTTACATAGAACGTAATTGCTAGAACTTAGAACAAAACTCTACTTTCCTACCCATTGAAGTAAATTTCTTCTTCGAATCTTTTCATGGAAATTGTTCACACTCGCTCTCCACGCACACTGTCTATCACTAGGGAAAACTTTCCTGTTCGTTAACTCCTAAATAATTCCATAATTACCTCGTAGGTAATCATAAATGTCAATAATCAGTTCTTTGTACTGATTGCCAACTTTGTTTGGAGTCTGACGCTAGGAAATGAAGTTAATTCTAATGCTGTTGGCCGGGCCTTTTTCATAAACATTTTTGTTTCCTAGTGGGGCATAAATGTCTTTCAAGGTTTTAAGGCCAACGTGCATCACATCACATTCAATCCTTTTTTAACTTAATTTCAATTTTAAACTTAAATTACATTTTTAGATGTAGTTTCTGGAAGGGACTTCTGAGTAGATAGTAATTTTATTACCAACAATTATTATTGTGAAGGTAATACTTTGGAATTAAGAAGAATGCCGTAAATCATTCGAGTGTCGCGAGTAAATTGTTAGGAAGAGTTGGCATATTGGCTTAATTTCAACATTCTAACAAACCAAGTAATTCTAACAAACACTAATAATCTATTTTGTATTATTTCCAATTTGTGAATACTTGTTTTTGCAGCACCTGTAAAGGACACGTGTGTACAAGAGCAGAACGAATTATTCATTTAAAAATTAATTTTCCTGTGACAATATTTTAATAGAACATATTCGATTTATGAATGGATGGGGTTTTAAGCTTTTAATATTATTTTTAATAGGCTATGAGTTAGAAAAATTTCCCAGGTAGTCGTTTATACATATTTAAATCAAAGTAGTTGATAGGATAAATAGACAATAGCTATTGTCTTGCAGTAAAATAAATATTTAAATATTTTTATACATCGTTGTGAAAATATGTTGCTTGGAATTTGGTGGGTTTAATGGGTAGCAGACTAAGCATGTGCGTAGGGCTCGCACCTTGTGGGGTCCCCAACATATATTTTTAAATTAGAACAGTTCATGAATATTAAAAAGTATTTTGTTGCCAATTTTTAAAATTTAAAAAGTTATAGTTTGGTTTCATAATTATATTGATTTCTTCGGTTCATTTTTTAATATTATAAAGAGACTTTTCTAAGAAGTGACCGCTTTCACAACTTCTGCTTAGCTCCTACTGGCAGTAAAACTGCAGATTATATCCTTGCGCTCAATTCGTCCATTTGTCCATTAGCAATTCTGTCACGTGTTAATAGTTTTACTGTCAATGCGACTTGATAGTCACACTGGTCCCTTCTTAGAGTAACTACTCTACATTAGGGGACTTCGTTATTTGGTTGAATAGGGCGTAGGACCCATAAGTTGTGAATCTGGCCCTCATTGTGCTAGTTGGCTTTTCATTAAAACAATCCCTTTGGTAAAATCTAATTTTCAAGAACTAGAAGTTACACAAAATAGGTACTTAGAAACATTCTAACACCCCTTGGTTTATTCGAGACAATCAAAGTTTAGAAGAACTAAGCATTGTTCCTTTAAAAACCTGGATTAATCTCCTCTCCACTAAATTCTTCTCCAGCCTCCCTGCTTGTCTTCTTCACAATATGTTTAATCTAGGAAAACCAGCTAAGCGCTATCCACATATTCATTCATGCTTTGCTAAAGACCTACTACATAATTAACTCGTCTTTTCTTCTTAATAACGAACTAGAGTATTTACAAACTGTAAAATATATTAATACTTAGTAATGTACTTCAAATACTGACTCAACTTATAATTATTCAAACTTATAAGGTGTTGTAGAAGAATATTCCGAAGATTTATTTATTTATTTTACGCCAAAAACAGTTAAAAACTGTGTGTAACATGCTACAGGGAGATGTGAATTCTGTTCACGTTTTGAAAATTCTGTGATCTCTACTCTAATCCATAGACTACTTGAATTTTGAATACAAAAAATATGAGTGTTTTTTGCAAGGATTGTTAACAAAAATATTTGCCCCAATGAAATAAAAAGGATATTTCCAAGGGTAAATCGGCAATAAATGTGGGCTCTTATCCCTCGTCATGTCCTTCGTCAAGGAAAAATACTTCTTGCAACGACATCATGGAGAACGATAATTTGAATAACAATATTTCCCACTGGATTCCCGATGACGTGCACGGATAATGAAGTTACATTTACTTCTGTAAGTTTTCAGTTTCAGGTTACTTCTGTAAGTTTCCTCTCACAAGCTCTAATTGTTATGATAGTTCCTCCAACTCCTTGAAAGATATTATAGTATGACCAAAGATTTTTTTTAATCATCTCAGCGCGTTTCTTCGCGTACGTATACTTTGGCTTTTTCGGACCACTCGCACACTCCGGTCCGTTGCGGTGGCCCGCACGCGTGCCAGACACGCGCCGGCCGTCCCGCGCGCGCGTCTCCAAGGCCGCGTTTATTTACGCGCGCTCGTCTCGCAGGAGGCGGTTGGCGAGGACTCCGACCACTGACGAAACCGCAAAGTCCTGCCGTCATCCGAGCGAGGGGGGGGGGCGGAGGGAAGCGAGAATCCCGACGATATGATAACGACCTGAAGAATGAGATTTTGTGTGCGTGACTTGCGAGAAAACTTGTGGTTAGTTAATAAAGAATGCAGAGCAGTCGATAAACCAGAGGGTTGTGGGTCATCGCAGAGCGGTCTCGAGGTTTAGGAAACGCACATGATTAAGACGGATCAATGTTTTAACCTAATTGGTCGTACACGAGTTTAAAGTACAGGTCTCGATTTAAAGACTAGTATTTATACATTGCACTATACGTGAGGAACCTACGTTGGCCTCATATTAAATGTTCGAAACGGTTACAGGAAGCGAGATGCGTTTGCGCCGAGTTGTCGATGATGGAGGAAAATACATACTTCGTTTTCTTAATTGTAACATTCTTAATTTTGGAGATATTGTGACAACTTCAATTTTTTTAATGCAAATAACCGCAGGGTATTTTATCCCCCAGCATTACGAAATTCTCGAAGAGAGCAATGAAATATTATAGTATGTAGGTAACCCGTACGACATACAAATGTCATTTCTTAAACAGATGGAGAGTAGAGTAACCAACCATATAGTACATAAATTACGCCGTTAAAGCATCAGTTTTAAAACTGCATTTATTTACGGGGGAAAATAGCATTTTACAGAGGTTTACTAAATTGAAAATTTACAGAACGATTAGTTCAAGAGAACAATTAATTTAAGCAAACAAATAGTGATTGATTAGTCATAAAAGTGATCAAAGATGCTTACGACAGAATTTGCATGCTTCGCGACCAAATTTCAAACTAGTGGAGCACGTACTTCCTCATCCGTACTTTCATGCAATGGAAACGGAAGAAGTGACCCGGAAGAAAGATGGAACATTATTAGGCACTTATTTGCGCGTCGGCGTCAAATGTTTAGAAAGAATTGAATGTGAAATGGGATTCGCAGTTTAGTGGAAAAAAAGAGGAGAAGTGGCGAACAGTCAAATAGTGAGAGATGAGATGCGAAGAAGGAAATGCATTATTAATGATAATTTGAGTTATAGTAAAGACGCTTGGGGTAAAAGTATTTTTTAAAGAAGAAAGGACTCGTATCAAGACGTGGAGAATTGCGAACGCGAAGACTGATTTTTCGTACACATGACGTTCCACATTCCAGAGACTTTCTCGCTACCGCTTACATAGTGAAGAGAACGTTATTTAATACTGCGCGAAAAAAACAGCGAAGTTTCGGTAGAAAAACTCTTATTAAAGGGTCCTGGTATCGAAAAAGTGGATAAATCTAATTGCTACATTTAGAAAAAGAATCTCTAACATGCAGTGTAGTTTATGTTTTGTGGGAATTGATACCAAAAAATCAAATGATTGCAAAACGTCCGCCCGTCCCTCTGTAAACAACGGTAGCGACTAAACTGTTCAGCCGATTTTCTCCAGAATTGATATTCCCCCATCGATCTGGCTGATGTCACGGCCCCTTGAATTTTAAGCTGATATTTTAATTTTGGGGGATACTTTACATGAAGTCCCTGGGAATTTTTTCAAATTCAATTCAATTTCAATTCAAGGTCATTTTTTCAAAAAAAATATTTTCCATTTTTTATTAAATTTTGCTGTTGGAATTACACTCGTTGGCTTTACCTAGTAAAGGACGTTTAAGACGATGGTTTAGGTCTAATTTTCATTGAAAATTATGATTTTTCGAAAATTGCAAAAATGTTTAAAAAATTGGCGTTTTCCTACAACTATAATTATAGAGTTGATGAAGTCTGTTCCTTTTGATAGATTTTGAAATAAGATCATATTTTTCGCAAATCTGAGTAATTTTCCGTAATTTTGCATGAAAGTACGGGTGAGAAAGTACGTGCTGTTTTAGCTCCACTAGTTTGAAATTTGGTCGCGAAGCATGCAAAGAGTCGTCCAAATTTGATAGCGCCATCTTTGAAGGGGAAATGCATAATGAACTCTTAATGAAAAGATAGTGTTGTGAGGTATAGAAAAATTAAACATGTAAGAAAATTATTTAAAAGATAGCATTTAAAGACTCGATGTCATGGCATGACGTGAGTGAATGATTTGATTGATTGCGGATGTCAGTAAATATTCTGCTTTTGTAAATGTTATTTCATTTAGTGTTAAAAATGGTTCATGTGAGTTTCTTTGTATATTTAGATAAATTGTTGAATTGTCTTTTCGTGTTTGATATTCACGACTACCAGAAACTGTTGACAATATTAAAACATTTAATGAATCATAATTTTGCATAGAAATGATAAGGCTATGTTGTTCTAGCTAATATACAGTTCCCTAATTTATTAATACTACAAGCCCTGTAAAGGCGAGATCGTCAGCCCACTATATATATATATATATATATATATATATATATATATATATTGAAGTGTCTCCAAATAAATATTAATACAAACTTCAGAACATGTAGTTAGATGAAAATGATCACGTTTAGCCAAAACATTTACAGTTGGAAGTTTCTTGTGAAGGAGTAACAAAAGTGTCATTTTCTCCAGATTTGTAGACAACTACGCACGAAAGATGTTTGACTGTCACGTTTTCACTCAAGGTGATTCTATGTTCTTGACGAACATCTGTGCAATCGCGGTTGCCAAATTATCAGCGTCAAATGTGAGCGCATAAATACATGGAATTCCATTACATGCAATTTCCCATATATATTGGCAAAAAGGGATCATTTTCTGTGGAAAAGTGCTTTTTGCCTTTGATTGAGGATGCATGCCCTAAAAGGTTGTGACACGTATTCTGTAGCAACCGTATATATATTAATATATTATAGAACAGTATTGCTCTATTCTTGTATCTGTTTTGTTGAAATATTTAATTGCAGTACAATCTTGTTCTTGAGTAATATGGTGCACATTGCTCAAGCCAGTGTCCAGAAAATGCGTTCCACACATACTCACACCAGTAACGCCTACTATTTCGAACGGGCTACAAACAAGTTATTCGAACTCTCCAGTTCGAGAAAGGCTTTACTTTCATTCATTAGAAACATCGGTTCTCACCATTTCCGCACCAATTGTTATATAGATCCGTAATTGTCCTAAAATTTAGTTTTTTCTCTTGTGCTTCTGCCACACGATGATGCTAAGCTGCGGCTTCTGTAATATTTCGAAGAATGGCGGCTCATGAGCTGAAGTTGTGATGAAGTACTGTTCTCTCTCCCATACAATGCACTACATGCCGTGTTCTGACAGTTGATAAAAACTATCAACACAAAATGCCGTAAGAGTAGCACTGCTGAGTAGGGAATTGCCCCCAGTCCTGCAATAAAAACGTCGAAGTTGGCGGATTATTGTATATTTGAGAAATCGGACGCAAAAGCAACTCCAACACACATTACTTTGCAACACAATTGTGCATAACTAGAAAACGATGTGTCTTGGAGACTTAAAACCAGTATATTGTGTGACTCTTTTATGACTCTTTAGGGTCAAAAACTGAACTTGTGACCCTCTAGGGTCACAAGTTCAGTTCTTGCATGCCAGAATCTACAAAATACCTTTTTGGATGTTATGTTGCATGCTTCTCACACCCCGTAACATGTGTTTCCAGAAACTCAGGAAGTTGGTTTCTAGTGTGAAGCAATTTTCACTTCTGAAACGATTTAAAAAGTGATTTTTATTGGAGATTGCAGTTTTCCGGAAAACATTCTGCCTGATATCCTAGCTATTCAAAATTTCTTATTTCTTCCACCACTGCACTATCTGTGGCCGTAACAATGCCAAAAACGCGCAGCCATAATATTTTTTCTATCCTCAGGGCTGATGGTAAAACAACACTAAACATTCAAATGGCATATGGTATAAGAACTATGGTAAAAACTATTTAGTATAAGAACATATGGAAGTACATATAAGAAAATATACGGGACACATAAGAAAATATACATAATGATCACTTACAAACTTACTACACATAACTTACTAAAGATATACGGAAAATGTGCGGAACATATAAGAAAATATATGGAACTACGTATAAGAACTACATATGGTATGGTATAAGAACAAAAACACTAGATGTACAAATTACAATTACAACATAATAGCATCCTACACAAAATGATCACTAACTGTACTGATCTTTCTACAAAAAGTTCCTACTTACTAAAAGTAAACAAGATTACTTACTTATGCTAGTGTTTTTTTGTTGTTGTTTTTTTTTTTCAAAAACAGCTCCAATTTTTTTCATTAATTTTTTTTTTTTTTTAATTTGTTGCGTCTACACCTTGACGCAACGCGTCTCCAAGCCCCTTAAGGGGCGTTGAGCGCTTTGCACTGGGGAGTAATCCTCCATTAATGTGCTTTTTATTTTTGGAGTAATCCTCCGTTAATTCAATATTTGTCAAGTCTCGTCACAGTCAGTAAGTGCCTTTTATCCCTTCGGCCAGGGGCTCGACGCCGTTAGATCCCGGGGTTCCTGGCCGGTCACCCAACCACGAACCCGCGAGTCTCGAATTCGCTTAACCTTCGTGACTTCACGGAGCGTAGTAAACGAATTCGGCTAGCGCCGCCGGTTATCTAACAGTTTTGCTCTAGAGTAAAGGAAGGTATGCGAGAAATAATGAGAGAAAGTTTTTGCTGTTCTAGCATTACTTGTACTAGTTACTTTCTCGTATACGTAATATAGAGAAAGTTATGTAATGCTGCGGAAAATCGATTTCGAGATTTCAACGGGAATACACGTTTTGGGGTGCCCTGATATCGAAAAAGTAATTTTTTTTTATTTTTATTTTTTTCAAAGCGTCCGTCCGTCAGTGCGTCTCCTTATGCGTCTGTGAACAAAACTAGCACCCAAACTATTCATTGAAGTTTTCCCAAAATTGATATTCCCCGGTCGATCTAAGCTGACTCAAAGCTCCGTGAGTTTGAAAAACATTCTTTAAAATTTCGGGGTATTTCGCATGAAGTCCCTGGGATATTTCCAAAATTTTCTAAAAAATGGCTCCAAATGTTTTCTTTAAATTTCTAGAAAGAATAGAGCAAAATACTTATAAAGGTGGAATATGTCAAACTTTCACTGTTGCCTCTGTTTTTTCGAAATTTTCAAAAGTTTGAATTATTTCTGGCGTCTTCCTACAACTACGAAATTGAAGATAGAATTTTTTCCTTCAAGTAATGTTTTTCTCAGAAGTTATTTCTTTCATGAGGTAGTTATAAGATCTCATAAACGCCATATTGCTGTATTCTTTTGTTTCTTCAAAAATTACAAAAATATATATTTTTTTACTTATTTCTAACGTCGTTAATATTTACATTAGCGGCGGTTTGTTTGCATTATTGTATATATGTTTACATTACCAAATGATGTTTTATAAACATTCCACATTTTCAGAAACGTTTAAACGCCATTTTCTCGAAAACGACTTCAATTTTTCAACGAAACTTGCCTGATAGAACGAGGTTTTACTCTTATATAATATTCTTAGACATGTTTTAGTTATTCTATTATGATACCGAAAAAATGAGAAAATGTGAAAAAACTTACTTCGGGTGGCTATACATAGCAGCTGGGAAGAGAATGGGGCGAAACCGAAAAGTTAGCCCAGTCCAAAGAAATTAGAAAACTAACTAGTACGAGAAAGTCTGTGCCATTCTGTTTCACCACTAGCTTTCAAATTGTTTTTATTTTAAATTATTTCCAGTTGTTTTATGTTAGTTACGTCACTATTCTATCAGTTTTACTTTCAATTCAAACATTAGTAAATATTATATAATTTGTTATTGATTTACTTACATATTAACTTCTCATTTCACCTAAATTATATTATATTAAAAATTAAATTTTGTAAAGATATTTTATTCATATGAAAAATATTTTTCATATGATAAAGAATGAAGATAAAGAACACAACGTGGTAAAAAATCGTGTCTGATGAAAGAAATTCTTCTTACAAGACTGCGTCTGATAATTCCATTAAAAGTATAAAATCCACATCAGTTCCTATTATCTTAAGATTCCACATATACACAGAAAATTTGCATTGTAGTTCAACTAATTTATTAGTACTTTAATTTTTATTTTGAAAATAAATCTTGAGAACCTGGAACTTTCGTGAATTACTCAGAACCCATTATCTAAAATCTTACCTATTTTTCACCCACAAGGTGATCAATGAGAGTTTGGAGAAGTAAACATGATCTTACATTCTATGAGCATAAAAACTTGTGCGCGTGATTATTGCACATTTCAAACGTCTTAGTTGGAAATTTTTTGCTTGGAAATGCTTATCATGCCGTGATATTAGCGACTACATTAGTTCTGCAAAGTCATCGCTTCTCCCCCATATACAAGTTTTTCGCAATTACTACCCGTTCAGCCTAGTTGTGCAGTCAATGCAGTAACCCAGAAACATCGATTGCAGAACGTGACATTTGACTTAGTCGGATCCAAACTTTCGACCTTTGGGCAAGGAGGGTCAAACTATGTTCTAATACAGGAAAACCAATACTGTTACCACATCGACAATTTTTTTCCTAAATGAGAGAGACTTATGAAATTTATTCGATTATATTAAAAGGACACAATGGTGCAAATAATATGGACATTGCTTTAAAAATTATGGATTCGTAAGTTTTCTTGTTTTTGAAGCATTTGATTTTTTTATTATAGGATACCCCTATTTCAATAATACCTAGAGACGCTACAGAATGGCACAGACTTTCTAATAGTAAAGTTTTCTATTTATAATTTCTTTTCTGTTGACTGGTACTATACAGTCTTGCCCCTCCTTGCCGGCTGCAATCTATCGCCGTCCAAATTACATTTTTTTGAAATTTTCTCAACTTTCCGGTTTCCATGTAGTTGAACTCAAATATTAATTTAAGAATATTAAAGCATGCTTAAACATAATCCTAAATAGCAATTTTCTTTGAAAAATTTGGAGCAGTTTTTAAGAAAATTGCGTTAATATTTACTGTAAATGCGAAAATTGAAGTTCTTTTTCACAAGAATCTATTGAGTTTTCGGAAAACTTCATTTGAAGTCATTTTAAGCATATCCACTTACAAATGCAATAATGTATACAAATCCATTGAAATGTGCGTATTAACGGTGTGAGAGGTATTTAAAAAATACATTTGTGTAATTTTTTAAAAAACAATAGAGTATACCGAAATGGATTTTACGTCATATTAAACAGTGCCATTACCACTATTCCTTGCAACATTTTGAAGAAAAAAATTGGAGCCATTTTTGACAAAATGGCGCTTGAGTGTTTCTGAAAATGCGGAATTTTGAGTTCATTTTTACAGAAAACTGTTGTGTTTTTTAAAACCTTATTTAACATTATTTAAAGCACATGTACTCATAAATATAATACTGTAAAGAAACCGCCTCTAAAGTAAGTATTACCGACGTGAGAAACAAGTAAAAAAAATTACATCTTTGTATTTTTTTAAAAGAAAACAATAGAGCAATATGGCGTTTATATTATTATATAGTGTTTGTTTGGCACTAACCGTACAAAAAAAATATTTTGAGCCGTCTTTGGGAAAATCTTGTTTTTGTATTTTTTTTAATTGCAAATATTGCACGTACTATTGCATGAAAACTCTTAATTTTTTTTAAAAAAATTTACATGACCGTTATGAAACAACTAATAATGGACAACCAATTTCATTTAAAGGAAAAATTTGTGTCTTCAACTTTGTAGTTATAGGAACATGCCAAAAAAATTCACACTTTTACAATTTTCGAAAATTCAGAGTTAACGGTGAAAATAGGACCTACGACAGTTTTATCAGTGTATTTT
The DNA here is from genome assembly GCA_964035755.1 of Teleogryllus oceanicus. Lineage (NCBI taxonomy): Eukaryota > Metazoa > Arthropoda > Insecta > Orthoptera > Gryllidae > Teleogryllus > Teleogryllus oceanicus. The sequence goes on from CAXIVR010000009.1 coordinate 103,555,088, forward strand.
ACTATATTCTTACAAGAAATTCAAAGAAAAAAATTTGGAACCATTTTTGAGAAAATTTTAAAAATGTTCCTAGGGCGGCATGTAAAGTACCCCGAAATTTGAGAGAATGTTTTTCAAAATCTCAAAGCTTCAACTAGAGCCAGATGGACAGGTGTTTCTTCGATTTGGAAAAGATCGTACGCATGGTTTAGGCGCTAGCAGTGTGACGGAAGGAAAGAGGACGGACGGACGGACGGACGGACAGACGGACGGAAAGACGGACGGAAAGACGGGCGAAAAGATGGACCGACGGACGGAAAGACGGATGGAAGGACGGAAAGACGGACGGAAAGACGGACAGAAAGACGGACAGACAGACGGACGGACGGAAAGACGGACGGACGGAAAGACGGACAGACGGACGGACGGAAGGACGGAAACGGGGACGGAAAGACGGACGGACGGACAGAGACGGACGGAAGGCGGAAACGGAAAGACGGACGGACGTTTTGGAAAGAACCACTTTTTCGGTACCAGGGGACTCCAAAACGTGTATTTCCGTTGAAATCTCGAAATCGATTTTCCGCAGCATTGCATAACTTTCTCTTGACTACTATATTACTCTGTATATACGTATGTATACGAGAAAGTAAAAGCAGTACAACTGACTCTCATGGAGGATGTCAACTCGAGCTGTACTGGATGCATAATTTACACCATTATTATAAAAACAGACACAGGCTTCCCGCTAATCAATCATAGCCAATTTTAATCACGAATATTCATACTGTGATATTCTTTACATATTAATGACAATCAACACATCATTTTTAGGTTACATAAGTTTATTATCATAGAACCACGACGTTTCGCTACCCAGTTCGCCGCATCTTCAAGTGTACTGAAACAGGTGTACTATAACAGATGTAAAAATAAAAAATTAAAAAGTATAATGTAACAAAAAATAATGGTATTCAATATTTTGAAATTCTAAAGTACAAAGCACAAGTCTTACATGTGATAATCCAGGAACACCGGGTTTAACTTGATTGGGAAAATCTGGATCAAGCGTTAATAATACAATGAAATTGTTTGCAGGCTCGGGAATCAAAGAATATACTATTTGGGGTCAATGAGGCACAATAGTATTAAATGTAATTTTAATATGATTACATATAGCCAAACACGTGTTTCGGGAACACTCTTCCCATCCTCAGTGGTTCCAAGTAACACAGATAAAACACATAAGTTCATGGAAAGTCGTCAAAGTATGACGCCATTTTGATCGTACGTTGTACGAATGCAGACTGCCTTCGTACCAATTCTTCAACCAATAAACAAAGTAATAGTTGCAAAAAAATACATACTCGGAAAAGTACTACTCGCGCAATTTTTCTTGAACGATGACCTTCCTCCCCCCCCTCTTGAGCAATAAACAGTTGAAGGCAAAAGCTCGCAACGAGCACTGATGACAGCATTCCAAGCATTAAAATTATGTTGTTATTTGCTTTCATAGTCGAGAACTTCTGTTCAGATTTATTACCATTATCTAAAGAAATGGCTGAGGCAGGTTCAGGTCCTTTAAGGGAGGCTCCTAAAACTCCCATCTACTGTTATTGCCTATCTAGCGGAATGACCTGGCCGCACACGTAACTGGTTTGACTTCGATTTTCCAGAGGTTAGCATTATTGTAAATACTCTAGTGCCGACTTTGTAACGAATACCCCCACTCCGCCCGCATTTCTTCAATCCATTGTTCAAGAAAAGTTGCGAGAGTTGTACATAGCTCGGAAACGATGCGTTTTAGAGCCTTAAAGCTTGATTTTTGTATACCCGAAGGAACAAAATTTTGTTTTCTGCGCCCCAATCTACAAAATAATACATTTTAGACTTTTATTCCAAGTTTAGCGTTTAAGAGAAAGACACTTCATACCATATTTGCCTTTGTGTACGTGAAAACCATATTATAATAGTACTAATTGCAATATTAATTCTCGCACGTGAACGATTTTAGTTTTTACATTTTTAAGTGGGAAAATAACCGTAATGATATTATTTTTTTACTTAACATTACACATAAATGAAGGGTACTGGAGACGATATATTTGACTTTGAAGGACTTTGCACTGTTGGCGGTCGAGGTCACGAAACCAGTTTCTTTTGTGTTTCTCAGCCATGCGGGAGGGGCGAGAAGCTCATTGATACCCCCTGTTTTCATAGGTTTTCAAATTTCATTTTCAATAATTAAATGAATTCATATACTGCCGGGGTGATATCTTCCAATTCTGATGATTCTGGAATACTGAATATATTGAAGGATTACTAAATCTGAAAAAAGTTTTTAACACATATATTATATTTATAGCGGATATTTAATTTTTTATTGTATTTCTTTTAAGACACAATACCGGTTTATTTTCAAGATCTAATGGCAAATAAGAATATTAATATTTTTATAGTAAACATACTGTTGTTTATTTTTATAGTAAACAATGTTTATATTCTTATTTCTAGAGAAAAATGTTTAACGTAAGAAATATTGCAGTTATAACTATTCATATTATAAAACAATCCACTTCTTACGAGCCATTATCAAATCCTTCTCAAACGCCCATGGTATAATGAACCACCAACATTCAAAAACCCGCTTCCAAATATTGTTTTAGTTTCTATTGACTGCCACAAGGTAGCAGCACATAATATATTCTTAAAAGAATCCTTCAGCGAAATGGTGCTCATTTGCACCAAGAAACTCAAACGCAAATAGAAAGAAGTGGTTCAAATGTGTACCAAAGACCTAAAAAGGTTTAAAATAAAATTTGTTCTAAAAATATATCTTTAAAAAGTACAATTTTGTGAAAAAAACTACAATTTTTCACGTAATTTCTGCATGAAGTTGATGCAATTTATAAAAAAAAACACATTTTCTCAAAAACGGCACCAAATCTTTTCTTTAACTTTTTTTCCCACGGATATAAGAAAGTAATCTTAAAAAAGGCGCTGGACCAAATTTCAGTATAGTCTATTCCAAAATTTAAACAAATTGACATTGAAAAAGTACAATACTGATGATAAAGATAGTTTTGTTAAATGAAATCTGTTCTAAAAAATCAATTCTTAAAAAGGGTCATCAGCTCCCCATAATTTAATTTCGAATCTGCTCATTCGAATTTCCCGCTTTTCTTGTGTGCGCTACACTCCTTTATCACGTTGCAATACAACAATAAGTCGTGACACATGTTTGAAATTCTCAGAATAACGGTGTTGGATTGTCAAATTTGAATTGATGTATTACCTTTCAATGAATTAATTTTTAGCGCCTAATGACCTACGATTGGTAATGAGTTTTACAAGTAAAATCTGAAATGTGTCAATATGGGCAAAAACTGCGATATTAACTTAACTGATTCAAGAAAGTATTTGCTGTTGTAACACCACTAGCTCACATCTGCAGTATGGAGTTAAAATTTGAGGATCTTCACAGATGAACCTGAATACACTGATGAAAGCACAAAAGAAAATAATTTTGTTTATTTAGCATAAAAAACTGTGTGTGTGATGATGTATCGGAAGTCATCAAAGTTTATTGTAAAATTCAAACATAAGCACTCTTGGGTAGATAACGAAGTCCATTACAGACATCATGAGCAGACTATTACAACAAATATAAAAAGTTGACTGTCTCGGCATTAGCTCATCAGGCTTTATTGTAAAATTCAAACTAGGCAGTCTTGGGAAGACTACAAAAAAAATGTATAGAAAGTTGAGTCTGCATGTGCTGCTCATCAGGGTGTATTTTAAAATTCAAACCAAGGTAGTCTTGGGAAAAATAAAATTTCATAATTTTACACCCTTCATGCATTTCCTCTTTATGCTTAAACTTATTGTAACTACAGAAATCAACATCTCATCGTGAACCAAAATGTCCATAAGTATATTACATGAGCGGGGGAATAATTATCACAATGTGTCTGCTGGTTAGGCTGCTACAGCTCAAAATCCACATCTACACTCTGCTCATTAATAAACTTCATTTACTTGTTTCAACATCAAGTGAAATTTCATACATTAAGGCATTAAAACGTTCTTAAATGGAAAATGTGCTTAAAGCTTAAAAAAATTGTATAAAAAAATGTAAAATTAATGTATTTTAACTGTTAAATCTAAATACCTAAAGTAATCTTTTTTGCATTTTAACTAATACACCAAACTACATAATATGTTACAAATATTTTTAAAATGTCTGATGAATGTTGTTCCATTTATTTTATACTCGTAAATGTCTTTGAGCAATGGTTATTATTGTTGTTATTATTATTGTTGTCATCATTATTATTATTATTATTATTGTTATTATTATTATTATTATTATTATTATTATTATTATTATTATTATTATTATTATTATTATTATTATTATTATTATTATTATTATTATTATTATTATTATTATTATTATTATTGCTGGAAGCATTCTAAATTATTCCCATCAGTTTTGTTAAGGTACTCATCTACCTGAGTTTTAAAATTTTTATTTGTGGCATATATCTGAATTTAAAAGTTCTTACTCTTCAAATTAGGTATTAACTAAGTCAACAAAAATGAAAGGGGAAGAGAAAAAAAAAAGTCCAATATCCCCTTTTTCTTTCCAAAAACAGGGCATGATTTGTAACATCATAACTCATGAACCATTTAACTTTTTTTTTTATGATTCCTTTTTAAGATTGTTATTTGGAGTGTATACTTAAGTACCTGAATCTAAATTTGAAAATTGAAAAGGGACTTGTACTTTAGAAGGGTATGATTTTGAACTTTTAAAAACAAACTATTAACAGTACATGTACTATTAACAGAGATACCCAAGATGAAAAGTTATACCTTGGACTTTGTTTTCCTTGTCTTCTTTCACTTTTCTCCAAACTTTCAACTATCTCCTCCTGCTTTTAGTTACAGGAGTGATTTGTTTCTTAGCTATTTGATGTTTCCTTGTGTCACAGTCACTCCTCACAAGTTTGCACCAGGTTTGATGCACATCCTTTCTAAAATTTGGGGCATGACCCAGACATGACACGTGTGTGTATACAGAAAAGTTCAAATAAATCAAAAACAATAAACTTAGATACAAATGGTGATAAACACTGAAAAGTACACATCTCAATGTACATTTCTTCACAGAAAAATGTCATTTTGAAGTAGAGGAGTACCTTAATTTATCCGTAAGATAATTTTTGTACTGTTTTATCCATCCAGGCATAGAAATAAGATAAAGTTGGGGGAGATGAATTAGAATTTCTTTATTCCACTCAAACCTGAATAGTTTGACATTTTCTATATGTGAGATCTGTGCAATTATTTTTATCTCCATAGTGACATTGGAAGGTAGACAAAAGAAATGGACTTCACAAAATTCTTTAACGGAAACTTTTAAGAAAATGCCAGTCGAGTAAAAATGAGATTGTCAAAGTTTCAGATCAATTGAAGGGGTCTATAAATATTTTTTCTTACATACTTATTTACAGTTATTTATCATTTTTAATGAAATGTTTTTTACCATTTTGCAAAAAATATTAATGTACCATTTGAATGAATGCCCCGAAGAAATTGTAATGTAATCTTACAACTAAGAAAATATAATTTTATCACTTTTGCCTCAAAAGCTCTTATTTTCTTCATTTCAATTATGTTGTAAAATCAACAGAGGTGTTCTAATTTTTTTTTATTTTTTTGACTGGTACTTTCATGATATTGAATGGTGTTAATTCTTTTAACAAGAACACACAATACTTTTCTCTCTGATGGCTTAATCTTCCTTTTAACCTTGTCCACATTATTGCTGTAACAGTGATTCATTTATATTGAGATAGTGCTTCAGTGTGGATAAGAAACTTTCTTGACTTCCATTTTGAACTGCAACATAATATTTCTTCAGATTTTCAAAATAACATTAAAATTTCAATTATTTAAAATGAATATTATTAATAATTTAAAAAAAAGGCAAAACATCTTACTTGTTTTCTTACGATTTCACAAGCCAATCAGTTTTATGTTGTTCGCATTTTCATAAGCCATTTGGTTTCTTTATAAAATTTGAGCATGCTTTGTATATCACCTGTTCTTTTCAAATAATTTTTTTCATTTTACAATTTTTGAAACAGCTATTCACTTTTTCTAAAAACAAGAATTGAAAAAATAATTTTCTAAAATCATAAAAGAAAAAATTTCATTAATTAACATGCCTGGAATTATGTTCAATTCATGCTTAGTTTAAACTTAAGTGTGAAATGAGTACAGCCAAATTCCAAATATGTTTTTTTAAAGTTATTTTATGTAGAATGCTAGATTTCATAATAAAATTTGTTTTTTCTAAAGGAATAATAAGCCTTAATTATTTAATAAACATTAAGGGGAGAAGGACACGAAAAATCGGGAAAAAAATGATTTTTCATAATTTGCGCCATTTCATTCTGCCTTCTCCTGAACATGCTGATACATAGTTTAAGCATGTTTTACTACGTTTTAGTCCCTAAAAATAATATTCAATGGACCTATGCAGTAGCCAGGGCATTTAAAGAGCGAGTGTAACTCTTGGAGAAATGTAGAACGGGAAAAAATATTATTTTTTAGATATTTGCGTAGTTCAAGATATTGTTTGCAGTACATGGCTGCACTGTTAGTTCATGTCTAGCATGTTGCCTTTGTTTATTCTAAATAAAACATCTATTGTTGTGAATAAGAATATAAATAAGTACATTATTGCAGTTGTATTGTTGTAAATAGCTGTACGAATATAGAAGCGAATATGAATAGAAGTATTGTTGTGTAAATAAAACCAAATTGTAATGAAGAAATAATAGGGAATGTGTATTGAAAGAAATACCAAATTTATTCTCCATTGCCAAACAACGTGTAAATGTGAAAAAATAAATCATCTCCTAAAACATAAACAGAAGAAGAATCATTAAGTAAAAAAGGAAAGGAAACAATTAGGAGGTTCCACATGACCCACAATATGGAACAAGAATGCACTGAGTGATTGAGTACATGCAAAAAATAGCACCGAAACTTTGAAGTCAATTTACTCTAATTCTTGTTTTTTTTTTCAACTTTAGAAACATTTATCTCCAGGAAAAAAGTATGATCTGCTTAATTTTTTTAGCTCTATCTACATTGTTTGTTAAGTCATAATAAGCAACAAAATTACCAAAATATTGGCCATTTAAATGTAAAAAAATATTATAACTTAAAAAATGTGTAACTTTTTTCATAATTTAATAAAAATTCCTATGGGCAAGATAGGGAAGTCCTTCTCCCCTTAAAATTAATATTTTGGTATCGGTGCAAGATCAATTTCTACTTAAACTTTACAGAAAAAATCTCAGAAAATATGGAATCCTTTTTAAAACATGTCCAAATTGTTTTGAATAAAAGCTACTTTTTGTGTTATAACAACTCATTTTATAGCCCTTGAGAAAAATCCTAGTTCATTTACACCAGGGATTCCCAAACCTCTCTTGAAAGAAGGGTTTTGTTTGCTTCATTCAACAATATTCAACATAATCATTTTTACACAAATAATTGCTCATAAAAAAACTTCAAAATGATATTTAGGCAACAAATGAAAAAAGTTTTGAAAAAAGTGTACATTAGAATTAGCATGTACATTTGTTCTCTTGTCCTTTTAGATTTTCCAAATTGACACTTTTCCAGATTACAGGAGTAACACAAAAACCTCATTTGTTCAGGTGTGTGTGATTTAATGCTTTCTATTAATGAAAAGAAAGCAAATTAATCTTAGTTTGCTTTTTATTAATCAATGATATTTATATAATATCAAAAAATTGATTGTTTTTGGTTTTTTTAATTTATGAAAATAATTTTATACATTTTTTATAGATACAACAGTATTCCAGAAAAGCAATGAAATATAAACAAAATTACAGATTCTAATTACACAGGTTCAAGCTTTACTGATATAAATAATGTGAAATTCAAAAACAAGAGCAACTTTTTATCTTAATTCTCAACTTTAAGAAAGAAAAGAATCAATGTCATATCATTGTCATATTTTTACAATCAATGAAATCCTAATCTTAATGATACCAGTTAGTTATCATTATGATACCAGTTAGTTATATATTTGACTATCAAACCCCACAATCTGAACATCACTGACCTCCTTCAAAATTGTATCAAAGCTGAAAGGGGTGCCAATAGCAAACCCTTTGCAAATCCCTGATTTAAACCCAATGTATATATTTTACTAACATTCATTCAAAAAGTATACTCTCATGTATTAATAATGCATAACACACATGGCCTAGAATCTCACCTCCATTCAAGAAGTTGTATCATTTTGTTCTTATTCCTTCATGTAGATGCTTGAAATTCTGCAGGAAGAGGTGAACTCCTTTGAAAATTAAAAAAAGAAAGAAAGAAAGTGTTTTTGAATTATAAATATTATTTTATAAACAATAATGTTATTACGATATTGCTTTTGTACAATGCACCTGTTGAATTGCTTCCTCATTTTCTTTTCTTTTAATTCTGAAAATTACAATACTTTAATTCAGAAAATTCAAAATAGAAATAGAAAATCATGCATCTTATTTTTTTGTACTTCTAAATTTTTACATTCAATTTTAATGATATGTCAATATTGCATATTCGAATAATAAAAAGTATTTCCAATGAGTTTAAAGCTCAAAAAGTGTCTCACACCATCCAAGACCTTATCGTTTAAAAACGGTCTTTCCACTGCTCTACTGATTCCTTGGGCTAAAGCGTATGTCAAATCATTTCTTGGTTCTTTTCTTCCTGCTTCATGAAAGTTCAGAAACATTCATTAAAAATTTTGCACACGGCATCACTCACAAGGATGTAAAAGATTTTAGTTTGATAAAGACATCACAATGAGCAATGGAGACAAAGAAGTCTTTGTATAATCATACAACAAAATTTCATCATTTAAACTTTTAACTATGTCGGCTACAGGATTATGTTTTCATTTCATGTAATATTAATTTTAGGGATAAGAAATATTCAATGTAATTTCTATCTTCTACTCTTTGTTTCTTATTTTTTCTCTATTTCTTAATCGAAAATTATCATCGTCAGGAACACTTAATATACATAACTCATAATATATTATGGTCAACGTTTTATAGAAATTAAAATTAATTAGGTTCTTTACATCATTGATAGGTCAATGTATTGTTGTTAATGATTTAAAGAACCTAATTACGTTCTGTAAATTAATCTATGGGTATCGCAAAATACAAATTAAAGGCTTTTGGGTAAAGAGGATAAAAAGGCTTTATAAATTAACAACAGGACTGTTTAATTGGGAAGGATAAAGAAAATTGTATTCAAAACATAACGTTTTCAAACCTACTTTTGAAAATCAAACTATAAACTGGAGTAAAGTCCTCGGAAGAAAGCAGCTAAAGCGTTACAATCTAAGTTAAAACTCAAAAGTAGTTTTCCAACTTTTTTTCAGATCATATGTGTAGCTGAAAAATTAAATGTTTTGCAGATTTACAAATGCATAATTGAAATAAAATACTTGGATGATAGTGTCATAAAAAACTTTGAAGAGGAGTCCAAAAATTTGATTAAAAAAGTAAATTAATATAACAAAATCTGAATGTGAATTTGGAACAAACTCTCAACACATCTTTTATCAATGCTTCTTTACCTGGATGTTATCCCCTTTAAAGTATAACTCTGCATCGAAAAATTAAAGACACTGAAATTTTAAAATTTTAAACCTTTAAAATTTTTTTTATAGAATTCATCCTCTATTAACATTTCATCCGAACTGACATTCCAGTATCTGAAGCTCATTATGAAAAGTGACATGCAACACCTGTCACGCTGTGCATGTCCGATAAATCAATCCCATTTAAGGAAACGTGAATACATGATATGATATGAATTCATGATATTATCATGAATAATGGTGGCAGAAAATTGTACATCTAAGATTTGGCCAATCTATCTACCATTTTCAACAAACTGGCTCACTAGGAAGTGCTTTTAATACTCATTGATTGATGTTTTTCCAAAATATTTCTCAAATGGTATCTCTCAGATTTATTGGGAGAATGCTCAACAAGCTTAATGGCTAGATCTTGGAATTTTCACAGCACTCTGAAAACGCATCAGGAGATAAAACACATTAGGAGATGGAAAGGCGCAGGTGAATCAACAATGGCAATAAGGAAAATACAATAAAATACAAGCAAATTAAAACACAAAGAATGTGTCAAACTGGTGAACTGTATTGATTCATCTATTAAAGAAATACAAAAGCTAACAACATCTGTGAAAAGTTAAAGAGGAAACATGCATGTCTGAAAAGTAATATAATTAATATCAATTAATCATGTACAAGTATGTTGTTTTCTGCCCGAATCAAACATTTTTATGACATTCCAGTTGTATTTTTGCATAATGGAATATAAAATGAAATCAAATCACAACACACAAATGTGGTACAATTAATGGAAATTTAATCAAAAAAACATTTTACTGGTGGTTCTGAATTTCTTAACTACAACAGACAAACCAAAATGACTTGAATCATAATAAATTATCTCCACAAAAATATCACACTCAATCAGGAATTCCCTCAAAGCAAACTTGAAGATGCAATCACAAACCAAGTGTTTCTACATCCTGAGTGAAGTATAAAATGAACAATATAAGAGAAGAATTTGTTTCTCACTGTCTTTGTTAACACAAATTAAATAAAGGGAAGAATAGAGAAGCTTTAGATATACAAGGATTATGGGTTTTCTATACATTCAGCAAACCTTTCATAAATTATCATGGAATTATTCCAAGAGGCTTCTATATTGACTGTTTCTTGAATTTTCTTATAACTGTTACATACAGTTGCATAATGTGAAAATATAAAAAATTACTTTTATATAATAGAAAGATCATAAAGATCACCTCTTAATAAAAGGTTAAGCTTTATGACCAAAAGAATTCAACAAGTACTTTCCCTTCAAGTTACAGGTATTAATCACATGATTTTTTGTGTCTTATTAATTACTGATTTCACTGAGATAAAGCATCAGTAACAAATCAGTTATCACATCCCTCAACAATTGTAAAAATGGGCCAAGTTTTAGAGTGCAGTTTAATGGTTTACCTTGGCAATCTACACATTTCACAGTTGACAAGATCAGCTTGATTGAGAAAAGTGCAATGTGGGCAAGTCCACAAGGAATTGTTTCCTCCACCACTTGCTGCAGGCAGACCAGATCCGAGTCCACTACCACTCGCAGACCCAAAGCCTAGATTAGCTCCAGAAGCTACCTCAGCAAAGGCCACACTGTGGGGGCGTGACTGTGGAGGAGATGAAGAGCTGGCAGCAATCAGCTGTTCTACCGTTGCCCAATGTTCAGAATTGGACCAATCTTGAGCTTGCTCAGCATTCTGTGTTTTGACAGCCTCTAGAAGTGGTCCCATATACTCCTAATAATTGAAAAAAATGTAAGGGGGCAACGCTTCCTAGATGTATTTTATATGTCACTGAATATTGCATTTACTATCTTACCTTCATTGGTAACATATCCATAGTAGAAATATATAACAGGAAATGAAAATCAGATGCAGCTTTCAGAAACTGATCTGGAGGAAACTGTTGCATATAACTACTCAAAGCATTAAAGTCTTGAATATGTCCATCTACCATTCTGAAATTTTAAAATTAAATGATAATTTGTCTGATCAATTTTAAACTCCATTTCTTTTCCTTATCACAATTTTTACCTGTTCTCTACTGGAAAAGGTTGAATATCATTATCAGCATGAAATGTAGAAACTGGATTGATTGGAGTGGAGGCAGGAATATCAACAAGCAAATATTCCACTGGCAGTGGACGTGCCAAACGTGGCACTTCATTGCCATAGCTGTCCTTTTCCTGAAACACAAAACAATCAAATTAAAAATAATAAAAATATTCTTGTGTACCTTTGCAGAGAAAATATCTTTTCTCTATCTGATCAGATCAGTTTCTGAAGGCTGCATTGGATTTTTATTTCCTGTTATATATTTGAATCCAGCTGGAGTATTCGTTCTTTTGTAGGTTTCCCTTTACACTTTTAACACTTTTTATTTTCTTCTGATGTCAAGAGATGAAGATTACACATTCGGTGCAAAATAATTTTCTGATAAACCTGTTAGTGTTTCATTTTTACACATAACCTATGACAATATAAGTCCTTAGGAAGAATCTTAAACTGTGTTTATATGTAATCGAAAATGTCAATAATGAATGTGCCTCTTGAAGTCAAGAGCTGTCAAACAGCTGTCAAACACTCAGAAAGTGCTTCAGCTAGTACTAAAATCTTTGTGTACTTCCAATATTACTAATGATATAAAGCTCTTCAACTCCAAGCAAAATAATAATACTCTTTAAAAGCTGACATAACGTTCAAACAAATTTTCTTCATTGTTATCACATTTTGAAGAAGTATACTATTCAGTAAATGCACAAAAAATAATATAAAATACATTATCTATTTCAAGGATTCCTTCCACCTTCAAATAGATTCAAAGGTGGAAAAGTACAAAAATATAAAAATATGAAATATTTAAGGATTGATAATTTTCTAGATATTTAAATCATTTGAAAAACACGTCATTTTCATTAAAAAATACTTTCTTTTTTTTAACTGCTTGGAATTTTTCAAAATCATAGCCATGACAAAAACTTAAGCTTTCAAAAGTTTATTAGATTTAGCAACACTGTAGATTTAATCTCTAAAATAAATTGAATTCAGATAAATTAATTAGTTTGTAATTCAAATGCTTCATTAATTCAAATTACATTACTTAAGTATTAAAAAAATTAATTTCAATTCAGACTTCAGCTCTTATAAATAAAAGGATCTGTCATTAGAATTTGAATTTTTATACCAGATTTGTAATTTGATTTGTGAATTTAATTTAAATTGTTTTTGAGGAAACTATTGTTCAGAGCATTCTTTGGTCTATTTTAATGATCACCAGTGATCTCTGTTGCAATTAGTATATTGAGCCAAAACAAATGATTACAGAAAGTACTTAAAGAGAAAATTTGACTTGCCAAAAAAGCAAAAGCTTCAGTGAAATACTATATTTTTCAGTTCAAAGAAGCTTTCGCGCTCATTCTATCACGAGGGAATTAATATGAGCATTTTAAATGTATTTTATTTTCATTGAGAATAATCTTTTTAATCCGCGGAAAAATTGGTTAAAATGAACAAGCTTGCAAGAGATACGAAAAATGTTTACTGAACCATAGAAATCAGCAAGGAACTGTTTTCTTTGTTTGAGATTGTAATGTCGTAATACTAATTAATCTTTTTTTTTTTTAATGTTTTTACAAACCAAGTCATTTCAAAGAATAAACCTTGCGATGCAGTACACGTTTTAAAACTTCCGCCTAAAAGTCACACAGACGACGTTGAACACCGCGTTAGTGATAGAAAGGCGCGGATAGATTGCGCAGCATTCTCCTTGAGATTCAACTAGCAACATCGTCCGCCATGCCAAGTGGTTTCAGTGCAAACATCATGATGTGGCATAATGTTGGGAGTTAGGGCCGATTAGACGCCGGCGACGGCCTTTCCGCGTAATGTAAAATATAATCGTCGCTTTCTCGTTCATCGATAAATTCGTATATTCGTGTAAGCGCTTCGAATCGTGAATCGTCTTCGCCGTAGCTCGTTCGCTACGTTAATGTATTTTTCCCTCTGACTGACTTATTTTTTGCTGTGGCAACAACGCGATAAACACGGTAGGCTTTTTATTCAATTCTATGTATTTTTAACTAACATGTTCTATGATAGGGAAAACTTGGATTTGTAAATAAATTTCTATCCTTGGTAGCATATTTTACACTTACTACCCCACTCTGTGTCATGTCGTGTTTACATCAGTGACGCACAAAAACAATAAAAGCTTGTGGCGTTCAGAAATGCCACATGAACGCAAACTAAAATGCATGATTAAACTAGGTTACAATACTTTACAAATGACAATGTAATGAGAGTTTAACATTCGGTGGATGTGTGCGTGAAGTGACATTCGTGAGATAATAAAGACAAATACAATTGCTGATATGTCGAACTTGCATGATTGTTCCTACGTTTTTTCCTCGTAAGAAATTCTAAGCATTGAATTGAAATTATACGTTTATCTAAATTTAGTGAATTGTGAAATTGTGGTCTTCATTAATAATTACCAAATGTTTCGAGGACTTCAGAGATTTTAAAAATAATGTTACTAGAAAAACAGTACTGAAAGTTGATCAAAATTTATTAGTTTGGAATACTGCTGCAATTTTAACTTTTAAACTGAAAGAAAACACAAGCCATCGATCACTACCATAATTTTCTTACATACAATGCTACAGACTAGTTTCATCACTGAAATATAAATGATTTCACTCCTTCACAGATGATGGAACCTGGCGTAATACCAGAACTCGAAGAATTAACTCTCTGCAGCTTTTGCAAGCAGAAATTCAACGATACTGACCTTTGCCCGAAGTTACTAAGCTGCAAACATTATTTCTGTCTCAACTGTATTCAGACAGCTCTAATGAAAGGTCGAGAGCTATACTGTGTACATTGCTGGAAACGAACAGAACTAGGGGAACAAGGAGCCGACTCGCTGCAAACCTACAGTGCTGTTCTCACACTTGCCAAAAACTTCACATCACTTAAAATTGGACCAGGTGGAAGTGGGGGAGCAGCAGTAGTAGGAGGAAATAAACCACCTGATAAGGATCGAAAGGTATAGGAAATTGGTTTTCTAAGGTCTTTAACATGGTAGCATTAATGTACTGTAGCATTTCATATTATCTAATTGTTATTCTTAGGTTGTACCCAGTGAGAATTGCCATACACATGGAATGCCTCTAGCTTTGTGGTGCCACACATGTTGTGCAGCAATATGTCGGGCATGTGCTACCCAACAAGATCACCCTGGCCATCAAGTGAAATCCCAAGGTGAAGCCAAAGACCAGCTGGTGTCAGAGGTACATTTTTAATTAAACAACTCTGCTAATTTCTTGATACTTAGGTGTGCTGTTTTTAACTTGCATTCCTTGTTTTTTCAGGTTCACAACGAGTTAGTTGCCATGAATAAGATGTTGGGAGAAATTCAGCGACTTGCTATGCAGCAGAGAGATTTTCTGCTTAAAGTTCTTGAAGCATGTGTTACGTTAAAGACACATGTAGAAACTGATTTGCAAAATGGTTGGAGCCATGTTCCTGAAGTTGCTGAGGCACGTGAGACACTTAGCAAGGCAAGAGCAGGTTTAGCTGGAGTTGATGGGCCAGGTGATGCGCATGTTCTGTACTCGTCACTGTCATTAGAGAAGCAGCGACTCCAGGGTAAATATCAGGAGATGTACTTGCAGTGCCAACTTGACGACCTCATTGGGAATTCTGCAGTTGTCTTTGACTTTGGCTTGCTGAAACAGGCCTTGGCCAATATTCATTCAGGTGAACCTCCAATGCCTGCAGCTGTACAAGGTCGTATTCCTCATGTAGCTGCTGCACAAAATCCAATATTGTTCCTTGCAAACTACTGTATGTCACAGTTGTACTCTCGACATGTTTTGACTAAGCAACAGCATCATCATCTGCAGCAAAACGGCACGGTTGACTATCATCATCCCCCTGTGCACCCGATTCCTCATCACCTTGTCAACGCACCACATCCGCCTCCCCCACAACACGTCATCGTTGCTCCCCCTCCAACGCCAGTCGGAAACAAACCACCTCAAGCTTTACCCTCGGTTCATCATTCACAACCTCCACCTCAAACTCCTTATGCCCAAGAACCAGGTGTTGTTGCAGTTCCTGTCCAATCTCCTCCACAGAATGTTGTTCAACTGAATGTTCGTGGTCCTTCGGGCCCCTACCCTTTGTATTATTTCAACATCGATGTGAATGGTTCACCACATGGTCGAATTGTCATAGAAGTTCGTCCAGATGCTGCTCCCAAAATGGCAAAAAATTTTGGAGTTCTGTGCACAGGTGAAGTGGGCGTCAGTTACAAAGGCTGTGCAGTATTCCAATGTTGGGAAGGAGAATCTGTTATCACAGGGGATTTTGAGCTGAATAATGGGCGGGGTGGCAGATCTATATTTGAAGATGGCTACTTCATGCCTGATGATACAAAGTTTCCTGCAGTCAGGGGGGCAGTGGGTATGCGTCGTACACAAAAGCGACACGACAACCTCGGAATGGTTGGATCCCAGTTTCGCATCATTTTGCAAGAGATGAGAGGATTTACTGGCATCTTTGGCCATGTTGTAGAAGGTCTGGAGTTAGTGGAGAAGATATCCACCTTTGGAGATCAAGCTGGAAAACCAACAAAGACAATTGTCATAACAAAATGTGGCAAGCTCTAAGACGGTTTCTTTTCTGGTCAAATCAACTAAAGAATGCTGCACAATGCATGCGCTGCTTGATTCAGAGAAAAGCCTGAGTTTGCAGACATCAACTCACTGATGGGAGTCCACATTTGCTGCAAAGTAGAATGATATTCAATGAAATGTCAAAGTCAACTTTGTAGCAAGATTAGTAACTACTACCAAATCTGCTAATTTTTGTGGTGTCATGAATTGTTAAAACATTGTGTGTTATGTATTAATTTTGGGAAATCCAAAATTAGACCACAACTCAGCGTAGGGCATTAAGTAGCTGGCGCATACAATGTAAATGCAAGTACAACAAAGAAACAAAATATTCTTGTAACAGGATATGAATTGATTTGAACCAAGTTGACCATTTTTGTTTAGAGAGCTTCGCTTATTTTTACCATGAATGCACGAATTTTTTAAAACGAGGATAATTCTATTGTCAATACAGGCGTAATGTGTTGTAACCATGCATGGTTGTTGATCTCAAAATGCGAAATCACATGGCCTAACTAGATAGAAATTCAACGGCTAACTAATGAGTGTGTGTAAATGTGTGTGTGTGCCTATAAGAAAAGGGTTATAATTTTCTTCGCCAGTCACTGTTAATTTACTCCCAGAAAATCTTCCTTCCAACTCGAAATGTTTTTTGGAGATCTGTTTTCGAAGATCGAAAAAATCGAAGCGTAAATGTTTTCGCATTCCTTCACTGTGTCGAATCAAAAAATATAAAAACGCAAAAAAAATAATCGTAATATGCCGAATAATCGTTCGTCCACCAACAAATCTTGATAATTCACTTCTCAATGTTTGTTGAACTTGATCGAAAGTAGTATAGATCAGGTAATCGTCGTTTCGGAATCGTTATCGTGAACATTAGTTTATTTTTAGATTGAGAAATAAATGTGCGATGGATCTACACGTGTTCTGTATATTTCTAAACTAAGAAAAATGATCGTTGTTCATTATAGATGAACAGGAGGGGCGTAATTTAGAATAATTTTCTGTTGGGGTCGAAGAAATCGTTTTCTTTTTATATATTTTCAGAAGAAACCAACGTTCCAAAACTTTATGAACTTTGGAACAGTTAGTTATTTGTGAAAATTAGTTTATTTTAAGAGGGGCGAATTATGCATGGTTCCGCAAAGTGTAAACATTAATTTCAATGTCAGAAAACCTCATAAATGAAGTTAAAGAGTAAAAGGTTTAATGAAATTGTGTTTTGTTAGAGACTTGTGTATACTATGTTTTTTTAGTTAGTGATGATTATGCAAGACTGGCAACCTATTATCATTTGATAATTTTAAACATGCATAGCTCCAAGCATGTTCTGGATCTAACAGTTTTGAATTAGTTTATTTTTGTGCCCATGGTTATGGTGTAAACATCTGTTAAGTTCAGATATAAACTAGTAGATTATGTTTAAGAAGTGGACTGAAATTCTCTATCCACAAACAGAAGATGTGTTAATTTTAATTATTTCCCCTTTTGTTTATCCTTGTAATGTGCAATTTTGATACTGGGTTGCCTCTCTGATGTAAAGAACAGTCAAATACCGTCAGAAAACCATCCTTATTTGTGCCTTATAATCTTAGCTGCAAATGCTTCCCTAGTTTTATGAACGTGGTGTTATACTCTGTGTAGCGCATAGATAGTTAATTATTTAAATAATTAAAAAGATGATCATTTATTATTGAAGTACACACCTTGTTAAACGTCCAAAAATTTTAAATAAGTGTACGTTATGGAAATTTAAGAACATAGCAAGTACACAGTTATTGAAGCAAAAGGTTCTACATGCTCTTAGTACTTAAAATCTATTGCAAGCCTCCTTTCATCGTTTTCCAGAGCTCTTATTATTATCTATGTGGGCATTAGCTTAGAGTGCCATAACCATGCCACATGATCAAATGAGTTGTATTATGGCAGGGACACATTCCAGTTAGTCGCTCTAAGTAATTAAATTGTGACACTGAAACACATGAAACGAGGCAATGTTTACGCCAAATTGAAAAAGATTTGTTATATTATTGAAAAAGAGAGAGACAAAATCATCGGATCATCACTTTGCGATATCATTCATTGCTGCACTGAGGAAGTGCCTTACAAAAGTTTGTGATAAAACTCATGTAGCTCCGTTCGATGGAAATATAAACATCCTAATGGGAAAATCTGTGTTGTTATTCCATATACCTTTCCAGCCTATTCCATAACACCTAAAACACCCTGATGGACAATAGGAGGAAATGATAAAGTGAAGATAATTCTTTAAAGGTAAGAAGAGACTGTGCAGCATAGTATTATTATGTGCTTGCTAAGGGTTGTATTCATGAATATTTTATAACTTTTCAGCAAATTAGCAACTCATAGTTAAAACACACTTTCACTAAAATATCTGAACGTCCATATACAAGGAGTGGGATTAATCTTTCCATCAATGAACTGATAACCTTTTTTATGCCATCTTGTCTTAAGAAACCTGATACTGATTGCTCTATCCGTTTACACTAAAAAGAAATATAAGTGGTGACAAATGATAATCTTGTATGCAACAAGAAAGGGTATTATTTCTACTGCTTAATATACAGAGGGAACAAAATGTAATAAGTCTAATATTTGAGAAGTTTGAGATTTGCTATTTAGATGATCCTGCACATTCCTACAATTTGCAGAAATCACCAGGGGGTAGCAGAGGCCCATCTAATAATGTTCGAGAGGAAATGTTTTTCATACTATTTCTATTAACCATGTAATTAATGAACCCATGCATTATCAACAAAATGGTCTTCAGAGCCCATTGCTTAAATTTTGATGAGTTGATCAACTAATATAACTAATAATTTACATTGCATTCATTTAAATAGAAAAATTTAATTTGATTCAATCTCTTCAAATAAAAGATAGACTTTCTTGCATTAATATTTGTATTCAAATATTAACTTTAATACATTTCCATATTATGCAAAGACTTAAAACACTACAAAAGTTTCCAAAATGTATTCTGAATTTTCAGTTTTTGAGTGGACGGACCGAAATTTCTTTTGCTCATAGTCACAGATCAGGGTAAATATCAGATTGTAAGAACTACTTGTTAACAGAATTTTAAACAAAAAGCACATCATATTTCATAACAATGATTTTCAACTTTCTAAAAATAACGAAATACACAAACAATCATCACAATTCTTGAGGTCCCTCCTTAGTAATTTTAGGAAAGGACAACAGATACTATAAACTTCAATTTTCTTTTGTCCAATAAAAGAAGTCCTACAATAGAGTTTAATTCAAATTAGGTTTTTATTACAATTTGATTTTTAGTGTCGGTTATGAGCCATTTTCACATGAAGCTTTGCATGTAACAAATGTTAGAATCTTTTCCTTTTATGTTTTAAGTGAAGGGCTTTGTTAAAGTAAATTGGTATAAGATTAATTCCAGGCACATATGCATGTATTTAAAACCCGGTATTGTTGGTTTCCTCTTAAAATTGCCAAAAAATAATTGTAACTACATTTTTCACTGATGTAATAGTATGCCCAACGTTGGAACTTGAAATGAAGGGGGAACGAAACTTAATGAGAAACTTAAAGAATAAAAATATGGCTCTTGTAACATTGGTGAGGTTTTGGTATAACTGGCCAGTGTGAAAAGCTAACAGTCTTATACCTTTTCCTACCAACATATAACACAGGACCTTTATCTCAGTGCCAGAAATTGCTTGCATTAACGAAATGATCAAATATCAATTGTATTTTTTTTCCTTCAGCCTTATGAATACAATATTTGATAGCATTTTCACAGCAATACCTTTGTTGGAGGAACTTTCATCCAAATTAGTACAATCTTCAAAGTCTGATTGAATTGCAAAGCAACATTTCTCACACAAGTTTCTTATATTTTCTTCAGAGGTTATTCTTCATACAAAGCTTTTCTTGAGCATTTGTTATTTTTCTTATTTACTTTGATGTCCTGCTGATGATCTTTGTTTTTTGAAACCAGAATTTTTGCTAAGAAACCAGCTTTAGCATCAAGTTTTAACAACTCTCATCTGAATTGAAGAACTACAATTCCAAATCTATTATCCAAATAATATTTCTGTCTACTTATCATCTGGGGTGGGGTAGGGCGATGCTGCACTTACTCAAGTGGCAGACACATAGTTGTGTGGGTGTTCTCGCATCAGATTACAACAGAAGCAGAGGCAAGAAACAAATTGCAATAAGAGCACACAACATTGGACCACACAGAACTGAACACACGATACACAACCAAAGAAGTAACGTTACTCTTCAATTTGGAGTTGCTTTGTGTTGTTATATTTCATTTTTTTCTTAATAAGTATTGGCATCTGTAGTGACATCATCAGAATTTGAAGTCTCTGATTTGATAATGGAACCCCCCCTCTTTCCTGTCAGCTGCTAGCTGTCAAGTAGACAGAAATATTATTCAGACAATAGTGCTGGATTCTAATAGTACTTCTCTCTATCAGTTTAGTTAAATTCACAGTAGAAAACAAAGAAAAAGTTTGAAATTATTAAAACAAGCATATTTCACTCATCAACTTAGAGCTGATTATAAATAAAACAATGCCTGATACATTTCAAGATTCTTAATTTACAATTCAAGTTTAAAATTGCAGTAAATAAGAGAAAGCAAATAAAGTATAGAAAGGAAATATCTGAACCTCATTTTCTACACCACTTAAAACGTTTTGTAAAGATTTGCATAAATCCCTAGTCTGTCTATACAAAGCACCAAGTTAATGACCTTCAGGTCAGAGGCAGAAAAAAGTCACTTGATTCCAAGAATTCGTAGTACAGAAGTAAGGTAAGTGAATGAAAAATGACAATCTTGAAAATGCAATTGTAAATATAGTAATAAATTTCAATTTTCTAAGTATGTGCATGTAATCTTTTCTGCTTTCAGATATAAGATTTATGCAGTTCACTAAACCTGAACCATGTGTTTATAAGCTATTTTTTGAAGAATGCTACAGCTCTAACCAAGAAAAATATTTTGCTAAAATCACTTTACACTCTCTCTCAGGTAAAAATTAAAATTTAAAATATATTTCAATTGAGTTTTATTCATAAAAAGTTTTTTCTAAGCTGACAAACAATTAAGAAAGGGATTTTGGCAGCTTACAGGCTGCATTAAGTTCACAATGCTAAATTTTGTGAACCAAAACTTTTTTGTAGTTTTTCCACACTAATGAATGAAAAAAATTATCATCTCAACCTTGAGAAAAGAAGCCAGAAATAAATAATTGGAAGTTACAAAAGGGACAGTAAACTTAATTCATTTTTATTACTTTAATTATCTATTGTTTTTTTCTTCATATCAGTTACAAAGAGTGAAACCTATATTAAGTATGTTCTGTGAAAAAGGTGGATCTTTTAGAGGGGTGATTGGTTAATAAGGGGAAATTAATTCAAAAAATAAACATAATGAGTTATTACTACATATCAGATGTGTAGGAAAGTGTCCATTACAACAGATATTTATGAAGGGTTTTTGATAGATTAGCACGAAAAATTAAACATTCTGGCAATTTATTTAACCTTGTTTTTTAGCCTCTTTGAATGGCTTTTGAATTATTTATTATCTTTTTAAATGCATTTAAAAACATTTTCATCTCATTCTTTTGGAAGAAAATAAACGTTTCATTCGTTTTCAGTTTTAGTGCCTCCAATAGTTGTCATTGGTTATGAATCTCCAGTTTCGTGAGCAGACTCTTGACTTATCAGTATCTATTTGGCTGTTTGAGAGATACTGCATCCTTGGCACAGGTGCCAAGATTTTGGCTGCCATTCTGTGATCTTCCTCAATTCAAAATTTATTGCTTATTTATGAAAATAGATTTTATTACATGGGAGTTTTTTTGTTTGTATTTTTTTCTCCCTTTCAAAATTCAAAATTTATTGCTTGTTTATCCTTGAAAATAGATTTTATTACATGGGTTTCCTTTTTTTTAAACATTAGTATTTTGGGTTTTAAAATTTAAGTATATATGACTTAGTGTAGGGATCACAGAATTTTGAAAATGTGCACACAATTCACTTTTCCCCATAGCACGTCATATGCAGTTTTTAACTGTTTTTTTTGACGTAAAATAAAATAAAATAAAATAAAAATAAATAAATAAATAAATAAAAGGGCAAAATGCAATAAAGTAAATAATGACTACGGCCATGAAAGCCTATGCTCTCTATGACATACCATTTGGGTATGCATGACATTCTATGTCAAGTATAAAAACACTCTTCTTGCACTTCACACAATTTTTTGTATAAAAAAAAAAAGGAATACTTCAAGCAAATGGTTCTTGGTTTGCACAGGGTTCAGGATCTAGATGCAACCCAAACACTTGCATGTTTTGGGGCAAGTCAATAACCCTGACTTCTGAGATTGATATCCTACTGCATCAGATGTTCTTCCAGAATGTTAAGTTAAGGTAGGCTCTATCTTATTTAAAGAAATGGAACTGAAATGCAGTGACCAGCCATAATATCATATCAGTAGCCACAATTTATTGTTACTTAATTCCCACTCTTCCCCCCCTCTTTCCGATTTCTTTAAGAATAAAGCTGAGGCACAGGAGGCATCAAGATAATGTTTTTTGCCATGAGTTAAAATATTTTCATTTTAACTCATACAATCTTCCTGAAAGTGGTCTCATAAAAGAAATAATTAAGAAATTTGCTATTAAGGGGCTGGGCAGTGGCTGGGTACAATATACAGGTTTCAGTGTCAGTTCCAAGAAAAATCTGTCATTGACAAGGGTGGTCTTTAAGAGAGGTTTTCTCTGCAGTTACTGATATAATTTTAATTATGTTCTCAATTATAGTTCCACTAAGCTCCAAGTCAAAAATAGTGAAAGTTTAATATGACTTTCAGTTTGTTAGTCATTCAGTTGTTCAGTTTGTCATGTCAAATCCATTTACTCTTCATCAAAAGCATGTATGGAAACACGGATTTTAAAAGCAGAGCAACACATCCGAGGCTCATTTTAATTCTTCAAAATGTAGGCTACTTTGCTCTACACTGAATCTACCAACATTACTTTATGTTAATGTTTTTCTAAATGATAATTCCAGCTATGATGAGATGAAAGTAGTATTAACTGTTTTCATATTTTCTTTGAGAGAGAACATTTACAATGAAACAAAGTTTTTAAAACAAACTTATGAATTTTTGAAACAACTGAAGAACCAGGCTTGCACAAGGTTCTTCAGTTGTTAAAATTTAAAGAAATATTTGTGTTTCAATTTGAGTATTTGTTATCAACTGGATCTTAATTTGAGGTTGAAAGGATCAAGTTAAAAAAATTTAAAAATCTGATTCAAGCAGTTCTGTGGATTTATAAGTCTGAGCTGTAGAAAGTTTTCAAAGAACCACTATGGTGTTCTGATGGAGAACCAAATGTTCTTAGGAATAGGAGAAATTCAGGAAATGCATATCTAGCAAAATTTTGAGAGACTGAATTTCATAAAATTATAACACACTTCCTTGTAGATAAAAGAAAAAAAATAGCCACAACATAAAAAGAAATTAGAAAAGTATCTGAACAGTTTCTTCAAATTTGAGCATCTGCTCAAATTTGGGCAAATTGAATGAATTTGCGGAACCATTTTAACAGAGCCTGTCAGTCATTCACAAAAAGAAATGAACAACTTAACTTTGTATATGTGTAATTGCTAGAGCAAAATAATTTTAAAATAATAACAATATGCTGATAATTGGAGGTAATTAGGTAGTACACAACCTTCGTTGGCAATTGCGAAAAGATGTAAATGATTACAATATGTGAGAGAAAAAGCTGCATGATAAATAGTTAGTTATAGACATCAAATATTAAAGAGATAACTAAAACATTATTAAAAAAATTGTATTTGAAATGATTCAAGCACATGATGACTACTGAACAAGAAGGTCAGAAACCAAGAAGACTGGGTGCAATAGAGATGGTTTCATGGACTGGGTGCTATAGAGAAATTCAAATTCTCACAATGGTTCTCTATGTTAGAGCCTTGGGATCTATTCCAATGATGAGCACTGTCACTAATGAAGATGAGTGATGATGGACTGAGGCAGAGAAAGTTGGAAAACTTTGAGAAAATTAGTGACCAAAACTATATTTTAAACCAGTGAGCACCCTTGTCTAACCCCTTGATTTATTTTAAAATATTCTCTTCTCTTTGTATTCGGAAGATTCACATATATGAGTTTCATCATACATGCTTTTTATTACCTCTATTGATTTTCTGGGTAATCCTTTCTTTTCCATGCTTGGCCAGAGTGTGTGCCTTATTACTCCGTCAAATGCCTTTTCCAGGCTTATGAATAAGACCTCTTCTTCCATTTTATCTAGGAATAATTATTTCAACTCATAGTGCAGCAACATGGCCCAGACTTCCTCAGTGAATTCAAGTAGGAATTTATAAGTCATGAATAGTTAAACAAAGGGAATAAAGTTTAATAATTTTTGGAAACATTTTTTTAAAGAAAATGTTATCCCTCGTGGATTCTTGCTCCAAATCATTCAGATCATTGTAGTAATCATCACCAAGACAACATTGAGAATACAAAATTACATTATCTCTTGTGCAGAACAATTTTTTCAAATGTCTTACTTCTGTCGACCCTTTTTCATCATTATTGGATCTTACATTATTCTGCAGTGATTTGTATTTGTTCTTAAATTCTTCTATGAAATGATGAAAGTATTTCATTTTAGTAACAATGTTTTTGAATATCTATGAGGTCATTCCATTAAACAAATGAAGAGATTAATTTACAACAGAATTTTTTCGCTACTGCGAACTTTTTTTCTGTTTTTGAAATTTTTTGTTTTTCATTCTGGAGACTTCAAACCATCTTCATCAACAATCTTGGTTTTCAAGATATTTGCTTTTTTGTGTGCTACTTCATAAGCACTTCTTTGTGCTCTCAGTAGCTGGAAAATCTAATTTTTAAAAGACTTTTTCTGATACTCAAATTTCAATTTCCAATGAATCAGAAACATAATTCCTGAACCAGAAATGGTATAAAAGTCTTTTTGTTTTGTTTTAATGCCAAATGTACTCTCCATTATATAAATCTAAAAAATGAGGGTATAAGCATTCAACTACTTCTGAAAATAAAAATTCATTTTAAACCACATCCAAAAACAAATTAATACAAAGAGGATGCAACATAACTCAGAAGTATGTGTTATATAAATTGCTATTTTTGAGGTTTATAAAATAAAATACAATTTAAGAAGTGTTCCGCCAAAAACAACAACATTGAAATATACTAATTATTTCCGTGAGACATGAGAAGTACATGGCAAATGACTACATTAAAAAAATATACAAGTTTTTTTTCTTTCATTTTTGTGTAATTAGGAAGTACAGAAGTTTACCAAGAGTGAATCAATGCCATAAATAGGAAGTTACTCCCTTTAAGACAAGTACTTGAAGGAATTCAATTGCTTGAATTTACACTCTGTTAAACTTCAATTACTTTATCATTCATCTAATCTTTTCAAAATTCCTATGATCTCAGCACATTCTCTTTCACCAGTTAATGTGAAAGCATAGACTCCTGCAGCAACCTTCCTCAGCATTTCACTCTGAGGAAGGTGACAACATGACGGCTGAAACATTGGCACCAAGGATGCCTCAGATGCAGTGTATCCTGGACAGCTAAGTACATAGATTCTCAGAAACTCATCTTCATACTATAATTTAATAATAAATCTAACACGGTTAGTGTCATGTACAGCCCAGAAATTGAGCAAAATGCCTTTGTATTATTATTGTTACAACTTTAAGACTTATTCCTATCCGATTATCCTAGACCGATTCCTATTGCCAATCTGCACTTCTGAAGGTAATAGAAGACATTCATTTTACCTTATTTCGACATTTTTCTCCGAGTACTGTTCACGATCAAGATCGGAAACATGCCTGCAAACCTAGACAACACAAAGTCAGCACTGTCATGTTTAGTCCTTTGCAAGCAAAGGCTCCCAAATCAGGAAGTCTAAATGAGACAGGAAGATGATACTAGTCAAGATTTTCAAGCTTTCTTTCACTGATATCAACAGGCTTTGTTCACTCATGAGATATCCCATTCTACCTTTTGAGTATGTCCCCCAATCCCTTTTGAGAACAGAACTCTCTGTACACTATGTGGGCCATCTCAGTGCTGCTGATTACACAAGTGTGAAGAATTAAAACAATTATTGCACTTTCATTAATGCCATTCCAAGAGTCCACTATAGTATTGCATAAAGACAGCTTTGTGAGAAAAACAAATTTTTCGTCATCATACCGAAATTTAGAGTGCCACTAAGAGCAAGAGCAATCAAGATTGTTTCCTTCCATGTAAGTGCTGTTGTAAATTTTAGTGTTAGTTAAAGAAAAATTGGTTTTCCATTGTTTACATTCCTTTTTTGCCAGCCTATTTTAGAAGAAATAAATGCCTGAACTTCCGGGCTTTTGTGATGTTTTTGTAGAAACTAATTTTTTTGTGTCAATCGTATTATTACCAAGACAGTGTAGATAAAAAATAATTGTCAGTTTTGATACTGTTGTCTGTATTATTAAGGAAATTAAAAAAAATCTTAACACACATTTTCACAATAAGGGGTAAAATATTTTCCTCCTAATGAATCCCAAATATATCCAGGACATAATACTTAACTCCAAATATACCTTTTTATGATAAAAATGATTTGTACTAGGACAGAGCAGTTTTATAGTAAATAGTTAATTCCTGAAGGAGCATCCTGAAACATCAGTGTTTTGTTATTTGTGTGTTATTATGTATTTTGTGTGTTGAGTTATTATGAAATCCATGCGGGTCATTGCATAAATGATGTAAAAGGGAGCAAGTGAGTTTTGATGTGGTAACCATTTTTCCCAGAGACATCCACTGAGGCTTTTTTATGATTTGCAATTCTAAATGCACAGCTTGTGTAGGAGGGAGCATGTGATACAAAACTTGATTTAACATTAGTTCAGTTTCCACCAATATTACTGCACTACTCATGGTATTTGTCCCTGAAGAGAGATAAAAAGAAAAAAAGATTGGAACAATTTTGGACAAATTTCCAAATCCCACTATAAACACTATGGTCATTAAGAATTAGTT
The DNA here is from genome assembly GCA_964035755.1 of Teleogryllus oceanicus. Lineage (NCBI taxonomy): Eukaryota > Metazoa > Arthropoda > Insecta > Orthoptera > Gryllidae > Teleogryllus > Teleogryllus oceanicus. Next base: position 103,582,637 of record CAXIVR010000009.1, read on the forward strand.
TCCCTTTGTTAAAGACACTTCTAACCGAAGAAGTAACTAAAGTACAGGCAAAGCTCCCATTATCTGAGGTGATGACAGAGAGTCTATATAGTATATTTAAGAGAAACGTGAAAATATCATGTAGTATATTCTAATTTACAATGTACATATTAAGTATTTCATGTCAATTTAGTACTTACTAATTATTTTAAAAAAATTGTATTTTTTTATTTAGTACTTGTTTTACAGAAAAGCTCATCATTAGACCCCAGTAACAAAAAGTGGATAAATCTTGTTCCTATATGTAGTAAATTACTTCCTCTTAATACGTTGTGTATTCAAAACCCATGTTTTGTGAATATTTGATAATCAATTGATGGCAATACGTCTGTCTGCCTGTTTGTCCATTGGTCCGTCCATGGTCAAACTAGCACCTAAACCATCCAGACTATTTGCTCCAAAATTGATATTCTCTGATTGATATGAACAATCTCAAGATCCTGTGACTCCAAAACAGATATTTTGATTTGGGGGAAGTGTGAGTACTTTAGTACATTACAAAAAGCCTCAAAATTTTCTCAAAAATGACTCCCAATTTTTTTATTTAACTTTGTCCTCGGTTACTATTAAAGACACTTAAAAGAATTGTCCAGGTCTCATTTTTGTTGAAAACCTTGATTTTTTGAAAATTGCAAAAGTTCAAATTCTTTTTGGTGTCTTCTTATAATTTGCAATATTAAAAACAAACTTTTTCATTTAATGAAATCTGTTTTTGAAAGAAGGTTCTTGAAATAAGATTGTGTACAATGTTTCAAAACTGAGTAGCTTGTGCATAATGTTGGTGATGTCTTGGTTCAAAAAGGGCTCTGAATTTTTTCTTTTAATTTTTTTTCTTGTATGTAACAAAGGTCCGTAGAAAAAATTGATGTTTTTTCCAGTTTTGGCAAACACATTGTATTTAAAAAATGATAAAAAATTAATATAGCAAAAGTATAATATTGATGATACATATTTTTTCTTCAATAAAATCTGTTCGAGAAAATTAAACTCTAAAAAAGGTTATTCCTTTTTTTGAACTATATAAAAAAAAAAAAAAAAATTTTCCGTGGATGAAGCAAAGGATGCTGAAAAAAACTGAGAACTAATTTTCGCTGACCACTGAATTTTTGAAAATTGCAAAGTTAAAAATAACGTCAATTTTTTCAAATGCTGCTAATCACTTGCTTTTTTAAATTTCATTATTTATTTTTTAAACTTTTATTCATCTCTCAACCATTTATAGTTAAAATGTTGGGAAGGGATTCTCGAAGTCAAGAAAATGTGTACATGATCCTCTCCCCCATAAGTCACATACAGTTTTACTGTTTTTTGACTAAATAATTCAAAATCAAAAATCTAATGCATTAAAATGTTCCACCAGTAATATTATAACACCTCTAGTACTGTCCTTATATCCTGTCATAAATTAAAAATTAAATCACAAATCAATTAAAAAATCCTAAGGTTATAGATTAGTCCTACCACTGTCATTTTTTTTTCTATTCATTCATTTAAACATTTTTAATGCAAAACAACAGAGGTCCTATATTATTTGGTTTTCTATTTACCATAAAATATCATATCAAAACATCCCCAAACAGAATGAAATTTTACAAAGTCAACATCTTGAAGGCAATAATGATAAAAAAAAAGGAAACATTAGTCTTGACCGACTAATCCTTTTATAACCAATAAATGTCACTCTTTAAGATATGTTGTACCAAACTTCTTTCAGTTTGACGTTCAAGAGTTACATGATAATTTTGATGACCGTGGTTTCCTGGTGATGCCCAATAACAACAGCTTTTCCAATGATTTAATTGACACTTTTTGCTACCAACTCGGAATTAATAAATGAAGGGGATAGCACTTTGTACCAGCTGAGCGCTTCTGTCATGCATTTCTGATGCCCAACATCGAAATTTCACCTCATTGAAAGTATCCAGACAATATAAGGACTGAAAAATATTAGAAGTCTAGAACTGAAATCTAGTATTTGCTTTACATTGCCCACAAAAGATCATGCAGTGAGCATGTAGCAAGGACAGAAAGTGGCAAACGCTGCCTCTGAAAGGCCCAACTGTCAAGACAAAGAAAAAAGGTACAACATACTGTGATTATATATAATTAATATGAAAAAAAATTACTTTTTCTCTGAATTGTAGTTGCTATTCAAAAGAAAAGGTAGCATACACAGAAATATTGGAAAAAATAGTCAACAAAAAATGGAATTCTGTTAGATATCATTCACATTGAAAGGTAAATGAAAACAACATAAAAACAAATGTTACTATGCATGGATTCATTCACAATAATGTTAACTTTAACTTTCTGTAATTAACTTTCATGTAACTAACAATGTTAATTTCTGACTTTCCTCAAGTGCTGGAAATCAGCAAAACTTCACCTTTACAGTTTGAGAAATGCTTATGACTGCCAAATGGCATAGAAAAAATTATTAATAGTAAGTTTTTATTTTAAATTAAAGCAGGGCAAACACTATATAATCATGTCGCAAATGTTGCAACTGCTTGATTTGCAGATCACCTCAGTCCCTCCAAAAAAGTATGCATAGTAGCATAGTAAAGAAATTCAGCGTGAAACAGATCAACCAAAGAAAACAAACAAAATGCACCATCATAAGCCTTGACATATATTTAACTAGAAAAACCTTCAAAACATATTTACAAACTTCACAAAAAATAAAGGAGAGTTATGGTAAGGTTCATAGTAAGCAGAAGTACTGAAAGAATTATAGTGGTGTAGATAAATCAGTTCGATCCATACTCCTTTATAGCTTTCTATAGATTTTACTACCAAATAGATTACTGTAACTTCTGTTAATTTTTGTGTATAATTTATAATTATTGCAAATATATTTAAAAGAATTGATGAGTGTTACAGTTGTGGTGTTTATCATTTTTAAAGTTTTCATCAAATAAGGTAAATTTTCTCTATTTATTTCATATTGTATTCTGGATTCATTAATGTATTAATTATCATACCCTTTTTAACCCTTAAGAAATCTATAGCCTGTGCAAATAAAATATTTGAAACCTTTTTATTTACTTATATTTTAAGTTTGATATGTTGTAATTAAAAATAAAAACTTCAAATAATTAATATATAAGAGCCATTACCACCTATAAATATTGTTGAATAAATTCTTTGAAAATAAAGTAAGAAATGTCATTCCAATTTTGTTATCGTTACGAAAACAAATTCACAAATCACACAAGTGTATAATTACATGTATGAAAGGATCATTTGAGATCTCTTAGTCATTACTACCTTAATATTTCTATTTGTTGTCTCTGGAATGTAACACTAGTGTTCATTTTTCCATTTTTGTTATGAATAAATATATTCTCTCATTAAATTCTCTCAACAATCCAGAACTTTTTTCATTGTTAGAATCTAACCATGTTTTCAGAATGCATGTTAAAAAATATTCTCGAGCAATAAAATTCAAAAACTTATGCAAACAGGGAGAGTATCATACACGTAAAAAGATTATGGTATTTTACAAGAATAATATAATATTAACTTTAAATTCTCAGAGTTCAGTATCATTCTATATATGTTAAAAAGACATGTGCACATCTTACCTTGTAATAAACATCTGGAACAAATTGTTTATCAGAAGATTCTCTGATGTAGCCAAGTTCTGGAGCATCTTTAGTGGGAACGAGGCAATTATCTCGAACAAGGGCCATACATTGGTTGCTAACACCATAACCTTCCATATGGACTTGATTACTAGCATCTCCTGCAATAAAAAGTAAAGAGAATTACCAAAACTATGAGAAGTACATATAATACTTTGCTACTATCATCAAATTATAAGGAAAAGATCAGGCAGCAGTGGCAACACTTTAGTTAACTGTCCCTTAAACACTTGTATGAAGAGTCGGAAATACATATTTCAACAAACTATAAATTTATCAGACCTGAGTTTGAATATTTTCGAGAAGCTTTCCTTGCAATTGCTTTTTTTAATTCATTAGTGATTCTGGGCATGTCAACCGCTAAAGTCATTGGTCCTGTAAATATAGTGCATGTTTTTTTACTGTGGGAGGTGGTGGTAATCTTCCCTTGCTGGTTGGCAAGATCTGGTGCCAACCTATGTCGGTTTACAGGGATTTTCCCCAAACAAGTATCTCCCACCAACATGGCCTGCTCCTCAAGAATTCGACCTACATGACAAGCTAGTCAAATGGTCCAAAATAAAATCTTTCATTTAGCACATATTGTGGTATGCCTACTGCTTTGTATGAGGCTTTGCTTGGGCACTTATGGGGTTTTGTGTCAAAGAGATCTCTCAAATATGTCCAAAATGTCATCTTTTCTTAGTGCTTATACATAGAAGGGATTGTTATACATCACATTTTCTTCTATGAGGCAAAGAAGGCAGAAAGAGAACTTAGTGCTATCCAAACAGAAAGACTGCTGCCTGAATAGAAAAAACAAAAGTGGTTTTCTAGTTGAGAACGAAGGTATACAACAATGGACATAGTTTTAATTTGTTAAACATATTTTATTAGCACAGATGTTGACCCTTTGGAATACCAAGGTTCCAACTAAAAAAAATCAAAAAAGTTAAGTTTATTAGAGATAAAAGCTCAATCTGACATCTACTACAAGTAGAACATACTCATGCTGCAAACTATGGACAACAGCTACTGAAAAATCACTGTACGTGGAGAGATGACTGATTAACGAGAAAAGGAAATTTGGACATCAATTTATTTGATATGACTAAGGCTAGTTGAACCTGGTCATTCCAAGGATCCGTTGCATCCGTTTTTGTAATTTCTTCATTTGTTTTTATTTAACAATAAATAATTCAGAAGTTCTAAGCCCATACGAATAATAAAAATAAAGATTGTTTACTTGATTCCCTAACTGTTAGCTACTTTGGGTCTCTTTTACAAGCTCTGAAATATATTTATTAAGTGAGGTTTTGTTGCCTTTTACATTTACCTGTTACACATACTGTCACAAACTTGGATCCAAAATATCCAACAGGAGAGAACCGACATGGGTTAGGATGCTTGTTTTGGAAATAGCCAGCCATAATACACTCTTCTGCGGATAAAAAGTGAGATTCAATATTCCTCACATGTTTCACCTGAAAATAAATGTACAGAATAATAAATACATGTAAGTACGATCAATTATCATTCCTATATTTTAAGTGACATAGCAAACAAACAGTGCTCCAAATTGCATGTCACCAGTTAACCACCAACTTGCAGAACACATCAGCCACCACTTGCAGAGCATGTCACCAATTAAAATGAAACCTCAATTTTGTGAAACCACCATGTGTTTTAAGGTAAAATATTTCTGATTCTAAAAATACAGCCATCAGAATATGCATTTCCATCCACAATTCAGTGATATTTACTTTATGAAATACGTATTTAAGCGTGTTGTATTAGGTCTCACTTCTGTTCACACTTTCCAACAAAATAATACATCAGCACTTCATTGCCGATCATAGCATACAAAGGAAAAGAAGAAAAAAAGACACATTGTCATTATTACTCACTTGCCATTCTATAATAAACACCTAACGATCATTGCCAATTTATTTTGGGAATATTAAATTCCATAATATTGTCAGAACTGTATGAACATTGAAAAAAATTAAAAAAATTTTTTTGAGAGACCATTAGTTGCGAATTTTAGAAATTTATTGCCATTGACAATGCAACATTTACAAATCTTGGAAATATTTTGAACTTTTATAAAATAGATTTCAATCTATGTATATTGATTTGATTCAAAAGTGCCAACAATTCTAATTCCATTAATAACATATGTATTAAGTTGGCAAAGATCAAAATTTCATTTTTCATAGATCAATTTACTTGTAATCCCTATACTTGGGTTTATTTAACCTGGCCAATGACAATTCATGAGCTGTTACAGTGTCATCCAATCAAGAGCTAAAATGTCATACGGTGACGTCACTGTGGTAACTTTTAAGTTCCTGATTGCATGAACAGCTGTCATCGGCCAGATTACAGAAACCCAAGTATAATCAATTTATATTCATACTCCACTAACAAATTCAACTTAATAAAGCAAGGTTATAAATTAATGGAACTTTTTGCAGTAACACCAATAAAACACTGAACAATTTATGTATGATGTAATGCCTGTATGATGGATGCTCTTCTGCCAACATTAGGTTGGTAGGGTCAGATTACTGTGTGCCTTGTAAAATTAAAATTCATGCTCCCAATCAGAGTGTCCTGATAATATTTATTGTCATACTATTGAAGAACACCATCCAAAAAATGAAAGTCAAATATCTAGCATACATACCACCAAAATAATGATATAGAACACGATTTCTAACTCGCACTATAATGTCAATACAATCTAACAATCACATGGTCTGTAATGTCGTGAGAGAAGCATTTCTTCAGTTTCATTGATCTTTAATTGCAGGTAATAATACTGGTATGAAGATTTTGAGAATGTGAGTTTTTTTAAAACAAAAGGCACATGAATGCTTACTGTTCCTTTTTTAACATCATCCGCAATGAGATCAGTAAAAATCCACCCAATACGGCGCAGTCCAAGTTGTCTAGCAAGTTCTTCAACCAAACCTTCTTTTTCATCTGGAAGCAAAACCACAGAATCACGAGTACTTTCTTGAGGAGGTTCATAAATAGCAGCCACAGAGGCTCGAATGCCGAGAGGCACATCAGCATGAATTCCATAATTTCCATATAGAAACCCAATACGTTGATGGCCTGTGCTGCGCCAATAATTTAAAAACCTTTCCACTAGATGTGGATTTTCAAACATCACATTATCAACATGACGATATATCTGGAATGAAAAAAACAACATTTTTCAATGTACAAATTACAAAGTTATGATGCAATATATAAGTTCAACACTGATGATACAATAATAAATTATGTTTCCTTTCCTACCTGACGATTCAGAGTGATTGCATTCGGCTGACATTTTGAGCAGATGCCTTTGGGCCAAGGAGGATGGTCTTTGCATCCAGTTTTGATTCGACAGCTAATATCTTCTAAAGAAACAAACTTGCCCCTGGAATAATAACGAGATAAGAAACCAGATAAATTGAATCAAATTTCCTGTCTCATTTTTGAAGTTATAACCTACCTATCCACACCTGCAAACAGTTTTCTAAGATAAGCGTGAAAAGATAAATGTTTTATATTTTGGTCCTTCAAATAAGCTTCATCAAAAGGCTCAAGTGGTGAGCAATGGACACAACAGCCATTAGATCCATGACGACACCTATGAACAAAGTCAGAAAAGCTTCTAAATATCTGATCATAATGTGAAAACTGAACAAAACGATACAACTACTTACAATTTTTCATCTCTTTTACGTTGCACTTTGCCATCCAATTTAAACAGTTCCAAATCAACATCATCTTCTTGAAGACCTGATGTAGACTTTTGGGAAGTAGATTGGATAGATGACTGAACATCATTAGTGACTACATCACCATATGAAGAGGTTTTTGAAACTGTTCCAGCAGAACTTGTACTCGGCCTAGGAGATGGTTCTTGAGACCATACCAATGCTCCATTTAAAGGGGCCATGTATAGCATATCACCATGACATAAGCCAGATCCACGAATGGTCTTAGTACGAGTGGATATCAACTCATCTTTGCGTCCCCGTTCCCGATACAAAGCAAAGGCATAACCACTCAGTTCAAATTTGTCATGTACCTGAAACAGCACAATGCATACAATTAGCTTCCACACTTAATATTCAAAAACTAACTCTTCAAAATGTAATTCAATAATTGAATTTTACTAAAAACCTTCTCAAAAAGCTGCAGAATAGTTTCTGAAGGTTCAACATCAATTCGTTTTGTCCCTTCAGGTGACTGGATTCTTAGAGTCTGAAAGGAATACGAGAAAGGAAGAATTAAATTTGACACCATATTTTAGGTTATGACACCATGGCTAAGATTTTTTATGGTTACATGACAAGCACAATAATAAAAATTCAAACGAGAGTATGAAAATCAATTTTTAATTTAATCATTAATCGATCTTAATAGCATTTTATAGTATTTTAGTGATCACTGGAAAGGCATTACAAACGATACTCATTGGAACTGCACAGTGACGAAGCAACAATGAATTTGACACAACACAATTTTAAGAATTTAATGACCGAACAAAAAGCAACACCATAAAAAAGTTGTTAATTCGCGAAATATATGTTCCAAATTCATATATTTATTCAATCATACAAACTGCTTACAATATTCTTGCATTTTGACATGTTGGTGTTTAGACCTCTCACGGTTTCGAATCAGCTGTTGCCACCGCTCTGCTGTTTCTGCACAAGACCAGACGGAAATGCGACGGCATAGGCGCACGGGAAGGAAACGTTTCTCAACTTCCGTTCACAACAAACTGTAAATTTGAAGTACATTCATGATGGTATGTACACATATATTAATTACATTCTTTTATAATCAATATTGTGCAATTGTTTGAAAAAACTGCAAAATGGATTTAACTTTGCCCGCGTCGATATCAATACCATCTTGGTATTCAGTGCTTATCTTGTTCTTGTTATTTTGATGTTTTGCCTTTTAATTGTGTTATATGTTCATTAATATCATGTTACACAATTTTATTATCGTCGACGAAAATAGTCGTTGATTTGGCAAATCATGTTACTTGTCAGAAAAAATTAAATTACGATTTTGATGTGTGCCATTGGCATGAGTTGCAATTTCTCGCCAAATTGTACTTTTGAATAACATTTTTGTGAGTGGTTATCGACCACTGTTTTGCTTTTATTTTAAGGAAATTGAATTTGTAAATATACAGTGCCTTAGGAAAGCAAAACTGCCTGAAAGGAAACAATTGCCCTCCATAGATATGTTTCATAACCTGTACACGAATTGGAAAAAAGGTAGTAAGAAAAATTGCCATCATCAGACAATATATCAATCTGGGTTTATGATAATAAATTTATTTCCTTCACTCCCCTGGAATGTTTTTGCCTATACATAGAAATTTAAGTTTTAATAAATAATATTTTAAAAAAAACTTAAATTTACTTAGGTATAAGCTGTCATCAATATTATTCAAATTAGAGAAAGAAAAATGAATAATATTTTATGTAATTTTTTATGGCAGTTGTAATTGCCTTTTTGTTTTAATAAAATTCTGAGATAGGCAAAGGAGTGAACGTCAAATTTGATTCTAGAAAAGAAAATTCTTAAATTCAAATTATTAATTTTTATTAAAAAATTCGTTACATGAACCAAAATTAGGTTTTGTAAACATTTAACAGCTCCATTTTATTCATACTCATAGATGTAACTGGAGGATAGATGTCATTATGGTAGACTAATAAATCTTTCAATTAGCTTCAAATGCATGTTTAATTGATTTTTTTAATTGCTTTAATTGATGAATTTTATGCCCTGCAATTCTTTTTGCATATGATGATTTCTTGTAAATGCTTTAGAGTGAAATTACAATTTTTGCTAGAAGTATCCTTTGAGAATGTTTTTTGTTTCACTAATTTTCTTCATTTTTCATTTCTTTTTATTCTCTAAAGTACTGTATGTACATTTCATACTTATATAAATATATTTTTTATATTTTTTGTAGAAAATAATGTTTATTTTGTTTATGAGTATAAATTGGTATTTTGGGGAAGCGAAGTCAAGACAAAATAATTCATTTTATTGGATTAGATTATAATTTGTAATAAATGTGTCTTCAGTATTATAAATAATGTCTACAATTGATCATCATGATTGTTAATATGTGGTGGCTGAGTTTAAAAATTGTTTCAATTTAATATTTGATAGCATTCATTTATTAATAAATACAACAATGAGGTATTTCAAAGAGTGTCAATTTTACCATGAATTTTATGAGAATAATGATATTGTTTAAATTCCCAATGAAGAACAAAATTCACATTGAAAAGATAGTGTGAACAAATATTGTGTAATATTTTCCATCCAAATGACATGTCAAGACATTGCAACCTAAAAGAAATGTGTGTTTTAAAGAACTGTCAACAGGTGAAACCTCCCAGTTCATGCTCATTCGTATAAGCAAAAACTCACATATTATAATCAATATATTTTATCTCAATTTGTTTCTAGTTGTCAATTGAGAAGATTCTTTTTTACGAAATACACATTTCCATTGTATCCCCCCCTTCAAATTTACTCCGAATTTTTGTTTTAAAATGTGTGTACACAGGGAAAAAGGTAATTTTTTGCGAATTTTAATTTTTATGAATGTATTGCTAGCTTTTCACGACCCCAAGAGCTTTTTCCGTTTTGATAAATAGTTTGATGTTCATGTATTTATTAAAGATAAATTATAACTAATTCCCCAAAACAATGCAGAAAGTATATAAATGCCCTCAAAACATGTTCAGGTAAGGAATAAAGGGTTTACGGGGACTACTTTGAGCATCACGTCCAGAAATATTGACGTTTGGGGAGGCAATAGCATAGACTGGAGTGTACGATAAATTGCATAACGCTCAGGCGCCAGTAGCTGTTTACGCAAATTCATAGCTACCTCTGGATACTGTTGCTGGCCTCGGTGGTATTGGCTGGTAGATACGTCCAAAAAGGCGGGTTCGAAGCCTGCGGTTTTGAGTTCCGCACAAGACAAGGCTGTTTTCATTACGTTATTTTGGCGTTGTTGGCTTCTCAAGCTACCACGAAACATTTGTACACAATCCCACCTATTGATTCCTCGTTGCCATTCACCCTTCATGATTACTATACTATCCTTTGAACAGTAGAAGGTAAAGGCAAACCACCGGTGTGATCATATGCTCAGGAAAGAGGTCATAAAGGAGTATGCCTTTCCCAAATTAACGTAACACCACAACATAACACAACACGTGAGATGCTTGATGTAGCGCCAGTGACGTCGAATCGATCAACCATGCGATCGACAACATCGAAACCATCGATATATAAAATAACTACGGTTCGATGAAAATTAGCTCATAATTGTTGCTCGCAATGGTCCTAAGATGTTACGGGAAAGTGGGCTGGGAAGTTAGTGATTGATCAGAACTTTCAGAAACACACTAATTGAAAGAATAAAATATCAGATTCTGTGTAAATGAGTTTCATTTTTTGAAGCGCTTGTTGAGAAAATGTAATCGTCGCTCATATTCAATTTCGAGTTTTCGATGAAAGAACTCCCATTGTGCTTAATCAAGACGAACCAGGTCGTTATCAAAATATACCGTTTGAAGAAAACTTTTCATGACTGTTTCAGGAGATGGGGTTACTTGAAACAGTTTTATTGTATTTTTTAATGAACGAACCATGATCCAATTGTACATTTATTGATTGTAGTTGATGCAACTGACTAGAAGAATTCATTGTAATTTATTAGATCATAATTTGATATTTGTTCTGTCGTAATTTAAAGCGAGTAAAGAAATAGCAAGTTTATTTTATTCTTAAAACGGAACCGTACGAAAAACCGTGGCATGTTAATTCCTTTGCTGATTAAACAAATAATTTGATTGTATTTGTTTCTCTCTGTTACAAGTATGTAAATAAGCTTCTGGGATCATCATTTTCCCTTTTTCAATGGCCCTCATCTCGATCAGGTTTATCGTCTAGTTTCCCTTGATCCATTGCGCATTTACGATAGATAGCCTTTTCTTTGGCATCTGGACGGTAAGTATAACTTCAATATACTCCCTCGTACGTTTCATACAGTTTTTGTGGGTTCTTTGTCGATAAATAAAATAAATATTGTTCCTTTAAATTCATGTTGGCTCTTCTGTTGGCATCCAGTTTCGTCCTTGTGAATTTGATTATTACCTTTACGATGGTAATAATAATAATAATAATAATAATAATAATAATAATATTTATTTGCTTCAATTGGCTGATTGCGAGGAAACCATTAGTCTACAGATTTACAATACACACATCTACATTCACAATACGAAAATAATTTAAGATACAACACAATAAAAGAAACTGCAATAACTGCAACAAAAGATCGTACAATACAGGACCTGCCTTTAGAGGTCTGTGCAAACCCAACCGTTAACATTAATAATAATTTTATAAAATTTACGTACACATATGCACAGTTTTTACAGACCACGGATACACAGATTAGCCTCCAATCAAATTTATCACGTGCATACGTACATGAATATGCTTGCACACCTACACTTATAACTCATACATACACACAAACATATCTACAATATATCTACATTTGCACACATACAGTTAAGATAAAATATACTGGCCCCACATGCAGCCTCTCTCTCTCTCTCTCTCTCTCTTTATCTATATATATATATATATATATATATATATATATATATATATATATATACACACACACACACACACACACACACATATAGATACTCAGTCGTTGAAGTGTTGTTTTTTAAATACAGAATCAAAATTATGAACTTTTAAGTTAGCTCTCTAAATATTCGAATTGCGTCTCCACCCACCCTATCTCTTCACTGCACTGCATTGCACTGCACATCGCTTTCGCCTTCACTTACTGTGAATATGCCGTATAGCTAATTGAAATAGCTTTTCACTGCACTACCGTTAGGTAGCATAGATAGACTGGCTAGATGGCATACCAATGCCTCCCGCAGCGCATTACTTATTATTAAGATCGTAGTTTTGTATATAATTGCTCTCCACACGCCTATTTAGTGTACGACCAGGCAAGTGTTATCAGCAATATATTTATTTTTCGCTTAAATATTTATATCCATTAGATTTGTAGCTTACGTAAACAGTTACACATTAACTGCAGTCACAACCTATGAGAAGAATTAATTGGATGTTCCTGTGCGCAAACCTTGACACAGAGTAGATTTATTTTTGCAAGGGCCGTATGTCTAGTGGCCTGATTTCGAGTCAACGAGTTCACTTTGCGAAGGTGTTGGAATAAATAGACTGCCTGTTTCCAACCAACAGCTGGCGAGCAACTGAACCAGCGTTAGATCCTCATTTGAGATGTTCCTCGACGTCAGGATTAATGAAGTAAAAATATTCAACAGTAATTCTAGTTCCACTTTCACATTTCTTTTAAAAATAAATTCTTAATCTTCTCAGTATGTAGAACATAAACATTTGATCACCGCCACTTCATGGATAGGCATCGTCACTGTGCCGACTCAATAGAGAGTATGAAAAACTCAATAAAAAGAGAAAAAGTGAATAAATCTTTTTCCAATATATACTAAATTACTTCCTGTGTACTTCTATTAAAACATAAACGAATCAAAGTACAAAACATTGTGTAGTGAGAATCCATCTCTCCGTCCGTCTGTGAACAATACAGTCTAAACTATTCGTAGTAGTTTTTTTCCAAAATGAATACTCTCAGGTCGGTCTCGTAGCTCTGCGATTGTGAAAAGAATTCCTTAAATTTTGGGAGTTTTTTGCATGAAGGCTTTGGGACATTTTCAAAATTTTCTAAAATGGCTCCAATTCTTTTGTTTAAATTTTGTGTAAGAATAGAGCGAAATGCACTTAAAGGTGGCTTAGGTTCGATTTTCACTGTTAACTCTGAATTTTTAAAAATTGCGAAAGTTTAACATGTTTTCGGGGATCTCCCTGCAATGACAATATTGAAGATTTATATTTTTTCTTCAAATTAAATTTGTTCTCCACAATCAGTTCTTTAATTATATTGTCATGCAATTTTTTTGAAAGTTGTAAAAGTTCTTCCATAACATTGAGTAAAAAATGGGCAATATTAAAATCAAGATTTTTTTTAAAAGACTCCAATTTTTTCTGTAAACTTTTTGTACGGATTGTGCTAATTGTACTGTATAATATGACATCAATGCTACTTTTATTTATTCCTTTGTTTGTTTTTTCAAAAATTACACAAATGTATTTTTTAAATGTCTCTCACGTCGTTAATATTTACATGTTGGGCATTTCGTATACTCAATTGCATTTGTGCATTTGCATAAGTGCTTGAAAACATTTCTTATCTAGTTTCTAGATAACTCGAAAGTTTTTGATGAAAATGCCATGAAAATGCGCATTTTAGAAAGGCCTTTTGTTTCAATGAAAATGTGCATATAGGACACGATTTTACCCTTCTATAATTCCCTAAATGTCATATTTCATTTCTTCTATTAGGAATTCGAAAAATTGTAGAAAGGGGAAAAACTGTTGTTGTTGTTGTTGTTGTTTTACGCCCATAGATGGCAGCTGAGAAGAGGATGGGGCAAAGCGGAATAGATACCTCAGACTGGAGAGATAAGGAAACAAACTAAAACAAGTATGTGCCACGTCGCATCACTATTTTTTTTTAAGCGTCCGTCCATCCGTTTGTCCGTTTGTTCATCTGTAATTTTTTTCAAATGAAATGTATTCTACCTAATTAGCTCTTTAATTATTGTCATGTACTTTTTTGAAAGTGTTAGTTTTCGCGCAATTTTGAATGAAAAAGGGGCAATACTAATAATTATTAAAAGGATTTTCCCAAAGACGGTTCGCAATTTTTTCTTTAAATTTTTGGCCCAGATAATGCTGCTAAATGCAATGTATAATACGATATAAACGCCATTTTTTGAATTGTTCTGATTTTTCAAAATTTACACAAGTTCAATTTTTACTTTTTCAAGGTACCGGAAGTATTGCTATCAACTCTTCAAAAATATATTGAATATTTGGTCCTAAAAGTCGCATTTAAGGTCCTTTGGGCTGCAACTTCACACACACACACACACACACACATTCTCTCTCTCTCTCTCTCTCTCTCTCTCTCTCTCTCTCTCTTTCTCACACACACACACACACACACTTCTGGATAAGTTCTTTAGTGCTGCCCCAAAGAAGATTAAGATTGGTGTAAGTGGCGAGGGGATACGAGCAATTTTGCACCTGAAATTCCGAATGTGTTATGTAATGTTTGAATGTGACAGGCATAACTCTGTCAGGTTAGAAGCTTTTGAGCTGGGAAATATGCCAGAAGTAAGAACTAGTTGTTTCGTTCCGAAGGTGATTAAGATAGTTGGGAGAACCTTTCACGAAGCTCCTGTGACATTTTCAAAATTTTCTGGAGAGTGGCTGAATATTTCTCTTTAAATGTTTTGTTAGAATAGAAGGAAGTGCATGTATCAATACTCTATAGTTCCTTTTTTTTATGACAGGGTGGCCAGCGAACCTGGATTCCTTGAAAAGCGGAAAGAAAACGGTAATTTGAAAAAGCCTGAAAGAACCGGGAAAAATCTGGGAATTTGATTTGAAGACCGGGATTTTCTGTTATTTTCAGATTTCCCCCCAACATTTAGCCCAAATTCACATACAGCATTGTATTAAGTAAAGTGCACAATTCAGCTCAGTACATGATAATGGTGAGTGTTAAAATCGAATTATGTGTGAGAAGTGTCACAAGTTTTCTTGAGGATTGCGAAGTTCTCGACTCATGCATAACCCAACTTCAAACACTGCCGTTTATATAGGTGCAACATGGGTAGAGAACCTAGCACCCCATTAGACCTATATGTTTGCCTGTGGGTTGCGCGTGCATGGACGCGATATTTGCGGAACAGATGTCTCACCGGGAACTCAATAGCTGACTTTCGATTAGTTTTTTTAAAAACTATTTAGTAACACTCTACAATACATGTAAGTTTGAGTTTCGATTAGTGTCGCGCCTATTCTTTGATGACATCGGCGGTACCTCTTTGCTATTTTTTCGATCGAAACGACCATATTACAAAATTGTATATGTATTGTATTACGTCTATCATATTCAACGGGAGTTTTAACTTATTTTGTAAGAGAGCGCAGTCGAAGCTATAAGCGAGTTGCTTATAGCCTACACGGAGATTAAGAAAATGAATATGCGGAGATCTTGACGGGGTTGCGCACCAGGAAATTCGAGTAGACCCTATTTCTGTCGCTGCATTGTTCCCCAAGGCAGCGCAGGTAATAATATGAAATTAAATTTCGATAGCCAGGAACAGTAGTAATTTCAAACTTGTACAAATGAAACATACAATAATCAGCGATCAAAATGTCTTGCAGTAAAGAAGTAATTTGTTAGTTCGAAGTTAATTTTCATCAATCCACTTTCTTTAAAAATCTTTCTTAAAAAAATTATCTCATATTGGCGAAAAATTCAACATGATCTTTTTTGAAGATCTGTTTTTGATGAGCATATTTCATTTAAACTAGAGGTGCTACTGAGTGGCACGGACTTTTTCGTAGTAAAGCTTTCTAATTTCCTTGGTGTGGACTGGCTTCACGGTCTTGCCCCATCTTGCCAGTTGCCATTTATCGTCGCCCAAAGTAATTTTTTTGAACAATTTTTCAACTTTTTGGTTTCCTAGTAGTAAAACCGAAAGACTACCACAAGAATAATAAAGAAGAGTAAAATCTCGTCCTAAATAGAAATTTTCATTAAAAATTTGAAGCCGTTTTTAAGAAAATGGCGATTACTGTCAATGCGAAATTTGAAACTTTTTTTGACAGGAATCTATTGTGTTTACGAAAAACTTCATTTGAAGTAATTTGAAGAACTTGTACTGAAAGCGAAAGAAAAAAAAATGTATCTTCACAATTGAAGTTGTAAGTAGAGGTAGATTTTTTTGTTTTTCTGTTTTTGAAAAAAAAAGGGCAAATCAACCAACGTGAGACCTGCACCATTCTCGTAAGCGTCCTTTACGCTATCAAAGGTCCAAATTTAATCAAAACAAATTGTACCTTTTTTTAAGAAAAATTGGGTATAACAAGTCAATGTTTGACACACAATTTCGCAAAAAATTCTCATAATTTCAAAAAATTGAACATGACATTATTTAAATATCTGTTTTTGACAAACACATTTCGCTAAGAAAGAAAAAATACCTTCATAATTGTAGTCGCAGGAAGACGGCGAAAAAATTTGAATTTTTGCAATTTTCAAAATTCAAAATTTTCAACGAACATGAGACCTGCACTCTTAAACGTCCTATACGCTATTCCAGGCGAACATTAAATAAAAATTGTTGATGCCGTCTTTGAGAAAAAAATTGTTTAAACAAAATTAAAAATTGCTTATATTTCTCACAAAATTACGCGAAAAGCACTCAAATTTTCGAAAAATATGATCTTATTTAAAATATATCTTTGAAGAACAGATTTCATTAAGGGAAAAATATCTTTATAATTGTAGTTGTAGGAAGACGTCGAAAAATGTTGAACTTTTGCATTTTTCCGAAAGTCAGGGTTTTCAACGAACATGAGACCTGCACTATTCTCTTAAACGACCTTCACACTACCCAACGACAAAATTTAATAAAAAGCAATGGAGTCATTTCTTTGAAAATTTTGAAAATGTCCCAGAGGCTTCATGTAAAGTTCCCCCAAAATTAAAATATCGGTGTCAAATTTAAAGAGCCCCGACATCGCCAGATTGATAAAGGAATATCAGTTTTCAAGAAAATTGGCTGAACAGTTTACCCGCTAGCGTTCTACAGAGAACAACGGACGCACGGACTTTTTGCCGTCAACCGAGATTTCGGTATCAAGAACCCACAAAACATGAATTCTGGCCACACCACATATTAGAGGATTTCTTTTCTAAATTTTGCAACTAGATTGATCCACTTTTTCGCTACCAGTGCCTTGCAATAAGAGTTTTTCTGCCGAAAATTCGTCGCTTTTTTCCGCAGCATTACATAACTTTCTCTGTTCGGCGCAAGCGGTAGAAGGTAAAAGCATGTTCTAATGTGCAGAAAAGAACCTGAAAAATGTATATTCTCAGACCTGGAAAACCGAAAAAAATAACTTGAATTACAAAAAACCAGATCTCTGGTAACCTTGCATGAAAACCTTTATTAGAAGGTTTAATGTCAAAAATTAATTGAAAAGTTTCAAAAATATGTATATTAAGCGTTCTGCCCAACCAAATTTCTCGAGTTTTGCTTTAAATGAAAGGTAGTGGGCTCCGGTATTATCACTTACTATTATTAACTGGTTTTATAACACATATTAAATTTTAACAGTCTTAAAATTAATAGAATTGAAGCGTATCTGCCATTGTTCTTGACGTTGTTTGGTACTGGGCACCTATTTGTTTTGGTTTGGTTTGGTTTTGGACAAATATTTAAATTCATATTACAAATTGAAATTGAACTAGTAAATTATACGTATAATGGAAAATTTATATTTTTCATATATTTTACCTTTATATTTCAATTTATATTTTTACTAAGATTTCGCGTCCCGCGTTTGTGAAGTTTACACTTCGATTGCGCTTCTCCATTTCCGTTTCGAAATCGGTAACGACTGAACAAACAAACAAATTCACACTATATCAGCACACTATAAAGACTGAACCAAATGGTGTCCAACGTACAAACGTTTGAACCACGAAGTATCCTGTATACTTCGTGGTCAGCACCATGGAGACAACTGCGTGCAGAACGTTGATGTGTGTACTTTCTGGCATTGCCAACATTAGCGAAGACGCATGAAACCCGCTGATCTGAGCCGCGCTGCTAGATCGTCGCGAGGGGACTGGTGAAGCGCGTTTGCCGTAAGCTCGCTTAAATTTTGACCCAGCTTAGTAAAGCAGCGCTTAACGAAACATTGGTGAAAGCGGCCCTTAAACGCATCACAAAGGTAAGCGCCCTCTCGCGGCGCTTAACGGATTGTTGCGAAATTGTAATGACAGCATTCTCGTTCCGTCTAAGTGCAATATGAAAATATTGACCGATAATAATAATATAGAGGATTTTTACTCATGCAGTATGAATCAGCATATATAATATTGTCATGTGATTATCAAGTCAGATACATTAAATAACAGATTTTAGAGCTGAAAATGTAAAAAGAACTTCGAACACGATTATCTCAAAATTTGTAAAATGTCGCATAGCCGGTTGATGCATAACACCGTCCAATTGAATCACAGCTCAGTCGACTCGATTTGCAGCATCAATCTGAATATTATATAATTTTGTTGCGTGATGCAACGAAAATACAAGAGCATGTTCTTATTGATCTGCGTTCCGATTTTTTGACACCGGAAAAGTTGCACCCAAGCATGTTCTTATTGATCTGCGTACCGATGTTTTGACACCGGAAAAGTTGCACCCAGTCAAGTTCAAAATATTTAATATCCGTTAGGAACATGCTGCTGCAGGTTTCGACAGCGTCGTCATAAAAAAAATGAGTATGCGTACTATTGATTGTTTTCTGTTTGCGCTGATAAGCTCGTGGCGTGCCTCGGTGGCGCAAGGCACGCCACTGGCAACAGGAGTAGTGATGGCAAATTTTACCAAAACATCAATACATCGATGTTTCGATAGATCGCTAAAGGGTTTTCGATGTCGATTAATACAGCGACTAATAAACATTGATGTTTTAATTGTAGACATCCACTTTTAGTTACAGAATACTGTACGTATATGTAAAAGGAAAATATTTTATAGTTTGATTACCAGTATGTTAGTAGTACGTTTATAAAATTATCGAATGTAAAGAATAAAATTTACAATAAAGAACATCGTGCTTCGCTACTTTACCCTTTAGCCACTTCCATTCATACACCATCGACATAAAACCACCTAAAATTTCGTCAGACTACACAGACGAAATGTGCAGCGTAATGCAGGATGACGCAAAACAACGATATTGCTGTGGATTGCTGCTATTCTACGTCCTAAACCCCTTTATTATTTTTTTAAATCGATGTTTTTGCAACAATATATCGATATGAAGAAAACATCGAAAGGAAAATATCGATGTTAATATACCGATGTTTCTCGTGGAAAACATGGATGTTTTTCTGCCATCCCTAACCAGGAGGCAACACAGAAAGCTACACTTTGAGGAGAGAGTATATAGAGGGCAGTGTACCTTTCGTCATGTATCACGATCATATCATGTAGGGAACACATTTGCCCGGGCCTTAGGCGGCGATCGTGACATCCTTAAAGAGCATATTTCTAGTTCCTTAAAGGTATTTTAGCGATATTCGCGCTCACAAAGAGATACAGAAAGTGCGCCGAAAATGGAACCAGCACCACTCTCTTTGCTATGTACATTTAACAAAAAAATAAACAAAAATAGATGCTGTTTCTGAGAAAATAATTATTTAAATTTAAAAATTGTCCAAATTTGATGCAAAATTACGCAAAAATATTCATATTTTCGAAAAGTTGAACATCTTATTTGAACATGTTTCTGATGAACACATTTCATTAAGAAAATAATTCCTCTTCATAATTATAGTTGTAGAAAGTCGCCGAAAAAATTTTGAATTTTTGAAATTTTCGAAAAATCTGGGATTACAAAGAAAGGAGACCTGCACCATTCTCTTACGCGTCATTTACTTTATCGAGATCAAAATGTAATAAAAAATGGCCGTTTTTTTAGAAAAATGTTTTAAAAGAAATAAAAATTACAATGTATCCCAAAATTACGTGAAAAGATAAAGATTTTCAAAAAATTGTACGTGGCTTTATCTCAAAATCTGACTGAAAAAGAACAGATTTCATCAAGAAAAAACATTTTCTCTATCGTAGAAAAACACTAAACAAATATTGAACTTTTGAATTTTCAAAAACTCATGAATTTTAACGAAAATGAGGCCTTCACGGATCTCGTATGTATCCTTCAAGCTATCCAACAACAAAATATAATTTTAAAACATTGACGAATTTTTTTGAAAATGTTCTAAAGGCTTCATGTAAAGTGCCCTTTGAAATTAAAATATCAGTTTCCAATTCAAGGGAGTGTGACATCAGCCAGATCGATTGGGGAATATAAATTTTGATGAAAACTCTGCTTACAGTTTAACCGCTAGTATTGTTCACAGACATACAGGCGTTTTGCTGTCGATTTTTCCGTATCAAGGCCCTTCAAAACGTGAATTCTGGTTACACAGCGAGTTAGAAATCATTTACTATGTACAGTGACAATATTTATCCACTTTTACCAGAACCCGGCAATAAGCGTTTTTCTGACGAATATTCTCCTTTTTTCCTACAGCATTACAATATTTTCTCTGTACTGAGTAAGCTGTACCGAGTTAGTAAGAACCACATTTTCCCCTAACTGTTCGTAAATGAGTCAACTATTTTTTCACAACTATTTTTGATGTTTTGAATGCAATATAGAGAAACTTTGAAGCCATGGGAAACGGAGTGTTCGATTTTGCAGACAACTCCTTACAGGATCTAAGAGGCACAGTTAGGTTGAATCGGCAACTGCGAGTGCGAGTGAGTAATCAACTAACAAGCGAGGGAAACTACTCATCCTGCTGCCATGACAGTGCACGGTCTCACGCAGGTGATCTTATCTCATCCAAATGACCTGGACGTAATAATATTGGAACTTGGCAGAGACATGTCAGGACTTATCATCCTGAGTTATCATCTTTTGGATCGTAATGAAAAAGCGAAAATCTCTATGGCGAAACATTTGGTAATAATAAAAATGTGATGAAAGTAGTACCGAAGTGACTGCAGGAGCTTGCACCAGGACTTAATGTTGGATGATTACGTGATGCAGAAGTTCGGGAACTCAAGGCAAAGGGAGGTGCCTACAGGAGAACTTGCGATAATAATACAGTATATACTTTGTCCTATTATTTATAACGGTCATATAAGAGGAATGTAATATTGCAGCTTATATTCTACAAATAATTCATTTATCTCCTGAAAAATTATCTTCGATAAAAGAAGTGCGGGAGACAATAAAAAAATACGAATACAAATTTTAAATTGACATTTACGCGTTTGATTTCTGTATATGGAGCTCTATCCTTGCACGACGTGTAAATAAAAAAATGCTTCGTCTGATATTTGAAATCGATCACTTTTGTTTCCTAAGCCATGTGCATACAACGTCCTTTACTATTAATATTTTGTTTACACTTCTTAGTCAGGAATGAAATACAGTATTGTTTTGTATTTCATAACTGAGAATATACTCAGGCAGAAACGTTGGCAAACTTCAATATTGTTTTTTTTTTTAATCTTGTCCAAACCTGAACTGGAAACCGCCTGAATTCGCTGTAACGCGTGGTGAATGAGCGGGTTCTCCGTGGGTCTCGAACCCGCTTTCTTCGCTTTGGCACACTTGATGCTGCTGCTGCAAGCCTTTGCGCCACTGATCCGGGGTTTGACTCCCTGCGAGCTACCGTGTAATTTGGCGCCCCATTGTCCGTCTCACCCGGGCCTCGGTTTTGTGATGTTTCCGGGGTGTTTCCTGATAAGGTCATTAGCCCCGTAAGTGCCGTTCATGTTTTTTCCTTGGGGAGGTGGCGATTTTCTTCCCCCGTTGGACTAGGAGCGGTAGCTCAGTGCATCAACTGATATCACTGCAGCGCCTCTGGGAAGGTCCTAGGTTCGAGTTCTGACGGCGGCAGGATTTTCGACAGTAGCTTTTCAGCTAGGTTAAGTTCAGTCGCTCTCTGGAGGAGAATTCTAGCGGCCGGCTGCTCTGATCGGAAGTTTTCTGTGGTTTCACCGATCAACACCAGGCGAATGCCGGAGCAGTACCCTAAGAAACAGGCCACGGACCGCGCGCGATCTTTCCTTCCTCTTCCTTGTCCTATCCTCTCCCCTTACACACACACTTACACTAACATGCACTACACTACCACATATTCCGGGAGACCGGCCAGGAGCTTAGAGCTTGTCCCGGCTGGGGCGGTGCCTCGCTGGTGGGAGAGTCCTGGGTAAGGGGAAACCCCACTAGCCGACGGTAGGTTGGAACAGGATCTCGCCATCCAGCGGGGGCTGATCACCGCCATCTCCAGAGGAAAATCATGCACTAGACTTACGGGAATAACGACCTAAGCTGATGACGCGCCGGGAATCACTAACAACCAACCAAATCCTCCTGACAGCGTCTGAATTCGACCCAGTTATCTAGCTAGAGTTGAAAATGCTACCACCCGTGGGACCTCCCGGTCAGAGGCACTGCGGTGTCATCAGCTTCCCTGAGCCGCCTAAGCCGGTCCGGGGGGCCAACGCATGCACTTGCAGGGAGAGCAGGACGCCGCTGCGCATGTGTGTCACTCTTTTAGAGGGAGCTCGTTCATCACTCTCAGCGTTGGGGCGGGTGTGAGAGGGATGGCGGGGGCAAAGCGGCCCAAAATATCGTCGCGCCCGGTTTCCACCGGCCAGAAGAGGGTGAGGAGGATGCACGCGGCGCGCACCTGCCATCAACCCGCCCGTCCCGCTGCGGCGCGCCGACCGCCGCCTAAAAGTGTTTTCGAAATGACACCGAAACCTCAATAAAATCGCGTCAAAAGGTAGGCGTTGAAAAACCCAAAACGCTTCGTTGAAAAAAAGGAAAAGTGTATGAAACGTTATGTTTTGTTGTAGATAGAGTAAATTACGTGCAGTGGAACAATGGTAACTTCAATTTTTCGATATGTCGCGTTCTTCGATATCTTGACTTCTTCTGTTTATAAAATGTCTGGGTAAGTCGAATTCGTGAATATCTTGGTTACCTAAGTTTCTTGAATTTTTCGTTATATCGACTTCATCTCGAATTCTATCACATCTCAAATTCTTTTTCTCTGAAAGAAAAAAGTTTTAATTCTCTTTCTTAATCCTGTACTCTCTTATTCGTTTACCTTCACAAAATATGATATTTTTTATCTTGTAAATTGTTAAATTTACCTCCAGAATTCGATGTCTCGAGTTCCTCAATTTGCAGGATTGTGTTAATTATTATTGGTCCTATATTTCGAAAAGAGAGCCCTGTTAAATCCAATTTTGTGACTTCTTGGGCGTGCCGTTGAGGTGGTTTTCGCTTTCCACAGAACATGGAAATAAAGGAAGTGAGGCTTAAACAAGTGTTTAAGTCCACTATAACTCGTTCGTTTTTGTTATCGTGTCCGCCCACAAGACTGTTTTCAACGGTGCGCCACACAGTCTTCAATTCGCTTGCATTCGTTCCGGCGCTCAGCTACCCTTCAAGTGTCGGTCGACGGCCGCCTCGGAGAAGACGAAAAATATGAGCGAGGTCTGTCACACTGCCAGTACAATCAACGACAATGTTTTTATAGCCCTGTTCTGCGCCACACTTGGACACTTGTTTGTCTCCGAGACCTTTCCGTAAACATGGAAAGTTTACATTACTTATTATTGTTGTTACTTCAGTAGACTCGCGATAATCTGAGGTAATTGGGAGGCCATCTACCTCTGTAAAGGAAAATCACAGATAATTCAGTATTCTTTTCATAAAAGATCCTGAAAAACGAAGAAAAATGTACAATTTTAGTTTAACGTCAAAGAACTCTTAAACTGTCTGTAATATATACTTCAGTAATTACTCACAAATACAATTAATAACTTGAATAAAAATAAACATATTTTACCGTAGTGACAAGTTTAATTTTGGGGAAATTAAACCACTATTACGAAGATCACGACTTTTTTATGGAATAGTACGTTTTACCAACGATTTAAAACATATCTTATTTGAAAGGATACATTTTGAAGCCCCTAGAAAAATGTATATATTTGCCAAACTTTGCATGCAATGCCCGAAATCAGAGACAAAGAAGATATTGCTACGACACCAAGTAATACTTCATTAACAAAAATTTTAGCAATTTTAAGCAAATATTATTGATTGTTTCGATTGTTTATATTATTTCCATTGCCGTTATCAATCCAAAAACTTAAAACTAGCGACCCCTCGGCAGAAGCATTAAACGGTGACAATTGGATTAAAACCATTTTCCTGAAAAATCACAATTTCCGTTGTGGTTGCCAGCTGAGAGACTCAACAACTACCGTTGCCGCTGCCGCCTTTCTGTCCGAGAGGTCTTGAATTTGGGTTCCGAAGAATTTTCGACCAGGTCGATTTCGGCACCTGTCTGGAGAAAACGTATAGCTGCCGCAATTATCAGTAGTTTTGGGGGAATTTTTTTCTGAAACCTAGGCTAATACCGGTGCAGTAATACCGTAACAAAAGGGCCAAGAAACCTAGCGCGATCTTTCCTTCCTATCCTTGCCTGCTCCTTTCCTCGTGTTGGTCTCACGGTCTGATCTCTCGTTCCACCAATAGTGGGATCTGGGCTGTTCGGGTGACGGTGCATTGAAGGCTGATATGCCGACGTTTCAACCATCATCGTGGCCTTCTTCAGGGCTGTAGTGCCTAACAGCCCTGAAGAAGACCCGATATGAAGGTTGAAACGTCGGCACCTAAGCCTTCGACCCGGCGTCACCCCAACAGCCCACATCATGACTCTGGCCACGGAAACGTACGTCACCACCGACAGTGTGTTGATTCCTCCTCTTGTGGTAAGTCTCAAGGGATATGTCGCGACACGTTTGTACATCTTGACTGTGCAGAGCATGCTGCTGTTTCTTTCCATACCCAAAATGACTCACCCTGCGTAATTGCGACGGACGAGGGGAGAAGCAGCGAGCATTGCCGCCACCACGGGCGACCCGACGTTGCTGCGCGTCGTCGTCATTGCGGCAATGAGCCAACGGCGCGGCGGGGTGGCCCGGATTTCGCTGCAGTCGCGCCGACTGCGAAAGGGCACGCCTAATCTCGGAAATTGAGCTATGAATTCCCTATATTTTGGAAGATACTCGTTCGCAAAATTTCGGCTTAAACGTACTAAAATGTATTTTCTAATTTCTGAATCTGATCGTTTTATTCAATCTGTAAAATTGAAAAGATTGGTTTAGATACCGTATTTACTTACATATAAGACTCCATCATTTTCTTGACACTGAAAAAAATATTGGGTCGATATGACCAAAAAATATATTTTTCAGAATTGTTAGCATGTAATATTACAATTTTCATTTTCAAGTTTGTTTGTTTTTAAAATGAACGCTCCATTTCTGCTGAAGTGATAAAATATTAGAGACGAGTTTCGACAGATTAATCAAGCTTACAACGGATAGATAAATAGAAGTAATATTCCACAATAAATTATTGTATTTCACAAAAATGACATTGAGATGTTTCTGACTATACAGTAAATATGTTTCGAGGATATTTGTCATCTTCAGCGCCCTCAATCAAAAGATTTAAAGGAAGAATAGGAAACAACAGTAAACAGAAAGCATAAAATATGGAATATTTCAGGAAAATTCGACATTTATATACGGCAGTAAACGTGGCTGTTATGTAGGTACTCCTTCCGGAGCCATTTTGTCTCTGCGAGAATTGATTGAGTCAGTAGGTGGAAGGATTTTTCACTAATTTTTTAAATTTCGAAATGTTCTCATATATTTCATTTTTGTTCTTTGCTTTCAAAATGCAAAATTTTAAAATTTTTTGTTGGGGTCAGAAGTGATTTTATTTCCCCTTCCCATCCTGTAGATCTCCTTGAGCCCAAAATGGGAACTCTGCCTCTCCGGGAACAGTGTAACAACCACGTGTCGCAATATTATCTGATTTCTGGAAAATTAAAAATCCGACGATTCCTGGATTTTCGAAAATTGCGAATCGTCGACAGTTTTTGGACCACATCGTACACTACATTATTGAAAATAGTGTTTTTTCTTCAAATGCATTATTTCTCCACAATTATCTATTTAATTATCGAGAATTTTTTTAATAGTAGTTTTCGCGTAATTTTGAGTGGCACACGGGCAATTTTAAAAACAAGATTTTCTCTAATTCGGCTCCAATTTTTTCTTTACTTTTTGGATAGTGAAGTATGGATAGTGAAAATTGCGCTGAATAAAATGATAGAAACCCGATTTTGATGTATTCTTTTGATTGTTTTAAAAATTACAGGAAGTTTTTTTTTAGAAATATCTCTCACTTCAATATTTACTTTATGTGCGGTTTGTACATTTGTGCTTTTGTGAGTACAAGTGCTTCGAATTATTTCTGATGAAATTTCTTTAAAATTCAAGATTTTCCTGTGAAAATGAGCTCAAAATTGCGCAATTTCAGAAATACTTAAAAAATATTTCTCACAAAAAGGATCTAAATTTGTCGTTGAAAATTTGCTTATCAGCCGGTTTTATTCTTCTTCGTATTGTTAAAGATATATTTCAATTTTACTATTAGGGGACCGAAAAATTGAGAAAATGCGAAAAAAAAGACTTTCAGGCGATATGTATTAGCCTTGAAGAGAGTGGACGAAAACCCAAAAGTTAGCGCAGGCTAAATAGATTAGGAAACTAGTCCGAGAAATTCTTTAGCACTGTTGGTTTTATTGTGTACTGCTTTAAGAATGCGTGAGAACAAGCGCTTGTATTTTTTTTAATGTAATTAAAAAGGCGTTTTGTATGCAAGTAAATACGATTTCCACTTTCCTAAAGTGAGTGAGAAAGACCTCCAAGACCTTACCTTACTGATGGACAACATAGTTGAATTAATTTCCCTTGGTATCTTTCGATGCGTTGAACTTAATGTAGTAAAGTAAAAAGAATGAAAATGAGTCTAGTGTTATCTTTTGAAGGGGGTCGGACAAATATCATGTTTGGTGTATCGCGTTGGTTTTTCTTGATTCCCGTCGCAAGCCGCAATTCGGCACGACTGGTTTAGGCGTTGAGCCAAGAGGAGAGGTTGGGGCTACGGATCTTCCCAAAATAAGAAAGAAGCAGTCTACCATTATCTCGTCGGCCAGCTCTAATACATAAGTCATTTTGCTTACTCTCAGTTCGCGTAACTGTCGTAAATTTGGGAAAATTTTTCAAACCTTCCGCTCTGCGTGAGGAAAAAATATAACTATTATTTTACTATCCGATCGCCTTTGTATACTTTACTTGCAAGTCCGAATGGGTGAAATGGCACTTTATTACAGCCCTGTAATAAAGTGGCTATCAATTGTCACATTAAGCAATAGCAAAAAGTGTGCCAGCGAACTGAACAATATTTACAATATTGTTACTTACTCTTACTTTCTGTGCAAAATAAACTAATATATGTACCTTCCACGCACATGCTCTTAATATTTATTTTTCTCCTCCACTCCTTGAAAATTTCGTATTCTTTACGATATATATCTTTAGATTTACTGGGTAGTAAATCTTTCACAGCTTTCGCAGCTTCAATTCTAATCCTTTGAGAAATATCTTTCATTATCTCGAAACAGCGATTGTCAACTCAAGTATACCATCCAAGGCCTCCAATGTACCGTCGAAATCAGTATAGTGGCATTCATGATTACGCCTACTTGTAGAAGAGAATACGCTCAAAATGTTACAAAGGAGATCGGATAAGATAAAATATTGTATATTACATGTGACTGAAAGACCGTTAT
Source organism: Teleogryllus oceanicus (assembly GCA_964035755.1). NCBI lineage: Eukaryota > Metazoa > Arthropoda > Insecta > Orthoptera > Gryllidae > Teleogryllus > Teleogryllus oceanicus. The sequence goes on from CAXIVR010000009.1 coordinate 103,610,894, forward strand.
GAACTCTTTAGTAATTATACACTCGCGCTAACACGTCCGTGAATAAATAACTAACTGGCACATAATGGTCTATTTCAGTCACTTAAAAACTAAAATCCTGTTATCGTATGTGTTTGTTTCAATCACTTCTCCTGTGTTTTTACATTCACCAAAGAGAACATTTCCTCGTATTTTTATTGTGCACGTAGTAATGTACTGTGAAATTATAACATAATAATTGAATACACTTTCAACTAGGTATTTTTATTTCTGTCGTACTGTTAGATCTCAAAAATTAATAATTTTACTAAATAAAGAAAGCATATCTCATCCCTTGGTTGAAAGACGAAGCATTTCTGAAGCATCTTATTACATTGAGAAAACCAAAAGAGTCGGCTTCAAGTAGCAGAAGAACGGGAAGATGGCTAATGAGGACGGATGGAAATTCATTCACCGCCGTCCCCCATTGCCCGTCCTCACTTTCCATCATTACCCGTCATTCTCACTGCTCCACATGTAACTTAATTGCAACGATATAACCACTTGATTGTTGCGACAAAAATAAAAAAACGGTTTAAAAGTAATGTTTTGTAGGTTTAACTGAGAATAATTGTTTCTCGCGCTATCGCACAAGGGGCGTAACTTTCCCCCCTCGCGAATAAAGCTTCACTTAAATCCCGTGTTATATTAATAACTATTAAAACTTTTTATGGAACTGTAATGACATTAAATGTGTCTTAAATACCCGTAAAACAGTCACATCAAATTAAATTTTAGTAACAACTTTGACAGCAACTTTGAGTTTCGAGACCGTAACAGAAGCTTCGAAGCCCGGGAGGTTTAAGGTTCTCGTCATGACGGCGAATTTTGGACACCAGCTGAGGCAAGCATCTCAAGGTCGCGGGCAAGGTAGCTTGCTAGAACACGTGGGCACTGGGTTCCGAGCAACTAGCGCGAGATTTAAAAGTCAATTGGGTTGTACAAATCGCTCGAGGATGTCGGTACATCACTGGCTATTTGGCCCATGACAGTCTTTTCAAGAAGTCAGTTGACTGTTATTGCTCTCAGAATTAAGCTGTATTAATTCTCATTTCCACTACTAAAGCAAAGAAATTATCCATTAAAATGTAATAATATATCAGCCAGATTTTAATTTGTCAATTGTGAGTGAAATTAAACATTTTGAATCGAAAATATCTTGATTTTGTAATAAATTTTCTTAAGTGATTGCATTCACATCCTACGTCCAGGTTTGGATCATTAACGAAGATGCTTAATTGTTAAAAGAGCTTACCCTTCCGTAAGTGAGAATTGTTAATTTATAGATTTTCATTCATAATATAAAATACCACTTTGCTACATTCACCAAATCTGTACGATTTAATAAAATATATCCCAAAACGAAAACAGAAAAGAATCACCTTTCAAACATTTTCTTGCCACGTTGCAAAATGTTTACACGAGGCTGAATTTAAAATGAAAATAAACATAAAATAGTAATTAATAGTATAGAATATAACCATCCTTCAAATATCGATGATTGATAGAACAAATCTGGCAAATATCTTTTCGTAAGTAGCCACTATTCCATGCCTCGCTCCGCTTCGGCTTGCTCATGTAACCCCTTTATGAATTTTGAGTGGCTTCAGAGCAAGTGGCCCGTTCTCGCAGGAGCGTCAGGCTCCCTAGGAGGAGTAGTAAGGAGTAGGAGTAGTAAGGAGTAGTAGTAAGTAGCTCGTGCGGATGCGGTTTGACACGGCTGAGCTAAGGAGCTGGGTGGGGGGCCTCCTGCTCCGTGGTTGGGAATGTACGTAGTGGCCGCTTGCTATGATCGGTGCTTTCCGTGATTGTCTCCTATGAATTCCAGGCGGGTGTCGGAGCTGTAGCTTAAACAAAGATCCACGGACGGCGCGCGGACCCTACATCTAGGGCAAGTTCGTCAGACGAAGGGACACGCGAATGACCTTCAGGTAGGTTCGGCGCAAGTTGCATGCTCCGCCGGCTGATAAGTAGCTGGGCCGGGGAAGCAGAGGTTAGCAAACGCCATAAGAAAGCTGCTAATTGGCAAGCCTAGCAAGCTATTTCACAAAGGAACATTTATCAAATAATATAAACGTTCTTCATAAAAATGTTTTTCATACAAATGTACATTGAATTCAAAATCATGCAAATTTCATTAGTTATTCAAATTCTGTAACTCTTGCTAAAAGTTTGGAGCCTGGTTAGATGATAAAAAACACAAAGCAAAATGTTTGAAAATTTCTCCGAAGCCAATTTTTTGGTTTCCTTTCAGTTGGTTCCCACCTCCTCTATCATCTGGAAAACGTATTTTAATATTTTGAAATATTTATGATTCGTATCTTCGAAATAAAATTAATTTTTCATGCACTTTTAAAATGTTATTTTCTATTTTTAAAGGAACGTTGTAGGACTCGGACTCAAATTTAGTGTGTTTTCTTCCATCCCGCCATAGCTAATTACTCTGCAGCCCTGCGTAATCATAACGTCTAGTTTCCCTCGTCCTGTGCACCATGTGCCATGGCGAGCCCTAGCTACCGCAAGTAAACCCAGCGCACGTATGTGCTGTTTGACAGTCCTGTTCTGGACACAGTTCACACTGCTGTCCTTAAGGCCAGGCATTGGGCTGTCCATATTCCATCTCATATGATCTCGAAAGTCTCCCGCAGTCCTCCCGTTATGCGGATGTCTGGGCAAGTTCCGACGACAACCTTAACGCCCTTGAAAAAAAAAAAAAGTATACTTAATTGACCGAGCCACGAGAGGTCCTATTTAAATCGACCGTTCGGTATTTCGTCTGTCAAAATTTGTATTTTACGCCATCATAACGTATGCTTTGTTCAAGTTTCTTCAAACGTGTCATTCGTTTTCCCGAAAAATCATTAAATTTGCCGTGATAAAAATACAAAAATTTTGTTAAAAGGAGTGTACACAACTACCTCAACACGTATGTAATTTGTTGCTACACCTCCCCATTGTACAGTGCATTGCACACGTGTTCTATTTATCCTTCTGCTTTAGCTGTTTGTCAGAAAGAAAGAAAGCAACACTCGCGCGCTGGAGTGCGTTTGTGTGGTTGGGGGGGGCGTGGCGCGGGGTTGTGGGGGGGGTGGAGCGCCCAGCGCCCGGCGCGGCGGCGCGCGAGGCGAGGAGGGGGGACGCGCGACGCGAGCATCCCGACGACCAGTACACTGCTGCGTCCGGCGGGCACCGTGTGGCCGCTCTGCGTCAACGCTTACCCGCTGTCACCCTCGCGGCCTCCGTTGTGTGTGCGCGTGCGTGCGTCTGTGCTGACGCACCCGAGTGTTTGCGCGGCTCTGAGTTTCGTCGGCGCCTTTGCGCGTTAGCGTTCGCCGCCGCTGCCGCACGCGTGACAGGACTGTTTGTGCTGGGACTACCGCTGCGTGACTGGTGTGACGCGGGGGCTTGAACGCGCGTGATTTACGGTGAGTCGTAACGTTTATGAGCAGTCTTTGCGGGAAGCGTTATATCACGCTTGCCTAGTGGTAACACCTTCGTTAGCGTTATGTAAAAGTGACTTTTTTTGGTGCGGTATTTTCGGAGGTCATGGAACTCGTTTGGTTTTTAATTTGTGGGATGCGAGAGAAATCTCAGCGATGGTCAGAAAGTCATCCTGTTAGTTTGTATTTGCGAAATAATTAAATCAAATGAACCTGATTAAAGTTTGGTCGTTTTGTGTCGAGGAACGTTGATTTATTTCTAGTTTGACATATGTCTTTGATGAAGGACAGACTGCATATTCGTGATCGAAGTAAGCATAATCGTGACATGACCGCCCCGGATACAGATTCAATGTTTTGAGACAAAAATGAGCAGATTCGTCGTTAAGGGGCAGTTGGTCATTTGGACCTTGGGGTATGTCGAAGATGGTGTCATCGTCAGTTTTTGTGCGAGAAGTGGTTACCCGCCCTTGTATGTCATTGCAGCTTGGGCTTGGTGGAAGACATGTTCCGCTGCCTAGACCTGTACAATGGATTTTGAGGTTATTGAATCTACTTGGATTAAAGATGCCTTCGCATAAAATGTACTTCACATAAAAAATTATGTGATGTATCACAGAGTCGCAAATCGGAGATATTCTTAACTCAAATTTTTAGAATTGTTGGAAATTATTTAGACAAGTTTGCATGTATTGTAACCTTGAAACACTGCCAAATACTTTTCTGTTTTTGATCATAACGTATGTTTAATCTTCGTTTGTGTGTGTGTGTGTGTGTGTGTATGTATGTGTGTGTGTATGTATGTATGTATGTATGTATGTGTGTATGTATGTATGTGTGTATGTATATACATACATACAAATGCGCGAGCGTGTCTCGCGCATTTCGTTTCCCTTCCCCGATGTGACTTGTAAACACACGTGACAGAACATTACATTACTATAGATTCTTAAAACGTTCAAGGGGTGTAGTTGTATGCGCGTCTTGACTTGTACTTCATTAAGGTATATTTTTTGCACTGATTACACATTCTGCATACTCTCGTTTTGTTTCTGAATAACTTGAAAACGTGTTAGTCGAAAACATGGAAGTTTACAAAGACCTTTTTTTAATTACCGCAATACGTCAGAATTTTTGTATGTGATTCACTATAGATTGTTGTTGTTTACGTTATTAAAAAATAATTGTAATGACTTGATTTAAAAGAGCAGAAAACGCATGTCAAATTCCCCGTATTTTCTGAGACATTATTAATATTTATCTTTTACTTTCAGATCTTTATTCTGTTCCACCCACATATTTCCTCCGCTTGATGATTATATTATTATTAATAATAATAATAATAATAATATTTTTGGTTTCTTATTTCACTTTAGTTTCTTTTCGAAAACGAACATTGGCTGGTGTTGTTTCGCGCGTTAATTTCGAATCTTGTTTCGGTGACGACATGCGAGGTGCAATTTTCGGAATCTGTCTGACCCAAGAGCGTCCGCAAAGAGTGAGGTTATGGTCACCAGGAAGTGGAGGCAAACACCGCGCCATTCATGTGTCTGTGCTTTCGTCGAAATTGTAGTTTTGAGTTGCTTGGAATGGCTTTTGAAAAATTCAACCAGGTGCATATTTGCTTCGAAATTATTTCGTTAGTAATTCATTATCACGGGAAGGTACAATCCAGTAAATTCAGGAAAGGGGAAGAAACAGTTGACGTATATTTTTGTGATTTTTCTCTCCAAAGAAATGGCTTAAATGCAATTATAAATTTGATCTATGTATCTTTGAGAACTGCCATAATTGCAGTTGAATTCATCGAAAAATGAGTTTTAAAGTTTTAATTAAAATGTTAATCGGTCATTGAAGTTTTGTTGTTAAATTTGAATGAACAATGACAATTTTGATAATTAAAACTTTTTTAATTGCTTTTTCATAAAAAATTGCCTTGATGCTCTACAATAACTGTGCCAGCACACTAATTAAAATACTTGGTTCAGTATGAATGAAGTCGAAGAAAATGCCCGAAATTATGAATTTTTTTGAAACTGTCGCTTGAAAAATAATATCATCAAATTTTACGATTAAAAACCTCTGTGTAAAATGTAATACACTCGTGACTTTAAAAGCAATAATACCGTAAACCGAAGTGTTTACCATGAATGCTTTATCGCAGAATTTCATAGTAATGCAAAAAACGTATCTGTTTGTTGAAACAACTTCTTCTTTGCAGATTGTCAAGCATTCAGTAAGAAACCTAAATACATACTTTTTTGTAGTCCTTTTTTCAATGAAACGCAGTAATGAGTATAGAGAATAATTTAACTGTGAAATCATTGCCACACAGTCTTGATGAGTCATTTAAAAAACAGGGAAAATAAATGAAATATTTCGCAATGCTTGCAGTAGAGTTTTTGGTGTATGTGAATTTCAGGTAGTATTGGAAAATACGCGTTTCAGTCCGTTATTGGAGGACGTCACTCTCCGCGCATCTTTTTCCCAAAGATAATGCTGAAAAGTTTTTTAAAAATGTTGACTCATGCAGTTTTCCAATTCAATTTCCGTGTTTGGAAGTTTCCCTCATAAACAGGTCATTTTGACGTCCATTAGAACTGTTCTGAGATTTTTTGCCCGATAGGATTCCTTCTTATCGAGATTCCTTCTTATCTTCATAAACAGGATTTACAGTAAAACTGGAGACGACTCTGGTTATAATGAACCTCTGGCGAATAACAATGTTGGTTCACTATATCAGATATTTACTTTATCCAATAATGCGAAACTAGTTTCTCCACGATGAGTGATCAGAAGTTAAAAAGATCCAAACCCAATAAGTTAAAATATGCAATCAATTAATTTAGCATTAAAATAATAATTTTTATTTGCATTTATTGTGTGCAGTTTTTTTTATTCGTAACTCTTGCAAATCCTTCTCTCAAACCCAAACTCTTATTGGAATTCTCAGTCCAGATGCGATTTTTTTCCCCTCTGAATGTTGTGCTTGCTCTCACGTTTATATAGACGATGTGGAGAGTTCACGTTAATAGAATCGTCTTGTGTTTATTTGTTATGTACGTGGATCGGAACCAACGTCTTTGGTTCACTGTAACCGTAAGTACACTGTATCCATATAGTGATTTTTGATATAGTGATTTTTCTACCCTTACCTTCTCTCGCAGGTATCAGCTGTTGACGGTTTCATCCGAATAAGAGCTTATATATCGCTACAGCGACGTTACTGTGGTGACGTTCAAGCTCCCGATTGTATCAAACCGATAGCAACTGATACCTGCCAAAGGCACGGTTAGAAAAATCGCACTATAGACGACTGTATTTCGCTGACAACTGTGTTCCACGTGTTCGGAATGACGGAACAGTAGATGGTTTTCTCAGTCTCGTACTCTCGATGACAGGACAACATTGGAGCGACTACCGGGACGAGCAAGATACCTGTAGTATGATGAAATCCTCAGCAATGGCCATGACAATGACCGACCGTGCTCGCGTGTCCGACTGTGGATGACGCAACGCAGAATGGCAAGTCATAACGAGGCGCTGGAGCAGGAAACGTCGAGAAGGCGAGCCAGATTATAGGTTAACCAGCATACCTGTGCAAACTTTCCGCACTTAGTGAATCATAGGTTTGAAAGCGTAGCTCTCACGAACCGAACTTTCAACAGTAGGGCCTTGTACTGCATTGCAGCCCGTAGGTAGTGTACTGTGCGTAAGCAATAGTAATATTGCGTTTTTTAACAGAGAACTGCATGAAAAGGCATGAATGACATGGAATGAAACTCACATTATTGCATTAAATATTATCTTTGATGACTCACCATTTTCTGTTATAAAGTTTTGTGTTTAAGAATGTTCACACCATCTTGACAACTTTTGTTTCTCAAGACAAAATCAGTCTGATTCTATTATTACCAATAATGTTCCTAAGATTCCAATCCATTAATCACCACCCTTCCTTCCTATTTGCATGTGCCTATGTCTCACCGTTTCGGAGTGATGGGCGTTCGAACTGGAGAACGTTTAACTGCATTTTGTTGTTGAAGAAACGACGTGCTTTAAATAATTGGTAATGTACTATATGAGAATATACTTCATTCATTGATGCCTTTTGCTGGTGCTTAGTAAAAAACGCGGTGAAAAATAATTTATCTGATGAATAAAGAAACTAATAATTTGGATACAGGAAGAGATAATTATTTTTCAAGGTACATGCACTTAACCCAAATTTCCACGAAATATTTTCTATTTCGTTTGAATTCAGTTTCATTGAAGAAGATGCGCTTTGCTACTTTCTTGATTGATTGATATTATACCCGTAATTATTGCACCTTGTTGGTATCATCATTTCTCTCTCCTATGATGAAAATAGATTGTGTTCTTCGATTATCAAAATCCATTGATTGGTTAAAAGAGCGTGGGACATGAAAACTGGTTCTAAGTGGAGTTTAACCCATATACAAATCGGGGACCGATCCAGAAAAGGGCATACGTCAATAGGGTCCCGATTACACGATCCCCTTCGAGGTAAAAGAGGAAGGTGACACTTTATTTTCGAAGAACATTTTCACAGACATTATTTTTAAAACACAATTCCTGTCCCAATTTTCCAGACTTCGGACTGGCATATTTCTTTCGGAATATGGTTTGGTTAAAGTTGATTTTCATTCAATTGAATCATTCTTTGATTCAACGAATTCTGGTTATCTCACTGTTTTTATATTCTTCCTTTTTCTCAACTAATATTCTATAACGGTGGGTGTGAAATTTGGATACTCTTCTAGTGCTTTCCTTGCTCTTCCTTTTGAATAGGAGCAATTCTGGAAGATTTTTATTACTGCACAAGGAAAAGCTGGACCGCAGCGCGGCGGCGCTGGTCCCCTTGAAGCGCTTACCTGCTCAATCAGACCTTGTCCTTACCTGGGTTGGTTTGGTCCCCAACTTACATGGAGAATTAGAAAGTAAGTTTTGCGAAAAAAGATTAAGGAATTATTTAGTCTCCAATTTACATTCGGCCGTTTTCGTGTTATGCACGATGGCAACGCGTATTGCAGCGTAACGTATCGTGTGGGTTGCATGTACGCCGTTTTCAGTGGTTCTCTGTTGAAATTAAACCAGTCTTCTTTTCCTCTTCAACTCCACCCGTGAACCACTTACAACAACTCTTAAACTTTGACGTCGAGAGTAGTTCCAAATTGGGTTGATTCAAATGGGAAAGTATATACCCAGAATAGACAATTGGAAATTAAAATTTTGGTTGAATGCTCGAGAAAATGTATCGTTCCAGCGGATTTTGGTGTAGAATATTAAATTAGCATGAGCTGCATGCAATTTTATCACTCAATTTTTTGAACATGTGTATATTCAGAGCACTATTTTTTTTTCAAAATGAACTGTCATGATAATTGTATCTCGTTTAATGCTATCCGGCCAATCGGGCAAGTTATTGGCGCTAAAAAGCGTGACAGAATGATGCAAGACTAACAGTAACATACACTTCATTGGCTATTATTGACTACTCCAGTATCATTACAACAATCACCCAAACAAAACCCGCTAAGTTAGCTCAGAACCACCATTACCGTTGCCTCTGCTGAGACTCTGACCGGGAAGTTCTAGGTTCGAATCCCGACTGTGGCGGATTTACGACAGTAGCTATGTAGCTAGTTCGAATTCAGATACAATCTGGGGGAGAATTGTAACAGCTGGCTGCTCTGGCCGGTAGCTTTTTTTTTCTCCAATCACTATCAGCCGTTTTCCGAGGAAGTTCCATAACAAATTAGTCACGGACAGCGCGGTGTGTTGCCAATCTCATCCTTGACACGTTAAACACACATGCTTATATGCACTACTCGCGAGATCACACTACTTAAGAGATCAGTCGGGAATTTCAAGCTTGACACAGCTGGGACTCGCTGACGGAATTGCCTGGAGAGAGAAATAACCCAAAAGTTGAGTATAGGTCGGCGCTGGATCTCAGCGCCGACCGTGACCCCATGGCCGCAACAGTTTACGTGCTCTAAAACGTCAGTTCATTAGTCAACCACGAATTCGAAGATGGCATTAACTTGCTGTAAAATATGAACTTATTTTACAACTTTGCTACAAGTTACTTTTTGTTACTTTATTTCCAAACATAACAAACAAAAAATTTGTGTTATCGCTAATGGTTATGAGTTTGAAATCTCAAAACAGGGAGAGGGGAGATTCTCCGATGCACCACGTGTGTAAGTATGTATGTGTGTGTGTTTCCTTGCACGTACTGAATATACTTCAGTTTGTTTTTTCGAATGATTAAAATCACTATTTTATATGAACTAAATTATTTTTCTTCTTCTTCTTCTTCTTCATCATCTTCATCTTCATCATCATCTTCATCTTCTTCTTTAGCTGTTTGGTTGATCCTCAGGTGGATCTTACGGCGCTTAACTTCTTCCTCGCTTCTCTATTGTTCCAAGTCCCAGGAGATATCTGCTTGCTGATTGTCTTCTCTACGTTGTCTCTCCAATCAAGTCGCGGCCGACCTCTTTTCCTTTTTTCTTGCGGTTGCCAATCCAAAAGCTTCTTTGGAAATCTATTGCTCTGCATTCTCTGCAAGTGTCCAAACCATAACAGTTGTTTCCTTTCAATTTCAAGCAGTATATCCTGCTTCAGGCCCATACTCTCTTTAATTCTTTCATTTTGTATTTTTTCTCTTCTTGAGATGCCAGCGGATCTAAGAAAGATCATTTCCATGATCCTCAACTTTATTCTCATTTGTTCTGAGAGTTCCCATACCTCGGCACCATATAGTACAACACATTGCATTATTAGCCTACATATATCATTATTTTTGTTCTTTTAATGAACTAAATTTAAAAAGCAATATTTCCTAAATATATTCACTGGATTTTTTTACAAATATTGTTTTCAACGCTGAACGAACTCTTTGAACGATATGATAAAATCCCACTAGCATCCCTGGACCATCATCTGTACAAAATCAAGCAAGATTTTTCATTATGAGTTCAGTCATCTTGGAATAAACCGAAATGATTTTTATGTCCATTCTCTTTTGAAGTAATTAAGCCATTAACTATACTAATCAGAGTCCGTTTAATAATTAATTGGTCACAAAGGGGCACTGGAATTTGTGGAAAAGTTGAGGAACAAGGTTTGTCCCCAAAGTTGTTATTATTCAAAAACGATAAAAAATGTTACCAATATTTGTACAACGAATAAATTCTATATGCAATAAGACCTCTGTGCGTCAATCCACCGCCCCCAGCGGTTCTGCCACCTTGGAAGCCCCTCTGATACCGACAGTTGGTATTGTTGAGTTCTCTCGTTATGACCGGTTGTACTGCGTGGACCGGACCGTGCCATGGCGGTCATTTCAGCTCGAACTTTACACTGGGAAAGAGGAAAAAGCTGGGAGAGCGACATTTGGCCATAGGGTGGTTTGGGCAGGGTTACCACGATGTGTCTAACTAGGTACATTGTCTTGGTGGAACGTGTAAGAATTTACGATGGCTTGGCGAATCCAGGTAGTTATTTTTCGCAGTAGATCAAAGACTCCCCCGTAGAAAATTGAATTCACAGTCTGTACCTCTGACACAAACTCCCTGTGAATCACCTGAGCGGCCATCGTCTTGACAAATTCTTTCTTCTTGAATCGACTTGTGCCACCCAAATATACTGGATTTCCCATAACATCACTCCCACAAGGCAGGATCAAGCCAGTTCCTTTTCGTTCGAGTTTCAGTAGTGGGTTTGCCGAGTTTTACGCAAAATTTAATCCTGTAGAGCTGTTCTACGGACCTTTTCATTACCGCGCGTGAGGAAGACACAAGATGACGGTTCACTTCACGCGAGATTTACCTTTCTCAAAGGGTTGGACCTAACTACCGCCTGTTGCCATATTCTCTGACAGCACCCTCCACCCCCCCTCTCACGGAAAAGTCACCCTCCCATATGATATCACGCCATGAAAAATTCAGTCCGACTAGTTTTGGTACGAAACGTCTACAATGGGGATTGGGGATTGCTATTTTTGCAGTTTGTTAGTTGTATTAATAATGCAATACGTCTGTGAGAAATTTTATGATTTTGTGAAACATGCTTAGTCGAAATCAAAAATTTTTCGGAAATTGATGAAAGATTTCACTAACATTCGAAATACAAGAGTACATTCACAGAATAAGCTAATAAACTCATTCTTACTTAGGATGTCATTTGAAGAGAGAAATGTTGTGACAGAATAAGTAACTGAAGAAGAAACCCTTTTTAGTGCTCACATATGGTTTAACCTTGTTTCAATGATGCTCTTCAGAAGTAGTAGTCACTTGCACCTTTCAGTACATTTAGTTTGAACCTTTATACTCTGCGACTATTAGTCGCCGAAAAACTTCTTTTCGTGAGTGGGCCTGCGTTTTGCAGTCCGCTTGCTCATGCATGATTACAAAAAGGTGTAAATATGCCCTCTTCTCTAGAAATAAGTCATCTTATACTACCTTAAAGCAATCCAACTAAGCTCCGACCCCTTCCGATAATCCGTGTATCCCTTCCCAATAAGGGTGAATATAATCTCACAACCACCGCCGTGCATCTAAAAATACGCAATTTTGTAGCAATGTTATGTTCTCAAAGTTAATTGAAGCAAATGCCCGTTCTTTCTCCTGTGGGTGGATGTTGGTTGCAGTCGAATCGTTGAGCCATAGGAAAGTTACCTAGCACCAGTCTTTGATGTCGTATTCATAGAATCCGTTTGTCGCGTCTTCTATTCCTCTGAGGGTTGAGTAAGTGGGATGCAGGACTTTGTTGTGTTTTTCTGTGGTAGTAAAGAAAATGACTTCTTGGATGTTAGCTTAGGTTGGTTCGTATATTGCTGACTTTTATAGTCTTGAGAGAGAAGGAAAGAATGTTATGTTGGATGTAAGTAATACATGCCGTTTAAATTTTTTTTTCGTTTAGTTAACTAAATATGCTCCTTAATTACATGAAAAATCGTTGATTATCTCTGTGTTAAAAGCACGCGTGCTACTAACATTCCAATTGAATTAAAAATGCACAGCTACCAATCAATTCAGAAAAGGAGCCAAATCGTTTAATTAAGAAACATCACATATTACTACCTAAACAACTACATATTAACAACGAATGAAAAAAACTAAATTGGGGAAGTAAACGTTAAACTAGCTGATTTATGGAACAAAATATTTAACGTGAATAAATTAAATATTTTATGAGTAAAACATCTGATCTTATGATTACGAATGTAAAAAATGTAAAGGTCAGTTGTGATTACCAGTTTTAAAAAGGATGCTAAAACTGAGTCAGAATGACTAGTTTTTATAGTACATGTTGCATTCTCTCTCATATATGTCTTTTCTTTTCGTGGTAAGTATTGTTTTCATGACTTTGTCAGCTTCTTCTAATATTTTCAGTACCTTCCATATGCAAATATTTCTTGCAAATAAACACAATGCAACTCCCACTAAAATAGATATTTTTTCAGAAGCGACGACGTCGTCTAACACGTGGCTCAAATTGTAAAGATGTGCTTGAATTTCTCAAAATTTAAATTATTCTTAAATGAAAACGAAAAAAATATTGAACGTTACATGTGTATAAATGGGTACAATGCACTCGTGGTATATAAGAAAGCTCGCTCCTATCGTCTCTTGTTTTCTTGAACATGCCACTAGTGCAATTATCCCCCTCTGTATACACTCGTTTCGTTAATTATTATTTCATCCGGAGCGATCTAAAGGGACCACACTTATGTGCGATATGTAAAATAAAATATTTTAATAGGTATGAATGGACTTATTTTAAGAAATCGTTGAAAATATATTGGCATTTCATTCGCATGTGATACAATAAAACTCGGGGAATGAAAAAATATGTAGGTTCTTGTTGGTAATATACCTATGTCGTTCGTCACACACTTTAGGTTTGTCATTACCAGGATATTTAAAAAAAAAAAAATAGTGCATCGTTGAAAACGACAGAACATTATTTCAGAATTAGTACTATAGTTGCACTAGTATACAGTTGAATGCGTACTCTTTGTTCTCATCTGTTGCTTAATTGAGTAAAAGGCAATGTTGTTTTAATACTTAGAACTCCACTTTCCAAATTTCTTTGTATAAATTCTTGAGCAAAGAGTTTATTATTTTGAATATAAAACTAATTTAGGCATTTACTTGTTTTAGACAGATTTTATTTTTTCGGATTTAAGTTCTTTCAGTTACTCGAACGTGAAATTCAACTCTCTAAATTTTACGGAGAAGCTTTTTACTAAAATTAAAGCTAGTGGAGCTAAAGCAGCACGTACTTTTTCGCCCGAATTTTCATGTTCATTAACGCTAGGACTCAGATTTACACAAAATCACGCGAGAAAGTACGTGCTGTTTTAGCACCACTAGTTTATTGTATTTTTTTTTTTTTTTTTTGTAAAAAGCTTATACGCGCATAATTTATAAAGTTTATTTTCACGTTCGAGTAACTGAAAGAAATTAAATCCGAAAAAATACTAGTTTTCTACGGCAACATCAGTCCTATGGGAGACCATATTAATATTATGAGTGAAAGCTTTCATAATTTTCTCGTCGAATAATTGTTCTATTGCAATATGTGCACGTTGTTTCGGTACGTGTATCTATAATTTATTGTATTATCTTAGATTCTCTTAATGTTATTGTTTTTGTTTCATAAATTGTTATTTTTTGTTAACTTTTTGTATATCCTTATCTTCCCCTAAGTCTGTTGTTTATTACGACATTAATAGATCTTGAGCCTTTTCAATAACGTCATGTTTCTCAAATGGCTAGTTTCTAAGACATCAGTAGCAAACATTTCCAGGAAATTACAGAATGGCGAAATGTAGAGTGGTCACATTAATATGGCCAGGGACTGTAGACCTGACAAATGTCAATTATGAAGGCGTACGAAGAATTAAAAATTTTAAATTAAATTTAAAAATATTAATTTATACTTTATGAAGTACAGTTATTGTAATTTTATTTGTTCTATAGAAGTATGTGTGTGTAATGCTCTGTAACGAGGGGCTTTTGATATTGCAGTCTTGGAGATGGACCATTTTCCATAATGTTATTATTTGTTGATGCTAAGTTTGTTGAGAACTTTGTACTTCAAATAAAAGGGTTCTATTTAATGATTTTGTCGAAATTACTGTCGGTTTCTTCATCTTTCTGGTATTTAAACGATTTACAAGATAATTAGCTATAAACAAAGCTTTTCCTGTTTAGTATTGGGGTTTGCAAATACGAAATTGCAATGTTCTAAAGTATACATCGTTTATTTCAATCTTGGTGTAATGAAATCTGAGTATTAGAAGTAGTATGAGTATTTCTTATGATTTGCCATAAGATTATTTTTATGTACTATTCATTTACGCAAACATATGAATCTTTCAAGATCTTGTACGCAACGTAGCCATTTCGTTTCCGGATGTCTTAATATATCCACGTTCTTTTATTTTCACAGATGATGACTTTCTTTTAAGTTAGTCATTTTGTATCATCAGGCGAACAAATCACTCACTTTTAATTTTTTATTTTTAATATATATAATAAACTATCATGCAGTACTTCGCGTTGCAATAAGTTACATTATTTAAGAAAAAATATATTCATTTGAATAATATGTGGCATGTAATTTTCTATAAGTCTTCACTTATGTATAACATAACTAACAATTTTCACCTATCTGTCGTAAAAGCAAATATATTCTCAGACAGTTATGACACAGACAGTAAATAATAAAATCCTGTGGAGACTTGGAACCTTTAAAAAAATTTGCTCGATAGAATGTATGCTAAAATGCTACCGAAAATGTAAGTAAATAAAATTACTGTCACAGTACATGGAGTAGTACGTGCCTTGAATAAAGCTTACATTTACACATTTCTTCTACAAGGTTTGCTAAAATGATTGTAAATTGAACTTTGGTGACCTTGAGATGTTCATCAATTTTTAATTCACATCTTGAATCTTCTGCATCAAATTAACTGTTGTTGCGAAGAAGTCATTCTGATTATTGATTACCTCAGCTGCTTATTACATTTGAACAATTGGTAAATTTTCGATTTCAAAGAACTAAAATATGTTTTTTGTTAAATTAAATAAGAATTTCTGGTAGAGTGGATTTCCAAAGAGAGAGAAAATTACGTAATGGGGGAGATTAAATAATTAAAATAGTTGCTAGTAATTACTTAACAATTACATTAGTAAATTAGTATGAAGGCCCATTTTGATCTCTCCAATATATCATCGGAAGCCTCCTTTCCAACTACATTTAACAAACTTGAACGTGAAATACCACCGATAAGTAACATGTCAGGGAAGCGTTACATTGCAAAGGCCGCACGTCTTGTGAAAGCCTGCTTTGCTGAAGTTGCTGGAGGGGATAGTGCAGATGGCAAAGAATGTTTGAACAAGGCAAAACATTCCACCTAGCCCAAAGCGCTAGAAATTAGGAGAAACAGATGAGCTAGTGCAGAAATTGGTTTGCTTGAATTCAACATTTATTCTGGTATGAAAAAAGATTTTAAGAATGATTAAAAGCGTGTATTGAATTACTTATCGTTTTCAATATTAATAAATTCAATGTAATATTTCATCTACAAATTTTAAAAATAAAAGAATAATATTATTTATTTTTATAGGATCGAGGATTTCCACGAAATACCTCAATGATGATATCGTTTTTCGTCAGGTATTACTTTAAAACAAAAAGGTACTCTTTTAAAACATTAATTACCAAAAAATAATAATTATAAAACTAAAAATGTAACTTTCGTATTCATTTCACGGTCAACTAAATTGTGGCTTTCTTTCTGAAATAATATTGTGAATGAAACTTCACAATATATCTTTTATCTTTCTGGATCTGGATTCTAACAACTGACTCAAACTTTCTTAACATTGAATATCACGATCTTTCTTTGGCTCATAAAAAATTACAATCATTGTTGATTTTGACACTTTGTAATAATTAAACAATCACTATGAGGATCTTTTCGGCTCGATGATATGGCTCATTAACAAAATACTCGTGCGTTCCTCATCATCTATTTAATCTTCCATTGCGTCAAAAAGTATTGATAATAATTATATTCTATTATAAATATCTGGAGAAAACAACAAAAATGCAGCATACTCGTGTTTTTATAATTGAATTTTCTAGAATTGTTAGTACCACAGAATCTATGTTGATTAATAATTATCATAATCATGGTTATTATTACAATAATTTAAAAGCTTGTTTACAATTTCATATGATTTAGATGTAATATGATTTATCATTTCTAGTGCCTTATTTCTGACAAGACATAAATGACTAACAGAAATTTGGTTCACGAATGGTCAGTTACTAGCTTATTAATAATAATCTAATAAAATGGGACAGTGTTATTTTTCTTTCGTTTTGAACGACTAATCATTATGCAGTTCGAACGTATATCCCTTGAAGCACGGTTGGCATCGTGCCAGACTACAAGTCATGGGTGAGCATAATATTAAAGATGGAGAAAGATTCCTACTGAGCGAGTATCTGATATTGTGTCTATATTTTTAAGTTTCAGACGGTTCATAAAATAGGAATATTAAATTGTAATAAGAACGTCTAATAGTAATGTAAACTGAATTAGCTTGTTGTAGACAATGAAAATTTACTAATGGATCAATGTCATCATAAAATAAATATATATTTTTGCTTTTTATACTCAAAATTGTATCTACAATAATTTTATAAAAAAACGACAACAAACGAGTAGAATCAAAGTATTTCGTTCATATTTGAACTTGGGTTTGGAGTCTGTTTAAGAATATCTGATTTCGCGTTGTGTAATAATTCAGTCAGCAGAAAACCTGATATCCACATAACATTTCATACACATCTGTAATTTTAATTTTATATTGGAATATGCGTAAACATTTTACTCCCATATTTTATGCATGTGCTAGCAAAGTATTTTTAAGGCCTACGTCTTTAAGGATTTTCCCCAACTGACTTATTCTTTTCTACGTACATTTTTGTATTGCGTTTTTTTATAGTAAGGAATGTTAAGCTCTTGAGGCAGTAACAAAATGAGCCCACCATTCATAAGTCTCGTGTCGTTCGTAAATGTTAATATTTCAATTTTGGTGAAATTGTGGCTTGCTACTGACTGAAGACCATATGAATAAGAATGAAAACTATGAATAAGACATTCATAGAATAACAAGACCAGCCACACAACACCAAAATCGAAATATTAAAATTTTCGTGTAGCGGACGGCTTGCAATAGCTGGCGGTTTATCTTATTACTGCTATAATCCCTACAAATTATTCTTCGTTATATTGAATTGTAACAGGGCGATTCCACAGTGACCAGCATAAAGCTTGTAAACGATATAGAATTCATTTTTTATAAAAAACGCACACAAAGAAAGCATTTAGCTCTTGAATAATATATTGCAGGTTTGAAACGCTAAGTAACGAAACAAATAAACTGAGAAAATAACATTATTTTAATTTTACATGATTATAATCGTTGATTTCTTCTTGTGATTAACAAATCGCCAATGCAACATTCAAAATTCAAAAAGGAGAGAATTTCAAGTAAAGATAAACGAGAAGAATCTATTAAAATTTTTCTTCATGTTGTTTATAATAAATGAAAATGGCGTGGAAAAGCAATACAGCACGCCACTATTATAAAGTCTTTATCATAACTAAACATTCCAATGATGTTCAGAAGAAAACAAATTTAAACAATTTCAATATTTTTGCATTTTGAACGAAAATATGTTCTTTATTAAATTTTAAACATTTAGCCCCAATAAATAACTTATTCCGCAAATTCACAGCTTCGTTAATCATGATTACGAATTGCTTCAAAAACCACTTATTCACTCGCTTAATGGAATTTCATAACCAGGATCACGAGAAAGTGATATTATATACATCCAAATTCAGATAAAATCTAGAAGTCTGTATTCCTTTTACCGGCAGTGTTACTTTGGAAAGACTACTTACCAGGCATCTTCATTTATACTACATTAAAAGTTAATAATTCGTAAAGCTATTTTTAAATCTTAACTGCAAGGTTGACATGTCCGTGGAATCATCCAACAGAGCAGTGATGGCCACTGCGCTGTTCGCGAGTCAAATCTCTATCTGGCGCTTGCAAATTTCGGAAGCTGAACGGAAAATTAAGTACTTCTGGCGTCTATTAGGTGGTTTTTCCTCGGTGCTTGAGCTCAGCTATTTTTATATAGGTTCGCCTCTTGTCGATTGGGCTCTAAGCATCGGGCAGATCTAACCGATGTTCTGAACTTGTCGATTTTCTTGACTAACCACCTGTCAGATTTCAAGCAGTTAATAGCAAAAACAGGCAATCGACTACGTTAATGGTATGAACTGAACTTTTAACTGAACTGCTTTGTGATGCTCATTAATGATGAGTGAATGTTTGTAAGTAAAAATATTTTTGCTTTTCAGCTCTTTGGCTGTTTTAAATACTGTTTACTTAAACCCTAGTGTGTTCAATCTTTTTAAAATATTTGCGACTGATTTCAAACTCTTCCCTCAAGATCGTGGCATTCTACGTTATGGTAGATTGTTAGAGGGCGCGTATTGGTAATTTTCTTTAGCGAGGAACGTTGAAAAACTAATGGTAGTCAAAACAGCACATACTTCCTCGTATTTGTAATTTTTACGTTATATTACAATATTCCTGCCTTAATCGTACTAATTCTTCAGCTCTCACTTAAAAAAATCTCCGGCAAAAGAAGCGCGGGAGATTCGAATGAACAATTTTCAAAGTTGCAGTTTTCGAAACTTTGAATGAAAATTGAACTGATAGTTATAAGCAAGTTTTTCCCTATTCTTGTACAAAATTAAAAGAATAGTCTGCTTTTGCCAGGTTCCGAACCACCACCCTTCACTCACGCCTCTTCCGTGTACGTCCTTCGCTATCAAGACAAGAAAACAACATATATTAAAAAAACAAGAATGAAAAGAAACATTTTTATGAATATTTCTAGATTTAGAGAAACATAATAGATCGTTTGAAGGGTTTGTTTCTACAATTTCTACCGTGTGTCATTTTTATAAGCATACTTTGCTTTATTCGATAAAAAAAATGTGACGAAAACATTCGGAGCAATTTTTTTTTAGAAAATGTTGAAAACCTAATGATTCATGTGAATTATCACCCAAAATTAAATTATCCGGTTCACTTTCGAGGGGCCGCAGCATCAGTCGGATGAATCTGGAAATATTCATTTTGGTGGAAATCCTAAGTACGGTTTACGGGTTCTAGTGTTGTTCTCAGACGAACGGGCTAATGATTTGAGTAAACACTTTTTCGCTATCAGGGACTTCCAAATCTCGTGTATTTTGACTTATTCACATATATGAATAAATAATCTACCCCTTTAAAGAGAAAAAACACTTGAACGTCAAAACGCATTTGTCTGTGGAAATAACTCTGTCGTGTTGTGAATCATGGAAATAAAAACTCACTATCTTGAAATGTGCTTTTTCGTGTTTTTTTTTTTACTGACTGGATTTGTTGAGTAATACACAACCATGTGGCTTCTGAATGTTCTATTATGTGGACTCTGTTTCTTTCTTAGAAGATCCATTTCAGTGTCAGCAAACACTCTCTTATCGAAAATGGTGTGTCATGAAGTTCAATATTTGATCTCACCGGGAACTGACTCCTGATCCTTCTGTTATTCAGTCAGAGCTTCTGTGTGTGGATAACCCTTGTGACCCAACTGTTTGCCAGTATTGTGTGCGTCATCTCATTTCATTCATCCTTCTCCCTCATCCCATTTGTAACATTTCCACATCTATGTATCCAGTTTTCTTGATTTGAACATTTCAAAGTGTGAAAATCATAGACCTGCCATCTAGAAGTGGATTACGATAATTGTGTCGCAGAGATGATCACATGAATACTTTTTGTGGGCAGTGGCTGCTCCGAAAAAAAATGTGGGAGGGGGTGCGACTTCAGTTCAGATTCTCATACATATTTTTGAGACAGTAATTTTTTATTAGTTAACATGAAACCAAAAAAATATACGAGTGTATATTCATAATTGGAATACACCTACGTACTGCTGTGGATGCGTTAAAATCTGGTAATTATTTTGAAGAAATAAAATAAAATTGCAAAACAGAGTTGGCTTTGGGTGCAGGGAACGAACCCCGTGAGCGGGGTCGTTGCCCCTCAACCGGATCCGCCACTGTCAGGGTCCGTGAATCTCTTTAGGGCAGGCAGATGAAACCGCGGTCGTACGAGCTACTTGCCCGCCTAGGAAGCCCGACGCTACTATGAACACGGACAACTTCCCCTGACTTCGCACTCATTTCCCCTTAAAATCCAGAAAGGGGTGTACATTCGCAAGCTGGAGCGGCGCGAGGCGGTGAATAGTGACTTCATACGAAAATGTTTGCCAGATTTTTTTCTATCAAATAACCCAAAATTGTATTATGTTTACATTCACTACTTATTACTGTGTGATGTTTATTTTCTTACTAAATTTCCCTTATATAAACATCTTTGCTAAAATGACCGGAATATGTTTGAATGGCGAATTCTTTACTTGTTTTCGTTTTGTGTTGCGATATTAAATCATTCAGTTATTTACAGTTTTCAGCAATAATGTGGAGTAAATTAAGAATTCTCTAGAAGTTAACAATTATCGCTTACGGATGGACAGCGCTTTTAACAGAAAAGAATATTTGTTATTGACCTTCTAAGCTGAACGTGGAAAGTTAATGCTTTTATATCTTTCTTAAGTAAATAGGATTACAAAATCTGATTTAAATTTTTTAAATTTTACTCTCAACTTAAATTTGAAATATTTAGTGGATTTTTTTTTTGCCTTAAAGAGAAAATAGGAATTAATGTACCTAATTTGTAATAATAACTGTCAAGTAACGTCTCCCAAAGGCTGGCAGGGGCCAGGAATGCAGTGACGTACCGCCATTTCATAGCATTTGTACAACCCGTACCTTTAAATCTCGCGCCAATGTCTCTGGACGCGAGCTCCTTACCTTGGCGTGCGTGCCTGCTGTAGGGAGTCCGCATCCTGGCGCTGGCCAGCCCTGCGAGAGAAGCAGTGGGTTGTGGACTGAGCGAGGCGTGTGGTGGTTGCAGGGGTCGCCGGCGGGGCGATCAACGGCCGCCGCCGCGGACGACGCCGACATGGAGGGTGACGTGGGCGTCGCCGTCGAGCTCTACGTGTACGACCTCACTCGCGGCATGGCCGCCATGATGTCGCAGATGCTTGTCGGTGAGTACACTCTGTCTAGTTGAAGCGCTCATTTTAGAAATCAAACGAACGTCGATTAATAGATAAATGTTAGAATATTTTTTACAAAGAGAATTCGTAAATCATTTTATTCAAGTTATTGCAATAAATACCATGTCTCCGAATAAACGTCACAAACTTCTAGGACTGGTCGAAAATGATAACTTTTTGCGAGTTAACATATAGTAGAAAAATTGCTTATACTGGAGTCATATTCATTTATAAATGTAACTCCATTTATAGTTGCCCCTTATTTTTAGGCAACTCCTGGGCACAGATGTGCGGCAGGTCACAAATTCTGACACAGTCAAGGAGATTTCGTTTTCCTGCCGAACATCTGTGTATGTGAAGTTGCCTAAAATCAGGGGCAAATGTCGCAGTTATAATGGCATGTGAATCTTTTGTATGCGATTTCCCACTACTTGTTCATCGTTGAAAAGTGATCATTTTGGACCCCTCTACTTGTTCTAGGAGTTTGTAACATTTATTCTGAGAAATTCAATACACTCTTTTCAGCAAAAAGTTATCCCCCCCCCCCACGAAAAATGTAGTCGGATGCTAGACTTTTTTTTTCCCTGAAATTGGCAAAGCTGGCACTTGACTGGTTTTCACACTCGGTCATGCCGAACTAAGTTGAGGAGACACCATTGGTGCGTAACATGTTTGGCATTCATTTCACGAACTTTGACAAACTTATTGTACAGAATGCTCTTGTACTCCCTATTGTTTTGATATTTTGTCATCTGGAAAAGGTAGAATGGCTGTTTTTATTAATATTGCTTGAATTGAAGAAATGTGCACTTTCTGTTAAAAGAAATATTATTTACGAGGACTGTGCTTTGGATTGAAAGTTTAATTGAATGCATGATACATGTGATAATACAGCGCGGGCTCTTTGCTATTTAGTATTTACCTTCGTTCAAAGTACACAGCTTCACTTTCAATTTCTCTGTTGTAGAATTCGTTCCAATATTTTCAGTTTTTCTACAGAACGTTTATACATTTGTACAATACACATTTTAGGGACGCCTTCGTAACATAATATGTAACTCGTGAAAACTAACTCGCCTCATCCTAACTACACTCACGAAATTGACATGAGTGAAGCATTATCAGCATTATATGCCACTCTGTCCCATCTGCCACGCGGCAGACTACTCCTAGCTGAGCGATGCAGTCATCGGCTATACATGTTTTAGAAAATGCCCAAAAAACAGTCGCTGGCGAGCTGTCTGACACCTGTTGATTATGGGATAATCTGTTGGTTTTCTGTGCTACCACACATCGAACCTTCACCTCTTATTGTTAGATGAGAACTTTCTGAAAATATGGAGTCACATTAGAGTCTCCTGATCCCTTTCTGTTCATCTGACCTTTTACACTCCTCCCTGCGAAGAGCTTAAAATCACGCAACCCTCCGAGGACAATACATTTACCACATTTGGTTCGAATGGTGTAATTAAAGCTATTAATGAAATAATTATCACGCTTAGGAGGAATAATGGTGTAATCCAAGCTAGAAGCATCTCCTTCCGTCCTGTTCCATGTGAAGACAAATGGAATAGAACTCCATCATCTCGTGTCGGTGTTTGAATCGCTGAGAACGAAATACGGGAGAAGTAAATGTGCGCACAGATGCGGCGTAACTCGTGTGTGTATGCGGCGAATTACAGCATTTGAGCAGTGGCATGGTGGGGTTGGGACTTGTGACACTGTGCCCAACTGTGCGCTACGCCAAGGCTGTAGCTTCGAATCAGGAGGGATGCTTTGCTGTTTCCCAGTACACCATGTAATCCCAGTCTCGGTACACCACAGATACCTCTGAACCCGATTCCTACTCCTTTCTCCCCGAGATACCCCTGAACCCGATTCCTACACCTTTCTCCACACCGGTAACTAGTGTGCGTGTTCAGTAAACCTTATGTGCATGGTTCAGTGAGCTTCTGGTCACTGCTGCAACCGCGGTCTAAGAGCAACCTGGACTCCTTACCTCAAGCCCAGTGTAATCACAGATGGAGCTGCGCTGCTGGGGATATAAGTAGGAAATGTTCGTTTCGAGCTTAGGAGCTACATCGGCGTGACAGAGAGGGACTGGTGAGAGTAACCAGGGGGCTGCGCCTAGAAATCACTCAGTGGGAGGGAGCCTTCCAAAAGGCCAAAAGGTATAAAGAATGGAAATACGAATACTATAACTTTCCGTGCCATTCCACCCCCACACTTGCCATATCTTATCACCCGATTCATTGTGACTGTTTGGTGTTGTGTACACAAATTTATTTTATGTGCTAATCTCTGCACAGACCAGTTCGTGAAACCGTACGAATATCAATTTTTTAAGATTTATAAGTGGAAAATAGTTATTACTGTTTTATAATTATAATAAAATTATTATTATTACTTAATATTAAACTATAACGGTAGAAAGAATTTTACCAACAATTATTATTCTTACCACCAACTATTATTCTGTAGGCAGGTGAATATTCTGAAAATATTTAGATTAATTAATAATTAACCAACATAATTCAAATGAACCAGAATGGATCGTGAATAAAATCAGTGAAGATGGGCAATGAAGGCACTGTTTAAGTTCTTATTCCAGGCCATGCCTCAGGATGAAAGTGTCGTTCCGTCCTACCTACAGTGTAGAAATGTCTCTCCCACACGTTGAATTTGCGAACGAGTTACCTTGGGCGGGGTAAGCATGCCACTTGTCGCTTGTTGAACATAATGTTCAAACCACCAGCGCGCCTGTCAACAACGTCAAAACAAAAGCATCTGCTTAGATTTTTCGACACTCCACAGCGGTGTTCTAGAAGAAGTATTTGACGGAGAGTCTTAGCGGATGCTGGACGTTTCTGTGAAATACAGCAAGCATACGACGAAAGGTTGAAGGTTTGCTGACGAACTTTCAAATATAGTTTTAAACTAGATTGGAAAAATAATTTCTGCATTACCCATTATTTGCCATTCCGGGTCTTTGGGTCCTAGAAAACCCAACCCGTCTAATTTTGGTATTCAAAGTTGGGTTTGGTCTATTGTTCATTCAGAAGTATTTTAATGTATCATTGGGCTTTGTATTACGTGTAAGAAGAGTTCTTCGATACCACACGTGAACAAATATTTGTTTTCATTAATAATTGAACATTGATTCATACTTTTTCGTTGCTTAACTTTTAAAAGAAATTAGTCTGAAATAATGTATGTAATTGTTGTACTTATTGATTTCATTGTGACAAGATGTTTCTCTCCTTCGCTTCATTTTCACCACAGTCTAAAACAAGCACCAAAGTCAGCCATTTTTTACTGTCGTTGGCTTCTGTTACATAAACCGCCCCCGCGTCAGACAAGCAGCAAGTAATTGCGGCAGCTTGAACGGCGCGTCAGCAGCCATAAGCTTTACGGTCTGAGAGTTACTGCTTCGTCAAAAAAGAGTTTGGAAGATCCTATTCAAGAGTTTGTAAATACGAAAGTACATACAAAACAACAACAACAGCAACGCATTTCATAAGAAATTTGCCAGCGAGAGGTAGATTGAAGCAGCTGATGCTGGCTCGTCTTTTATTCGGATAAAACAGAACTGATCGCAACTCTGTTCCCAGGGTGGGGACTGGGTTTGTGGGCATCTTCTAAACATGAGATTAAAAATGACACTCGCAAACACGGACGGGTAAAACAGTATTGTGTGTCAAGCGTCCCTTCAGTGTAAAACCCTAGTTCTATTTTCATATTCTTGCTTTTCGCTTTGCAAAATAATAGAGACCGTTTTCAACTACGGTTTGAGGACACCCATTACACCGAGACTTTTGCAGATCCGCTACTGAATTGATCAGCGTGTTCCTTTGTAAGTCCGCATGTCTTTTCTTCATCCCTTCGAAATGTTGGTGGAACCATAATAATAATAATAATAATAATAATAATAATAATAATAATAATAATATCCACTATCAAATCGAGGATGAGCTTCGAAGAAGACACCAAAAGCGTGTGTCAAAGTTACTTGACGCATATTTTTCAATCTCGTAATTACCGTAATCTCGTATTAACCGTAATTAATATCTAGTGGTAGTTTTGATGTAGTCTTTTGGTACCATTGAGAGGGCAGATTCCGACCTAGAGAAGCTGATCAGGTTAGCGAGAAGGCTTCTCACAAAATTCCTTTTTTCTATATGAATTCTTCTCTAAGGAAATTACATCTGCCTCGAAAGAATGGTGATAGAAGATTAATAAATATCAAAAATCTCAGCCTTAAACAAGAATATAGATTACGTCAGAATTTCCTAGATTCTGCCCGTGATCTGATTAAATTTTGCATTCAAAAAGATATTGCATGACCTCTGAATTTCCGCAAACGAAAATACGTGTTAACATTTTAACCATTCAATCTACTTCTAATGCATGGAAAACAAGCAATCTATGGAAGAGCCAGAACTGCTTTTCCACGAGTAAGTAGGTGAAAAAAATCTTCAGTAATGTGACTCGTTGGTAAACAACTATATCCAGAAACGGTATTTGTCACGGCAATCCACGACACAGTAGTGTACAGTAACTACAGGAAGCACTGTCGGAAAGAAGACGTTATTCACAGATGCAGAAAATGTGTAAGTACTGGAAAACTGTTATAAACACCACTCACCTCTGGTATTGGAATCTGATAAAATGCTACGGTAATGGAGTAGACCCGTGCTCTCAGACCGTACGGTATATTTTTGATATTTTGATAATGATGAAACCTTGGCACTGATATAGCTGCGCCTCTGTCGCACAAAAATAATCAAAAAGAAACCGAAAAGCTGACAAAGCATGAAAGGAAACGCTTATGGAAGTTACCTAAAGGTAAAATGGCCTTCTGCATATGTAATGTAAGATACGCCTTCCTGATATCTTCTGGAAGTATTGTCGTAAGAAATTTCCTGAAAATCTGCAGAACTGCCACAGACTATCATCAGCACAGAACAACTAGCAGTCTTACTATAAACAGCTCGTATAGTCAGGAAGTTTATGGCACGAGTCACGAAGATAAGATGAATTTCGTCTCCTGCCATCGAGCCTAATCCCATCAAAAGGAACATAAACCTGGTGGACAGTTATGGTGAGGAGAGAACTTAAATTAGTTTTATAATAATAATAGTAGTAATAATAATAATAATAATAATAATAATAATAGTAATAATAATAATAAATAGAAGAAGAACACACCCAACAGTGAAAGCTATCAATGAACCGAAGTACAATATTTTTTGGTAGATGGGTTAAAACAATACATATTGTTACCGTCATGGTCAAATTACCTACTTTTTAGTACAACACTCCGCGGGACTCATAACCGCGTTAATTTTCAGCATCCCTTTTACTTCCTAAATAAGTTCTGTAAAACGATGAATGAAAGCAATTGCTAGGAACTTCCAAACACAAAATACTTCCTTTCGCAAATATTTATATTTAACGAATATTATATAACAGGACAAAACTGATAAATAATGTTGTGTAAAGACAATGTTCTCTCACAATAGGGCCCAATTGTCTTTCATCCCAAAATACTGTAGATGATTTTCTGAATAATATTTGAATATTTCTTTGCTTTAAATAGTGCTCTTATCTTTACCGTAACGAACTTAGTAACAAACAACTGGGAGAAAATATACCTCACAGGCTTATTAACATTACGTAAACACCGGCTGAAATCGTGAATGATCATTCATTGACATTAGCGCTCATCCCTTTTGGATCTAAATGGAAACGTGCAAAAAATCAATGAGTGAATTTGAAATTCCTGTAAAACGTTATTACTCACTTACTATTCTATTTATTATTTAATATTCTAAGAACTAACCAATATATAAAGACGTTTTGCTATCTGTCGTAAAATCACAGAGAATGTATAATATTTGTAAATGCGTATTGTAACGTATTGTACGCTCCACTCAAAATGGCGGCGCCAAAGGGATTAGAGACGCAAGGGCCAGGCAGGATGTAAGAACAATGCGGTATTGGAAGAATTCCGAGAGCTAGGGAAAGGATGCCCAAAATACGGACAGCGCATTTTTGCGCGTGCCGCGTGCAAAATTCTTAGAATCCAGGGAAAGGGATGCCCAAAATGCCTGGCAACCGACTAGCGCGGGCCGTGTGAAAACCCAGGGACGTTTCAGGTCACGTGGGTGGGGGCTATATAAGAAGGAACGGAGAGCGCGGGGGTGGGGTTTGTCGAGCTGAGTGGAACCCTCGTGCGAATGCACAAACTTGCGCCCAGGGTGGTGCGGAGCCGAGCGAGGCTCGTACGGCAACCCATGTGTTGGGACGCCGGGGTGGAGATTTTCCACGAGTGACCTACGTCACGGGAGCCACGTGCTGTGTGCATAAGGTTCGCTGAGGAGTGGCGCGGGCCACGAGTCAGATTACATTTTTAAGGATCGCTCCTGCGATCAGGGGAGTAAACGTTTTCCAAGAGCTAAAAGTAACTTAAATATTTATTGTACATATTGTGAATAAACCTGTACATATTTATCATTGAAGCTCGTGTCTGTGTTATTGTGTATTCCCACGACGTCACAGTATTATGTGTTAACTCATTTTTAACAAAAAGATGCTAGTATGCTGTTTTTTTCAATCTCTCATAACCAGAGAAAGAGATGATTTGTACCCACTGTGACAGTGGATACTCCTGAAAACGTTCTTGTAAAAATTAATTTACATAAATCATAATATTGTAGAATTACTTTAATTTGTGGATTATTTTATTATTTATTGACTCTCGAGAAGATAATTAGAGATCATTATTAATGTCATATAATAATATAAGAGAATGCACGACAAAATAACGCATTTTCGGTTTTAAATTGGTTTCTGTTCAACTGGAGCTCAGATTACCTCTCCGTTCAGATATTTTTACACCAGGTCAACACCCTACCAGACCAATATATAACTCCGTGTTTTTGTCGCGCCTCTTTCGACCGAGTTATGCGTAGAATGACAACTGTATCTGAGGCCGTTTTACTGTCTCTTAAACAGAGTTGTCATTCCTTTTTATACGATACATAACTGAGGCATTATAGAAATAGAACCAGAATAAGACAGACTTGGGAGAGAAGCCAAAAAATTGTAGTCAAACTCAAATTGATCTTGACGTCATTCAATAAATTTGATTTAACTTTGTAACATCAATATAAAGAGATGTATAAGTATTTCAGTAATGCGTGAACTCTCCAAATTCCAGCAGCTAGCATCGTGAGATATTTAAATCTTATCTCATCAGTTACTCTAAAAGAATGAAAACTATTGCATAACATCATACCTTTGTATGGTTTCCAACGTATTGAATTTAATGTGTAATATATCGAGGAGAAGGCGCACTCCTTGTAGGCTTCCTGAATGTGTGATATATCCCAGCGACCGTAGTGAACGGCTACTGCTTGTAATAGCTTGTTGTTATGAGCTGACGACATAGTATCTAATAGATGATCTTGGCTGTCCAGGTGACGCCGCGTCGAAGGCTGTGTTGCCGACGTTTCGACCATCTTATCGTGGTCTTCCTCAGGGCTGTAGTGCGCCGGTGTGGTAGGCGCTCGGGAATATATAGTAGTGGGGGCCGATGTGATTGGCTGGAGCAGCCGGCCAATCGGGAGGCCGGCGCTCAACGGTGGGAGGGGGTCGCGTCGGGCGGCGCGGCGCGTGATCGGACGGCAAGGAACGGTCCGGAGTCGGGCGGTAGGGGGCGCTCCGCGATCGGACGGCACCGGCCGGTCCGGGGTCGGACGGCATGGTGCGGCCCCCGGTCGGACGGCATGGATCGGTCCGGCCCGAAGGGTGACCGCGTGGGGGCCCGTAGCAATGGCCGCCAGGCGTCGTGGAGGCGCAACCCCGCGTCGCCGTTGATGTTTTGGGGGTGTCTGGCTATTTCCATCGCCTCCTTTATCCGTCTGGGCCACCATCGCTGTTCCCTGGCGAGCACCCTCGTGTCTTCGAATAAGAAGTCGTCCGATCACGCGCCGCGCCGCCCTACGCGACCCCCTCCCACCGTTGAGCGCCGGCCTCCCGATTGGCCGGCTGCTCCAGCCAATCACATCGGCCCCCACTACTATATATTCCCGAGCGCCTACCACACCGGCGCACTACAGCCC
The DNA here is from genome assembly GCA_964035755.1 of Teleogryllus oceanicus. Classification (NCBI taxonomy): domain Eukaryota; kingdom Metazoa; phylum Arthropoda; class Insecta; order Orthoptera; family Gryllidae; genus Teleogryllus; species Teleogryllus oceanicus. The sequence continues at coordinate 103,640,784 of CAXIVR010000009.1, forward strand.
TGAGGAAGACCACGATAAGATGGTCGAAACGTCGGCAACACAGCCTTCGACGCGGCGTCACCTGGACAGCCAAGATCATCTACATGACTCTGGCCGCGGAAGCCTACGACTTCATAGTATCTAATAGCTTAATACGCAGGCTATGGTGAATGCTTGCGAATGACTTGTGAACGTGAAAGTTGCAACCTCGGCACTTTAATTTGAACGCAGAAGTGCTAGGCAAATGAAAGAAAAAGTAACATACTGAATTGTAAACGCATTGTGTCACTTGTGCTGATAATTTAATAGCAACAAGTTACGTAGGTCTGAACATGCCAGGTGTAAATGTGACCCTTGTCTAGGGCAACCGTCATAATTAAGAAGTGTCGGATTGGAAGATAGTTAAGAACCCGATGAAAGATTATAGGAAGCACATTAGAAAAATAAAGGGAAGTTTTACGAATTCTTTTTCAGTGTATTTACCTCCATTGTGTGAGCAGATCTACCTGGTTTCGCCTCACGCTACGCCACTGGCCGTGACCTTCATTCCGCTGTTATCAGCCGGGCTCCGAATGAATGAGAGGCAGCCTGGCGCAAACATCTCACCAGGCCTCGGCCCCCTCTCGCCAAGAGCTCTGCCAGCATGGCATCGCAGACAGTATGAACTGCTTCCCTCCGCCCACTCCCGTGCTAGCCACACGTGCGTCCCCACCCCTTCCATTATCCTTTCCCGTTTCTTTCCTGCTCTCGACCTTTCTTTTCGTCCTGCTCTCATGCTCGACCCTACTCTTTCAGCCCCGCCTCCGCATCTGGCCGTGCTGCCTCCTCCAGCCTCTACGTCATGGGACGAGCCCCTTTTCACATCCGAGGAAAATTACCTGATGACGCGGAGATAGGTGTTTGTGTGCATTTGCACCACATTTCCTTATTCGTGCGTTCTCACGTCATGTCATTATGTCATGTTCACCATCCGCCACCCTAATGTTTGTTGGGAATGTGAAGTGCCTCTCGTGATCCTCTTGTCAATTGATGTACATTCTCCTCGAGATTGATTATTATACCTGTAAAGACCATTATACTTGTAGATATTAAAAGAATAAGTTCTAAAGAAGTGTTAAGTTGTATGCACCTAATCATTGAAAACAATGTTAAAGATGCGTGAGCAGCGAATTTGTTATAAACGACATGAAGCCAATATAGAGCAAATAACACGCAGTTAGCTTGTAAAACAGCTGAGTCCGTCATTCATTATATCAGCCGCTTGTTCCAATATTTGTCTTTGTACCACCTTGTTATTAGAAAAGATTGTAAAAACAACAAATGCCTTTTGAAGTAGGAATATGTCATCTTCAGCTGTACCTCTTTCGTTTCGATTCCAGTAAGTGCTCGGCGGAATGTTAAAGTTCTTGACGGGCGCCGCCCATTTAAGTGGCTGTTCGTTCCTGGATTTGGTTGTGTTATGTTGATGCAACACTACAAAATAATGAAAATAGTTTTTAACATTTGTTGAAGCCAGTTCCCGTTTCCTTGGTCACAACCATCTTTGACATCTTCTAATGAACTCAGAAATATAATTGTTTATAATGGTATAAGAAGGTAATCAAGCATGCCGTTTCAAAACAAATACTTAACATTGAACCTATTCAATTACTTTATTACAGATTTCGGTAATTATTTACTGTATTAACTTTCAGAATTCATGCTGTTCAAATTCAGCTTCTTTGTGGTCACCAAAATTAGAGAAAGTATTTGCCAAACGGTGTCAGGGGAACATCTTGTTTGGTGCGAAGTGACTAAGAACTTAATATTACCTCATCGTACGCGAAGAACGAAATGTTTGCTTTGAACGCATGAGCATTGAAGATCAGTGCCGTCCTACTGTTCACCAATTGGTGTCTAAATGATGTTTCCGAAGGCAGAAGCTCACCTGTGCACCGTGGTGCCAGGACTCCCGGAAACCAGACCGTTTGAGTAGGGAGACTTGATAAGGTAACCTCGCAGTCCATGTGCGGTAGCGCGAAATTGCAATAAACGTTGTCATAGTAACGACTGTCGGTTTGTCTCAGCGTTGTGCTTGATGAATATTCTATATAATGCAGCCTGCTCGTGAGGTGCTCTTCTGCCTCAAGTAATGTCGATCCCTTCAAGTGATATTTTCGCCGCTGATTATCCCATTCCTCACATTCCGCTGATCATTTTCTCCTATTGTTTTTCTCATCTGCTGACCATATGTGAAAAATTGTGATATTTTCTTGTTGTTTGATGTATTTACACATTTAAATATATAGTGTACGATGCATAGAGATGGTATTAGCCAATGCGGAATGTCTGTTGGCTCTAGAAGCCGTTTCTGAGTGCATTGTCAATGTGTTTTAACCAATGTACCCTTACCTGTCGACTAACACTTCAAGAGTTTAATGGAGGATTCACTTCTCTGATTTCGTTCTTCACAAACGAAAAGTATCATCAGATTCCTATTAACTCTTTAATCTTACTGCTGCCACCGAAATTGTAACGTAATCGAGCTCTGTTCGGCACAGAGAACAGAATACGTTTACAGCAAAAAGGGGTCTCTTTTGTGACAGCAGACCATTATTTCTCTCATTCATTTTGAAAACTGTCACGAGGGCCTGCTTCATGGCCCACCTTTACAAGTCGGTTCAAAATACAAAGCTGGATTGTTAATATTATAAACGTTTCAAACCCAAGCCTTGTGTGGTACGAGGAAAGAATGATTTGAGACGGCCCCATACCCATTAGAGATACGGGACTAAGTTACCCGTTTTGCATAAGATGTTCACCCGCAGCCTCAAGGTGCCACCATGCGCCAGTTGCTCTCTCTGGGATCGCGAATGTTTTTTGACAAACAGATAAAGTATATGGATCAATGGAGCATGTCAAATGCACCTATGGAAATGAGTGAAAGTCCTTTAGGAGACGTTACACCAGGAAAGCTGTCCAGATAAGTCGTATCTCCATTTTTGTGTAAAATGCGTTACAAATTTTGCGTTGATTGGACTGAAAGTCTCAGAGGCAGGAGACGGTAACCTTGCAATCGACTGAAAACTGCGCGACAGAAGCCAGACATTTTTTCTCGCGAATCGTTTTTCGACAGCTATGGACTTTTTTTTCGCTATCTTCTTGAGCGGAGATTTCACTTTCATTTAGCCTTTTTAGGGTACCTGAGTGAAGTCGGTCGATCGATCGGACACTACCTTACGTGCACCTTCGAACTCGTCAACAGGGGAAGCGGCGCCGCGGCGGAGCGTGGGGCTTCCGCGGGGGCGGAGAGGGAAGGCCTGGCGCCCGGCGGCGTGGCGACGGCCGGAAGGCGGTGCAGCGGCCTGGCGCGCCCCCCGAAATAGCTTTCGCTATGCGGAACCACGTGTCGCCGGCCCCCGTGCCGCAAATAGAGACGGCCCCGCCTGCCCACCCGCCCGCACGCGGCGCCGGCCTTTGTTGAATCTCGCCGTCTGCGCGCTCGCTCTGCGCCTTGCCTCTGGTGGGGAACGCAGGTCTCGCAAGCAGTGCGTGGCCCACCCGGCGTTCGTCGCGTTTCCGTTCAATAAAGGACCAATGTCTGTCTCGGCGGCGCACGGGCTTTCAAGGAGACGGAGTCTGCGGGTTCCAGTCCCGCTTAAGATTTTCCTGGTTTCGGTACGTGGCGGTGGCGGAGTTAGGTTTCGGGAAATAAGAAAAAAAACATTTTTCTAATAAAAATGACGAAATTAGCAAATTTGTGAATTGACGGGATTGAGGTACATGTTACAACAGCCCTGTATCTTGCTTGGCCCTGCGATCGCGCCAGACCTCCACAGCCGGCCGTCTGCATTGCAATGCACTAGATTTTCGTAAATGGAGCTAAATATGCTCCTCAATCTTCAACGGAGCTTCGAGGTTTGCATGCGCACTAAATGTTGGAGACATACAGATTGCGGCAGAATCTGGAAAAATCTGGAAAACTAGAAAAACTCTTTATGCCTCTGACGCCTTCTGCAGAAATATGTGCTTCTGACGTCAAAACGGCCAAGGGACTAATTACTGCTAATAGTATGGGAACACGCTGGCGTGTTTAACTCCACATGAAACAACTCATCATGCATATGTTAAACTCGTACTTCTTTCATTATTGTTCTTACATTTCAGAGAAGGGAACGCAACAGCACAGACGTGCCTTACAAGCACGATTTGTCCATTGACCTCCTCAACCCTAAAGATTCCGAGGCCTGCATGCCGAGAAGCTTTTTATATATATATACAAAACCCATAGTTTAGATGTCTGAACTGCACTATACTGTAATGTCTGCGTTCCCATAAGTTTGTTGCAAAACCCCTCGCCTATGAAATAAATCTCTTCGCTTAAACAAACGTAATAGAGCGCTTCCAGCCATACAAACCCCTGCACGCCTCCCAACCTCCTCTTAGATGTGTGAACGGTCCAGAACAACGCTATTTTCTGTCCGGGGACTCCGCGTCCTTGGCTGAAACGGGCAGACAAAAAATTGACTTCGGACGCGGAAGCCCGAGACTATAATAAACTCGGTAGCCCGTTTACATTTTCTCTTGTAAGCGTGGCCTAATTTGAGCGTGAGGAATCCGAGGGTAATATTGCAACAGATTCGCAGTAGCTAGAGGCGGTTCCAGAAAGTATTTTGGGGAAACGGATTTCAATTGAGATCCTCTCATTACATTTTATCGATATAACAAAAAATATATTATTCATTTTGAATAAGGAATGTATATTCATTCACACGGGAAAATTGGGATGTGATTCAATCAGTAGGAAATCATTGTTTTAATGATATTGGTGTATCTGTATGTATGTATGTCTGTATGTATGTATGTGTGTCTGTGTATGTATGTGTGTCTGTCTGTATGTATGTGTGTCTGTCTGTATGTATGTGTGTCTGTCTGTATGTATGTGTGTCTGTCTGTATGTATGTGTGTCTGTCTGTATGTATGTGTGTCTGTCTGTATGTATGTGTGTCTGTCTGTATGTATGTGTGTCTGTCTGTATGTATGTGTGTCTGTCTGTATGTATGTGTGTCTGTGTCTGTCTGTATGTATGTCTGTATGTTGTGTGTGTATGTATGTATGTATGTGTGTCTGTCTGTATGTATGTGTGTATGTCTGTATGTCTGTGTGTCTGTCTGTATGTCTGTATGTATATCTGTATGTATATATGTATGTGTGTCTGTCTGTATGTATATATGTATGTGTGTCTGTCTGTATGTATATATGTATGTGTGTCTGTCTGTATGTATATATGTATGTGTGTCTGTCTGTATGTATGTATGTATGTGTGTCTGTATGTATGTATGTATGTATGTGGTGTGATGTATGTAAAGGGGAAGGTCCGTCTTTGGCTCTAGCTTAAAATAAACTAAATTAACTGCAAAGAAAAGAAAATACGTGTTGCAATATTACTTTAATTGTATGTATTTAATTGTATGTAAATGTATGAGTAATTTAAAGAAGTCCCTTTATGTTTATAGAAATCTGGTCGCAATTTCAGTGCTTGCCCTGGGCGCCAATTTCTCTGGATAATCGCTACATCTGTGCTTCCGAGTTAGTTCATGGGCTCGATTGCCTGGTAGTAGTACCCTTTTGTAAAACACTCAGAAGAGAAATATTTCTTTCACAAACTAGGCCAATGACGGCGTTCGGTCGTGCTGCTACTAGAATGCAGTTCACAAGCTCGAACACTCTTATGCTTATTCTGCCGAGTAAAAGTCCAGAAAATTGTTCTTGAGGCTTGTTTACATACCGTAATCATACGATGTGCATGTCATATGTTTTCACTGGCCAATTATTCGGCGGTTTCGGCCGCGTATTAAACCCACGAAATGTATCCCCGCTAGGTGCCAGAAATTTGCTGGGTGCTTAGCAACAGAGAGTTTGTGTAGCCTCACGAAATCGCATTCACAGACCGACTGTTCCGACCAGTGTTTTCCGTGGATTAACTAGTCATTTTTTACGTCTACCCGCGCAGCACGGTACGTACAACGGGGCCACGTACCGCGCGCGATATTAACATCCCTTTCTTCTTCCCGTCCCTCCGTCCGTCCGTCCGTCCGTCCGTCCCCGTCCCGTCCCGTCCCGTCCCGTCCCGTCCCGTCCCGTCCCGTCCCGTCCCGTCCCGTCCCGTCCCGTCCCGTCCCGTCCCGTCCCGTCCCGTCCCGTCCCGTCCCGTCCCGTCCCGTCCCGTCCCGTCCCGTCCCGTCCCGTCCCGTCCCGTCCCGTCCCGTCCCGTCCCGTCCCGTCCCACGTAGGGAACAATAGGCAACACTCCAATCATGTTGTCCAGAGCAAATGTTGGAACGGCTGGCGACTGGAGATTTCGCCGATGGCGCCGTGCGCCAGGGTTCCGCGGCCGACACGTCGTGAGCGCTTCTCTCTGACCTTCACGTGAGGGTTATTTTCAATTCCTCCCGAAATAGCGGCTCACGAAAATGAGATGATCGTGTTTTCTTGGCACACTCCGTTGCACATACAGCGGCACGAATTAATGGTCGTACGGGAGATTTGCAAGTCGTTCCTGCACCCCTCCGTTTAAATGCAACGGGCACATAAATGAAACGGGATACGAACTGCCAGCTAGCCTTTCGGTGAAAGTTTGATTTTTTGTTTATAGTGTACGTTTGGCGTTTGTGTCCGCCTTTCTCTCAAAAGTGAGTGGGACAATATATTTCAGGAGCTATTACAGTATATGGAGTCATACTGGAGAAATGGCATTGCAAACATTTCGAACAAAATTTGTAGAAGCTTAAAAAAATGTTTTAAGACCCCTAAATTTGTTTGTGCTTGAATGTGTGTGTGTAAATCCATTTGGAAAACAGAGCTTAATTTCGTTTTACAGCGCTTTCTTTCGCAGAAATAATTAGTACAAAATAAATAGAAATTTTCATGGAGGTCAGCAGTTTGAGAGATAATGCTTTAAGAAAGAAACCAAAATAATTTTCATATGAAAATATCATCATCATCATCATCATCATCAGAATTCATTTTAAGAAAGGGAAACGTCATATCGGTCTACGTAAATAGTGTAAAGGGTTGCGAGAGCAACTGTGTGAAAATTAAAATCGTTTATCTTTTTATAATTGCGTAGAGAAGACAAATGAGTGTTCTGTGTTCTTGGTCAGCACCACGTCAGATTTGGCAAGAAGGGCAAATCTAGAAGGAAAACGTTAGATCTAGCAGGCGAAGGGTAAATCTAGCAGGCGAAGGGTACATCTAGAAAACGAACGGTAAATCTAGGAGGCGAAACGGTAAATCTAGAAGGCGAAACGGTAAATCTAGAAGGCGAAACGGTAAATCTAGAAGGCGAAACGGTAAATCTAGAAGGCGAAACGGTAAATCTAGAAGGCGAAACGGTAAATCTTCATGCCACGTGTTGTCAGCGCTGCGCCATGCCACCACCGCTGTCGCACCGTGCCGTCTACCGCGCTGCGCCGTTAAATCTGCGCGCGTGGGGCCGGGCACACAGCCAGCTGTTTTCCTGGACTGGCTCCTTCTTCCACCGACGATCTCGTGCGCAAGCAGGAGATGCAAATCGCTGTGCATTTCCACATGGTGCTCTTGGAGTGGAGCAGCAGCCGGTGCACCGCGGTGGGCCTCCTACCGTGCGTGAAATGTTTCTGAAAGGAACCGCTTGGTAGCAATGCTTACCCTTGTTATCTATGACTCATGGTAGAGATAGTTTGGTAACCTGTCGACAATTGGAAAAACTTTACACCTTAGGGATTGACGAGTAAGGAACTGCGTATATTCACCTTTTCATTTTGATAGAAATTTGAATATCACATCTCGGCGAGAACAGTTGGTAACAAAATCAATTGGTTGAGACAATGATTGTAATAAATGTGAATTGTGTGCCGCTGCGATCGTTAAAGTTGTCATAGTATCACTCAATTTATCTGTCATAAGGCAGTGGTCAGTTTCATTTTAGGCCAGTTTTTATTCATCATGGCATCTTTCATTCATTATTTCTCAAGCATTTCTTCGATGTAACATTTTTCCGGCTAGGGTGAGTACGAATGTAATTGATTTTTAAAATATGGTGGGACAGCTTACTTATTTTTCTGTGGTGGGCTCCCAAAGCGCTTTTTTCGCCAGTCAGTAAAACTATGGTGTTGATGAGTGGTGGAAATCGTAACTAGCAGTTACGATTCATTTATATTCATCTTATAGATGAAAACTCAAAATACGTTTTTGAATACACTAGCTCAGAGACATTTTTTTATCATATCTTAATCAGAGACTTTTCCAAACTTAATTTTTGTATCTGTACGCTTCTGCAGTTATCTTTTTTCGCGTCTTTATTCATACTTTTCTAGCTTGACGTTCCATGTATGGTCTTTCAAATAATATTGAGATAAATATGAAGATAATATTTTTTTATTAGTTTTCTCGGCCCTTAGTGAAAATTGTTCCTAAATCTGCTACTTCTACAAAAACTAGCCATTGGATCATTTATTACTAGGAGTTTGCTTTAACAATATTCTATTAACATCTGACGTTTTGAAATTTCGTCGAATGAAGGATTAACTGCTGTTAGTTAAAGGGCTCAGTGGAAGATAATTATACCCCACAGTCATGCGGTTTTGAGATACAGCTCATTTAATGTCAGGCAATTAAGTACATTCACTATTGCGTAATGCTCTTTTCTCTAACATTTTGTGAAGATACTAGAGAAGGTGATATTGCTCGTCCTCGTGTTCCTTTTCTCTCAGCCTCGACGGCTTTTCATGTGACCTTCGCTCTGAGGTCGGACTGGTGGGAGCCAGACATGACAGAGCGAGATAGTCTTGGAGAAACTGGATGAAGTCGTTCATATAGGAGATGTTTACGTGAAATGACGTTCTTTGGCGTTGTTTTTTTATCTGTGGGTAGAAAGACGAAAGAAATTTATAAAATGTTTCGTGAACCGATACACGGTCCCATTCGTCAACCAATTACCATCTTAAAAGTCGGTAACAGGTAAAAGTAATGATCTCCGGAATTTTTTCGTTGACAGATCGAAACCAAATTAATTTTGTGAAGAACCTTCTTTCGGTGTAGGGTATTGTGATGAATAATTCATCCTGGAAAATGGTCCAGGAACAAACATTTGAGAAAACGCATAATATTCATTAGTACTTACACATGGAATACACAAGCATCCCCATATAATAAACAGTTGTAACACATCTAGAAGTGAAAATAGCGTTTTCCAGTATCTGGAATATACGTTTTGTAATAACTAGGCGGCGGATTTTGCTGACCTAAAACATCACCAAAAATGATCAATAAAATGCTCATAAAATGCCTTAAACCAAAGAAAAATAACGTAAAAAATCTTATCAAAACCAGTTCGGATGAACAATCAAGCTATTGGATAAGTTACTGACGTAATCGAGGCTTCTTTATTCGTTCGAGTGAACTCAGCTTGCAAACTTTTGGGTTGGACTGTTCTTTACCAGGAAATCTCGGTCTTTAGTTATCCCGAAATCGACTGAACCGACAATGGCGGTGATATACGTCGCAAGAATTACACACAACGACTGTCAAAACAATATCTGAGCGAACATATAGAACATGCTAGTGAGTAATTCTATGAAGAACATTTGCATATCGTAAAAATTATTTGCAGCAAGCACCATTAAAATGACATTTAAATCGATGAAATCAGCAAAAATGCATTAATTGCAGCATTACCAATTAAAAATGACGGAAAAAGGTAAAAAATTATTTATTAGTAAAATAATGGTAAAATATAAATAAAAATATAAAAATGGGTCATTTCTTTTTGTCGTAACATAAAATGAATTTCTATACTAAACGGCATTGTTCTAAAGTGAAAAGGAAAAAAATTACATTTCATTAAAATCCGCCCACTAGTAATGACTATGAAACAATGCGTGCAAACTGTTAAGCCTGCCTCCAGAGATACTCGTAGGATTCTCGCCTATCTATTCAAGTATAGCGACGGAGGCTTTACGAAAACGCAAGAAGTTTCCATGGAAAGAAAATTAATATTAAACTTTCCAAAAAAAAATATTTCCTTTATTCTTATTTCTTTCCTTATTTCCCTTCCTTTTCTCCTTTCGTTTCTGAACGTTACTGATTGTTTTAATTTGTTTGTACAAGTTTTATCAGAAAACAAGATGATGATGATGACAATGACTAAGCCATCGAAAGCTGCTTTTTCAATGAACAGTATTGTTGGCAAAGGCTTCGCCTTTAATTATTTTATTTGGAATGCCAACGACAAATCACCGTTAAACCATTATTTCCTTCCTGCTTCTCCTCACTCGTCTATATTTGCTGATGCACTATAACTGGAAAGTTCCTCCAGCTGTAATGGATTTTGAAAGTATTTGATGTAAGTGCCATCATGAAACAGGCGGACAAAATATTGATAAATTTAATAATTTCAAATAATCATTATGACGATTTGATTGTTTGTTCTTGGAATGCTACCTGTATATTCTCTTACAAAGGACCGGGGGTGAAATACCGAGAAAAGAGTTCGCGAGGGCAGAGACAGGCGAGGCCGCAATGAGCGAGAGCGTTCGATCGCAGCCGTCCTCGTGTCGCCTGCCGTAGGACTGGAGCGGCAGAGGTCGCACCACACCTCGAGGGCCTCGAGCGGCTGAGCTCTCCATCCAACAAATCCAAAGTCTGTTTGGCAAACGCACTCGCCAGCAGCGGTAGCGTTGGGCGCCTCAGCAACCCCTTATGGTTCGTGCGTATTACCAGTGATTGGGCGGTCGCGGTACTCCTGGCATCTTGCCTGAAAATGCTCGTATTTGTGTTTCACGTCGGTGAGTTTCTCGCGCCTGCCGGAAAACAATTCGTAGACCGACTGCTCTGATCAATAATTTCCCTCTTCACCTCCTGGCGAATGCCGGACCAACATCCGATGCAACGTGCGTGATCGTTTTTATTATTTTATCATCTTCATAATCATCATCATCATCATTCGAAATCTGGATTGAGTGCCGTGGGGAAGAACGGACCACACATTCAGTCATCCCTACTTCAAGAAGAACTTCCAGTTCCCCCTAAAAAAATTTCTTATACGAATTTTGGATTAGGGAGTACGAACTGAAATTTCCCTTCCCCGATTCTTCTTGGATCCATCTCCGGGCTTCAACTCCCTAGGGGGCGTTTCGAACGTCGAGGATGGCAGCGCACTTGAAATGCGACGTGGTCGCGCGCCATGTGGGAGGGCCAGCTCGCATTCCACACTTCAAAATGTTTGTATTTTTGGCTTCTGCTTGGAGAAAAAAGTTCATTCCTACTTTCTCTTAAGTTTATTTAATTTCTCTTCGCTCTAGTCAGTGTAAAATTGCAGAATTCTATAATTTGCAGTTACAATTCGGTTTGTTGAACGGTACTAAATTTGCGCTGGTAACTTTAAGTAGGGAGTAATCTGAGAAGTAGGTAATACGATAAAGTGACGCCTCTCCTTCCGTGTTTGCAGCGAGGACTTAAACGAAACGCAAAGAAGAAAACAGTAACATGCACGTCGGTACTACTTCTTGTTTTTACGTTGCATCGTATGTTTGCATGGAGAAGCAAACATACGATGCAAAATTGTAATTGCGTGCAAATGTACCAGGATGTTTGTTAAGGGAAGTGTGAATTGACTTTGGATCCAAAAATTGTTACAAACGTACCGTACAATTAGATTGGATTATTTACGATTACGGTACATGTGCATTGAAATCTATCTCCGCAGACTACCTACTTCATACTATTTCATTCGCAATGACATGGAATGAACAGCAAATAATATAAAGAAAGTAATTAAATATTTCAAGAAAACATTAAGGAATAAACTTAAAGGAATGTTAAGGATTGTTACAAATGTTGGATTGGTTAATTGTTACGAAAAATGTTTTCAGAAATTATGTGTTTTTAGGTCGATAACTTCTTCCATTGAAATAGTCGCCGGAACGATATTGGTGTTTGCTGGCTGCGCAGAAATTTCGGGTTTTCTTTTCATCGGCCTGTAACATGGCGCCGCGCGGGCGACATAAAACAGGTCGCCTTCTATTTCTGCAGTGGTGCGTGTGCCGGCGTTGTATTGAAAATACTCCGCAGCTTTCATTCGGGCGCTTGACGAGCGCGGGGCGGCGAGATGCTCTGAAGTTTTGCCAAATCGCGCGGGCGGCGACCCCCCGGTGTCGCGTGGCCCGCGCCTGCCCCGAGAAGCAACTGATGCACCACGCTCGAGGCGAGCGGTGAAGCCTTCCGCCTTCGACCTCCGCATGTTTTCGCTTGCACATCGTCGACGTTCGCTGTATGCCGTGTATACGAAGTGTCCAGACTTACCCGCGCCGAAAGACATCGTATCTGCTGATGGACAAGAATATCTAAAACTGGCGTACCCGTGCGAGAACTCTCGCATGTTAAAAACCACCCTCCCTCCCTATCCTTCCTTTTCCTGTTAAGGGGGAAAATTGTTAACTAAATGTTTTTATTGGTTGGGATTTTTCCAGCTGACAGACGGCTCCCCTTTACCCGGTTCCCGTTGGGGCGCATGTTCGACCGTACTTATAATACACTTGCAGGCTCCTCTCATCTGGCCTCAGCAGAACGCGAAGCCCTCCGCGATCACACTTACATCAGAGATATGGAACAAGCAACCAAGCTCAAGATGGCAATCGAACCCGCGACCCTTCGAACCGAAGCGCTGAATCGGTACACGCTCTTAGCCATCTCGGCCATCCAGGCCGGAAACTAAAGGTATTTGTTTGTATAAAGAAATTATAAAGCGTCTACTTGTCCATTATATTTATATATTGAGATATGCAAAATTTACTCTCTCTACATTTATATCTGCTAAAGATCTTAGCGTCCGGCTTGCTGGGTCAATGGGTCACGATATATTATAATCCTTATTACCTCTATAATGGATTATAGGATCCGCCGACTATACAGCGCAGCTGGGAATCTGAAATAGAATGATTCTATTCCTAGTTCATTTCTGTTTGGATTGACTAAATGAAAGATCACTTTCTTTTCTAAAGAACAAAATTCAATAAAGTTTATTTTTACGCTTTTAGCAAACAATTTAGTGAATTTACAATTTTTAGGCCTTTGATCAAGATATCTTTCAATTTACAATTTATACTGCGGTTAACTTATCTTTTCTTCGTTGATGTCCCCCGTAGACTTAGTCGAAATATCTTGCGAGCTTGCCGTAGTCCAAAGTTCCACGAAATCCTCTTCTGCCCCTATCCAAGCTGGTCTCAAACTATCAAAATTATCAGTCCCGATTACGTCCTATGACATAGTCCCGAACTCGATTACCACTCCCGACAAAGTTCCAATTTATACATCAATATTGCTTCCACATGAAAATATCTGCAATATCATTCACTGTCCTTAAAATTTCACTGATAACCCAATTCTATCTAGATTGTACTCGTTCCCTCTCACGAACCTACGATCAGTTCAGAAGCGCGTTTCGAGCAGAATGAAATCTTCTTGCATGATTCATCCCTCGAAGACTTCGTATTAAACTACCTTCATTTTTTCCATAACATTTGACCGTCCTTCTCTCACCCAGCCAATCCATACGTTCGTTATATTTTGGTGTAGCTGACCTTTTGATCGTCTAAACTTCTTCGCCCAATCCTAAATTTTCTACTTTCGGCATCCAGAACTGTTAATGTATTTACAAAAAACAAAAACTACATTGTTTATTCACGGTCGTTGCTAAGCTCTAGCTCTCGTGATATTTCGTAATGCATGTTCCACCATATTGTCTACAAATAAATGTTAGTTTATTAGTTTATTTTAACGTGACATATCGGTATGTCACAATATATATATATATATATATATATATATATATATATATATATATATATATATATATTTGACGGTCCTCCTATCCTCTGTTACTTGTTTTACATGTCTCCTTGTAATTGTACTAACTGAACGTATTTTAACATACATTACAGTGTGCAACCTTATCAAAATTGTTATTAAACTTTATTACCGAGCAGAGAAGTACACCCTTGTGCAATTCAATCGCATACCACATCATGTAATTCGTTTAATTCCACATACAGTTGCAGATGCTGCTCTAAGGCCTCTAAACAGGTAGGGTAGTATCGAGAAGACCCGAAGTAGCAAAAATGTAATTGAATGTCCAAGAAGATCTCATCCTGTAGATTACGATGTGAGGAACGTTTCTTTGAGGCCTTTGGTCTGAATGGTTTTGGTTTTATGGCCCTAGAACGTTTCCGTCTGGAGTTGTATAACAATTTCGATTTTAATAATGCTCCCAGGTGTTGCTGGTTGCATTTGACATCAATATTTAAATGCTGTTTCTTTTTCAACAAATCCTTCACTTTTTTTGTCGCGTCTCCATGAAATTCTTTCTTTAGAGACTTCATTATAAAGATTGGTTACGTTTGAGAGTTGCAAAACTCACCTATACTACGGAAATAATGTAGAAGAAGATGTTTAAGCATGCAAAAGCTTAAACCAAATCCTGAAAACGCTACTATCTTCCAAGAAATAGTGTACAGATTATTTCCCAGTACTGTCCGGTGTTTGGGTGAAACCAGCATTCGGAGGTGTGATTCACGCTTATTGCTATTACGCCACGCCGATGCGCGGCCTCCGCTTGATTAATTGGTGATTATGGGCCGTACAGACGACCAAGGTCATTAGTCCCGTAATTGTAGCACGTTTTCAGTGTGGAGGGTGGCTGCGAATTCCGCCTCATCAGCTGGCGACATCCGGCGCGGACCTACGTTTGCTTGGAGGTTTTTTCCCAATCAGGTATATCCCACTAGCGGGGCATCGCACCAGCTGGAACACACTGAGCTCTCGTCTGGTCTCGCGACAGGTGTAATCGTGTAGTGCTTGTGAGTGTGTATAGGTAATGGATAAAGAAACAAGGAAGAGGAAGGAAAGATCGCGCGCGGACCATGGCCCCTTTGTCAAGGTACTGCTCCAGCATTCGCCTGGTGGTGTTCGGAGAAACCACGGAACTCCACTTATTAGACCAGCTGGCCGCTAGAATTCTTCAGACAGCGGCTGAACTTCATCTAGCTGACAAGTTAGAGTCCAAAATCCTGCCACAGTTGGAAGTCGAACCCTAAGACCTCCCAGTCAGAGGCTTTGCAGTGGCATCAGTCGATGCCCTGAGCCACGATTGCCGTTCGCGGCCTCCGCTATTATTGCTGTTCTTATCTACTCCTTTCTAGGGAACCAAAAAGCCAACCGTTTCCTTGCGTAGCTGGCGACGTAAAAGCTTTAAGGTTTTCAACCGCAGTAAGACGTGATAAGCGGCAGATGACAGCAAGATGTTTTTACGCCAGTTTTCGTGGACGTCTTGTACATGAACAATTGGAGAAATTATGTAACTTGTGTAAAGTGTCAAATTTTAAAACATGTGCGTCTTGTCATGCGATCATGACACTCACTCACCGTTTGAAGCGTATAAGACTGGAAATGCTGTACGTTAAGGCTAATGAACAAATCTGAAGAACTCACGAAATAGTCGGGTAATATTCATACTATCCGAAATAAATGGACATGGTCCGACGTAGAAACTGCTTCCAAGCTTATTTGAAACACATGCTGGATGAAGAGCACATTAGCCAACACGAGTTGTGTCGGGTAGGTGAGACTGTGACGAGGAATGCGGATACCTAATACACGCGAATCAGACTACTTATGAGAAGTTTCTAAGGCTTGTTAGAGACAAGCTGTGTGGTTTAGAGATTCACTGTGTTGGTCATAAGTTTCTCTTTAGACTGACTTAGTGTCATTGCCTTGAGCTCGGAATCCCGTTCAGAGTATGGTCCTCTACAGGGTAGGGACTACATGATCTTGCCTAAAAATTCCAAGTAATCGGTGCGAGGCGAACTACTATTACTTTTTCTTCTACGTCTTCCTGTTGCAGTATTTTACAGCTTTTGCGGCGGTTTTTTGCATCCCAATCACCATATCCTTCTATCATTCCAGTCATTCTCTTCAAGACCTCTTCTTTGCATATCTTTAAAACATCATTCTGCCTTTCAGCTACGGGTTTACCTCTTTTTCCTCTGTCTAATGGAAACCACTTACAAGCGTTTCTGGGCCATCTCCTACGACCAAGCCTTTCACGTGACCAAACCATTCTTCCACCAGCCTTCATATACAATTAAATAATTTAAATAATTATTTTATTGTTCATTAGTTTATGTATGATTATGTATCTAGGTTGATGTTGATACATGTGTTAATTTGTTTATGTACTTAAAATTGTAGAACCACTGAGAATGGGAAGAGTGTTCCCGAAACACGTGTTTGGCTAAATGTGATACATATTAAAATTATATAGCCTACTATTGTAGTAGATACCTCACTGATCCCGGGTATTTTATCATGGATTACCACAAAATTTCCGCTGACACCACAGAACTCATATATAATTGATTTTTGAACCTGTATTTGCTTAATAATTTATTCGTTTCTAATATGATCCGTTTAAATACTCCACAACTTCTCTAAAAATCTATTTGCCAACATTGATTTTTCTCTTTCTCTTTTCCTTAATTCCCATGTTTCTAAGCCATACAGGTTATACTTTGTATGATAGAATCAAAATGTCTTTTCGTAGTAGACGTGGATATTTCTTTTCCCCAAAACAGCGAGTTGAACTTTCTACTAGCTTGTTGTCCTTGTGTGATTTCGAAACAATATCTTTTTTGAAATTTCCCTCTTCCCTCACAAGCGAGGTGAATTGCCGCCTTAAAAAGAACAAGCGCTGAATTTTAATAATTTGTTTACGAACACCATCGTCCGTATTCAAAGAAAGTGAGACTCCTATCACAGGTCAATGCCGTAAGATGACATTCATCTTTACAAAACCAATACAACACTTATTTAGATAAACAGTGTTATGTGGCTGATACATGCCATCAAATGTCGTATATTTATCTCGTGAAAATTTTAAAACATTAAATGTTAATAAATGTGTGAAGTAAGAAATAATTATATGAAACGTAAATTTGATGTAGAAAATCGTTGGGAATTTTGCCAATACATAAAAAATGTAAGATACCTTCAAGATAATGCTTTATATTTTATAGAAGTTGTTTCCTTCTTTTTGCTTCTTCTCGCTTACAAATCTTGAAGAGTTGATTAGAAGACAGGAAATCTTTGCGTGAAATAGGTCTACCCTAAAACTGTCATTCGCAGCATGTCGTAGATGTGCGAACGTGCGTGCACCTCATTAAGAACAGCGAGGACAAGCAAAACGATGAATTGGAAAGAAAGTAAAAGGCTGTAAGTAGAACGTACTTTAGGAAGCTAGTGCTATACTCCACCTAGAAGTGAAAGGATCTAGGTATTGTTTAGTTGTGTCGAAAGGCGTGGCCGAGCCTCCATGCACCAACAAAAAAGAGCATTAATGAAGCGAACGAGGCTTTCTGTTAGGAGTGAGGCTATATGCCATCGCCAAGCCGGAAAGTGCAAACTGGCTCTACAACGTTTTACAGCCATTACGCAGCCTTGCTCAAACCCTCAGCAGCTTCCCTATTGCCCTAGCTACAAAGACCACCCGGGTTCCCCGGCGTCTTTTCCCCGGCGTGCCTGTTGCATAGCGCGAGAATGAAGGCGGTCTTGCGAGGTCGTGCAGGACGTTAATAATCGGCCTTTGACCACGATGGTGTGGGCGCCGCCTTTACAGCCGTGGGTTTTGTGTGCACTAATTTTAACCTGGAGTGCAAGATGAGCCGTTCCTGTGCCGTCGTTTCTCAACCGTTGGCCGCGGCCAGGTGTTGCGGCCTGACATTAATTATACGACCGCCAGAGGGTATTCTGGTGTTCATTTTAGATTCGCAAGCACCTCTGTCAATGAAGACAAGGAATGGGAGAAGAAATTCTTTTTCGCCTCAGCTAATTTTATTTCACCGAGAAAGCAAAAGCTAATTGAATTGTAATTTTAAATTTCTCAGTTCATGAATCAAATATTTGGACGTGTTAGTGTGACCATCCGGCCAATCCCAACGGAGATGGGTCTCCGGATCATAGATGACTATGTAGGTTGTGCGCATGGGTCTGGTGCTGGTAATTTATTAATTGCCTGTACATGGGTTCCAAACATAACCGAATATTTGTGACACCATTAGTCAAAGCCATGGACCGACACGTCAACTCTCATATTCATCCTTTATTGGCGTCTGTCCCAAACTTGAGGGAAGATAATACTTTTGAACCATGGCAGGGTTACTTTACTTGCTTCAAAAGTGCCAAGGAACTCTAATGATCTCCCGTCCTTCGAAAAACCTCCTTCCCTTGCCAGGTTTGAACCGCAAACTCGTGTTTCAACAGTGTGTGCTTGTGCCATTACCGCTGGAGCCGAATTACATTGGTTAGTAGTCTATAGAAAACTGCAGTACTATGTCGCAACTGGGAATGGAAACTCCACCGTTCGTCAGTAATTATTCACCTTGTTAATGTGTGTGTGATATTCTGTTCAATATAGCAGTATCCCAATAAAAAGCAAAAAGTTCCCAAATGGTAAAATGGTGTTTGGCTGTTAACAAAATGGAAATTGTTTTTAGAGCTGGCATTCTTTTTTCATAACTCTTACTCCTCTTCCGTTTTTTTGGTGTTGTTATAGACTGAAAAGTTTAAATATGTCCTCCGAAAATATCTTGTGAATGTTTTTTTTTTCGTCCACGTTCTTATTTAAATAACAGTAGTGTACTGTTTGGAAATCAGATAAGATATCAATATTTCAACTAAACAGTTGCCTTTCTTGTGTACTCTATGAATACATGAATGATGAAAGAGGCTATGCATCAGGTTAACGATCAAAAAGCATACCAGGAGAACATTTGTCGTGTTTGTACCCAATATATGTTTTTCAGCACTTCCCGGTAGTACATGTCAACTGGTTCAAACATGCTAAAACAGAAGGAATGTTGACATTTTCGCTTGTGGTTGCAGGGCGTCATCTGGAGGGCATCTGGCACACGGCCATCGTGGCATACGGCCGGGAGTACTTCTTCGGCTCTGGAGGAGTACAGAGCTGCAGGCCGGTGAGTTCTTCACCGCTTAACCTTCGTCATGTAAAACATTTTGTCTTATTGGCGTAATACGATCTCTTTCAGCATGCAACAGTTTAAGCACGACCATCTGTTGCAAATGTTTAATCCTCCCGTTTGGAGTATTCCATGTTGGAATGCACGCAGATCATCGTAGTTATCAAATTATTGACTAGCGTGAGTTAAAATATCCGTTAGGTAAGAAGGCAAAGATAACTTGTAATTATGAACTATATCGACTAACTAGTGATGTCCCAAACGACACTAAATTTCTCGCACTAGTTAGTTTTCTAAACGCTTTAGACTTGGCTAACTTTTCTGTATCGTCCCCCCTCTTATCTCTGCTTCTACTTGTCAGCTCCTAACAATATATTTTTCACATTTTCTTAATGTTTGCCCCCCTAATAATAGAATTCAAATAACTTTAAGAAAAGTATAGAAGAGTATACGCAAATTTTCAAATAAATATTTGGGCCATTTTTTAGAAAATTACGTTTCAGCGTACTTACAACGTGAGAGGTACTTAGAAAACATGGTGTTTCTGTATTTTTTTAAATCAAAGAAATACTTCAAAATGACTTACGTGTCATGTAATTCAGAGAATTTAGCACTACTAAAAGTTCCAAGAAAACATTTGGAGCCACTTACAGAAAATGTCGTTTGAGCGTTTCTGAAAATGCGGAAATTTGAGCTAATTTTCGCAGAAAACGTGAACGACCTGACAGATGTATGAAAAAATTACATTTGTATATTTTTTGAAAAATCAAAAGAATACATCAAAATGGTGATGTCATGTTATTCGTTACACTTAGTAATATTTTCAAAAAAGATTAAAGTAAAAATTTGGTGCCGTTTTTGAGAAAATTTGGTTTCTAATATTACCTTTATTTCACCTAAAACTGCCCGAAAATTACTCTTTTTGAAAAAAATTGAACATGGTCTCATTTAAAGATACAATTTTGAAGAACAGATTTCATTCAGAAGAAATATCTCTTCTCTCTGTCCTTCAATATTTTCTTCTTCCTCCTCTCTTCTTCTTCATGCTTAGCAACATTGCCTGTGGCACCTACTGATCTTTTCATCTCTTTGTTGGTCGACCAACATGTTTTCTTCCTTGTGGGGTATAATTGTACATTGCTCGTGGAACTCTAAAGGCATTCATTCTCTTTTCATGCATGAGCCATTTTTCTCTGTTTGTTGTTTCTTTTTTCATTGATATATATGTTCAGTTCTTTTCTTATACTATTGTTTGTCTTATGGTCTAATTTTGAATACCCTGCCTGCCAACTTAGGAATTTCATTTCGCTAGTTTCTAGACTTCTTTTATCCATTTGTGCTAATACTCGATTCTCACATCCGTACAACAGAATAGGAACTGAAACTGTTCTATAACATTTCAGGAGGGTTTCTGAATGTAACTCCAAGTTCTTTTGAGAAGACCATTATTGTAATTATCTTTCTACTTTCTTTTGCATATCAATATTGTAATTGTAGAAATTCACCGAAAAAAAATTTCATTTTTCCATTTCTCGAAAAAAATCAGAGATTTCAAAAAACATTAGACCTTCGCCATTTTTATTAGCGTACATTCCTCTTTCCGATAAAAAAATGAATCCAAAAATTTGAAGCCACTTTTTGGGGAAAAATTTGAAAGTGTCCTTGAGGGGTCATGTAAAGTAGCCCCAAAAATTAACATATCCAAATTACCGCAGGACTGCGACATCAGTGCGATCGACCGGGGAATATCAATTTCGGTGAAAATCCTGCTTACGGTTTAGCCGTCAGCGTTGTTCACAATCGGGGGAACTGACGGATGGCCAAAGTGACGGGCGGATGGACGGACGTTTCGCCGTTCAACCAGTTTTTCGGTATCAAAGACCTCGACATCAAAGAAGGTGTTAGAGGAAGTAATTTATCACATTTAGTATCAAGAACAATACGCATTTTCGCTATCGCTACAGTATTTTTCTGTCAAAAGGCCGTCGCTTTTCTTTGAAGCATTACCTCGAGAAACTTTCTCTTTACTGTGTGTAGTATACGAGAAAAAGTACAGAAGATCCTCTTGAGTGAGCGGGAAATGTCTTAGTGCGAACAGCGAAATATTAATTCGGAGAGTTTTCTTGCATTTGCCAAGCAGTGTTCCACTTTTCTGAGTCGGACCGTATACGTCCATGGGGAATAATCTACACCAAAAATGCCCGGCTCGGTTTCGCGTGTTTTTATGTACGACGCTAGGCTAAGCGCGCCTGTAAGGGTGCTTCGGCAGATTCCGAATAAATAGTGAACAACGAGGAAAAGTTGGTGTTCCTTCATGGATCATTTCTCTCCCTTCCCTCGAACAAGGATTAAGATCCGACAGCCATTGGCAATAGCATGTCTCTTCTACGACGAAATAAACATTATCTTATTTTATTTTTTCTTTAGCTGTCGTAATTTCTAAGCCAGCGACCTCTGATATTGATCGAGTGGATCTTTCAATCGCATGCAAGAAACATAAAAAATAATCAAACATCGAAAAACATCCAGTGTACCCACTACTCATGAACTATTTTCTTATTATTAAACTGTTATATATTTCCTCAGAAATTAGTTTTGCTACTTCAATTGTTTTTAGAAATACTTCGTCGATAGATTTCTATAAATATGAAATTCAATTTTCAATTTGAAAATTGAATTGATTGATTGAATTGATTATTCAATTTGAAAATTGGGTTATATTGGCGTGTTACAAAACAAATTTTCTTGATTCCTAAAAGGTTGTGATTTCTTCAAAATCTGGAATCTTTCGAAGACTATCGTAAGATATTGTGTGTCCCGAGGTCAGGTCCTAGGGGCTATACCTCAGGAGTTCTGCCGTTGGAGTTGCATGCCCCAGGGGTGTATTACACTTCCTGGGGTTTCTTGCCGCCAATCAGGGATGTCTTGCCCTCAGGGCAGGTTACAACCTGGATGGTATAACTCAGTAGCAAGCTACGTTCTATCTGTGTAGCCAATAAGAATTTTGGACCTTTTACACCTGTAGGCCCTGATAAAAGAATTTTAGAAGTCTCTGAAGGCACTTCATAGCTCCTGGTAATACTGACTTATACATTTTGGGTGTTGTTCGTAATCCACGAAAATCCTTTATTCCTTTTCATGTACCCTATCGCATACCGAACCTGTGCCGTTCGCATCAGTCAGACGTCTGAATTCGCCCCACGCCCAAATGCCCCGCCCTCTGGTTTCGGGGCTGGCCGGGTCTGCTCCTCGCGAGTGCGGCTCCCCGCCGTTGGCGCTCGCTGCCGGGGCTGCGAATAGCCGCGCGCCGCGGTGGCGCTCACGGGAGGACGCGAATAGCCGCTTCGGGGGTGCGTGGGGACGGGGGCGCTCGAAAGAAATTATTAGCTGCTATGAGAAAATGCCCGCCTTGAGACATTTACAATCCTGCTAAATAATACTGTTTGTATCGACGATGTAATATCATGGTTTTCGGGCGAGGTCGGTAAAGGAATGTAAAAACATTCGCATTTCTGCCGAGATGCATGCGGGGTTTTGGGGGCGGTGCCACGCTGGTGGGAGATTCCTGGGTGGGGAAAACCCTGCAAGTCGACATAGGTCGACAATGGTCATCTCGCCCTCCCGCGGGAGATCACACTGCCACCTCCCATGATAAAATATGTACTACACTTACGGGAACCTTGGCCGTGAATTACTAACCAATCAACCATACACGTTCGTTTTATACTACACCTATTATAGGATCTATTTCTGTATCAAGGAAACCAATTAAAAATATTTTATGCAGACGTACATCTAAATTATTTACTTGGAACAGGCTAGAAAGCAGCCAATGGCCAAGTGAGACGTGTCGACGGTTTCGTCAAATTCCTAGAATCTCTGTGGGAAAATACAAAAGTAGGTTTTCACTGAAAAATGCAATTAATGGAAATATCGTTCACGATAATGCGCGGCGCTCGGCTGGGCTACTGTGGCGGCGAGGTTGCAGCTCATTGTGCCGATTAGAATCTACATTTCTAATTTCTATAAGCGCAGAAATTGAGAGAAAACTAAACGGTCGATGGCCACTTAATGTGTGTCAGGGTTTTCATTACATTTGTAGGAACTCGGGGAAAATCCGAAAGGAACGAAAGACTTGGTTTTCACTAAAAATGCCAATATTTCATGATCTTATTCTGTCTATTGACTGAGCACGCCGTTTGAATTCTCCAGATCATCACTGCTTACGACTCATCTGACGTTATTCGAAAGTAAGGCCCCGAAGAACTTTTTACCAAATTAATAGTCGGGTAAAGTTTTTACCGGCCTAGTGCGAGTAACCTCTACGGACTTTTAACAACTTAGAAGGGACTACTTTTAAAAGTGTGCAAAATCATTGAATGCCCTTCGATCGAAATATTAATGTTGAGCACAAGAAAATAATTTCTGCGATTTCCTTACAGTGCTCGTTCTTTCGTACTTCACCTCAAAATGCCCATAGAATATCGAAAGTAAAGTTCTCTATAAATCTCGTTAAAAAAATTATGATAAAATTTATGTAGGGTAATACTAATGGTACTGTTCGTATATTGGAAGTTTGTAAGTACTTAACCGATGTCGAGAAAACAATTCAATTCACAGAATTCGATTCGGGGGGGGGGGAAGGCAGTCTTGTTTTCGGGTTTTAGAATCATGACTGCTTCGGTGAACCGCCTCCTCGTGGTGACCCCTGGATAACGCTAAAGGTTCACCAAGTTAGAGTAACATTGCTTCCACTTACTTATGTTACACTTCTGTTATCTTTCCTAATAGGTCTCTTGACCCCTTGCTGTATCTTCGACCCCGACGCTATAGGTTACGAGGGCTAGGGTGTCGTTCTTTTCTCTATCTTCACTTTTCTTAACTTTCTTCACTTTCATTCTTTTCTTGACTTATCTTCTTTATTTTCTCCTTCAGCCTTTCATGTTCACCCACATTGATGGGTTTGACAAGAGTGGGAGTCCGTTTTCTCTCCCTAGGGGAAGGAAACCCCCGAAGATAAATCAAGCCCCACCAGAGGCTTTGAGGTAGCAGCCCTAGCACTGGTCAAATCTGCATATTGGTCAGTAGCCCTATCAGGTAAATCAATTAACTAAATTCCTCCAGAACCATAGCCGGACTCACCATATGACAACAAATACTCGAGGAAACGGTAAAGAATATGGATTAGCGGAACGACTACAAATATTGGGTGGAATGTTAATCTCTAAACGGCAAAGAAGAAGAATTAGTAACTTTACAAATTACAGAAAAGAAATTAAAGGGAACAATGAATATAGGGGAATATACAATGATATATAGTGGAGTCTCACAAGTAGAACATGTAACATCAGCTGTAGCTATAATTCTAAATCAGAAATGGGCCAAAAGAATACAATCTTATAACTGGATCTCCAATCGAATTGTAACTGTGCGGTGTAAGGTAGACAGAGGATTCATTTCCTTCATTTGTGTCTACGTACCAGAAGAGGGAAAGAAACAGGAAACCGAAGAGTTTTATTGTCAACTTCAAAAAAGTATATGTGAAATAAATAAGAATGACTATTTAATAATTGGAGGAGACAAATTCTAAAATTGGAAAATTGCAAATGGATGATGTGATTGGTAAATGTAATGAGGATCACGTGCTAAATTATAATGGAAAAACTATGCGTGATTTTGCTTGCTTGTGGAAGATGGTATTAAAGGCGAAATGATCAAATATGCCTCAGAAAATTTAAAGAAACGGCTCTTACACTTTCTCAACCTATGTTGGAAGAAAGTGTTTATACCGCAAGAGTGCAAAATTGCAGTAATAAGCCCTATCTTTAAGAAAGGGGACTGGTCGTCCTGTGAAAATTACAGAGGAATAAGTCTTTTAAATGTTGCTTACAAGAGGGTATGTAATACAGAGGGGAAATAGATATACAAGGAGACATTGAAAGACTAAATTGTATGAACGGAACAATCCTGAGAACCCTAAAAAAGAAAGTCAGAAAGGAAACCATGATTAAATTCTATAATGTATTAAGTATCCCAACTTGTTTATATGGAAATGAAAATTGGACAATAACCAAAAAAGATAGCACAAGACTACAAAGTGCTGAAATGAGATTTCTGAGATCAGTAGCTGGTTATAAGCTGATGGACAAGAAAAGGAATTTAGAAATTCATAAAGAACTTAGTGTATGTAAACTTGAACAGAAAATTAATTACTATCGAAATTCCTGGATGCAGCACATTGAAAGGATGCAAAACAATCAACTACCGAAAATAATTCTAAAATACCGCCCACAAGGACGAAGAAATCCTGGCCGTCCGTTCCCGTCTGGTTACCCCATCTTTTCTTCGGAGGCGTAACAGGCAGTGCCTATATACCTGAAGGAAAAGAAGAAGAAGGAGAAGAAGAATTCGATTCCGCCTAGAATGTAAAATGTCAAGAAACTGTTCTTGAAAACAAGAATTAATCTTCCACCATCTGTGTAGATGGGTTACGGCAGGTATGCTGTACCTAATGTATCTGAAATATTTCATTTTTCTCTTTATTCGTCTCACATCTCATACGTATCCTCAATGTCACGAGAGCAGAAGTGCATTAATTGTGAACCACATCGGTGCAAAAGAAATTTTTTCTCTTCCCCCTTTTAAGCAGGCTGTCCGAAATACCTTTTCTTTGTAGAGAAAATTCATCAGTGCGAATCCTCTAGTGTTAAACGCCCTCAAATATATCCTCGAAATACTTAAATTAGGAGTTCTGTGGATCTACGCCAATTTAAAAAGGCATATCCTTACTTCATGCCCACGGCGGCAGGATTTTCGACTGACACACACACAAACAGCTGTGTCGAAGCGAACCAATGCTTGGATGAGGATTCTAGAGATGGCTACTCTGATCTGTCGTTCATGTTATTTCCTCCGACCAATTCCAGGCGGATGCCAAAGAAGTAACTTATACAACACGCCGTGAGCATTCCTTCCCCATCAATTTCTCATTTCCGTCCTTAGGGTTAAACAAAGAGTTAAACATCGAACGTTATGGCCCATCTCCCAATGATCGAGAATTCCCCAACACGCATGGTTGGCGAGTCGGAGATCCGAGAAGCTGCGACCAGATGCGAGTGCCACGTTGCACTGTGTCTCGAGTGGAGGCAACCGAAGTATTCATCTCTGGCAATTAACTTTTCATACTTTACATAACTCTCTCCTTCTTACTAAATACTAATCTTAGACAATCCTTTCCTCTGTGAAATTCTCAAGTTCATCTGTGTGGGAAATGAAAATAGTTATATCTTGGCTGTGTGAGTTACCGTGTTACGTGAGCCAAAGTTAGCCTAAATCGAAAAAAAAGCACGGTGCGACGTGTAATTGAGTGCATGTGCATTTAGTGCAAGGCCACCCCGGGATGTTTGAGCCGTACGTTGCGAGAAGTGTGCCCACTAGAGCGATCCTTATTTTGGGAAGGTTGACGTTTTTCAATCTCCTCCCTCATTACGTGAAAAACGTAAAAGAAATCAGGGTTTCACGTATCCAGAGTGGAAAATGATAACCCACTGGTTTGTATTTTAAATATGCAGAAGGGGAGGGGCGTCGCTCAATGCCCAGGGAGGAGATGGAGCGGGATGCGTCGCGCCCTGCTCTTACCGCGAGCGACAAGTACCACGTCGTCGTCGACGGCGGCTGCAGCAGCGGAGGCACGAGGTGTTTCATTGATTAATGATTTCGAACGTGTCAACTGTTAAGGCCGTTAGCGCAGAAAGTGTAGTGCATGTGTTTTCCTCGAGAGCTGACGGTGATCTCCCGGTGGTTGCGATATCCGACGCCGATCTACGCGATGGTTAGCGGGGGTTTCCCCCAACCAAGTATCTCGTACCAGCGGGGCACCGCTCCGGGCGGGACAAGCTCTTAAGTTCCCGACCGGTCTGCCGGCATGTGTGGTCGTATTTTGCATGTGAGTGTGTGGAAGGGGTGAGGATAGGACAAGGAAGGGGAAGGAAAGATAGCGCATGGTCCGAGGCTCATTTGCTAGGGTACTGATCCGGCATTCGCCTGGTGTTGATTGAAGAAACCACGGAAAACTACGTTTGAAGCAGCCGGCCGCTAGAATTCTGACCCTGACAGCAGTCGAATTCGACCTAGCTCTGTAGCCAGTGTACCACCGTCGTTAGTCGAATCTAGGACTTGCGGCGCGGTGCTAGTGGCGGGGGCCCGGCCGGAAGGGGCACTCTACGCGCGAACTTTGCTCCACTTGGCCGCCGCCGCGGGGCCGCCCTTTTCTCCTGGCTGCCGGCCCCGCACCCTACACGCTGCACGCAATCCGCTACCTCCTGCCCCACCAGTGCGCACACGTCTGGAAAATAGGGGAGAAGAATGTTGGTTTCTGTTCAATGCCGGGTGATGTGCTGAGACGTAGTAGAAAGTGTAGTAGAAATACTAAGGTGTAATGTACACGCAAGAATCAAGTCAAATTAGTCTCGTTGCTGGTGTAAAATATTGTGTTTCGGCCTGCACTCAAAGAGTGTTAACCTGTTAATTGTGAAGAATTGTGAATTGGGAGCTATGCCGTTGACTTGGAAATGCGCCGGCGAAAATCAGAATGTGACTGTTTTGCAAAGGTAGCTGAATCCAAATACCATAATACATATAAAGTTTTGAATTGTTACTATCTAGTGTTGATACGTGATCCATTTATCCGCCATTTACGCTGTATCTGTTTATAAAAAAAAATGACTCGACCTGGGGATGAACCTGAGCCTGGCTGGGCCTGTCCCGCCTCCTGTCCTTTGGCCCATCGGCCATGCCCATCCCCCTACTCGCTCCGCTTTTACACCTCGGGATTCACCTGGGCGCTTACTCATCGAGCGACGACGCTACCTCGGCCCCGCCCCGCCCCGCACGCGTCGTGTCGTTGCTTCACCTGTCATGTCGGCCGGTGACAGGGCGCGCCGCAGAATGCGCTGCTGAATCAGATTTGACCTTAGTGCAACCGATCTGAATTTCTCACTCGTACTCGGTCTTACTGGCAGAGGCGTTGAACTGGTCGGTTTTGGCGCCTTGCCGGCCGTGCTGTGACGTGTCGTCTGCACGTGATTGGAGCCACTTCAGGTTCTTCGTCTACGTCAAACAAAAGGACGTCTATCTTGAAAAAAAAAGTACGAAATGCGGGAGATGAATAGAATATTCTGGAATAGAATCGGCTTATGAGAATAACTTGATGAAACGATAACAGTTTTTGTATTCTACTCCTCAAATCATTTGACATATGTCAAATAATGACGAGATGCTACAATGACGCATGGGGTTGAAGCGAAGTTCGGTTTGGTATACCTATCTTCTCCTCAGAAGCGAGTGACTCATTGTTGTTTTCGGATGAAGCGTACAAGGCACTGCAATCGTCACAATCCTCTTAGCGCCAACCAGTCCTTAGAATCATTTATTGTAATCATTTGCTCGCCGAGAAGGTGCCTAGGTTCAGAAGGTACACATCTCTACTCAAGTCCACAACACCAGTTAGATGACTCCATCAAGTAATATCAGTTGCGGTTATGCCTTATTTTTATTAATGTGGGATTGTACCATACTAAGCCAATGCCCTCAACATTATGTTTTGGGTATTTCGGGAATGCATACCACACACACACATACACGCTCATTTGCAGACCCCTTAGTTTTGGTTTCTGCAAACACTTTTGATGGTACAGCGCTCACAAAAGACCGCAGGAAAACGCCGGTGTTTAGCTCGCGGCATTTAAATCAGCGGCGTCTTTATATTGGTCGCTTAATGCCCTATTTGCTGAGTCTCGGCGATGGGTTTAAGTTATGCATGAAAGTGCACCTTGGTAACGAAAGAGTGGTGCCCTGGCTCGTGACGCCTGAAGCAGCACAAGCGACAGAGGAGTCGACTACTGCAGTGACCCTCGGCGGACTAAATGGAGCGCCGAGCAGAATCAATAGCCCTCCCCTGCCCTGCACAGCTTTCCACCGCCCTCGACTCCACACCGCCCCGTCGCCTCCACAACGCCCCTCATTTCCCTCCTATATTCGCCTCGTCTGTCACTTGATTTAAGAGGCGTGATCGACAAACTCCATCAGGCCCATTTATCGTACTGTTAAATAAAATATTTAGTTATATCGAACGTTTATAAGGAATAAAAAAGGGAGACCTCTCTGGGGAGATGAAGTTGCTCCAAGTATATACACGTATACCAGTGCTTCAACTGCTAAATGTCGAATGTTTTCCCAAAAGAAGCATCATAATGACGTTCAGAAGCATTTCTAATACTTTTGGAATGGGGTTTGAAACGAACTCTCTCTCACATCCCATCGTGGAATGGTCAGACGGGTTCAGATTGACAAATTGAATAGTTTATTTCGCCTTAAAAGAGTCATTTCTGAGAAGAAAAATACTTCAACTGCTCCTATAGATAAAAGCAATGAAACTCGCTGTCGAGAAATCTTAGTACCGGGAACTCAGCCTTAGTGAACTTTGATTCACGTACCTCTCTCACAGCATTTTAGTTCCTGTTGACTTACACTCCAGTATCTTCTTTAAGCATCGTCTTTCATGAGAAATACTGTTAATCTCTTGGATAGAGCGTGTATTGTATTTCAGATACAAGTGCTGCCGACAAAGATTTTGGGTCATGATTGATAAAAGAACAATGCATTTCCCATTGGTTTACAATTGTTTGTGGGGTCCCTATTGCGTTCTTCGAGAAACAAAACTTGAAAAGACATAAACCTATTCACACACTGCCCACATCATATGACGAGGGCGTTATAGATATATAGGGTCAACACCATTTGTTACATCACCTAGTTCGTTATTGCGTTGCTCATAAACGTTTTCATCCTTAACGTGAATGTTAAAGCTTTTTTTGTATTCCAGCATCATATTCGACCTTTTCTTTTGCAGAAATCGTTCATTATCGCGCATTTTATGGCACAAATGATTCCGTCATCACACATTCAGCCAATCGCAGGAGAGAATCGGGGGGAGGTAGAGGTAAACGGAACACCCCACCACCGTTTTCTCATAATACAAATTTGAAAACTCGTTCATAACGTCACTCGTTTTCAAAATATATACTCATGCAATAAAGCTTAACATTATAAACTAATTGCATAGACTACTATAGTGCTTTATGCCTTCTCGAGGGCAGGACTTGCGCCTTTTTTAAGTTGTGTCATTGAATTGTATTATTATTATTATTATTATTATTATTATTATTATTATTATTATTATTATTATTACTGACATATCGGCCATTTGTGACCACACTACACGATTAACGTAAGTTTTAGGATCAGCTATTCAACTGTATCCCTCGGTTCGACAAGGTTGTTACGCCTTGAAGTGAGAATTATGAGGTGATAGGATGATGATGATGATGATGTAGTTCCTCTTTGTGTACAATACCTTGTGCGAAATATGACCTGTTTTGAATAACGCGATGTCTTGTACTTGTCAGACTTTTTAATAACCTGCGAGTTATAACAAGTCATTACTTAAATTTCAGAAAACAAATTTCGTAGTATTTCTGTAAAAACCTCTATTTTTAGGTTTCGCATCCGTCTGATTTCGAATTTCATTTCCTTGCATTTAAGATTTTTTTCTGCCTCCTTGGTTACCGTGTTCTGATCGCACCACACAAAAACTTCTACAAGTAATCACGATTTTTCCTCCAAACTCCCGAATAACAATATCATAAATACATAATGTATTTTGCGATCACACTCTATTGAACACAATCCAACTGAAGTCACAGGTTTTGGTGGATGGTCATACCTTTTGGCGCATGTGTTTGATAAATTATTGAAGGTTTAGAGTAAAGAATGTGATGGGCGTATGGATGCAGGGAAAATGAGAACTCTCTGGGAAAATGCGGGAGAAGTATAGGGAGAACAAATTGAGGCTCATCGGGTCGCGTAATAGGAGGGGAAATGGGGGGAGACGAAGTACGGGAAAACGTGCAGGTGACCGACAGGTCCCTGTCGTGGAACAGGGGAATTGGGAGAACAGTTAGAGGCGAGCACCCTGGGCACCCTGGGTGTAATAGGCGAAATACACGGAGGAAATTCCGGGAAACTGCCGAAAAACATTTGGGAGACCAATGGGCATCCCGTCGTGAGGCAGGGGAAGAGAACGAGGTGGGCAGAGGGCAGGACAGGGCTTGGCGAGGGCTGGTGGGTGCGTGCTACTATTTCGGCTGCGTCCTTGCCCCAGTGTGGCCGGGACCTCCCTCCCGAAATGTAGTGGCTGCCGTGCCCGTTGCATAACAGCCCTCGCCCCCCGCTCGCGGCGATTCGGGGAGGAAACACGCCCACGCGGAGCGCTCACGTAAGAGTGTCGAACGCCGTGGCATGAGGAATGGAAGGGTGCGGGTTTATACCCCGTAGTAAGGGGGCGACCCTTGATGTAGTGGTTCAACCGCCAGTCTTATATGCTGAGTCTGGGGTTCAAATCTCTGTCGATTGATTGATTGGTAATTCCGGGTGCGTCAAGTGCTAAGTCATTAGTCTCGCAAGTGTAGTGCATTGTTTTATCGCGCGGTGGTGGCGGTAATATTCCCAGCTGGATAGCGAGATCCGACGCCGACCTACACCTCGGCTTGCTGCGAGGTTTTTCTCCGCCAGGTATCTCCCTCCACCGGGTACTGCCCGAGCCGGGGCAAGCTCTAAACTCCCGTCTGGTCTTCCGACATGTGCTGTGGTGTAGTGCATGTTAGTGTGTGTATGTAAGGAGTGAGGATAGGACAAGGAAAAGGTAGGAAAGATCGCGCGCGGTCGTTTGTTAAGGTACTGTTCCGACTTACTGTTCCGTGATCGGAGAACCCATGATAAACTGGCGATCAGAGCAGCCGGTCGCTACAAGTCTCCTCCAGACGGCGGCTGAATTCAACATAGCTGTGTAGTAAGTGTCGAAAATCCTGTCACTGCGGGGACTGGAAGCCGAGGACCTCTCGGTCAGAGGTACTACATTGACATCAGTTGATACACTGAGCCACCTAAACCGTTAAATCTCTGTCGATCCATATGGGGTTTGTGGACGAAGCTAGTTCGCAGCAGGTTTTCTCTGTTTCCTTTACCTCTCATCCTACTGTTGGCCCATCATTCATTGCGTATCTTGATAATCACCTCCCCATTTCAATAACGTAAGTCTTAGGCACTGGCAATATAATAAGAAAATCCCACGGAAGTACTCAAATTTTTCATCAGACCATTGGGCCGTGGTTAGCTCCTCATAGCCCGTTCATAGTTATTCCTCTCTCAGCAGCATTAACTTTTGTGACTATCTTCAACACCTAATAGATGGTTATGCCCAATTAGTACTAAATTGGCTATAACGAATTAGGCATTAAGGCGCAAGCCTCATACATCGCATATCCTGTGACCTACACCCAATGATTTATACCGAAGTTTTTTTGGCAAATTTCAATTAGAAAATGTTTCTACAGTAGCATTCGTTTTCTTTTAAAATCCTGAGTCAACTTTCTGAAATGCATTGATAGTGAACTAACAAATTTTCAGTTTGATCCTGCTGGTGGTAACCTGAATTAAGTTGCATAAACATCATCCAATCCATAATGGTTTTTTCTCTCTCATTATCATTCACACTCTAAATATTACTAAAATGATGTTTTATTGAACAATATATTTGTCTTATTGAACGATGCGTGATTCTCGTGACAAAAAGTAAAACAATATGCACTAATGTTCAATAAAGGAAATGGTAGAGAATGGTGAACAACACTAATGGGAAACCAATGGTGAGGAGCTAAAGAATAATGGGATACGAAGTTTGTAAAAATGAGGCTGCCAATATCCTTGGTGTGATTCACGGGTTCAAATGAAATCCAACGAATATGAATGTATTATAAGTGTTACGTTTTTAGGCTAATTTTTACATTCAGTTCCATTTTAGAAGTACATTTTTACATCTTAGATCATAACCGTAATTCGCTCTATCGCGAAGATTACTGTTACCTGTGTTTCATATTGTTCCCTTATGCCGAGTTTGACTGCAAACGTTGTATGTCTCGTGGGTTGCAGACAGTCTCCATGCGGATTCTCTAGACAACTCCCTCCGAAATAGAAGCGTGACTGGTATGTAGGATCAATGTTTGTGAGAAGAAGCTGTATTCCCTGATTCTCTGCCAAGAGCGCCTCAGCAATAAGAACTTAAGAACCTCTGTTTATTTTTGCGCTAAGGTATCTCTTGTGAAGAATATGTTGCTCCAGAAAACTCTAACCTTGCCTGAAAAGCTGTCATTTTCCTCGCTTCAAATTCCAGTT
Source organism: Teleogryllus oceanicus (assembly GCA_964035755.1). Classification (NCBI taxonomy): domain Eukaryota; kingdom Metazoa; phylum Arthropoda; class Insecta; order Orthoptera; family Gryllidae; genus Teleogryllus; species Teleogryllus oceanicus. The sequence goes on from CAXIVR010000009.1 coordinate 103,674,098, forward strand.
GAAGTATATCTGCGTCAGCTAATGCAATCTGCCATTTGAAAAGTTTGCACCTTGAAAGTCGATAGTAAATTCTTGCAAAACATCAGAAAGATGGGGTTGTTTGGACTGAGAGAGTGAAGATGTACATTTACTCTGCAGAAGCAAAGGAAATAAATCGCCTTCAGATAGAGTTGGGATCACTAACCCGAGTACTTCGCAATATTACAATTTGTCATTCCTGAAATAGTGAAAACTGCGGCTTCAATTGCGCTTCCGTTAATATTGAGTCGGGCGGGTATTGTACTGTTATATGTTCTTGGGTTCAGGCACAATTGAAGCCGTGTGCTTTCAAATTTGTTTGAGCTCTAAAAATAATTTGTAACACCCATCGAAAGAGAAGTAAAGCTGACTATCCAATGTCAGATTTGCTGCAAATAAATAAACGCCAAGCTTACTGACGCCTCTTGAGTCGACAATATAATCCTTCGGCGCCCGAAAATACTTCGATTAACACTACAATGTGACGTCAGGTATATCCGTTATTACTACGAAAGGAATATTAGTACTATTAAGACTAAGTCAAAAGGGATTTAAATTTTGGCTCAAGTACATTCAATGTTTTTTGCACACTTACCTTGTAAAGCAACCATTTCTATATTGTTATAAAGCGAGAACAAAAACTTTCTTCGTGAGGACATTCTTACTGATAATTGTGTAAAGGAAATGTAAACATTGGCAGTTCCATAACCATTATTGTCATGTTGATTGCTCTTGCATATTAGTGATTGTTAATTAAAGTATTGAATCGTGTGCTTTACCGGCTTAGTCTGAGAATCTAAATTCATGGACGATTAACTGTACAGAAGTGATAGCGTTAAGGGATAGCCTTAAGGGTGTACAAAAAAAAAACAACTTTAAATTTTCATATAAAATAATTTCAAGGAAAGAAACTCAGCTTTTTAGGCATCACAACTAAGTAAATTAAGCGTTTGTACATTTGTAATTCTCTTCGAATAACACAAAGAGGCAAAATGAAAATTGCTGTTATTTCAGTTTTGACAAAAGTTCTCGATAAAGAACTCCTTGACATAACTGTAAAAATCATATTTTATTGTTTATTTTAATATACAACGAAAACTAATTCGAAATGTGTAATATATGAGGTGTTGGTAGAAAACACCAATTTTTGCTGTAATTTTTTTTAAACAATTTTTGTCATTTTTCCCTGAAAAAGAAAGGTTGGTCAAAAAGTAATGCCCCACATTTCCCCTTCATGCAGTACTAATGGCAGAGAGTTGTGGTCGTTAACGTTTCAAAGTTTCGTATTTATAAAGTTAGTGTTACGAAGTTTAAAGTCTCTCCTACAGATGGCAGTTCTTTAACGAACTGTTAAAATGGCGGCTGTAAACGACATGCGTTACTAACAGCAAGCTCTGATTGAGTTCCTCGTTGCGGAGAAGGAAGCTGTTGTGAACATCCACAAACGTTTGTGGGGAGTGCTTGGTACCTCTGCTGTCGCCAGGAATACCGTTGGTCGTTTGGGTGAACGAGTTAGAGCTTCGAAAAGCGAAGAATGCGATCTCAATTATTTGCCGCGCTCCGGGCAATCCGCTACAGCGACGAGTCCTTACATGCTGATCACTGTCTTTTGGGATATTGATGGTATCATTCATGTTGATGTTATGCCCAAAGGTTAATTCAGATTCTTACATCAACACTCTGAAAACCCTAAACAAGCATTATCCGCGAGTTCAATTCCAGAAGAGTTGTGGACAAAGCTTGTTCTTGCACATAACGCACCCCTACACACGTGTCGCAACAAAGAGGCACTGACAAAAAAGTACTGTGCTTCCCCATCCACCTTACAGTCCGTATTTATGCCCCTCCGATTTCCATTCCTTGGAGTCACTGAAAAATGCTATTTGGGAGGACAAAATTGATGACCCAAAGTGAAGGAAAGCCAACACCGTCAGGAAAGAATTTGATACAGGCAAGGCGTTCACGCCCTTGTTTCACGCTGGTGCAAGGCTGTACAAGTCGATGGAAATTATGTGGAAAAATATAGCCAGTAGAATAACCATGTATTAATAGTGTGTGGTAATTTCCAGTGAATATTACTGGAGAAAAAAATGAGCATTACTTTCTAGCCGACTCTCGTGTATTGCCTCCCATGATCCCCATCTCTCCATTCGAATTTTCCATTGTTCAAAACAGTGTTTCAGGTCATTTTCTGAAATGATTTTCATGGTCTCCGTCACTTTTTCTTTCACAGTTTTAATTGTCTCAAACCTAGTTCCTTTCATTGTTTCCTTTATTTTGGGGAACATAAAAAAGTCATATGAGTCTAGGTGTGGTGAGAAGAGTGGATGTTCCAACAACTCACCTTGCTTAGCCAAAAACGATTAAACGATCAGTGCAGTATCTTCCGGAGCGTGTCCTGACGAAGAATCCATGATTGGTTCTTCCTCAACTCAGTTCGCTTTCTTCTTACTCGCTCACAGGGACTAGTTAGGACACCACGGTAGAATTCCTTTTTGACTCTCAGGCACCAATTTACCTACAGAATATCACGGATGTCGAAAAATTCATGGCTTTGAATTTTTATTTGGACATACGAGCTTTCTTCATTTTTAGTGACTGCGGGCTCTTTCAGTGCATTGATTGACGCCTTGTTTCCGGGTCGTAGGTAAAAACACGATTTGTTCCTTGTCGGTCCTCTCTCCAATAGTTTAGGATCCTTTTCTATGTTTTTCAAAATGTCAGGACAGATTCATCCGGAAGACCTTTTGTTCAGGCGTGAGGATCTTGGGTACCATTTTGGAACAAACTTTCCTCATGTTAAAATGTTCATGTAAATCTGTCGAACTGATTCTTTGTAGACTCTTACAGTCTCGGCAACTGCGCAGAAGATACTCTCATGGATGATAATGCCAATTTTTTCAATATTATAGTCAGTTTTCGCATTGGAAGGATGTCCTGGACGTGGATGATCTTCGATTTCTTCTCGTCCTTTGATCCGTTTATGCCACTCGTAATCGCGTGTGCGTGACATACACTCACCGCCGTTGTTTAAGGAGAGAATAAGTTTTTGTTTCTGCCTTGGCAAGTTTCACTAAAAAATCACGTTAATACGTTGCTCTATTCAGAGGCCTACCACTTTTATGACGAGAGGCTGGTACACGATCCCATAGGAACGAAAGCCGTGGCTCGACTGAGCAGGCTACGGTCTCCACACCTGCTGGAATGTGGAGGAGGGATGTCAGGTGATTCGAGTATGTGGCGTTTATTCTTTAGGTTCGCACTGTTTGTCTTAGAAAAAATCAGTCACTTTTTTTATAGCCACACCTCGTATCCCCTGTTGAACTTCGGAATACAAATGTTCATTAGAACTTTCGTCAGGACCCTGTGGTCGTTATTTATAACTTTTGACGTAGCTCTGAACAGCCTGAAAAATGGTAGGAGGAGTTTCTACTTGTTGATTTTTTCAATAATTTGATTTTTTTAAGGCTTTTACTGAACTTATTTGGGAACTCTAAAACTCTTTGACTGCTATTCTTATAATATTTCGATTTTTCTGATTTTTCCACAGTTTGGTTTCTGTGTTGGAATTATATTTTTCGTAATAGTTTTTATTTTTTGCTGAACCTTTTTCTAAACTTTTCGAAATTTATATAACTCTTTGTTCGTGACTAAGAACCCTCGAAATTCATTTCGCCAACATCACACAACTTCCATCAGTATGTGTGGGACGGTTTGAGAACCCCTGCAGTAAAACATCGGTAAATGACTAAAATCTGATACTACAATTCAAGTTGGTTTGTCTGCAAGCAAATTCAGATGTCCTGGGAACCGTGTATTGTAAAGGAGAGAGTGGAATGTAAAATCCTAAATTATTTGTGCATAGCCTGGAGCCGTACGGAGCTCAACTGAAGGGCCGCACCTAACAAGTCCAGGATTTGGGTGAGATGCATGGTGGTATAAACAGAGAGCCACTTTCAAAAAACGCATTCAATAAAATGAATTTGATATACAGCTTCGACGCCTGAAAGAGAAATACACAATACACTTCTGAAGTAAACATTGTGTCGCGTGAAGGTAAGGGCACATACACACTGTACATTTGGAAATCGAGCTCAGTAATGCGTAGCACTGGATGCACGGAGAAGCCCCTGAGTCACTGTGGGGACCTGGAGAATTGTCCACTCTGGCCGATAGATCTAACACACGGAATTATAGTACATTACAGGAGACTCTCTCTGACACACGTACGTGAATGCTTTGCGCCAGACATGTTAATAGCACGCGAGTTAAAACGAAAGTAAAGAGGAGGGAACGGCTGCTTCCACACACCACGCATTTCTAACACAAATACCTAAATGTGCATACTTGTACATATAAAGAATTACTAGGGTTGTACTAAGCGTATACGCCAAAGGTTATCTATCTTGTTCCTGACCTCATGTGTTCTTTGTGCATTACTGCTCCATATTTTATATTTAAATACAATTTCTTCCTTTCAGAAACGCAGATTTTAGAAAGAAATAAAGAATAGATGCTGAACAAAATGCTGAACACAAACCTTCTATCTGTATCGTTTCATCAAATTGGGGAGGAATTTATTATTTGTTTTATTTTGTATTAGTTTCAATTTTCAAATCTTGTTCCAGGAAAATGTGATCAAATAAAACCACAAAGGCTTGAGAAGGTTCATTAAAATTTCTTACAGATCTTCGCTTTTGAATTCTTAACGAAGGCGTCATAACCCGCATCTTTGTGGAGTGGATAACTACTGTTCTTGATATAATGAGTATTTTATTTTTTCTTTCTTGATTTAATGGGAAACTCGACCATAAAATAGAGCTGATAAGATTAGTTCAACTTATAAACGCCGATGTCTTTCCATATCCCGAAAATTCATTAAACAATCTGAAATGTTTGAAGTTCTCCGATCTTTACACAGGCGAGTCCTTCCTCTGAGAAGTAAGGTGTAAGTACTGCATTGCATGCGAAAGTATAAAATGCTTATTTCAATTTCATCCAATTGTTGAGGAAATTCATACTTTAGCATTGATGACAATATCCTTGTGTAAACTGTTTTCACTGAGAGATTTCGCAGTTAAAATTGCTGTAAACGTAATGTATGACTTTGTAATCCCTTTAAGAAAGTTAAGTAAATCTGGATGATCATTTAGACAACTCAGAGGTTTCGACGCTCGTACAAATATCTGCGAGTGCAACGAACCGTTTCCACGCCTTCACAGGAGAAGCGTGAGTCATCCGTAATTTTTACTCTCGTAAGCCTATTCTGTACACCCGGCAGTGTCTGAATATCTGATGCAGTCCGATTTCCATGAAAATAGCATCACTTGAATTGAAAATATGAATGAAACTAATATTGAAGGTATGTGACAAGTTCGAAAAACATTGAAATTCAACTAACTCAAAATTACGCAAAACTACAAATAAAAACAATTTGTATTTTTGTTTTTGATCAAAACTGGATCTTGAATAATGTAGTTAATGAAAGAGGGTGTCCAAACAATTCCAAATTCTTCCCATTCTACTGAGGATTGCACCTGTGCCATTTTTATAATTGTATTTTGCTGTAGTCGAACAAAAAAAATTTGTAGCAATAATGTGGAGTCGAATTTCAGAAATTTTGAAATTATCCTACGAGAGTACCCCTTAAAATTCACGTATCGCTTTGAAACTCGCAAAGCTGAGAGTGCAGGGCAGTGAAGAATTGCATAACTTTCTCTATTCCTTTAAAGTGAAAACCATCAAATATTCCCTAGTCGTGATCATTTGACTTGTATCGTACACAATAAAGGTCAGGTGGTAACAAACGATAATTCTTGTGGAATATCGATCTCCAAAATAATTCCATCGTGACGTTGAAGTTCGCGCACGCACAGAGGTTCAAAAGAGTGTTCATTTATTTATTTATTTATTTATTTTACGTCAGAAAAACAGTTAAAAACTGCGTATGACGTGCTATGGGGAAAAGTGAATTGTGTGCACATTTTCAAAATTCTGTGATCCCTACACTTACTCATATACTACTTAAATCTTGAATTTTTGAAAGGGAGAAAAAAAAACAAAAACTCCCATGCAATAAAATCTATGTTCAAGGATAAACAAGCAATAAATTTTGAATTTTGAAATTTTGAAAGGAGAAAAAAACAAACAAAAAAAACTCCCATGTAATAAAATCTATTTTCAAGGATAAATAAGCAATAAATTTTGAATTTTGAAAGGGAGAAAAAAAAACAAAAAAAAAAAAAACTCCCATGTAATAAAATCTATTGTCAAAGATAAATAAGCAATAAATTTTGGCTCTTATTACTTCCTGCCGCGACAACAAGGAAACGATAATTTGAATCATTGTATTTCCCACTGAATACTAGAAGACGTGCACAGAAAATGAAGTTACATTTATGTCCAGAAGCAAAACAAGGGGCCATCTCAGCATTTGCTCAATGGATCAGGAAACTGGACGAAAAACCTGATCGAGATGGGTCGAAAAACCTGATCGATCATATCGAATCCGACATGGTGCTTCCCACCGTGCGAACCCTCTCTAGTGAGAGAAGACGGAAAGAGTTGCCTGGGTGGCTGCAATGCGCCGTGCGTGGGGCGCTTCGTCCCAGCTATTTGTCACGTCGGCTGGTAGAGGGCTCTCGGGTGGCGGCGGTGCTGTAGTCCCCGCAGCGTCGGCCACTGCCCGCCTTGTCCTTCCCTCTCTCTCCCTGCCAGCCGCCGTCCCGTCCTGGAAATAACGCTGGCGGTGTGCCGGGCGGCCAGCCGGTGATAGCGGCGGAGACGGGCGCTGCTGCTCCGGCCACGGACTTGTAGGGCGAAGCCACCCCGACTCCCGCCCCGCCACGCCCCCGCCACGCCACGCCACGGCCACACACTCGCCACCACCTGGTCACGCCTTCCAGAGGGGACACGCGCGAGAATCGTTCTTCTAATCGGACGCGTAGAGGGAAAACACTCCTGCCCTGACCAATTTTGTAGAATGATTTACTTAGGTTCATGATTTGACGAGGAGTTTGTGACTGCTGTTGTTTATTTTTATGGCTAATTTATCTTCGGTTTGTTTGATATATTTCATTATCATAGCCTAGCGGATTCAAGGATTAGAAATGTCAGTGGGGTTTTATCAGAGCAGTGAAAAACAGAAAAGTGGACCATTAATACGAATCAGAACTGGCACTGGTTGATGGACACCGGAAAGTTCACAGAGTTCCAGCTCTGTGTTCTACTACAGTTCTTGAAACGCTATGGCACCCGTCAATTCTACGTATGGTTAACTGTCTGAAGAATTTGGTTCCCACTTCTTCATATTTTAAATGATTGTGGCTACCAACAAATATTGCAGAAAAACAGGAACACTTAATACTTTAGTAATACTTAAAGTTCTTCAATTTATTCCGTTTTAATCTAATTTTATACTAGTGAAGTACAGCATTCAGTAGTTTCGTAAACGTTTTTGATCGTCTGTATTTTACTGATGACTTTCAAACTGAAAGATAAAAAGGAGCACTGGAAAGAGATTTCAGCGGTAATGAATGAAGTAACATGAAACTTGTTCTGTAGGATCTGTCGCCGTTCTCCTGCAGTGGAATCAGCGTGCTATTTTGAAGCTTGGCTTCTGTTCCGCTTGCGCACGGCATTACTTCCTACACCGTTCTCGCGCCACTTCTAATTTCAATTAAATGGCGAGGAACGTTACGTGTACCTCCTACTTCCACTAACACCGTTGTGACTGCATTATTTTTAAGTATTTCGGACTCGTATTTTGCATTAATTTCTGTGCTCATTAGTAGGCATTGTAAGTCTTTCATTTCATTTAAGACCTGTGCTGCAACACTGGCACAAATGGATAAGTAGCAATAATTCAAATGGATATTCAGTTCAATTATGAAGATTATTTTATAATATTTTACATAATTATTATAATCACAAGTCGTATTGAGGAAGCTTAGACCTTAATTTATTCAATAAAAAGTGTGTGATTTCTACATTACATACGTTTGTCTGAAAACTTAATTTCACTTTCTCCTTCAGCACTGTATAGAGAGTACACAAGTAGAATAGAAAAAGTTATGTAATGCTACAAAATATCAATATCGAGATTTTGAATGAAATGTCCTACACTCGACTGTATGTCTGCCCTCTTAAGGCATTCGTATCCTTAGTATGTTTACCTACACCTGACAGGGTCTTTTACGCCATGTACTTGACATCGACCTTCACTAACTAGTTCACTAGATCGTATGACTCTTCGTTTCTAGGCAACTCCTCGTAATCTTCGACATGAATTCGACATTGTGTATTGAAATATTTACTAATATAATTTTTGACTAAACAAAATTTGCTTATAAACAACCCCATTTTCTCTTAACACTGTTTGCATGGATAGAGCTCTATACATTAACTCGCATAAATGCGCATACAGTGTGTTCGCGAAAGAGAAGAAACGATTTAAATAAATTGCTTATCTCTTCTTTAGAGTACTAAACGTCTGTGACATTAAAGCAAATTCCGTTTTGTAGCGGTCCATTAGCGAACTCACAAGTGATGCGAGCGAAAAGTCCAGGGAGAAAATCTGTACCAAATAAGCAAATTTTATTTTAGATCGTCGCAAAGTGAGTATTGCCCTTCAGTATTTGCTGTTTAGTATTTCCTAGACAGTTAAAATTATTTTTGTTTGTTCTTCTTTCTCTACACATCCTTGTGAATTTTTCATCTCGGCGAAAATAATGGTTCAATATAATCTCCGGTAAAGAGCGTTTGTTGTTTGTTTTCTGGGCTTGTCTTTTTACCCAATAATTCAAAAAGGTGGGCCAGAGCCTGCGCAAGGATAAGGTGCAGACACTGAATCTCTAATTTGCATTGACAATAAATGTAATAAGATATCTTGCGTACGCCACTAAGAAACAAATACTGCACCGGTGCGATTTTTTTTTAACGAAAGACGTGATTCTTTGTAATTGGACGAAATTTCCAATCATGGAGTAGAGTACAGGTTGTTTTATTGTTCTGTCATTTGCGTGTGACCATATATCAATATCGTAAACAGAAGAAAATTAATATATCTTTAAAAATGAAAACAGCTTACCGACTTCTGCTGTTCAATTGATCCTATTACAGAGATAGCTGTTCTTATCGAAAACATGTATGGGAATATTACCGTGTTATTGAGGGTTGTTTGTTGTTGTTTTTTGTTTAAACAAAACCATGTTTGGTGTGTGCTTCTTTAATTCACTTCATAACAACGACGTCTCGCATGCTATTCACTGTGAATGATACAAATTTCACTTATAACAATATACGTGATACACAAGGGGGAAATATATCCCACATGACGAACTATTAGAATCATAAGTATGGAGTCAATTGTGTACTTTATTATGAAAAGCAGCATACAAATATTCGCAATACATGTAACTTCTTTTGTTGCAGCCCCTAAAAATTAGCACGTGTAACATAAACAATTGTGTGGGATGGAGCCAACTTCATTCATCCCATATTACTGTTGCCTTTCCGTGCATACTTTTACATTGAATTGATTTTGCTAATTTAAGCGCGTATAAATGTAATGTTGACTAAATAGTGTAATTAATATATTCGTCTAATGTCGCGCGTTGGTTAAATATTCGAACAATCTATTCCTCCCATCAAATTGGACGAAATAAGTGTTCAGCTGAATGCAATTTAGTAAGAAAATGTAAGCATAATTAATTAATTAATTGAACTTGAAAAAGTATATGGCTTCCAGCTTTCCATTTGAGGCCGATAGGTGGAATTCATTCATTATTAGAATTTCCCCCGATGTGTTTTTGCCAAAACGGTTGTTTTTATTTATCGTCGAATCAGACATGGTTTCAAGAATGTTGCTTCATGGTTGACTTCATACTACGAAGTCCGCACTGGAACAAAGAAATTTAAAAAAATGGTTTGTCACGAATTGTTTTTGCTCGTAACTAATTGGACGAGTTTCTTTTTATTTATTAATTTTTATTTAACATGTAGAGTAAAAAACTCTTTAGATAGTGGAGAAAAGCCACGTGTAGTGTGCTGAGACAAAGAGAGGGACCATCTCAGTAATTCCTCATTAGATGTAGGGAAATAAACAAAAAATTCCGCTGAGATGGGAATATAAACAAAGAAAAACTACACTTATTGCCGTTAATATCATTATAATTTTTTTTTCTCTGTGTTGGAACTTGTGTATCAGTGTTAAAATTGTTTGAAGTGATTACATAATGGGGTTGTAACGTAAAATAAATAAGAAGTATTATATATGGATTTCTGTCTTGGGCTGTTGATGCTGACGACTGATTAATATGATTCTTACGATGTGGTATTGTTATATTGCTGGAAAATATACGCCCCTTCCTCTTGAATAAATCCGTTTTGACGATCACCGATTCATAAGAAACAATATTCCCAATCGATTGCGCGTGTTGAAACGCGCTAAACTTTGTCAGCATGCAAGTTGTGAACCACTAACGTTGCGATTCTAATTGAAATGATTGATGGCGTTGTCATTGTCAACCATAGTATATCCAACACCTTCAATCATTTCAATTATGTAAATGTCAACTACACCTCACCACTGAATCAATTGCGATTCTAATGTTGAAAACTCGAAAAATGACGTTCTGAGTCGAAAGCTCAGCTCCGGTACGTAGCGAGGAACAACTAGTAGGAAGAACACCATTCAGCGCTTGCCTTGAGAGAGACATTTTTAAGCGAAAAAATAGAATAGAGCGAACTTTCGTAAAGTGGACAAATAGTGTGGACAGAAATTCTGGTGAACATTTTGGTTGGCGACGTGAAGTCAAGAGCTTGCTGAGAACGCAGATGTGCTGACGCGTCGACTATTTAAAGCTGGTCATACATAAGAAGAGTAGTCCGCCAAGGACCGCAAGGCCGTGAATTTCGCATTTTAATTGTCACGCGGTGCTGGTGGCGCAGGGACTTGAAACTGCTAGCAAGTACTCGGAGCAGAAAGCTTCGTCTTCGAATCCCACGTAACGAATGGATGTTTTCATAATTCTATCTTCTCACCATTCGCCGTTTTGCCATAATTTCTTTCAAAATTATGAATATACAGTGTTCTCGAACGTTTCAGGAAAGTGTTGAATTTCTGCTTCAAATATTCTCAATGTACCGCGTACAAACCCACCTCCTATTCCTGACATATCACAGTTTAATAATTGAATTTGTTCAAAGAATTTGTCACCCCGACCGGGATGGAGTAAAGGGATTCCGGTCGAGATGACCAATTCTTTGAACAAATTTAATTATTAAAATGCATTGGTTTGTCAGTAACATGGTTACAACTTGAATTTCTTTACTGTTGCGGAACATATTTCTGGCGTAATTGCATCCAAAAATGGTGACAGGGTGGTGACAATTATAGATATCACAGTTTCAGGACCCCTAATCTGCATTATTGACAGACGACATGTCTGTTCACGATTTCACTTAATGGGATTGAACTCTTTTAGTCAGTGCTCACGCTAGGGCGGTGTTAAATGTTTTTAACTTGAATGATCCGCTCCAGGAAATGTTTTGCCAGGCCTTTCGTTCTTACAGGCAATTGCGGAGTGTTGCGGGTCAGCCTATACGCCAGGCGTTCCGTCACCCTGCCTCGCCCTTGCGTTTAACCACAATTGTTGTTGTTGTTGTTGTTGTTGTTGTTGTTGTCGTTCTCACTGTTTCCTATGGTATCTAAAATTCGGCATAAATGAATGCAGAATAATGTATATCAAGAACGTATGAGATTTTTAAGTATTATTTCACAGTACCAGTGTAACTGATGGATTTCGTTATAAAAATTATTCATTAGTGTCCGAAACCTACAATAAAAAGGACGTTGGTAAATTTGTCTTCCTGAATTCTGGAGTATTACTGGTCACAATTTTTCAAAATGGAACATTTTTTTAGCATGAACCTTTATTATTTAATTATTCTTATTAAGAATGTGTGACGCTGAAATTATTATTCATTCTCCAGCATCTCTGTGCCCTTTTGGTCCTAAAAGGTAACACATTGGCAACTCTTGCTCTGTCTATGGCCATAAGTTCTGCCTTATCCTCTCAGTCTGAAACAGTAGTCACCCACCGGACTCGAGTGCACGGTGGTATGCCGACTTCGGAGGGAGGCACGCGTTTTTTGTTTTTGTTTTTTTTTTTTGGCCTTGCGGAGAACGCCGGTCTCTTAGACGTACGTTTCGGTGACAAATACTTTCCTTGAATTCCTCTCCATAACTTCTGATTATGTTCATACATTTCTGTTGCACCCTGTAAAGACGCTAGTGTGTCTGAGTGAGTGACTGTTAACTTCTTTGGTTATTGGCCCTGTGAGATGTCATTCCGAGAGATGGCGCTATTCCTCCTTCACTAGATCGTGATACCTACTCGTCTCCTGCTGAGGTTTTCCCTCGTCAGGTCTCTCCCAAAATGGGCCGCATCCCCCGCCTGAATAAGCTCTAAACAGCCGACTCGTCTCCCATGATTGGAAATGAAATTTATGTAAATGTGTGTTTACGTGCGCGTGTGTGTGTGCGTGTGTGTGTGTCGGCATGTGTGTGTGCGTGTGTAGGGGGTGGGGGGCAAGCATGGGGAAGGATAAAAGCGAAGGCTTCCGCGGCTGGAGTTAATAGATATTTCGCTGTCCGTGAGACGCCGCGTCCTAGGCACAGGTGCCAACGTTTCAGCCACCATTCTGCGAACTCAGGGCGAAATGCATTTCGTTGGCACCTGTGCGTAGAACGCGGAGCCTCCCGGACAGCCAAGTAGCTAACGAGGAAGGATAGATCGCCCGCGGCCCGTGGCCCTTTCGTTAAGATACTACTCCAGAATTCGCCTCATATTGTTCCAAGATATCACGGAATATAGGATCCCAGCAGCCTGCCGCTAGAATTTTCTTCCAGGCAGCGACTGAATTCGCCCTAACTACGAAATTAGCGCCGAAAATTCGCCCCCTGTGAGACTCGAATCCGGAAGTCCCGGTCACAGACGCTGCTGCGGCGACTGTTGCCACTGAGACATCTGAGCCGCTGGGATTCGCTTCGCAGTGAAGCGCTGGCGCGCGTGCGGCGAGCACGTGGCAAGGCCTCCCACGCGCAGCAACTTCCTCTCGCAATGCGCATCTGTCAAGCACCGAGATGTTTGTGTTTGTCGTAAGGAATGTGTTTGCGCATGCTCTCACTTTGGGCCTGTGCGCGGCAGAGAGAGGTGTGATGAGCGGCGAGCTACGGTTTTCACAGAGGGAACTTGGATGATTTATTAAAAATTTATTACTTTTATAATAGATCAGGTATGAAACATTTTTTATGTGTTTTCAGCTATCTTTAATGGTTGGATGGAAAAATTTTAAAATAAACTTTTTAAAATTTTTTTTAATTGGGAACTGTGGTGTAAAAATTCGAGTAAAGGATTTTCTGTAAATTACATACGTAGTAAAAGAAAATATTGTATTACTGAGCCAGAAATGGGCTTTTCTAGACAGAACAAGTAAAGTGGGGACTTGGTATTGAAAATGTATAAATCTTGCTCCTATATAAAGTAAATAACTTTTTCTAACTTGCGGTGTAGTCAGAATTCACTTGTTGTGGGTCCTTCGTACAGAGAAATCGATTTGCTACAAAACGTCTGCATATCTCCCTGTTTTGTCTCCGTGTGTGCCTGCCTGTTCTCCATTTGTGTAATTGTCTGTCAAACCGTGTGTGCACAACTCGCGCACCGAAACCGTTCAGATCATTTTCTCTAAATTGATGTTACCCGATCAATCAGGACGAACTCAAGGCCCTACGAGTTTAAAATATTTATTTTGATTTTTGGGGGTACTTCACATGAAGCCTCCACCTTTTTCAAAATTTCTCAAAATGGCTAAATTTTTTTAAATTTCTTTTTACCTTGCATAGAGTAAAGGACGCGGATCCCCTGTTCGTGGAAATTAGTAAATTTTCGAAAATTGAAAAATTTAAGATTTTTTTTTCGTTTTCCTTCAACTACAATAATGAAGATGGTAGAGAAAAGTAGATAGGAAGGATAGATAGAAAAACCAAATTATTTATATTACCTGAATATATAGGTTCTGTGAAAGTGAATTTTAAAGGGACTATAGCAGGTGCGAACGCAGTGTATTTCACCGGTGCAGATGTTCGTTCGTTTCGTTCGTAGTTCGGAAAATAATTCACGTGCAACTTTCCCATGCCCATAAATTAAAGTGCGTAGAGCCTTCATGTTTAGTTTATAAAAATGCACTTTTGAACCCGATTGATTCTTAGTGACTCCGAGCGCGTCAACTGCCAAGATCATTATTCCCGTAGGTGTAGTTCATGTTTTCCTCGGGAGGTGACGGTGGTCTTCCCCGCTGGATGACGAGATCCGGCGCCGAACTACCGTCGACTAGCGGGATTTCCCTCAATCAGGTATCTCCGTCCAGCGGGGCACCGCCTCAGCCGGGACAAATTCTCTGTCCCCGACCGGTCTCCCTGCATGTGTGGTAGTGTATTGCATTGTGTACCAGAGAAACTGTACTTTGAGGGCCATATATTAATAATGCGTTTCGCGCGAAATGCCCCGTGTAGCGTGTGCGGAGCAGAAGGGGGGAACTGGAATTGTGGCAGAGGGCGCTGCATGGGCGTGGGCGCGAGGAAGCCACCAAGCGTTTGTGGTGCAACGCGCTCTCGACGGTGAGTCAACCGGAGCTATTTTGACTCGCGCGCTCACTTGAAGATGCATCGCCACGCGAGTGTTGATGGAAGTCAGTGCCCTCGTGTATTGCTCGGCGGAAAAGGCGGCAGCGTCCCTGGAATGCGGTGCAACGCCCTGAAAGCCCGTTGCAACTCATTCTACCGGGGAGAGATCGCCAAAATCACTGAACTGCGCAAGCGGGAATACTAGTGGAAGAGAAGTGTCTCCCTTTTTGTTACTCATTTTCACCTGAGGGGTCATTGTCACGAATCGGGAGCAGATTTTGCCTTGTCCTGTTCTCCCTTTCTCACGTGTAAGAGTCACTGACGACCCCCTTTACACTGATCTCAGACCTCCGCATTTACACGCTCCCTTTTGACGAACGATTTCGCAGTCACGGACGACTGCTTTCACGTTGTTGTCAGTCTTGCGTATGTACACTCTTCGTTTTGACGAATGATTCCGGAGTTTTAGCGAAACGTGCATGCGATGGAACGGCTCTGCCGCTCCATCACATCCTTGTAACAGCCGCTCTGCGCATGCGCGCTTTCGCTGAAATTTCCATTCGTCAAAAGGAAGCGTATAAACACGTTACACGAATTACAGACCGAATCACCATTTGCTGTAGATGTTCCTATGGAGAATGTGTCTGAAAAGTAGTGGCTAGTAACTTCACGTCGCTTCTAGAGGCAAGCCCCGCCCTCGGCTGTAGAGATATTCCGGAAGAATTCGTTGATGTGAGTGCCAGAATCATTAATTTATCGTTGACTAGAGATGAGGCTTTTGGCCAGTGCCGTCTCTTTCCCTGAGCTGGCAAATAGTGGTGGTTTGTGTCGGCCAATGTGTGATGGGTAGGTGGCTATTCAAAGCGAATGATCAGGAATTTATTTAGCGTTTGGTCATGGACACAGGAATGATTAAACGAACAGAAAAGAATCTTAAAATATTAATTATAAGTCCGTTAAATCAATGATGAGATAAAATTCGAAAACTGAGCATCCTAAAATAATGCAACAAAGAAATTAGATAGGAATGGCGAAAGAGGACAACCATAAAAACGTCTGTGCCAGTTTTAATGTCTTCTGTACATTTACCGAAGGCTCCATTTCTGCCCTCAAATATAATAGTTCATATACTGTCGTCCAATGCCACAATCACAGTTTGGAGACGGTAATCTTTCCCAAAGGAATAGTGTGTCGTCCGGTATGTACTCGTCCTGTTGAGACGAGCTTATAAAGTGCCGTGAAGTTCAAAAGCTTCTGAGTTGAGGGTAGAAAAATGATAAAGAAGAGCGATTGTAGAGAAAGACAAAAGAACCACGCATCAGAACTACTACATTTGGCTCCATATTCTTTTGTAAGCGCTGCTCCAAACTCCTGTGCCATCCAGGTTTCCCGAAAAATTGATTGATTGGTGTTTCCGGGCGCGTCAAGTGCAAAGGTGATAAGTCCCGTAAGTATTGTGCTTGTTTTTTCACGGGAAGTGGCAGTGATCTTTCCCTACTGGATGATATTTGGCGCGACCCACACATCAGTTAACGGGATTTTCCCCAACCAGATATCTCCCACCAGCGGAGCACCGCCCCAGCCAGGACAAGCTCTAAGACTGGACTCCCGACATGTGTGGTAGTGTAGTGAATGTAAGTTAAAGTGTGTGTAAGGGGTAGGGACAAGAAAAAGGAAGGAAAGCTCGGGCCCGGTCCATGATCCGTTTGTTAGGGTACTGCTCCAACATTCTCTTGGTGTTGATCGGGGAAACCACGGAAAATTACTGATCAAAGCAGCCGGCCGTTTCAATTCTCCTCCCGACAGCGACCGAGTTCGACCTAGCTTGTATTGTAAATCCTGCCACCGTCGGGACTCGAACACTAGGAATTCCTGGTCAGAGGCACTGCAGTGACATCAACTGATGCCCTATACCGGTATTTGCAAAAATGTTTACAGTACTAAAATAATGACTAAAACCTTTATGTTTGTACTAAATTTTAAGTCATATATTACGTTTTTAAAATTCTCAAAATTTAAAAAAATTCTAATCTGTCTCTTAAACTTTTATACGTTTCCAAACTTTCCATTAGTTAATCGTCTTTCGTGCGAAAAGTTAAAATGTGCATCACCGATTTCGACTGAGACTCGTAAGTCTTTATTTAGCGTACAGTATATCATTCATTAGTGCCTTTAGCATGGTTCTGAAAGATGAAATACTTCGACCGTTTCTTTGAGAGTAAACGATTTTCTGTGTTCTTCTAAAATTTGTTCGAACGTGGAAAAATTGCGCCATACGTGAAATAAGATACAAGATAAGAAGTTGCAAACTGTAGGCGACTTCCTTATTACTCCGAGACAGTTCTTCTTGTTCTTTCAGCTTCCAAACGCTCTCTGATTCGTAGATTCATTCGCACATAGACGTTGTCAGTTATTCACTAACTTTTTTTTCGCTGCTAGAACGCAAGTTGAGGAAATCGTCAGAAATAGCCCTCTTCTTAATTATCTGTGCGGTTCATATTTAGTACACATGAACAGTGAAGATGAACGAAATGTAATAAATCACACATTGAACATTTTCAGTATTAATGCCTTTTTCAAATGGAATTTCTTGTTTCTTCTCTTGAATTGTGTCTGTGCTTGAGTGAATGCATTTATTTGACTGGTATTTTTTCTTTCGGGTCACAGGGCGTAACATTCGGCCTTATTTCGATCAAGCTTTCTTCGAAGTCTACTCTCGGCGCGGAAATTGGGGATTTAATGTAATGTGTTTATTGTCAAAAAACAGTAAATTAGTGGTGCTAAAATTCCATGTACTTTCTCGCCCATACTTATACACAAAATTACGCGAAAAGTACTCAAATTGTTCAATTTTCAAAACTTATTTCAAAATCTATCTTTAAGGATCAGATTTCTTTAAGGGAAAAATATCTATCTTCATAACTTCATAATTGTAAATGTGAGAAGACGCCGATTTTTTTTTAGTTTTTGCAATTTTTGAAAAATCAGAGTTTTCAACGAAAATGGGACGTGCACCATTCACTTAAACGTCCTTCACACGATCCAACAACAAAATTTAATCAAAAATGATGGAGCCATTTTTTTTTAATTTTGAAAATGTCTCAGGGTCTTGATGTAAAGTACCCCCAAAATTAAAGTATCGGTTTCAAATTCAAGTGGCCGCGAACATCGACCAGATCGATTGGGGAATATCAATTTTTGAGAAAATCGGCTGAACGGTTTAGCCGCTGACGTTCACGGAACGGCGTTTTGCCGTCATTCGATTTTTCAGTATCAAGGACCCCAAAACATGGATTCTGACTACACCACGTGTTAAAGGATTTTTTCTAAATTTAACAACTGGATTTACCCACTTTTTCGTTACCAGGACCCTGAAATAAGGGTTTTTCTGCCGAAAATTCGCGGGTTTTGCGCAGTATTACGTAACTTTCTCTCTACTCCGTTCCGAGAAAGTAAAAATGTCTCTGACGTATGTGAGGGAAGTAGTATTATCTGCATACCTTCTCTTGTGCCCCGGAATCCCGGCCCCACTCTTTGGCTGAGGCGGTGCCCCGCTGCGAGAGGTTTCGGAGGGTAATTCCCGTATGCCGAGGGGTAAACCGCGTGTAGACCCGGACAGGTCTGACGTTGAAACGGAGAAGGAACACCGCCCCGCAGGACATAACACGTATTATACTTAGGAGACTAATGACCATAGTAATTGACGCCCCCGAAACACTAATGAATTGGGGTGTCAGTATGTGCGAGCTATTCTGTAGGCAAACGTGAGATCTCTTTAGGACGAGGCATTAACGGAGATATTCAATTTTGTAGGGATCCTGCCAGGTTGTTTTACATTCTTCAAGCATGACATGGCGTATAATTCTCAACCCTTGGAAAACGACCAGGTGGGAATGAATCTCCCGTCTTGGGCTTTTGGAATCTCGTGCGTCAACGTCAAGCGTCAACGGAGACGGGCGGCTCTTGAATGTACGTATATGTGTAGCTAGTGTTGAAGAATACTGTTGTCTTCAGGATAAGTAAAAGAAACGACGAGATGATGAGAGAGAAATGACCAGAGAGAAAGATACAAAAAGTAAGCTAACGAACAGTCCCTGCATTTTTATATCGTGTGTTTACTTTCTTCTACTTAGTGAAGGCGAGCATTGCAGCGTTTAAGACATAACATGCTATTGTTAATCGTTACTCGTTGCACAATTTATCTTTATTTACTGGATAATATGTTAGCAATTTTTATAAGACCTCATTTTCTAGACATCTACGTATACATTAACATCTACGTATTTCAATCAAATTCAATATGACTCACCAATTACACAAAACCCAGAATAAATGAGAAATAATTATTTCGTCTAATCACAAGAACAAAATAGTAAAAGTGTATTTATTAATGAAATTAACGACTCCGGCGTTACAAGTACTTGTATTTTTCAAAGTTAACTTACTTAAAGTATATCAACATCAGGTAGCAATTAAAGCAATTTAACGAAAGGTGTAATCACGAAAGCTTTTGCAAGTGCAGAAATGTCGGCAGTTCCCGGAAGATCTGCGATGACTCTACGTTACGATTATTGAGAATAATCAGGGAACAATGCATTCATCAAATTATCATCGCCGAGATAAAAACACGTTTATGCCTGCTTACCAATTTAAAACGAGAAGCTACGAAATAATACAACAAAAAGCAGAATAGAGAAAATATTTGAAGCAAAGTACTTGCGGCAATCCATAAGTTCCTACTATTACTCATCAGTTCAGAAAAAAATAGGTTACTCAGTAAATGAAATTTAGAAACCATATCAGCAAAATCTAATCGCCATTAGACCGATG
Source organism: Teleogryllus oceanicus (assembly GCA_964035755.1). Classification (NCBI taxonomy): domain Eukaryota; kingdom Metazoa; phylum Arthropoda; class Insecta; order Orthoptera; family Gryllidae; genus Teleogryllus; species Teleogryllus oceanicus. The sequence goes on from CAXIVR010000009.1 coordinate 103,693,632, forward strand.
AACAAGTTTGATAAATTACGACCACTTCACGCATTCGCATTGAATTCGTCGCGAAGAGAAAGCATATGAGAATAAACAAGGAACAGTGAAGTGAAGAGGAGGTCCCATGTAGTTGAGCGACCTCTGTTTACGTTGCGTCTGTATTGTGGTCGATAAAATTTGAAGGCCGTCAATTCGCAGAAAAGCGCTCAGGCGGAAGGGAGTGCGTGACGGCCTGGGAGATCACCCGAAGGGACGAACTCTACTCATCGGGTTGCCGAGGCGTGCGCTGGCCAACGGTTGTCGAAACGCCGCCGGGCTCCCTACCGGTTGGTATTTTTGCGAAGGGTCGACGCCTCGGGTGAACTTCGGCGACGGCTGCCAGGGTCGAGGCGTTGTCCGCACGCCCACCGCCCCCCCCGCCCCGCCCCCCCCCCCCCCCCCCCCCCCACCTCCCCCGCCCACTCATCACCCCGCCCTTTCCGGCCCTTCGCCCCCCCACTCACCTCTGATCTGACCCGTCCCCTCATCCCTACTCCGCTCCGCCCACTCATCCTTGTCCTTCCCCGCCCCCCTCATCCCTTCCCGTCCCCGCCCTGTTCCGCCCACTCTTCAATGACCCGCCCCGCCCCGTTGCCCGCCTCCTCACCGCCCGCCACGGGCCTAAATTTGGGCCCGATTAGCCCCGCCGGCCGCTTCCTGCTCAGTGCGCGGCGCGCGGCCCTTCCTCGCTGTGCTCCTCGGGCGACGCACGCCGAGCGCCTCCTCCTGCTCCTGCTCCTGCTGCGAAGGGCGAGGGCGAGGCAGGTGAGTGCAGCGCTGTGCCCTCCGCTCCAGCCTCCACGCCCCCCTCCTCCTCCAACCGCTGCAAGTAATATTTAATGCCGCTAACGCCGCGAGTGCGGGGTTATTTTTATCCCGGGTGAAGGGTCACGTGTCGTCACAAGAAGCCGGCGGTGCGCTAGTTTTGTTTGCTACATAATTCTCACGTGAGATTTTTATAACTTTTTAAGTGGAAGCGGTTCGTAGTTGCGATTAATTTATTTTTAATATTTTTTTATATTTTTATAACAAATGATATCAATAAATATTCTGTATATTTTCTAATACCAGAGGAATTGTGAGTGTGTATACTTCAAACAAATTTTGTTCGCTTGTTTAACATGTTTTTGAAAGCAGCTAATGTCCGTCTTCACGAGTTCTAATCGCCCATCACCATGGGTGGGGCAGTTTCAGAGATCTAGAACATTCCCCAGTGCGCGCAAACAAGCATTTCGCATGCATAAATTGAAGCCAATGTTCAACAAGTGCGTAATGTGAGATAATTTTTATAGTTGCTTTTCTTCAAGCCTTGGTATAGCATATTCTAAGCACGTGACGCTAACCACGTGTCAGTAGTGAACTGTTTTCCAGGTTTGACAAACCAATTGGTGGTGATTAATTCTTCAAGGACTCGAGAATGTGGCACGTTGAATCACAAATTTTACTTCTTTCTCGTAAATAATTTTATTATTGAATACTCGTTTTAGCTATTGATTGCAATGTTATCTGTATTGGGAGAATGTGTGATTTCTTTCAATAAATTGAAAAACGTTCCTCTTTTTTTTGTACTAATTATAGTAAACAATACAATACAACAAACAAATATTATGCTCAATAAATTTAAGAAATAATCTTTCTTGTAAGTTGAGAAGTGGAGTAATACCTTATTTAAATATCTCCATGAGAGTGACATTCTCTTTTCTAAACTATATATTTTTATAATTTAAAAGATTTGTTGGACGGTTTTAAATTGTTTAGGAACACGTGGTCACTGTCATCAAATAAAAGTGGAATGTCCCCCTCGACATTCTATTAGTAGATTTTGTTTTTACAGCATGTATTTTCCAATTACAATAAATGAAACTCGATCGTTTTGTCACTGTAATTAGGTGTAGTTCATATTACAATAGTGGAATGGGATATTTATTTATAAGTATTGTAATAGCTTATATTTACCTTAATCATTCACGTGATTCGTTATATTTTAGAAATTGAGATTCAGAAGTTCAAAAATGACAAGACCTGTGAATTTAAGCTATCATTGAGAGGGTCTGAAATTTCTTCCAAGTCGAAATACTTGTCGTTTGTTTGTGTGTTTAGTATGAGCCCTAAAAATGAGTGCGAGTGATATGAAAAACGGGACTAGTTAACATAGCAGTTGACGTGACCGGAAATATCAATATGTTATATCTGTAAATGTTTTTTAATACACGATATGTGGTGAGAATATGAAATGTACAAAAATGCCTTTTTCAGATTTTCAATGGATTTTATATTATGTTTCTTCCGATTACATTTTATAATCGGATATAATCGTATTTTGTTCTCGCTAGGAATAATTTGTTTCGGATGACAGAGGGCATAATCCACTCTACTTTATCCCCTTTTCCAGTCCCCACTCTGACACCGCTCTATCCTGTTCCATTTCATTCCGTCCCATCACATCCCGTTCTGTTTTTGTCTTGCCTCGATCGTCTCATTGCCGTGCCGTCTCATTGCGTCGCGTTTCTTCCGCTCCACCTCGCATCATTTCGCCCCCTTCCCCGCCCCGCCCCACCCCATCCCCCAGCCCCGCCCCACTGACACGATCTTTCGCGCCCCGCCCTTCCGCTTCTCCAATAGATAAAATGTATGTACCCACCTCTACCTCACCCACTTCAAGATACTTGACGTACCATTTTGATGCACGCTCATGCGGTCAGTCTGTCCTGTTTTCTCGCGTGTGAGACTATTCCTTCGATTGCTATCAGCTCTACTCGTATTTAGCGTTCTCTTCGGTTGTTTAATTAAATGTTAACCGTTGGGACCGTTTCGCTTAAACGTCCTTCTGCCCTGTGTGTTGCAGTGTGGCACTGTGTTGGGGGAGCCTGATCGAGTGGTGGAGTTGGGGGAGACGTTCATTCCATACCAAGTGTTCCTGGAGTACGTCCTGGTCTAGGGGAAACCAGGGTAATTCCTTAAAAAGGTTGGGGATTTTGTTTTGCTTTTACAGACCACATACGTACGATCTCTTCCAACACAATTGTAACAATTTTACTGACGAAGTAAGCCAGTTCTTGTGTGGAAAGGGAATCCCAAAGTACATTCTTGACGTCCCTCAAGAAATACTTGACACGTGAGTATCATTGAAACTAATAGTACGATTCTGGCATTTGTAGGAAATAATGAAATACTCGTGACGAATGTGTACGTAAAGTTTTTAGCAGCATAAGCAGTAATTGTAAACGTTGGTCTTAATGTACTTCGCGGTTTTAACATTGGTCGTTTGTACATTAAATTACAAATTCTGCCAATCCAATGAGCAAGAAATATTTTGAACAGAGTTCTTTTCTTTATTTCTAATTCAATCAATTGTTGCAAATACATATTGATAAAATAAATCATCACTATTCTTTACTGCAAGAATTGATAAAAAATACTACAAACTATAAATATTAATTCCTTGAATAGAAAAAAAATATTCTTGAAAAATCAATTTTATTAAAATGTAAGGACCATTTAATTTTATTAAATTTTAAGGACTCGTTAATTACAATTTCTATATTTTATAATCGTATTTATTTATTGATTTGTTAGAAGATAATTATTAGCCCAAGGTTCAGATTCCGAGTCCTCGATTTGAGGTAGGCAAAGCAGGTTCGCTGCTGTATCGCCGAAGTTATCTTGTTGTTGTTGTTTTTGTTTTGTTTTGTTTTTTGTTGTTTTTTTCCTTTTATTCCTCCTCCTTTATTTTCATGTTCATTTCATTGAACATCAAAATCGTGTAGCACAAACACACCACTCCTGTTGTCCTACGGCAACGTGTGTGTCGTGCCAGGAAGAATCGAAAACTGCCATTGCGTTGAGATTCTTCGTGTGGAAATAATCTAATAGAGTCGTTTACCCGCAATGTAAGACCCATGATAAATGAGTAGATCTTCTAAAGCCAGCCGTAAATTTTCCACAGTTGAAGCCCTTGAATCTTGTTTCTGATTCTAAATTGTCCGTTTACCCTATTTAAAACAATCCGTTTACCCTGCTGCAGCGGTTTGTCCATGCTCGAGGCGTGATTCACATCCGCGACCCTTCGAGCCGAGGTAGTCACTTAACGACACGGATGGGCAAAAAATAGCTGTTAACTTCAATAGGCCTTTAAACGCCAAATACCAACCGAGTCTGTTATTTGTGTTAGCGGTCGTGTATCTTTCAATACCTTTCGTAATACATCTTATTAAAAAAGAAAGTCATTAGCAAATAAGACCATTTCATTAAATAAGAGTACTGAATCGCCATCTTTAGCTACATCTCAGTTGTTTCGATTGTTCTTAACGAACGCTGGCGATTAAGAACAGGTTTGCTTCCCTCTGCCTGCGCTATAACAATACTTGATACTTGAATTATGAAAATGTACGATGCGTGCGTTGGTTGCAGGCCGTGGGGCAGGCGCTGCGGCCCCTGATCGACAGCTTGAGCGAAGGCGCCCGCGGAGTCGCGTTCGGCCAGAACGTCAACAACAGCCTGCGGAACTACGAGCCTCAGGAGCCCCGGCGGGAGCGAGACGTCTCGCCCGACTTGGTCGAGCTCAACAGCGCTATCGAAGAAGTTAGGTAAGAATAAACGAGGGTCGAAATAAACAGTAGGAGTCATTGAAGGAGCTTTGCACTCCGTAGAGCTCTAGCAAAATACGTGATGATCCCACGCGCGCGTACAATTCGAGTTACGGTAGTTATATCACAATACGATTCTCCGCCAGAATTGTAGGGTGTATTCAGGATCACGATAAATAGACTTTTTTCCCAGCCGTGGGGCCAGTTTGTGCTTCTAACTCTGTATTCTCCTGATCCAACATCATGCTTTTGAACAGCACGGGTCGAACAAACGTGAATCAAGAGGATGTGATTATGGGAATTTAGCTTTAGCAGCACACTGTCGTCACAGTTCGGAACTACTTGCATTATCGGAGGTTTAGAGCGACATTTTGTGTTAAATGATGCTTTACACTTCTCACGTTACAGGTCATTTGGTTGCCTCTAACGTAATCAATTTTTTTTTACCATTCGCTGTGCCAAAACTCATTTTAAAAATAAGAGTTTTCTGTACAATGAAGTGAACAAAATCGGCGACCACGGCCTATCATCTCGGAAACAGTTGTTGATAGTGTAACGTCGTAGCATTTGAGTGTCTCGGACCGCAAAAGGCGCGGGCCGGGGCGTGGGAGGGGGTGGTCCAGGCGTCGGGCTGGCGGTGCAACCGGAGCGGTCGTTTCGGGGTGCAAGCCGGCGGGGGCGTCTCTGGGAACATCTGGGGGTCAGCTAGCGCAGAATGATGGGTGAGGACAGATCGTCTGCAGCTGGTCGGCGGGCCCCATTGTGCGACCGGCCCAAAACTCTGTAATGAGGTGACACGGTCCGCGGGTCTTCAGCGTCTGAATTGAATTGAATTGGCCTTATTTTACGTGGCGAGACTCAGGCCATAAGGCCTGCTCTTCCGTCTGACCACGCAAATTTCGTTACACTCCTTTCACCAATCATGAGAGAAAGAAGGTATTACTTCGGCGACGAAACAGGCGATTTGAATTTTGCTCAGAGGCGTCATTTAGGCTTGAGGATCTTTTACATGCAGTAAATGTACTAACATGGGACAGCCGGCTTTACTTCCCCTCCGAAGGAAGGCGTACGAAGGATTTTTTCGCCCTTAAAAATCCACGGCTTCGATCGGGTTTGAACCCGCAAACTTGGGTATAGTAGTCCGATACGCTAACCGCTACACCATCGCCGCCGCCAGGTCTGTCACGTGACTCCTCGCTATAGACGCCGGTGGAGTGTTGGCGATTGCATTCGAGTTTGAGCTGAATCGCGGTGCGGAGGCACTTTGCTGATCCGTGAGGGGGTGATCGCAGGTTGCAAGGGTGGCCACAGCAGATGCCGGGAGCGGTGCTACAAGTTAGCACGCTGGGTCAGGCTGGGGCGGCTTGCCTCAGGAATGGTAGTACTGTGGAGTGCACCGGTAGTTTCCGGAAGAGTATGTAAACATTGTAATAAACAGTCATTGTCAATAAACCTGCACAAAGAAACTCCGTGTCAGTGTTGTTTTTCACATCACGACGTCACAATAGTGATGAACAAAGGTGTCTTGTCATGTTTCTGGCAAATACTTCGTTACTACCGTTGTTTCATAACGTCCATGGGTTTGTGCTTATAGTGAGTTGAAACATTAGGCTTCGTACTAAGGGTCACGGGAGACAAAATCTACATTTGTTTGGATACAAACTAAAAAAGCTATGAATTGATGATTTGAGGACTACGAATCACTACAGGACTGTATCGAATCGACGCGTCGCGCAGTTGTGTTGATGAATCTGGGATAGAAATTGACGAATTGTTGGGCGTCTTTCCGGGCCCACGAGTGTATTACGGGACAATTTACCTAAGAAATTTGGTACCACGGATAATTTGTCACGCGTAGACATTTTGTCATACATTCACATTTTGTGATGGCACCGAAATTAATACAGTATGATCCAAGGTCAATTTGGATCTATGTTGTTACAAGTCATAGTATGTTTAGCACTGTTGTTGCTTTTAAGGCTCCGAAAGAGGTTTCTGAAATTATCGCCACATTGACAGGTTGAAATGTGGTGGCCATGAGCCTACTAAAAAAGGAAGTATGAAGTTCAATATATATATTGAAACAATGCCCACACACAAACTGCTTATAAAATTATTGGGCGTTTCGATGTAACCCGTTCCGAATTTATGTTTTAAACATGGGCGCCAGGAAAAGGTTACGTTAATATTATTAAAATTAATGCTTCAACTGTTATCTACATAAAATCAATATCCTGCTAGCTGGGTCGTTGGGTTTCGTTAGAAATATTCGCTATTACCTACTAATAGCCAATCTACGATTATCCGATTGCCATCTATACAGAGTGGCGAGGAATCTGAAAACAAATATATATTGTCTAGCTACTTATTAGCTGGAATTGGCCAAATGAAAATCGTTTGTTCTATTTCAAAAGAAACTTATGGTTTATTCTCAATGCCAGGCAAAAATATGACTTGAAAACTTTGTAACAAATAAAGAATGTTCTTTTGGTCATGAGCTCTTTCAAACCTTATCCTGCACTACCCGTCTTCGTGCGAGGGCGCCGCTTGAACGAGGGCGCCACAAAGAACCATTTTCCTCTTCTTCTCGGTGACGAGAATTCCAAAGTCCAAGTACCGGATTATTCTCTCCTGCTCTTGCACAAATGTTGTCGAGTCACTGATCCTCACCGCCTCAAATACTTGTAGTTCTAATTCAATTTACTTCACGAAAGTTCTCAGTTCTTTCTGATTACGCGACGAGAATGCTAAAGTTCAGCAAAGTATTATTTACTCGGAATTATTCCAAGTCCTGTTGCGTACAAATTCATTCAAATTCTAATTTCCCACATCGCAAAAATATTCAGAGTCCCAACTTGTTGTAGATCTTATAAATTCTATCAATCTGAAATTATTATCTCACACACGAAAATTACAAGTTACACATTTTTACATAGCAAATTATTCGAAGTCCATCACGTTATTTCATCCCGAGAAAATTCTAATTTCCGCTCGTCGCACTCAAGAATTACTCAAAGTCCGATAACTATTCACTCTCAAGAAAAATTTATATGTAACTTCTGCCACATGGACTTTCTAACGTTTCGTACGTGTGACGATTTGTCCTTTTTTCAAATTCTCATGAGTTTTACCTGTGACGCACGAGTGATCGATCAATCTTCACTCATATCTGGTAAAAGTAAAGCTTTTTTGAAAAGTATTCCGATGAAGTACAGACTGCGGCGATATTCGAAAATTGCACAAATCACTTTCTGCGAGTATCCATGCTACTGAGGACGAAACAGGGCGAATACTTTTAACAAAAATAAGAGGAATATTCACGAGGTGGGCTTGGGGGTCATTATTCTCCACCTTGCACTAATATTTGAATTGCAATTTAACTCAGTTTATTATTTTTTTAATATCACGTAATCTCATCTCATTTAATACCCATTGAGAATATACGTTTTTTCTGTTGTTGTTTTTTATTTTAAGCTAAAGAAATTAATAAATATTCATGGGAGGAGGGTCCAATCAAAACTTGTGCACTGGAAACTCCCGTGTATCGTTTTTTATGCCTGAAATGGCTGCTTTGTTACTTTTTTAATATTGTTTTAAATTCACAAAACGATTTCTTTCAGGCGCAACTCCCGTGTATCGTGCAACACAGCTTCAAAATTTTTTGGCCCCCGGAAAAAAAAAAGCCAAGAAGGACCGCAAGAAGAAGAAGAAAAAGCAGAAGGAGCGCAAGATCGAGAGCGAGGGCAGCTCCCCGGAGTTCACGCCGGACAGCGGCAGCTCGCACAGCTCGCACAGCAGCCCCAGCAGCCGCGGCTCTCGGGCAGTCGGCAGCAGCAGCAGCGCAAGATGGCGGACGCGGCGGAGGGCGCGGACATCGAGCTGACGGAGGCGAGCGAGGGCAAGCGCTCGGCCGAGGAGGTGGACGCCGAGATCGAGGCCCAAGAGCGGAAGGAGCGCGAGGAGAAGAAGAAGCAGCGCGAGCCGCCCGTCGTCTTCAAAGACGCCATTGACGTAAGGCGCGACGCGACGCGGCCACTGCGAAAACCAAACCCCGCTGGGTTGCGCGTGCGCCGCGGAATTCTCCCATTCGTCCACATAGCAGCTTATCTTGTCTGCGTGAGAAGAACGGCTTCGACATTACTGTACCGGCTTATGTGGCTCACTGCATCAATTGATGTCTCTGAGTTGCTCTGACTGGGAGATCCCAGGGCTCGAGTCCCGGCAGTGGCAGGATTTTCGACACTAGCTACATAGGCCGAATTCAGTCGCTATCTGGAGGAGAATTCTAGCTGCTCTGATCGGTAGTTTTCCGTGCTTCCTCTGATCAACACCAGGCGAACGCCCGAGCAGTTCCCTCACAAACGGGGCATGAAACGCGCGCGCTATCTTTTGTTCCAATTCCCCCCCCAAACTTAAATAAACCTACTCTCACCTGCACAACACTACCACACATGGTCGGGAGCCTAGAGCTTTTTCCCGACGGAAGTGCCCCGCTGGTGGGACATGCCTGTTTGGGGAGTCGACACAGATTCGAGTGACGTAGGTCGGCGCGGGATCTCGCTATTCGGTGAGAGATCACTATCTCCGGCAACAGAATACAAGCATTACATTTACTACTTTACATTACTATTGACCTCAGCAGATGACGCTTCCCATCAGTGTTGAAGGCTGCCGGAAGAAAATTGCAATGACATTTCAACCACCGCAAACCATTTCCATTATGTCAATCATTTTCACGTGAATGAGGGAGCGAAGTAACTTCGCCGTCGCGTTCCTTTGGCAAACTACTGCCCCGTTCGGACAGTAGTGGGAATCAGCTCAGTCACCCCGCCACTGAATTTCAAAACATTTTGAGCCATAGTGTGTGGTGGAAATCGTTAAGAGAAAACGAGTGTCGAAATTGCGCGTTGAAGGTAAAATAGTGTTCAGTCAATAGGTTAGGTGGTAAAAGTTTGGGGGTTCAAAATGTAGTCTAATCCAAAATAATATACCCACCATGTAAATTGACCTTCAATTACGAGCACAATAAAATTAATCTTCAAATTTGCCCTGAAACTGTTTTTTGTGCTACATGCACATTTAATAGGGTTTTTATAAAGAATTTAGTATTTATGTTTGGCAGCTCTGTTGTGAATTTTGTATTTAAAAAATATAACGAGTAAAGAATTCCCATTTGATTTTTCCGAATGCTTTACTTTCAAAGAATTCGTTCTAAAAGATTGTAATGTTTCTTCCTAACTGTGGCTCATCAGCTGTTTTCCAATGGCATTGGGTCATTCCATATTAAGTTGTCCAGAATTAAATAAGTGGGTCGCCTCACTATCTCAGATCATACTTTGTATATAAATTCCCGTTTGGTTGTTCAAAACAGTTTTTAAATACATTTTATTGTACGTGATTCACAAACAGCGGCCATTTTTGTTTCAAACAAAGCGCTATTTTTCACGTTTGTAGACTTTACGGTTTTGTAAATTTCTCAACGCTAGGTTGTTGTTCTTTTGTTTGAGTAGTAACGCAGACGGGGAGGGGCGCCATCTAAGAACAAGTGAAAGTCCCTCACAGTCTTCATGCAGTTTGCCCCGAGAATAACCAATATTTCTTTACTTCGCATTAAAATTAAATGATTTACACTTTACGAGTAATATTTCAAACCTTCAGTATATCTCACCACCGTGTGTCGGAAACTGGCGCACGCTGAATCATGTGATTTTCAAATTTGACTTATAATCATACTGATGGTTTCGCACAATCACATGTGCTCGTCATCAATATTGGTTTCATCCGAGTTAATGTACAAAGTAGTTGTGAGAAAGATCGGTTTGACGATTCGGCTGGTACTTATCGTGCTTTTATTATACTAGTTTTTTTCTGTCGAGGCAGCTGAGAATATAATCTTCAAGATGGATTATGACACGGCTTTTCGCGTCTTTCTCGGTCGTGCCGCTAGAGTAGTTTGTTCTGCAGTAAAGCTTGATGCGGTCGCGATCATGCGATATCTTGCGGCAGGACCGAGAAAGACGCTAAAAGTCGTGCAATGTTCCATCTTGAAGATAATACCCCAACTGCCACGATAGAAAAACGAAAGTATACTTTTCGTATAAGTCGGATTGACTACCGATTAATCTTTTTGTTGGTCATTTGATCTATATGTAGAATGAGTGAAGTATGAGAGTGAATTCGAAGATTCTAAGTCGAAAGATTCGTGTGATATTTAAAGCCACTCGTTAGAGCGCGATTTAAGACTTATTAATGTAAATTATTTTTATAGCTTAAATTATAAATAGCAAAATAAATAAATCCTTAAATAAATTTGTAAATTTCCAGTTATTTATGTGGATGTTATTTGTTATTATGTTATTTATGTATTATATGTCAGGAATATCGCTGGCTCGGCTCTCGTATCGGGACTGTTCTTTGCATATTCCTTTCAGCTGCAGTGATTTTTTCTGTTCGATCAAAGCTAATAATAACTTAATATTAATATTACTATTTTAATATAAATATTCGTGTTAAATATTGCACTTTTCATTGTAAACAATTACTTATTTAGTATTTATAATCGTAATATCCGCAAGATATCAAATAATAAGCAGCTTTTACCTCTTTGACAAGTACCGCCGAGGAACCACTGCTGAGGTACTTGTGTCACATTCCTCCCGCGCTGGCTGAGATTGACGTGGCCACTTCGGAATTTGAAGGGGGAGAGGGAGGGGCCCTTGGTAAGTGCCGAAGTGTCCCATGGGTGCGTATTTTTAGTGTTCTCCCTAACCACACTAGCATAGCGCGTGGGCCCCTATGTGCCAGCCGGGAATTAGCCGGTGGAGGGACCGCGCTTCGGTGTGTCCTACCCCACCCGAATCGGCCAGAAGTGAACGTGTGCCGTGAGAATGATGGTTCATGGAGAGATGGCCGCACGTAATGCGGGACTAGAACCCGCAACTCGCCGAACCGAGCTCCCTACTGAACTCGAGCTTTACAGACTTGGCCGGGAACGCTAGACAGTATCGCGGCATGGGACAGTGATTTCATTGCGCACGCATTTCTTGGTGAAAAAAAAATGCCTACAATACTATAATACAATACAACATCGCGAATTTTTGTTTAGTATAACGTAATGAAACTCACTTATTTTTTATAGCATACAAAAATAGAATTTTAACTCTGGAATTCATCACACATTGTGTACATCTTTGATCTTTAATAAAATATTTCTCGTTGGCTTATTCCATAAAGTTTGTGTAATTTCTTATACTGATGTCTTACGTTTTTTATAATTTCGACAAAATGAAAAGAGCATGGTCATGTAAATTTTTTAACTGGCTTGTATTAAAACATAGTATAGAACTATAGTACAGAGAGCAAACATAAATAAGAATATGAAACTTGTAGATTAATACCTTAGCTTATCATTTAAAAGATAGTACTTGAAATCTCAAATAACATCTTAGTATTGTAATTGGAAAAGAATATGTGAACTTGAATTACATTGCAATTTCCATCTGACTTGACTAGGTGCGGGTAGAATTCGATGCCCTGGTTGGGTTTGTTGATGGAATTCTCAGTCCTGAAGAGCAGCAGTCGTTAGAGGAACTTCACCAATACATGCTGGAGGATGAAGGATCATGGGCTTTAGGTGATGGATTTCTCAATTTTGTTGGTGAGTGGAAAAAATGTGTATTGTAATAGTTAACAAAATTCATAAAATATCATTCAAACCGTCATTAATTAATCTTTGTTTTTAAAAGTAAGGTATAGCAATTTCCTGTGACTTTTCCAGGTCGTTTACTTCATGACAAATCATTGAAATCTGAAATTCGAGTTAGACTTCTAAATGTTCTTGCTGCAGCTGCCTTGAAAGATGATGTTATTTTGATTCTCCACCAAGACAGAAGGGAGCATGTTCTCATGAATTATGCTCATGATGTTGACAGGCTCACCCTGGAAGAGCAAGAAGCTCTTGCTTTATTTGTAAGTATCTTCTTAGGATATTTAAATTTCAAAATCAAAAATTGAAAGAGAAGAGTCTCCTTTTTTCATTGATTTTTTTTCTTCTTATTTAGATATGCAACATGTTTGAAAACTTGAGCAGCTCTGAATGGCTCTTATATATATCAGAATGGCAGTACTGCAATGCCACTATTAGCAACATTCGGGTGACAACGAAGGTAGCTGTGCATTCGCTGCTATCTGATCAGCCTGGTCTCCAAGATCGTGGTTCTGCCATTATTCATAACTTAGCTTGCAAGGAGGTAAAAACTGTGGTCTGTATCCCCGCCCTCTCCCTTACACCGTGTGTTTTCTTCCAGCATGAGATCATAACTCTCCTCCTCCCATGAGAACTGTGAGCACGAAGAGCTTCTCTTTAATATTTTAGGAAACACCATGTACACTCAGGTGATGTCTGATGACTCAGTGCTTTCTTATTTAGTTAATTATTGAAGTGTAACTTGTTTCATGAAAGAGAGAAAAAAAACAAACTTTTCTTTCACTTAAGAGAAATCAACAAATTAGTTATATCCTGTTAATATATGCCAGGAAAATACACAGAAATTTTTGATTCCATTTTCAGAAAATGACTCAAAACTTAAATCTTAGAAGAATCTTACCTCCAGGATGCAAATCAAAGGTAGCTTAGCTTTCTAAACAAATTGTGGGGCCCTAATAATGTATGTTAATACACTAAAAATGTCTCTTGTGTTGGATTGACTTTGTTCATAATTGTGTACTGATCATTTATCAGTAATTGTTTGTTAATGTTTTATATCAGTGATGTTCACAGATATATGTGCTGTTATATTCAGGGCAAGCTTAGTAGTGGTAACACTTTTTTAAAATATTTCTACTAGTGAATAGAGTAGGTTACACATTTTTCAAATCGATAATTGTTAGAAATTATTTTTTCATCACATTGCCATACCTTGTGAAATTATATGAAATCTGTACGACCTCTCCAGTATTAATAATTGCCATAGTTCTTAACAAGGCACCAGAGGTACAGTGGGGCTCCAGGACATATAGCCTAGGGACCCCTTCTAAAAAATCAACTGGAAAAGATTGACAAGAAAAAAATTGTCAAAACTTACTGTTATATGTAAATTTTTTCACACTTGTTACTTGTCATGCAAGCATATACATCATTGTATTGAAAACTACTATTTCCTTAATGGAGGAATAGAGAACTAAACATAACTTCAGCAACTTAATTTATTATATAAAATTACTCAAGATATCATGTGGTGTATAAAACTGCAACAGCAGCAGTATTTATCTTCCCTCTTACTCTTGCATAGTATTGTTCAAAATAATTTAGATCAGAAGGAGCTTTCCAGAAATTATTAAATAAATAAGAGATTAAGAAGCTTGCTTACTTCAAGGGCTCGCACATTTTCTCAAACCAGGGTCCCAAACTTTGATTATTATGACCCTGTATCTTGCTATGAGAAAATAAGAAAGGTAATTATCAACTTGTTATTGTATTTTACTTTCTTATATGAATATGTTGTGAAGAGAAAGTCATTTCATGCAGCACAGAAAAACAAGCGATTTTTCAGCAGGAAAATTCACATTGTAGGTCACCGAAGAAATAAATAACTTTTGTTGAAATGCATGTATATAATTCTTGTTCCAATATGTGGTAAATTACTTTCTCTAACACGTTGTGTAGTCAGAACTCGCGTTTTGTGGGTCCTTGATACTGAAAAGTAGGCTTACAATGAAAAGTCTATCAACGCTGGCGTCTAAACTGTAGGCAGGATTTTCACCAAAATGGATATTACCCAATCGATTTGGATGATGTTACAAGTCCATGAAGTTGAAATGAACAATGCAATTTTAGAACTTTACATGAAGCTTCAAGAGCATTTTCTAATTTTTGTCAACAGGTCCCATTTTCATTGAATTCTCTGAATTTTCGAAAATTGTAAAAGCTTAAAATTTGTTTGGTGCCTTCTTACAACTACAACATTGAAGATAGAGAGTTTTCTTAATGAAATCTGTCCTACAAAATTGGATTTTTAAATAAGGTCTTGTAGAATTTTTTCAAAATATGAGTAATTTTCCCTAAATTTTGATTGAAATATGGGCTTTTTACTTAATTTTCTTTAAAAACACACCAAATGTTTCATCAATCTTCCAAACGCAAGTGCCAAATGCCCCAAATAAAAACAAAAATACAATTTTCATATGTAATTTCGATTTTTCATAAATTACTCAAATGTAATGTTAACTGTTTTTGAAATTGAAGTTATCTCTCGTCGTTAATATTTACATTACTGGTATTTTTTATTTCTTTTTATTGCGTTTTGTAAGCACAATGATTCAATTGTTTTCTTATGAAGTTTCTTGAAAACTTCTTGTTTCTTGAAGTTATCTGTGTATATGTCCTCAAAATTGCGCATTTTTAGAAACACCCAACCCAAGTATTTTTTCAAGAACCGCTCCGAATTTGTCATTGAAACATTGCATACTGGACCATGTGTTATTATTCTATAATATTCTTTGTCGTAATTAAATTTCAACCCTATATTTTAGTGGTATCATAATCAGGGAATTTCGTAGCCACGGGAACAATCGGGTCCATTGGAATCAACGAACTAGAAATACATAGAATGGCAAACGGCCTTGTTACAACGCTCGTACCGTAAAATTCGTGAAATATGGCCGCTGTGCTTCAAGGTGTCATAGTGATTTGAACAGTGATGATCACTATGTCGCTGTATTAGCTTGGTCTTCAGTTTGTTATTCGTATATGTAGTAAATTAATTCACCTAACACCTTGTATAGTCAGAATCCATGTTTTGATATCGAAAAATAGATTGATGGCAAATCTATTTTGTGGTCCATCCGTGTGTCCAGTATGTGAGCAACGCGAGCGCCCAAACCGTTCGGCCGATTTTCTCCAAAATTGATATTCTGCGATCAGTTTAAAGGAACTCCAGGCTGTGCGAGTTTGAAAAGGATATTTTGATTTTGTTGTGTACTACTTTATATGAAGCCTCAAAAACAATTTCAAAATTTCCTCCAAAATGGCTCCAAATTTTTTGATCAAACTCCTCGGATAGCTTTTAAAACAATGACGCTGGTCTCAGTTTTATTGATTTTTTTTAATTCTCGAAAATTGCAAAATTTAATTTTTTTGTCGGCGTCTTCCTAAAACTATACTATTGAAGATGGAGATCATTGTTCCTTAAAAAATGTCCTTAAAAGGCGTCTTTAAATAATTTGTGTTAAAATTTTTCGAAAATATGAGTAGTTTTTGAGTAATTCCTGAATGGTAGAAAATGTTTAAACAAGGATTTTCTAAAAAAAGATATCAAAATTTTTTTCTTTAAATTTTCTCCTCATGTATACCAAAGAACGGATTCTGCTAGTCCCATTTCCGGCGAACACTATATTTTCGAAAATTACAAAAAGTTAACATTGCAAAACTAGAATATTGATGACAGATTTGTCTCTTAAATGAAACCAGATTTTAGACTAGCCTAAAATCACTTCAAGTCATTTTTCGAATTGTTTCTCAGTATTTCTGAAAATATACTTTCAAAAAGGTTTCAAAAATGTGTTTATTAAAGTATAATTAAATGCAACATTATTCTCATAATTCAGAGCTCGAACATTTCTGAAAAGAGAAGGTTGTTTGCTAGATTTCATACATTTTCATACAGTATGTTGGTGTGTAAATATTTTTGGTTGTTTGTAACACCATCTCACTATTATTATTATTATTATTATTATTATTATTATTATTATTATTATTATTATTATCGTGGTTGTTTTCAGTATAACTAGCTAAGACTAACACTATTAACTTCTGTAGTGTACATGGTGATCTGGCATGGCTCCGCTGCATTGGTAATGAAGCTCTTGGTAGAATAGATGTTCTTGTTATTTTTAATGAAGATTGAATTTTATTGTATTTTATTTGATTCAGAGCTTAAATTAATTAAGATTTGATATCACATGCATTTTTGAATTTTACATAACAATCTCAATGATGTATTTAGTTTGCATTTGTAACTAAGTATTGTAGCAATAACCAAAATGTTGTTTGTGGATCTATATATTGTAAATTTTTCTTAAAAAAACATAGTTGTAAATGTGTAATGTATTTTATCACATGTTTTTGTTTTGTTTTTTCACGTGTTCCATGTAAACTTCCTTTATATTTTGCTTAGGATTTTAATATGATGATGAAGGTCACTATATAGCTACAAAATTGCAAATTTCTTTCATTATGTAAAATTCTTCTTCATATTTGTGGGATTTAATGTGTTTTGTTCATTTATGATAGGTATTTGACGATGTTGCTGTGGAGCTGACAATGGCCCTTCTACAGTTCTTCAATAGCAACCCTCCAGAAGAGCAACTGTACCGTTGTATGAAAGCTCTTTCACGGTTCTGCCAAATATCGAAACAAGATGTTCCACAGTTAATCCAGATGATCGGGCCAGAACCTGCTAAATTTAGAGGAGCTTCAGAGAGAATTGATCGTCTAATAGAATCAATTTCCATTCGTTAAAATTAGCAACCTGAAAATATGTATCCTGTGTTAGTTTTATGTCTACTTTTGCAAGAATGTAAATAAGCTCACGGAAGATGAATTTTTTATTTTCAATGGGTTACAAGAAATTGATATTGTTTTTCCTAGTAGAAATTTTATGCACATATATTCAGGTGAATGTGATATAAAATCATTTGTATATATGAAGATATTACAATGAATTATTATTTTAAGAAAAATATTAAATTTTTTATTAATTTTTTTCTAAATGTTACTTTGGACACTTAAAAATTCAAAATTAGAACTAATTAACAAAAAATTCAAATTGTGTGAATTCACATGAAGTATTATATTTATTGTTGAAAATATTTTATATTGTTTATATAAATTTGTTTTGAAATAATATTCAGTGGTCCATATTCTTTGGAGAAAAATATTTTGTTTTAATTTATTCCAAATTATTGATATCAAATTAATTGTGTGGTAAATTGCCAATAGTTAAAAACGTACAAAATAATCTCTCAAAAGTTGCCAATGTATTCTGATGTAAATTCACAATACACATAAATTCCAAATTAGTATTAACTTTTTAAAAATTTGTTTTTTTTTTTTTTTTTTTTTTTTTTTTTTTTTTTTTTTCATTTTTTGTTGAATCACTAAAATGTAATTGTGGACTGCATAGCTACTGTGTTTATGTGCATTATTACTTAAATTCTTATCCTTGGATTTGTACAATATGCTGTATGAAATGAGTTGCTTGTTATTCATTAATTACATATAACGTGAATAGATGGATCATGAACAAATGGAATAATGAGTGAATGAGCACTAATGTGATTTTTGTATAGTTCTCTCTTCGCTGGTAATTAATGCATTTTGTTATTTTGCTCATTTCATAATATTTGTCATACTTGGTTTGTCCTCTTTATTGTTTGTATATTTAATTTTGTATTAATGTAATGTTCTTTTTGTGAATCATATAAAAAAGATTTCCTGTTTGATAATTGAAGACAATATTAATTGGAGAATCTCAATAGATGGTAATTATTTTCAATACTTACTAGAGATCATGCAAATTAATCATTTCTTTATCTCCTCGTTGTGCACAATATCTCATGTAGGAGAATACACGAAGTTGTAATTGTTCTTTATCAGCAAGTAATGATGTTTCTGAATAATCTTTCGTGTAAATCATTTGCTGAAGAACTTTACATACAGGATTGTGTTATCATGGCAGAAACTATGAAGGGGGATTGTGTTAGTATGTGAACAAGTTTATTTTTGATTTGTACGGAGATCTGCTGATAAGAGGTAAGTTATATAGCTCTGAAACTTCTCCCAGGTAGTGAGTGAGAACACAACCTACAGAAGAAAAGGCAAGAGAACCACCAAAAGTAAGTAGTATTTGATGCACTTGATTAAGGCATATATTGGTAGCATCCTTGTCTTACGTTTAAAGTAGACATCAAATAGATCTTTCAATTGGTTTAAGTTAATCCATTAATTTAGTTCGAGGTTACCCAAAGAATTTGTTTCAATTAGACGATTAAAAATTGGAAATTTAAAATTGTTTATCAAATTATGACCAGTCATTTCGTCACCTTCTCTTTACATTCTGATCCCAGGTTACAGCAACGACTAAAAGTAGACATTTTTTTCTGCCAATCACGAATGTGCCCCATCTTGGTCGGCTGTTGCCACTGCTTCCGGTTTTTACTTCGTTACCCCCTTTTAACGCACATATAAATGACAGATATTTTTGTCCGTGTTGTAGCTTGTGCATTATTCTTAGATATTATCGTGGATTGGTTTCTCTCTCCTTGATATTTTTAAACTTATTTGAGTGCCATTTACGTCAAGTAGTGTCAGTTATTATGTGTGTTACAGTTTTCTTCACAATGTTTTTTGCTTAACATGCCCTAATCAGTTTTATTTAGTCCACTACGGAATGCTTTCCTCTTCCCCGATGACATTTGTCGGTTATGATGGGGTAGGATACGAGACAAGTACCCCGCAGCATCCTAGTCCCCCATTGGAGGAGATGAATGGGAAAGGAAAATCGTTGGCCCGGTATTAAAGGGTGCTTCTCCGGCATTCGCGGAGGTGACCAGGAAAACTACTGATCAGAACCAATGACCTGCAATCTAGATTCCGGCAGGCAGCGCAACTGAAGTTCCACATATGAAGCAATTTCCGGCACTCGCCCGGGCTGGAACATTCGTCGTCAGGGATTGCCTTACTCGCGAAACCCGATGAGGTTTTGTGTTTCTTGCATTTCCCGCGAATTCAGAGATACGAGCGAAGCTATCATTAAAAAAAATTAAATCAACGACATATTTGACTACTTTGCACATACTGTTGTGAAAAGGGTGGCGAAGTAGATCGTCAAACTCTCCACCTTCATCCGAATAGTTAGTTCTCAGAGGAGAAGACTGCTTTGTGTCGTCACATTCGTATCTGCCAGAAGTAAGGAAAGCATTGCTTTCCCCATCATTTACAAGGATATCTTATATTTTAACACCACTTGACTAGTAATTTAGAATAATTTACTTGTAATCTAAGTCAAAATAGCTTAAATTGGGCGCGTCCAATCTTATCTTTACAAAATGAGCACGTACTTATTATTGTCACCAATTGAAGGGTAGAGTTCGCCTGTAAAGCGCTTTGGAAGCACTGCACCCTGCGTCTCATAGGGAACGCAGTGATCAGCAGATATGCTGGCGCGTGTGGTGGGCGCGCGCAGGCTCATTCAGTCGGGCTCGCCTTTGGAAGCCATCGGCCAGTTGCATACAGCGCACGGTGGTCTGAACGGGGCTGAAACGCGCGCATAGGATGTTAAGTTGAATAACTATTTATTTAGTGAATTTAAAACTGTTCTTTAAGTATGAATCTAATAAACATGTACTACGTGTAAAATAATAACATTCCAATCAATAAATATTTTTATTTATGTCGAAACAATACTAGTCTTTATATGACATCATTGGAAATGAATAAAACTTCATTTATTTCTCTAGAAGTAAAGGTAAGGTTATTATAAGCATTTACTTTATCCGCAAGAGAAAATAGGTTGAAAACTAGGTCGAGATAGTGTTTATAAAGTTTTTATGAATAGTTTTTAAAAGTAGAAAAACAGTAAAACTCTTCTGTAAAAGGAATTAATTGTATATAATAGTAGTAGTGAATTACTCTGTAAAAAGTAGTAGTGAGTTGCACACGTACTACTCGTTTGTTATTTTTGTCAAACAATAATTATTCATTTTATATTATTTCACTATTCTGTCAGAGGAGGCGTATGGGCGCTTTGGACCAAAAGCCACAAAGTGATGTGTATAATGGTCTCATTTTTAGCAGTCGCGGTTACACTTATGCCAGAGGTCATTTCCTGTCCGAATCATTTCACCCTGCGCGCTACCTCTGACATGACATCTAGCGCTGACGCTTCGATTATACGTTCGTCATTTTCAAAAAAGTATTACAAAATGTTCACTTAATAACATTTGTTAGTTTCATGAAAGTGTTTAATTGTTTTTGTTTAATTGCCCGTCAAAGATCACTTTCTTTTTGGTAAGGCGCTTTCCTGCACACCTATATAATAACATGTAAACTTTAAACGATTGCCATTTTAAAAAAAGCACGCCGAGGGAGTGTTGTTAACAAAAAACATCAACAAATGTCCAATTAATAATATTTATTAACTTCAGAGCTATATTCTTAGTTGTTTTCGTGTAATTATCCGCCAAACATCACTTAGTTTTGCGAATGGCGCTTTCTTTCAAACCTCGTCATGTAAACTTTAAACGGTCGCCATTTTAAAAGAGGCCGCTGGAGGTGGCTGTTGTTAATGAAAAAACATTAACAAACGTCCAATTAATAATAGTTATTAATTTCGTGAAAGTTTTTGAAGCTGTTTTTCTGTAATTGTCCTTCAAAAATAACTTAGTGTTGGAAACCGCGCATTCTTTCAAACCTCGTCATGTACATTTTAAACGGTCGCCATTTTAAAAGAGGCAAGCTAAGGCGGCTGATGTTAACAAAAAACATTAACAAATGTCCATTTAATGATAGTTATTAATTTCATACAAGTATTTTTAGATGTTTTTATGCAATTGCCCGTCAAAAATCAATTAATGAAAATCACACTTCTTTTTCAATCTCGTCCTTTAAACTTTAAATGGACGTTATTCTGAAAGAGGTTGGCCGAGGCGGTTGTTGTCAACGAAATCCTATTTACAAATGTTCACTTAATAACATACATTTATTTCACCGAGATTTGTTTAGTTGTTTTATTGTTATTGTCCGTCAAAATTCATTTACTTATGAATTTTGATGTGCATGTTTGTTTGCATGTTTCAGTTCTGCAGATCTCAATTTCATATGTTTAAATTTATTGATAAACTGAGAAATTTGGTAAATTAAAAGAAGTAATATTTTTGAAAAGAAATTAATGTAAATCTGAAAGCTGAGAAGATAATAAATTTTCAAAAAGTAAACCGTTTCGGTATTACGTCGGGAGGTAATGATGCCCTTTCCAAACACTTTATGTAAACTTTAAACGGTCATTATTTTACCGGGGCAGCTGATCTCAACTGAAAAATGTTCAGTAATGTTCCCTTAATAACACATTAATTTCGTAGATATGTTTTTTGGTGCTTTTTGGAAATGCCTGAAAAATTTACTTAGTTAAAAGAATAAGCAGTTTTTGTACACCTTAATTATGTAAGGCTAATTAAAGAAAAACAACAATAATTGACACTGCAAAAGGTTTAATACATTTAGAAGAGTATTTATTTATACATTTATTTATTTTTACGCCAAAAAAACAGTTAAAAACTCTATGAGTGCTATGAGGAAAAGGAATTGTGCACATTTTAAAAAAGTCATATACTACTTAAATTTTGAATTTTTGAAAGGGAGAAAAAACTCCCATGTAATAAAATCTATTTTCAAGGATAAACAAGCAATAAATTTTGAATTTTGAAAGGGAGAAAAAACAAAAAAAACTCCCATGTAATAAAATCTATATTCAAAGATAAATAAGCAATAAATTTTGGCTCTTATTACTTCCTGCCGCGACAACATGGAAACGATAATTTGAATAATTGTATTTCCCACTGAATTCTAGAAGACGTGCACAGAAAATGAAGTTACATTTATGTCCAGAAGCAAAACAAGGGGCCATCTCAGCATTTGCTCAATGGATCAGGAAACTGGACGAAAAACCTGATCGAGATGGGGGTCATTGACCCGGAAGCTGTAGTACAATAGTTGTTACAGGTTGTTTATACTCATTTATACAGTCCAAATGGTAAATAATGCATTATGTATCATTGTTAAAATTAATGTTACTTTTCTTGTGATGCTCAGTATAGTCTCTAATTGTATAGAAACAGTTATGCAGCAGAAACAATTTCACTTGGGATTTAAACTTTTCTATTGAAGTTAATCGTTTAATGTCATCTGGCAAAGTGTTGTAAAATAATGTACATGTATTGTATGTGAATTTTTTGTAATGAGCTGTTGATACTGTCACCTGATGAATATGATTTCTTCATCGAGTGTTATAGTAATAGACTTCGGCATTTTCTGAAAATATATTCCCGCCCTTGAGCAAGTCATTTTTTACAAAAACCACTGATTCGTAAATAAAAAGACACGGTAATGGTAGAATTCCTAGATTAATGAAGAGAGGCTTACATGAATCACGTGGGAGGGATTTGGTTATTATTCGTACAATTCGTTTTTGTAATCTAAAAGTCTGGGAGCTATAAGATGTATTTCCCCATAATATTATGCCATATCTCAGGCGGGAATGAACATTCGCGAAGTATACACAACGAGCAGTATGAAGGCTGACTGAATTTGCAAGAATTCTGAACGCTTAGCATAATGAACTTAATTTTGTGTTCAATTCATTGAAATGGACGTTCCATTTAAGGTTTGACTGAATTGAGAGACCTAAAAATTGTGTTGCCAACATCAGTCAATGGTACACTGTTCATTTTCAATGGATATTAAAACCGTTTTCTTTTCGTTTACTATTAATTTGTTATTTCGGAACCAATTTGAAACATCTGATATTGTACTATTTACGGTTTCTTTATTGCAAAGGATGTTCGTATCATCCGCAAAGAGAACCGTTCTTCCGTTTCGAATCGTCGAGGGCATATCGTTTACGTAAAGTGGGAATAGAATTGGGCCTTAAATCGATCCTTGAGGAACTCCACATGCAACGGACAAAGAGTCGGAAAGGTGCGTACGTAATGTTCCATCATTCCAGTAAGATATTTCAACTCTCTGAGATCGTTGTTTAAGGTACGAACATAACCAATCTAGAGCAATACCACGAATTCCATATGAAGTATAAGGAAGCGGCTATTATTTCAAGAAGTTGAAAAGTTGGTTAGGAAAAAAGTTATAAACAATGGAAGATAAGTGTATTTTCACTGCTTGGGTGGCTGAATTTTTCCTCGGCTGAAACGCTTGGCTTTGAGGGTGTCGTATGGCTGTATGCATTGATAAAAAATATTACTTTTCTTGTTTTGTTTTTTTGTAATTTGAAGTATGTAGAATTGATATTTAGCAAGAAATAACCGTTTTTCAAAAAATACAATTTGATGCCTACGCGCGGGCTTTGGCCCTGTTCAGACCACCGTACAGCGTGACTCTCCGCGCGCGTGGGGTGAGCTCCGCATGAGCTTATCAGTTCATTGTTTAAATTATCCATTTGTCGTCTTATCCGTATAATGAAACGCTCTCCGTTTCTGTTAAATTATTTCTGCAACCGGTTTCCGAATTTATATAATTTTAGGGCGCCAGGAAAGGTTTGCGATTTTAAATTTCCCGCAAACACATCTAAAGGGAAATAATTATCCTACAAGCTCTGCTGGTTGGGTTGTTACGAAAATAATCGTCGCCGCAGGTACTTACTTTCTTCCTAGCAAACGATCATTCGATCTGCTCTCCATACGGAAGAAGCGAGGAATCTGAAATTTGTTTCTGGAAAGAAATTATTAAACTATGGATTACACAAGGTGCTAAAGAAATGATAATCAGCCTTTCCTTTTCAGAATGAGAACGTTACAAGTTTATTTCTCGATTAATTCTTTTAAACATACAATGTCACCCTGGTCATGACCGATTGTAAAAATTGTCTATAGCGCTATTATTCTTACTATTTATATATCCATGCGCCCTTGGACGATGAGGCCGGGAAGAGTCCACCGCTCCGACCAATCTTCTCTCTTGTATCTTGTTCTCGGTCCTCTGCCGGGTCAATGTCCTCCTCAACTTATTAATTGTTTCACTTACTACTCCCGATGCCAGAATTATTCAAAGTTCCAAATAGAATTACGAACACAAAATATAAGTCCTCACTGCTCAATTATTTCCCGCAAAATTCCACCAAGTCCCGCCTCTGTACCTCTACCCCTCTCTCATGTACCTCTGCAGTACGATGTGCACGGTACGATGCGCACTAAAGCTCCTCTCCTCACATATTACGAGGTTCAACCCTCCATAACTTTCATACCTTCTTGTCTCTTGTTTTACCAAAACAATCTCTAGTTTCCTTCTACGTCATACCCCATTACTAGTTTACCACCAATCCTACATGCCCTTATATCACAATCTTCTGTATGTTACTTGCCGCGCTATGTTTATTTACTTCCGCTTCCCTGGTTGCTAAGAAACGCCCTGCCTGCATGCCTATGCCCTAAACATTTACACTTTTTACGAAGAATTTAATAAATTCTTGTCCCCAATTCCCATCAAAATATTGTGTGACAGTCTGGTATGTCACAATAAATAATTAAAAATCTACCATTTGAAATGTAATTGCTTCCCTAGAAAAAAATCACGCCACGCCACGTGTATCTGCCAAACGCAAGGCAGGGAGGGTGCTGTGATTTGCAGGCTGTGCTATCTGGATGCGATGCGTGACGGGTGGCGTGAAGGCCATGCGGCCAGCCGAGCGGCAGCAAACGCCAGCGATGAGGGGCGTGTCCCATGGAGTGGGTAGGCCTGTGACCCAGAATACTGAGGGTTATTAACCTCAACATTATGCCTCTTAAATATAATTGTCCTTTACTTATTTTTTGTACAGTTAATTGTAAAAAAATCTCGTGATCGGCAGAACGCATCATCGAGTTGCCGTTCTCAACTTACGAATATTCGACCTACGATTGGTCCAATCTGCTTTCTTGGTTAGGGGTATATGCATTGCAAGGAGAGAGTTTTGAATTGGGTCCAAAATTCCTACTTCAAATTCATTACGACATAGTTTTGGGGGGTCCCAGAGTCAAGAAACGTAATATTCAAATTTTCTTTTGACTTTTCAACATGCATGGTCATTTTTGTCAATATGCATTTAATCCAAATGTGGATTCTCCTCACACTCCTTGTTTATTCACTTAACGTCAAAAACTACAAATATTTGTATGAATGGCGGGAGTACAATCTGTGTTCACCCTAAGAGCGAACGTACAAAGACTAGAAACAGGCCTACGTCATGGCAATGAAATCGAGATTATACTTTTAAATATTACCAAAACTATCCCAAAAATTCAACATTTCCTCCGATTTTGTTAAGTTTCATATTCTAAAATTTAAATGCACGCAATTATTTATCAATAAGATCCATTACCGAATATTGTGTTTAGGTCTTTTCTTAAAGCGAAGAAACGTGGTTTTATTTCTTAATAATTGAAATATTTATGTGTTGTAGCAAAATGTGTGTGTTCATTAAAGGTGATCCGATTGTTACCCACAACAATCGATTACTTCATACGATCAATCGAAAAAATAACATCGAATATGTGCAGGCCGATTACCATCAATGTATACATCAATTAAATTTTACGAATATTTTGATAAATTATTACACATTTTGTTTTAAAACTGATTCATTTTCATTGAATTTATAATAAAGAAGACTGGTTTCATGTTAGTAATGTCGATCAGTGGCGGCTCGTGTTAGGTAGCGCGGTTGCACAACCCCTTAGAATCGAAAAATTATTTTAACATGTTAGGAACACATTTTCCATACTTTCATTGAATATTGATTATTTTATATGTGATTTTTATTGATATTTTGATTATTTGATTGATATATATTGATTCTCTTATTGGCATTTTGTACATGATTATTTTAATGTTAGGAACACATTTTTCATGTAATGTCATTGAATATTCCATATATTGCAGCAATATCGATGTATATGAAATCGGTTTGAAATTAAAGAGCGTCCGTCGAGCGATCTCTCTGGCGTCTCGTTGCAAGCCAGGTTGTAAGCTCTTATGATCTTATACTGCCTTTAATACTGGCCGCTCGATAACATTGCGGCTCCGTGCGCTTTCGTGCGTACAGAGACGCAAGAGAGGAAAGAGAGCGTCTCCGGTGTATACCGCTGAGCGTGAAGAGCGGCTCTCGCAGAGAGCGAACTGCGGAACCTTGCCGACCCCGAAGGACTCAAGTGAATACCAATATTCTGTCGTCTTAAACTAATTTTATGAATTCGCGCGTTATTGAAAGTACAGAAGTTCAGTCATTTCTTGACTGAACGTGTGTACTTTCAGAATTGAATGCATTATTTATGTTGTTTGGCGAATTTATTTTCATGTGATATGATGTTTGTAAGTTGGTTTTTGTGTTGTGACTTCCATTCCTTATTGTTGTTTCAATGCAATCCTTATACAAAATCACATGTGACAACTGGAAATAAGTGCTAGAATCAAGTGCGCGGGAAGCTAACATATTGTCACGGACACTACGCATACAATTATGTACGTAATGTTTGACTATAGACTTTCATTACGCTTAGTTTTACTTATTTAACATGAATTGCTTACGTTATATTAGTGTTCTGAATTTTGGAAATTACATTCCCTTCATTCGTTGGAGCTGCAACCCCCAGTTTGTTGGGGTACCAGCCGCCAATGATGTTGATTAAATACATGTGTCTTAATTCTGAACATAAAAATAATTCTGAAACCACTTTTCACATTCAGCTATGTGTAATTTATATTTGTATATATTTAATATTTTTGATTTTCTAATTTCAAATCTGAAAATGGATTTTAATCCAGACTCTGAAGAACCCGTTACATCTTACAGCCCTAATATTAGTCCTGAGCGATCTAATATTGTTAGCGTTTATAAACAATTAATTCAGTATATATTCTCAGCGCTAGAATGTTTACTCACGATACTTACCACTCACAGTAAAGATCCCTGACAGTAATGGATAGATTGGGAATGGAGTTATTGCAATCTCTCCACTTATTACCCATACTTCACTCCAAATTGCGCGACAATGATCAATGTTTTCAAACAATTTACATGTTATTATTTAAAGAACTAGTTCCGGAGAACAAATTTCATTTGAGAAAAATCCCTAATTTCGATACTGTAGTTATAGAAAGACGAAAAAATTTTGAACTTTCGCAATTTTTGAAATTTCAGAGAAGTCTACGAAAAGCGCTATCCGAGAAAAAATTAAACAAAAAAATTGTAGACGCTTTGAGAAAAATTTGAAAATGATGAGGGTTCTTATGAAGAATCCAAAAAATTAAAATACTTGCTTCAAATTCAAAGGGACACAACATCAGATCCATTTGGGGAATAACAATCAATAACTATTGTTCACGTAACATTGTTTTGATGAAAAGCAATTTTTCGGTAGCAAGATCTCACGAAACGTAGATTCTTGCTACACGTGTTAGAGGAAGTAATTTACTACATATTGGAACAGGATTTATCCACTTTTCAGTCAGGGCCTCACAAAGCGAGATTTTCTGCCGAAAAATTGCCGTTTTTGTCGCCACATTAGAATACTTTTTCTATATTTGGTAAGTAGTATGCGAGAAAGTAAAATAAATATTTTCAACTGCCAAATGTTAATCATTCAAAGTTCGCACAGTTCGAAGAGATAAGGAACTTTCTTTCGAGAAGTGCTTTTGACCCCTAGCCTCCCCACTACATGCGTGTATAGATGGTCATGGTATCGTGTATTGATGGTATCGATGGTGTTGGTGGCGATGATGGTGTTGAATATCGTTACTGACTTCTGAATGTTTGGGGGGGAGGGAGATTTGCGCTTTCATTTTCTCCTTTTCCTAGGCAAGTGATCACGACGATTTGCTGTTGCCTTTCAGTGTATGAAGGATGATAGGGTGCTCCTCAGTGATGAACAATGATGATAGATGAATATGACTGGGATAGTCTTAAGATGTATGAGAAGTCAACCACGCGAAAACCCCGTTATTTATTTTTTTTATTTATTTTTTATTTATTTTATTTATTTTACGTCAAAAAACAGTTAAAAACTGCGTATGACGTGCTATGGGGAAAAGTGGATTGTGTGCACATTTTCAAAATTCTGTGATCCCTACACTAAGTCATATACTACTTAAATTTTGAATTTTGAAAGGGAGAAAAAAAACTCCCATGTAGTAAAATCTATTTTCAAGGATAAATAAGCAATAAATTTTGAATTTTGAAAGGGAGAAAAAACAACAACAAAACTCCCATGTAATAAAATCTATTTTCAAGGTTGGCTCTTATTACTTCCTGCTTCCAAAATTCTGTGATCCCTACACTAAGTCATATACTACTTAAATTTTGAATTTTGAAAGGGAGAAAAAAAACTCCCATGTAGTAAAATCTATTTTCAAGGATAAATAAGCAATAAATTTTGAATTTTGAAAGGGAGAAAAAACAACAACAAAACTCCCATGTAATAAAATCTATTTTCAAGGATAAATAAGCAATAAATTTTGGCTCTTGTTACTTCCTGCCGCGACAACATGGAAACGATAATTTGAAGAATTGTGATTCCCACTGAATTCTAGAAGACGTGCACAGAAAATGAAGTTACATTTATGTCCAGAAGCAAAACAAGGGCCATCTCAGCATTTGCTCAATGGATCAGGGAAACTGGACGAAAAACCTGATCGAGATGGGGGTCATTGACCCGGAAGCTGTAGTACAATAGTTGTTACAGGTTGTTTATACTCATTTATACAGTCCAAATGGTTAATAATGCATTATGTATCATTGGTAAAATTAATGTTACTTTTCTTGTGATGCTCAGTATAGTCTCTAATTGTATAGAAACAGTTATGCAGCAGAAACAATTTCACTTGGGATTTAAACTTTTCTATTGAAGTTAATCGTTTAATGTCATCTGGCAAAGTGTTGTAAAATAATGTACATGTATTGTATGTGAATTTTTTGTAATGAGCTGTTGATACTGTCACCTGGTGAATATGATTTCTTCGTCGAGTGTTATAGTAATAGACTTCGGCATTTTCTGAAAATATATTCCCGCTCTTGAGCAAGTCGTTTTTTACAAAAACCACTGATTCGTAAATAAAAAGACACGGTAATGGTAGAATTCCTAGATTAATGAAGAGAGGCTTACATGAATCACGTGGGTGGGATTTGGTTATTATTCGTACAATTCGTTTTTGTAATCTAAAAGTCTGGGAGCTATAAGATGTATTTCCCCAGAATATTATGCCATATCTCAGGCGGGAATGAACATTCGCGAAGTATACATAACGAACAGTATGAAGGCTGACTGAATTTGCAAGATTTCTGAACGCGTAGCATAATGAACTTAATTTTGTGTTCAATTCATTTAAATGGACGTTCCATTTAAGGTTTGACTGAATTGAGAGACCTAAAAATTTTGTTGCCTTTAACATCAGTCAATGGTACACCGTTCATTTTCAATGGAGCACAGAATTGTTTATTTGAAATGGAAAACTGCATTAAAACCGTTTTCTTTCGTTTACTATTAATTTGTTATTTCGGAACCAATTTGAAACATCTGATATTGCACTATTTACTGTTTCGTTAGTGCAAAGGATGTTCGTATCATCCGCAAAGAGAACCGTTTTCCGTTTCGAATCGTCGAGGGCATATCGTTTACGTAAAGGAGGAACAGAATAGGGCCTAAAATCGATCCTTGAGGAACTCCACATGCAACGGGCAAGGAGTCGGAAAGGTGCGTACGTAATGTTCCATCATTCCAGTAAGGTATTTCAACTCTCTGAGATCGTTGTTTAAGGTACGAACATAACCAATCTAGAGCAATACCACGAATTCCATATGAAGGTAATTTGGAAAGTAAAATGTCATGATCAATGACGTCAAAAGCTTTTGAGGGATCTAAAAATAATCCAATAGGTGCCTCGTTTTGATCCAATGATGAGGCGACATCTTTAAGAAAAGAAAATATAGCTGTTTCCGTTGATTTTGATTTTCTAAATCCATGTTGGCAATCTGAAAGCGCGTTGTGTTTACTGAGAAAGGTTTCCATTCGTACGTAAAAAAGTCTCTCTAATATTTTTGAAAAAACTGATAGAAGAGAAATTACCCTTACCTTTGCCTGTTTCAAAACCGCGGTTGTCAAATGCACGTACTTGGATGGTACTCCCAAAGACCGACTTAGGTGGAAATTTTCCACTTTCCTTACACAGAGGGTTTTTTGTTTTTTTTCGAAACACAAGGAATTACTTAACCCGCGTGAGATACATCTGTTTCGCCGACTACTTCAGGTGCTGTAAGAACCCATTTAGTCTGTGGAGAGAGCAACGAGGTAATGTCCTCTTTCGTCGAGGCGACTTTACTAATTGCTTAATTTCATGGAAATCTATGACACAAAAAGGGGCGCATATATTAGTTTCCGTTTGAACGAACAGTAGTTTCCTGCTTGTAGTCTACGAAGTGCTTCAACGTTTTGAAGTGTGTTTAAAGATTTTTTGTACGTGATAGAAGAAAGGAGTAAAACGTGCATTAGTTAGTACAGTTCCATGTTTTTTAAGTTCGTGCCGTTTTCCCGAACGTCAAACGGGATATCACAATAACTTTTGAGTGAAGTATTTTTTGTAGTCTCTTCTTTTTGACAATTCGTAATTATTGAAATCTTATTTTATTCTTGGTTTATTTTGGAAAATGCCGTCAGTGAAAGAGTGTTTCACAAATGAATGATTTCAGACGTTACAAGAACGAATTTTCAGAGCTTTAAAGCTGTATTAATTAACAAAGTAAATTTTTATCACAATTGTGCCAATGCGGACGTAAAAAGTACGATACAAGAGGTGTAGTGTCTAATAAAAATAAATAAAATTCATTAATCGAAAAAACTAATGGCGTCTTTGGAGCCTTTAGAAATGGTTTCTTTGGAGTGTGATCATTGTTTCAGATGTAAGTATTTGCTTGTGTTTATATATATTTCTTGTTTGAAGCACTATTTATTAACATTCGCTCTTAAATAGTGTTTACATTGAAAGAGCACAATTATTGTCCAGTTGTTTTTCTTGTTTTCGTTCGACGCGAATGTCGCTAGTTTAAGAATGTCGCCATTATATGCAATTATATTTTATATCTTTAATTACTTTTATTTCAAAAATAATGTTTTATTCAGTTTTCGATAATAATAATTATTATTATTATTAATATTATTAATATTATTATTATTATTATTATTATTATTATTATTATTATATTTCACAACTGAAGATGTAATGTTATTATTAATATTGTTATTGTATTATCAGAAGCAGCAGTAGCAGCAACTCGCTAAACATGAAACTGCTCTAGCACGACTATAAATCCCGATATTTTGGAATCAATTATATATTAATTAATAGAAATTATATTGGAATATCCTTAACAATACAATCTCAAATTTTCGGTGTAAAATTTGTCTTTAAATTTCTTTTTAACTGTAACTTTGCATACACGTCAGGTTTAATGTCAATTAAAATGCCGTGCCAAAGATGGTTAAGATTTGTGCAGGGGCGAGGAAACAGAGCCAGGTTTGTACCCAAAAATCGAGTTGTCTGTATGGAGGGATGGAAGTATCACAAACAACCCGTTCAGATTAGAAGTTTTTGTGCTGAAACTTAGCAATGAGAAAGAAACCGCAGGCTTTAATATCGAGCAGGTTCGAATAATCTTTGAACTTTCACATTTTTCAAAACATCAAAGTTTTGATGAAAATCGAAAATATACCATATTTATAAATTTTTTAAAGAAAAATTTGCAGACTGTTTTAAGAAAATTGTGAAAATGTCAAAGGGGCTTCATGTAAAGTACACCCAAAAATTAAAATATCTAAATGTCCGGAACAGCACAACTAGAGTTTACTTCTGACTCGTTTACAAAGTTTCAGCTCAAAATCTTCTAATCTAACAGAATTATGCGTGACACACACTTTCATACATACTACATACATAGGCACCCCGGTTTTCGAGTACACATAATTACGTGCTTCTCTCCCCTGTTCCACGTACCAGTGACACGAATGTTTTACACAAAGAAATCATTGATTAACTATATGTGGTGCATTACTTTTTAAGTTAAGGTGAACTCAGGATTTCTTTCCTTATTTCCCTACAACATACACGTACAGATCTTGGTAAATATAATTTCCATTGCATGTTCAACTCTATGTTCACAGTGAGTAATGATTTTATGGTTCCAGAATGTGTAAGGTCTCTTATTTCATTAGTAGTTAATATTTCCTACTGAACGACACGAAACAATATTTTGGAGGTTTTCTGTTTTCCATAGAGTGAATACGTAGAACGTTTTTAACTTTTCTGCCGACACTTTTCACACGTATCTCATATTCTGCGTGCATTCTTGCTGCTCGAAATTTGAAGATAAGTCACAACTTTCTAAGCCAATTTTTCAACAATATTGATTCTTGTGGCTTGTATGTTTTCTTTTCTCGGAACTTTAAAAGATACCTTGAACTTTTTTAAAAATCTGAATAGTTGTTGAGAATTAACACGAAGAGGAGGAAAAGTTTCGATATGCCGCAAATTCCCACTAGTTTGAGTTGTCAAAACAGTAAAAAGACTGCACCTGACATTTAGAAGTAAACCTAGCATACAAGCAATAAAATTACCAGTTCAGAATTTGTTTTATAGGCAAAGGAAATCTATAAAGAAATCTGACCGAGAGGATAGCCATTACCTAGAAGAGAAGTTCCTAAAATATGTCGCAGATTAATTTAAATACGGACCTTTTGTCTTACAGATTTTATACATTTGAATACAAGACGTCATCGGTACTCTTCGTGATGGACGGTTATGGGTCACTAGCGTCGTAGACATTTTTTAGTATTGCCACTTGATTCTATCATGCTTCCCTGACGTGTTCTCTTTGCTTGCAGTGGAGGAGAAAAAAGGCTCATTCGTTACATCGGTTGCTATGAAGGGAAAGCACTTAGTGCTCCAACATGTGCCCATTATCTCTTGGCTGCCAAAATACACCAAATTCGATGCAGTGTCAGATGCTGTT
Organism: Teleogryllus oceanicus; assembly: GCA_964035755.1. NCBI lineage: Eukaryota > Metazoa > Arthropoda > Insecta > Orthoptera > Gryllidae > Teleogryllus > Teleogryllus oceanicus. The sequence goes on from CAXIVR010000009.1 coordinate 103,727,056, forward strand.
GCCGGATTCACCGTTGGACTCACCTTAATGCCCCAGAGCATTGCGTATGCATCCTTGGCTGGGTTGAGTGCACAGGTATTTATAGTAAAGATATCCAAAGCGGTTATCACAGCACCAACTAAGGATATGATGTGCGTTCGCGATCGCTAACATACTGTATGAAAATGCAGGACTACGACTTTTCACCTCATTTATCGGAAACAAGCGTGTATGACATACTTTACGTTAATGGTATTATCTGCGCACGTTTTCTTGAGCCCTCATTTTGCTGGATGCGAGAGAAATGGGGGCTTGGTTATTTCGATGACCGGGCTGTTATATTAAATCTGTAGCTCGTTTTTTGAAGTAAAATAGTTTCTATTACACGTAAGGGAACATTTCTGGATATCAGATTTTGCCAACAACATTTTACGCTATCCTTTGAACAGAATTCCACTAATGTTAGTAAAGAAGTGGGGGTTGGTATTCCGGGGCTCAAGAAAACGTGCGCGTATAATGATAGCAGTTACTATTATCTGTGCATGTTTTCTTGTGCCTTCGTTCTCCTAGATGCGAGAGGAATTGGGGCTTGTGAGGGCGAAAATAACTGAATATCATATTTTGTCAACAACGCTGGGAGCTATTTTTTTTATCCTTAATTGAACCAATGTTAGTAAAGGTGTAAGGGTTTGAATTCCGGGGCTCAAGGAAACTTGCGCATAATATACCTGTAACAGTATTGTGCTAGTGTTGCTAAAATATCGCCTGAAATAAAACAAACTAATGTAAGACGTCTTTGTCATCAACTTCAATTATGTTCTCTATGATAACTTTTATCTATTCATATGAAAGTTTTGTCAGCTTCGGTTCACCGCAATTTCTAGAATTGTAGTCGCATAAGCTAATAAATGCGAATTGAAATAAGAAGAGCAAACCACCATGATATAATGGGAATTTTGCGAGATCAGTACACACTTCCGTTACCGTTTTGAACAACTTCTGTAGATGTAACATCTTTTAATGTAAACGAGTAAAACGATATCAGCACATGAAACGGTAAAATATCGCCACGTGGTTGCAGGGGCGCCCAGAGAAAACAAGGGGCCGGGGGCAGTGGATCCATGAGGGCCTACACAAGTTCCCCTCACTTATTATTATCATTAATTATTAATGTATTTTAAAGTTTAATCATATTTAAACTACAGTTAAAGTTTTTTTCAAAAAAATATATTGAAGGAAATACATTTTTTATGAATGTTCGGGGCCCCAATTTGGTGGGGGACTGGTTAGTGAAGGCAAATTTTACCAAAACCTCCTCGATACATAGATGTTTCGATACATCGCTAAAGGGTTTTCGATGCCGAAATCGACATAAAAACATCGATGTTTTAATTATAGACTAATAAACATACTATTTTCCTATCCGTTTTTAATTACAGTATGTAAAAGGGATATATTTTATTGTTTGTTTTCCAGCATGTTAGTAGTATGTCAATAAAAATTATTATCGCATGTAAAGAATAAAATTAACAATAAATAACATCGTGTTTCGCTACTTTACCCTTTAATCACTTCCATTCATACACCGTGAAAGTAAAACCACCTAAAATTCCCTCAGATTGCACCGGCGAAATGTGCAACGTGATAAAGAGGTTGACGCAAAACAACGATTTTGCTGTGGATTGCTGCTACTCTACAACGTGCCTAAATATCTTTATTAAAAAAATAATTAAAATTTTAAAAACATCGATGTTTTTGCAACAAAATATCAATGTGAAGAAAACATGGAATGCAAAATATCGATGTTAATATATGATGTTTCGGGTAGAAAATATCGATGTTTTAAAAACATTGATTTTTTTTGCCATCCCTAGACCTGGTGCAAGTGGCCCCAGCTGCCCCACCCTCCGGTCGCCTCTACGTGGATTGCCTTAAGGGGTTTATACTAGTCGTGTGTAGATTCACACCGCGCTAAAACTCTCTTATTTACTTTCATGGAGGTTATTGACTTTAATTCAGATGTAAAAATTTTATTTGCGTTTTTTGCTTGTTACAGTATGGTTTATATACTGCATTTATGGGAAGTTTAGTATACACATTTTTCGGAACAATCAAGGAGGTCTCCATTGGACCAACTTCATTAATGGCATTGCTTACATTTCAATTTACCGAACATCTGAGTGTGGAGTTTGTAATTCTTCTGTCATTTTTGGCTGGTTGTGTCGAATTGCTTATGGGTGTCTTAAACGCTGGTAAGACTCTTTTTTAGTTTTGAAATTGTGATATTCACGTGAAAAAAAACATAAATAATATATTTTATTTTCCTACATTTTAGGCTTTTTGGTGAGTTTTATTTCTGCTCCAGTGACCTCTGGTTTTACATCTGCTACTTCCATCATAATCATTATTGCTCAGTTGAAAGGGATCCTCGGAATTTCTTATAAGTCCCATGGTACCATAGATGCTATTCGACAGTTATTCGTTCATTTACCTAATACAAGGCTGTGGGATGCTATTTTAGGGATCACATGTGCTACATTCCTTCTGTCATTGAGAGTGAGTATTTGTTGTTGTTGTTGTTGTTTTATTATTATTATTATTATTATTATTATTATTATTATTACAGAATCACGGTAACCTCTCGGCGAGTCTAAATACGCTCTTCCCGTCTCCAAGAATGTTGTATTTTGTTTTTGTTTTTGTTGCCTTTTGTTTTTTCGATAGAATATTTCTTAGAATGTGCCAATGCTTATTTTTTAATGGTGAATTTAGTGTTTATATCTTACTTTTGTATATTTTACTAAAGAAACCTTTTCACAAATTCCTGTTCTTGAAGTCATAAACAAATATACGTACTGACATGTTTGATTTGTTTTAACATTCTTTAGGGGTCACTATGTTCTCTCGTGTGTTTACAATTTTATTTTTTAATGAAGTAAGTTTAAACTCCAAGTTGAATTAGTAGTAAAATATAAAACTGTGGTAATGAAAAAAGAAAGAAATAAAGTAGGAAAGAAAGACAGAAAGAAAGAAAGATAGAAAGAAAGAAAGAAAGGAAGTTTAATTTAACTGTTATAGAAATGCACTTATATTATCATTTTATTTCAGAAAATAACGTCAATACCTGTAGGGCCAAAGAATTCTTCTTTACAAACTCAGAAACACAGAGTAATAAAGAAGACTCTGTGGTTCATTTCTATAGCACGCAACGCTTTGATAGTACTAATAGCATCGGTCATTGCTTATAAATTCAAATCAGTTGGAAAAACTCCATTTATTCTGTCAGGTTTGTTCAAACTATAATGAAATACAATGTTCTTGAAATGCATTTTCAAACAAATTATATTTAATGTATTTTTTTTTTTTCGATTTCTTAGGTCAAATCAAACCTGGATTGCCTGCCTTTCAACTTCCTCCGTTCAGTGCTCAGATTGGAAATGTCACATATTCATTTCCAGAAATGTGCAAAGAGCTGGGATCAGGAATAATTTTGATCCCTATTGTTGCCGTTTTGGCAAATGTTGCAATAGCTAAAGCATTCAGTTAGTATTTCGCCATTTAGTAGAGGGAGCAGAATAACATGCGATTTAAAATAATTGTGGAAAAATGTATGAGATTTCCCAAAATAATTGTCATCATACTAAGCTACATTAAATCGTTTGAGAAAAGTACGTCGTTAAGTAATTTAATTTCTGTAAATTTCTTCCGAATTGGCCCCGTGCAGAACAACGTCGGTTCATTCCAATCGTAACTCTTACTCTTTCTCATTTTCTGGAGGTCGCACTGATTTTGGTTTTCATACTTCTTTTCAGTGTTAACGAAGTGTCTTCAAATTTCTGTCTACAGATAAAGATATCAAATACTAAGAAAATGGGCACAAAAGAGTAACATACCTATTCCTAAGAGATATTGTTTCCATGAAATGCTTCGACAACGTACACACCCACCGCTCTAATTTACCTAAAAACCAAAGAGCGTAGAACACTGCCGAAAACTTTGTAACACTCTCCCTTCTATGTGGCGAGATTGATGACATTGTCCCCATTTTTTAAATCGCCCGTTATTCTACCCCATCTTTTATAAGAGTTTAAATTATTTCATAAGAAAGTAGTCAAATATACAGGTTCTAAAACTTCGCAGTGCATTTATAGATTGTTGTAATTATTTCAGCAACTGGCGCATCTCTAAACGCGACACAAGAAATGATAACGCTGGGTCTGTGCAATATTTTTGGTTCATTTGTGCAAGCTTTCCCTACATGTGGAGCTTTCACAAGAAGCGCTGTGAGCAATGCCAGTGGTGTAAGAACGCCTCTAATGGGACTTTATTCAGGTAAAATAAGATTTTTTGCTATTCAGTTGTTTAGTGTAAGTGATCTCTGTGATAGTTTAAGTGATCTATATATTGGCTAGGTTTTTCCATACTCAGGAAGGCAGCAAGTCTGCATCTATCCTTACATTTCCGCACTGGTATACGCGTGCTTTTTAGATATCTACGATCGTTGGATGGAATCTTACAGAGAGGTTGTTCACTCACTCCCTTACATCCTCAATTTACGTATTCATATATTAAATATGAAGCTTTTGAGAATAATGCGTTTTTTTTGCGTTGTTGTACCTTGGTCTGTCAGTGGTGGCTCGTAATAGAGAAAAGGTGAAGTGTCATTTCACCAATTTTACATTATTTTTTAAATTCTTGAATGTATTTTGACTTCTATAGTTGTGCCAAGACAGTAAGTTCTATGTCTTGCTTTTGAAATTCGTACGTTCCGTTAGATTCGTTTTCATTTACCACCACGGAGTTTTCTGAGCTTCATGGCCAACTCATGCCGAACTGAAGGCACAGCATACGTATACCGCCTTACTAATAGTCTGTTGTAAGCCACGAGTAATACGTTTATTTCAGAAGTAACTAACCAAGTCAACTTGGATCAAATGTTTTGGTAGCCAAGCTCTGCCTGTCACAAGCCAGGACAAAGAGGGGAGTGATAGAGGAGTAACATCTAAAAAAAGACCTTGGTTCATCTGGCCTGGCTGGTAGCATCTCGTAAGGGCCCCTTGCCAGGGTTACGGTGAAGACCTAAACGGGCAGACTGCACGGAAGAGGCGCTCATTCTTCAGGGATAAAATGAAGACCCTTCTTCAGGGTAACAAGAAGGTAGTTCTTAATGGCGAAAAGGCGGTTGAGGCAGCCCTCCTTATGGGGTTAATACGTAAGGGAAGATGCTGGGATCCCCTAAGAAGACAGCCTCTTTACCCAGCACACCCAACGTAGGGTTGGTAGCCCGACTAGGGGAACTTATCTTACTCACAAGCTCCAAAGGAACTACCGGACGGAAATGAAGACGACCTCAGCAATAAGTAAAGAACGAACGAATAATTGGATAAACCAACCAAAAATACTACATGGAAGGGAAATAAAAAATAGAATTAGAAAATAATTGATTGAAATGGATGTAGATTTTGTAAGTATATCTAAAACTAAAAAGAAATTAAAAGGTACAATGCAACTTGAAAAGCATATAATGATCTAGAGTGGTCTCCAACAAGTACAGAGAGCGTCAGCAGAGGTAGCTATACTTATGAAAAATAAGTATAAAAATAGAATAATATCATACACATATAAACGAAGGAATAGTAACACTACGAATTAAGATAGAAAGAGCATACACGACAATAATAGACGCCTCAGAGGAAGCAAGGAAAGATAAAACAATCGAATTTTTTGAAAGATTGCGAGTGATAATAAATCAAGTTAACAAGAATGACTACCCGATAGTGGGAGATTATAATGCCAGAGTTGGAAGTAATCCTATCCCTAATGTAATTGGAACAGGAACTGAAAAAATTTTAACTCAAAATGGACATACGTTAATAGAATTTGAGTACTCAATGAATTAAGAGTAACAAATACAATTTACAGACTCCGAAATATCCATAAATATACGTGGACTGAATGAGGAAGTGCTTTTATTATAGATTATGTACTGGCAAACAAAAAGACGTGGGTTCTAATAAATGGCCCAAGAGTGTTTAGGGGCTCAGATATCTCAACAGACCATTTCCTAGTCATTACGACTACCTAAAAGATGGAAACATGTTACTAATAAACAAGGAAATACCATCAAAATGTTCAAAGTACACCTTCTTCAGGATCAAAGCATCAAAATGCTATATAAAACAAGATTGAATATAAAATTACAATCTACACCTACTAGTAATAACATAAATGAGGGGTGAAGAAATATTGAACAGATATTGACCAACGCTGCATTCGAATCATTAGATAAAAGGAAAAATAAGTATACAAGAAGGGAATTTAGAGTTTAGATAAAAATTAAAAATAGGGAAAAAAAGATAAAGTCAAATTGAGAAATATATAGCAAATTTAGAACACGATCTACATGGAAGGTAAGATAATATATATAAAATCATAAAAGAATTAAACAAAGAAGAAAAAGATACTCTAAGAATTAATTCCAAGTCAGAAAAAGAATGGTTAAATTATTTTAAAACCTTTGGACGAATGATGAAAATGATGCAGTATTAATGGAACCCATTGACAATGTTGACAACATTGATATGCAAGAACTTGAAGAATTACTCAAAGCTAGTAAAAATAAAAAATATGCAGGTTCAGATGACCTGAATTAATAAAGTGTCCACCCTTATAGTTTAAATAAAGATTAATAGCTTTCACAAATACATGTTGGCATGAAGGATATGTACCTGTTAAATGAAATGAAGCATATATCTGTCCTATTTAGAAAAAAGGATACAGAACATTATGTAGCAATTATAGAAGAATAAGCTTATTAAACACTTGCTATAAAATCTATGATAATATAATAGGAAGAAGACTAAAACCAATAATGGAAAATAAAAACTCAGAAGCTCAACATGTATTTGGGAGAGGATGGTCTTGCAGTGACTGTATATTTACAATTACCCAATTAACAGAGAAAAGACGAGAACAAAATTTACCAACATTCTACCTGTTCATTGACTATGAGAAGACTTTTGATAAAGTTATGAGGACACTACTACGGAAAACATTAAAAAAGAAAGGAGTGCCAAAACATCTAATCAGAGCTATTCAGAGCCTATATAGAGAAAATATAAAAACTTAAAAAAGAGAAAACCAAGTTTAATCAAGGTGTAACAAGGGTGCCCATTGTCATCTATTTTATTTAACATATATATTGACGAAGTCATAAATGAGAGGCTAAAAATTTTAAACTGACAATTTATTGTAAATTATGTAAATATTACCACAGTATTGTTTGCTGATGATCAAGTCATTATAGGCTCCACAGAAGACAGTATCCAGGAAGCAATATATAAATTAGATTAATAGCTAAACAATATAACATACTATATCAACAGACAAAACTAAAATCATGGCGTTAGGGGTAGAGATCAATAAGAGCAAAAATACCCTTGGAAAAATATAATAGAACAGGTAAATGCATTTAATTACCTTGGCTATAAAATAACATATTATAAAAATAATGATTTTTAAGTAAAATTAAACAGATATACACGCTTCTGTGGCACAATAGCTCGGACTTTAAAAAATAAAGTTAGAAAAGAAACTATACCGAAACTATAAAACAATGGCCCTACCAATGCTGTTACACGGAAGTGAGTGAACATTAACTAAAGATAAAATTAGAAAATTACAAGAGCAGAAATGAAGTTTTTAACCGGTTCTTGATCACAAGAAAAGTGAAGAAATTAGAAACGGTCTAAAAAATTTAAGTGTGAATGATATTATCAAAGAATATAGAGGAAAGTGGAAAAAGCATGTATTAAGAATGCCCGAAGAAAGAATAGTCAAGGTTGCCTTGAACTACAAGCCAAAAGGCAGAAGAAATGTGGGAAGACCATTGAGAAGATGGAGTGAGCAGTTTTCAGGAGCCGGAACAGACTGAACAAGTCTAATCCTTGCAGTTGATGATGATGATGATGACTAACCGGGCTGAAACGTCGCGCAAAAATATTCCCAATAAGCGAATGGTTGTCAAGGAAATGGCATGTATGCCCTTCTTCTTTGGTGTAGACTAAGGGTCTGATTTGAGGCTAGGATAAATAATTTAATTTCCTCGACTAAACAAATCGTTCTCTGAGATTTACGTAAGAGGGAACAAGGAAGAGGAAGCTATAACGGCCTTGCCAATCCCAGTGAGTGACAAGGTTCATTGATGTTTTCCTGAACGCCAGTAATGCCAATGAAATGTCACGAATGACGTAGCTTCCAATAGCATTTCGTGCAACGAGCACAGTAATACATCATCAAAATTATGCAATCAAGATAATTGTGCAGTACATTAAGCAATGAAATGAAACCGGTAACGCATTGATGAACTAAAAGTTGTGAACATTTAGGTAATTTCATTGTGTGACTACAACATGTATGACAGAACTCCTTGTTCCCTTAGATTATCATGATTATTAGAATAAATATTATTTGCGTATTTTATACTTAGTATAGTATCTAAATGAATAGAAATTGCTTTGCAGCTGAAAAGATGTTACATGGCGTTTTAACATGTGTACCAATTTGAATGTTAAAAAATCCACATAAATAATATCATTGTGTTATAAAATAATTAATTACACTAGCCAACAAAATTGGAGCTTCTTTATGTTATAAGGGAAACAATAGGTGTTTCTGATATACTTTCTTGTGCTTATTTTAGATCTTTTTACAGAACTTTTCCATCGCCCAAGGTTTTCGAGTAATCACATCAAAAAAATTTCTCATGTCTATACACTGTAGAATTACGATCTCTTAGCTGAAATTACATTTACTCACCTAAAATGTATGTGAATTGGATTTTCGACTGTATTTCGCTTGAGTAATATATCTTTTCAGTGCCCAACAATAGTCTGTTAACATATTTTGACACCATTTACTCTGGTAACGCCTTTCCATTTAGGCGATGTCCTGGTGGAAACGTTCCCCGTGTTGATCGCTCACATCCCCTAGGTTTTGAGGAAAGAAATCGAGATGGGAATGCAAAAAGTGTATTTTCAGTGACATATTACATCCCATTATTTTGTAGTTCTCAATCATCTCACTGACAAGTTCTCTATAGTTATCAGACCTGAAGTTTTCTAGAACTTTTATTGCAACTTTTTTAAAGATTGCCATGCAACTGATTCTTGTATATTTTACTCGCTTTCAAATGGCGTATTGTTCATCAGTTCCCTTATTTGAGGACCAACAAATATTACTTCCTTTAGGTTAGCATCACTGATGCTTGGGAACTTATTTTTCAGGAAAAAAGCACTGCCATCACGATCCATAGCTTTTTATGAAATTCTTAATTAAGCCTAGTTTGATGTGCAGTGGCGGCAATAAGATTTTTTCAGAACGTACAATTGATTGGTGAAGAACAGTTTCATGTTCTGGATTAAGTGACTCTCTTTTCGGACAGTTCTTTTTAATTTAATGATTATATTTATCTCTGCTATTCTACTTGTACAAGAAGCAACAAAATTTTGTATACCACGCTGTAACCCTAGTAATATGGCTATAACTTTCAAATCCCCACATACCTGCCAAGAAAAATCTGCATCTTGATAGCGAATAGTAGAGTTTTATATTCATTCTTCCTTCAAACCAACTGCAAGGGCTAAAGGAACGCATGGATATATGTTTCTATTATGTAGTAACACTCCTTTCAAACTTGTTGGTGTAAACAATGCCAATCCTTAATTTATGCTCAACATCCAGTATCTGGAACAAATTGTCAACATCATTGCAGAAAACTAGGTCCTCCTCTTTAGAAAACAAATGCTCAAATTGCTTTTGGCTTTGGCAGAAAAAACATTGGCGTCATCTTTGCAGTAGCTTCCATCTTTTCAATCTTGGGGCGAGCAATTCTGCCGTGGTTTTACTTAAACGAAGATCCCAAACCGAATCATTTAAATTCTCCCGTTACAAAGTAAGGTTCATTTATAGCGTCATCATCCTCAAAATCTGTATCATTCTGTAATTTTTCCTGAACATCGGAAAATACTTCAGTCTTTTGTTATGTCACCTGGTGGAGTTGATATGGGAAGTCCTAGTCCATGCAGCACCGGTCGAATTGCTGAATCTAAAGACGGATATTTAGCAATGTGTCTGGACTTCGAACTTATTCCAGATATATTTGACAAGCAGAAGTAGCAGTCTGTCAAATGATCCTTAGGTTCGCGCCATATCAAAGGGACTACAAAAAGCATATGACGGGATCCTTTTAACCAGCCAGTTAACTGTGTTACTCATTTACCTCAATAAATTTCCGAAGCCTATGTCTTGTTCTAGTACCAGGAGCGTTAGCTCATCAACTGATGTCACTGCAGCGCCTCTGACCGGGAGTCCTAGGTTCGAGTCCTGACGGCGGCAGGATTTTCCACACTAGCTTTCCAGCCACGTCGAATTCAGTCGCTGTCTGGAGGAGAATTCTAGCGGCCGGCTGCTCTGATCGGTTGTTTTCCGTGTTTTCTCCGATCAACACCAGGCGAATGCCGGAGCAGAACCCTAACAAACGGGCCACGAACCGCGCGCGATCTTTCCTTCCTCTTCCTTGTCATATCCTCTCCCCTTGCACACACACACACACTTACACTAACATGCACTACACTATCACATATTCCGGGAGACCGGTCGGAAGCTTAGAGCTTGTCCCGGCTAGGGCGGTGCCCCGCTGGTGGGAGAGTCCTGGCTAGGGGAAACCCCAGTAGCCGACGGTAGATCGGCGCCGGATCTCGCATCCAGCGGGGGAAGAGTCACCGACATATCCCGCGAAAAAAACATGCACTACACGAACGGGACTAATGACCAAAGCAGTTGACGCGCCCGGTAACACGAAAAAATCAATCAATCAATCAATCAACCTTGTTCTAGTCTATTTTGTAGTTGAAAGACATAAGCTCATCTTATTAGAGGAGTAAACTTTTTGTGCTTTTAAAGTCAGCTTACCACGCACGTAACAGAAATGTTTTTTATCATTAATGCACTTTTGAGACATGATTCTTATACACTGTACACTACTATTACATCTTATAATGCAGTGGATGGTATTACACACTTCATCACAATCCAATTGACGACGGAAGAGAGCACAGAATATTTTTTTTTTTATTTTAGTCAAAATCTGTATGTGACGTTTGAGGGGAGAAAATCATGTGCGCACGCTTTCTTGTTTCAGAATCCCTTCCCAATTATTTAACTATTAATAACTGAAAGATGAAAAATAGTAATAATAATAATAATGATAATAATAATTATTATTATTATAAATTTTAAAAAGCGACAGATTAACATTCAAAAACTGGATATTTTCGTTGCCGAATTATAGAAAACTTATTTGTAACGGTAAACGAACGGATTTGATTTTTCTCTATTGCTAACAAATAGAAACTCACCCAAAGCTCCACTACCACTACAAGCGAAAGGAAAGCTCAACAAATCGTGCGCATAGTGAAGCTAAATTTACGTCCAGAAGCAAATCAAGGGGCCATCTCAGTATTTGCTCAATGGATCAGGGAAACTGGACAAAAACCCGATCGAGATGGGTGTCATTGACCCGGAAGCTGAAGTACAGTACTTGTTACAGGCATTTAAGTATTTTTTAAATTATTCAATGCAAATGTAAACTAATTCATTATACACCATCTTGGTTTTGTTAAAGTAAACAGGCCAGAAGCGGTAGCTCAGTGCATCAACTGGTGTCACTGCAGCGCTTCTGACCTGGAGGTCCTAGGTTCGAGTCCTGGCGACGGCAGGATTTTCGACACTGGTTTTTCATCTAGGTCGAATTCAGTCGCTGTCTGGAGGAGAATTCTAGCAGCCGGCTGCTCTGATCTGTAGTTTTCCGGGGTTTCTTCGATCAAACACCAGGAGAATGCAGGAGTAGTACCCTACCAAACGGGCCAAGGACCGCGCGCGATCTGTCCTTCCCATTCCTTGTCCTATCCTCTCCCCTTACACACACACACTTACACTAACAAGCACTACACCACCACATATTCCGGGAGACCGGCCGGGAGTTTAGAGCTTGTCCCGGCTGGGGCGGTGCCCCGCTGGTGGGTGTCCTGGTAGGGGAAACCCCGCAAGCCGACGGTAGGTCGGCGCCGGATCTCGCCATCAATGGAGCATACGATTGCCGATTTGAAACGCAAAATTGCATTGAGACCTTTTTTTCCTTCGTTAACTATTAATTTGTTATTACAAAACTTATTTGAAACTTCTGAAATTGTGCTAATTGTACGAATTAGCTTCTTTTTTTTAAGAAACCTATTTATCTGCAAACTTCACATTAAATCCAGTGGTGGCTGGTGCCCTAATGGACAGGACCACCTCCATCAAATGACGAAAATATAATTTCCAAAATTCAAAATACGAATATATAATAAAAATGTAAACAATTTAAATCAATTAAAACTAAGTTAAATAACATTATATATTGAAACATTGCTTACATAATTTTATGCGTCGAGTCCGTGTAAGGCATATACACCTCCCGCGCACGTGGTTCGTCTTTGATTTCTACTGGGCACTTAAGTTCGACTCCAGCACATCGCAACAAGCTCTATTGCTTCGTCACGTTTCACACAAATAAAATTATTTTATTTCGAAAACTGCACTACCCCAGTATATTTGACAATAATGAAAAATCTTCGACACACCTTCGTATTTACAAGAACGTTCGCAAACTGCTGGCCAGCTGCAGCCACACAGCCTTCGGGGAGATACTATAAGGGGCTTTTATCCAGAACGCCCACCTTTACACAAAGAACTCATCAAATGTACGTTTTGAATCGACATACCTAATATCAATTGAAAACAAAGTCTCCAAATATCATAAACAATGCATTGAATATCATCAATAATTGACTAAACTTGTGTACTTTCAATAACAAGCGAAAATCATAAACTACGTAGCAGTGAGTCAGACGACAGAATATGGGTATTATTTATTTATTTTACGTCAAAAAACAGTTAAAACTGTGTATGACGTGCAATGAGGAGAAGTGAATTCTGTGCACATTTTCAAAATTCCCTGCACTAAGTCATATAGTACATGAATTTTGAATGGAAGAATTCCCCTGATACTCCACACGTGGCCGCGCAGCGCTAGGCAGCTCCACTAGCTGGTTGTCCAGCCAAAAAACCTTATGTTCCCCGTATTAAATCGAAGTGCCAAAGAGTAAATCAGTTACACAGCCAAGAGCGTGGTGCAATTCCTGGCAAGGTACCAGACACCGGAGAGATCGCCAGTTGGACGCTCTTTGGGTTAAAAATGATTTCATATACATCGATGTTGCTGCAATATCTTGAATATTGAATATTTAAAAGGGAAAATCTATATTCCTAAGATATTATGAAATATTTTTCATTTTCTGGGGGTTATGCAACCGTGCAACGTAAGCACGAGCCACCACTGCTTAAATGATAGTTTTGTAGCGGAATGTCATTGACATTGTTGTAGCTCCTAAATTCAAGGTAATAATCACCAAACATTATAAGTACATTGATGACACAATGAAATAAAATTTAAATATAAAATACTCCTTCTTATCAGCATTTTATATACCGCAAACGTTAATGAACAGGGGGGAATAATTCAAAATTACAAAAAAAATTGTGGGCGATAGAAAATTTCTGACTTCATTTTTGGAATCAGCAGATGGAAATACATAAGAAACACCATAAATTGTTTATGTAGCAATATCATTGTTTTCAATGTTATTTTACATTATACTTTGCATAATTAATTATTTAATATTTATATTTTTTAAATTAAGAATATTAAATATTACGAATTAGTATTAAATCTCTTTCAGGTACCATCATACTGTTGGCTCTCAGTTTTCTCACTCCATATTTCTACTTTATTCCAAGAGCTACTTTGTCAGCAGTTTTGATATGTGCCGTCATGTTTATGATTGAATGGGAAAAGGCTCTGTTGTTATGGAGAACAAGCAGTAAGTATTTATTTGTGAAATGATTTGCAAGTATAACTTCCCTTATGAAAGAAGAAATACATGTATGTCAATTTTTCATTCAGAAAGAGACTTCCTTCTGCTTCTTTTGACTTTCATGGCATGCCTTCTTATGGGCGTGGAGGTTGGCTTGTTGATGGGTGTAGCCGCTGATATAATATACTTGTTGTACCTATGGGCAAGACCAAATGTTGATGTGGAAATATGCAAGGTACGTAACATTATCTTCAATCATATTCTCACCGGGAGCGGTAGCTCAGTGCATCAACTGATGTCCCTACAGCGCCTCTGACCGGGAGGTTCTAGATTCGAGTCCTGCCGGCGGCAGGGTTTTCGACATTAGCTTTTCAGCTAGGTCGAATTCAGTCGCTGTCTAGAGGAGAATTCTAGCGGCCGGCTGCTCTGATCGGTAGTTTTCCGTGGTTTCTTCGATCAACATCAGGCGAATGCCGGAGCAGTTCCTTTCCAAAAGGGCCACGGACCGCACGCGATCTGTCTCTTCCTTGTCCTATCCTCTTCCCTTACACACACACACACTTACACTAAAATGCAATACACTACCACATAGTCCGGGAGACCGGTCAGGAGCTTAGAGCTTGTCCCGGCTGGGGCGGTGCCCCGCTGATGGAAGAGTCTTGGTTAAGGGGAAACCCCACTAAACCCCATTAGCCGATGGTAGGTTGGCGCCGGATTTCGCCATCCAGCGGGGGAAGATCACCGCCATCTCCCGAGAAAAAACATGCACTACACTAACTGGACTAATGACCACAGTAGTTGACGCGCCCGGAAACACGAAAAAATCAATTACATTTTTGATTGATAGCCCCAGCCGGAACCAGCTCTAAGCTCCCGACCGGTCTCCCGGAATATGTGGTTGTGTAGTGCATTTTAGTGTAAGTGTGGGGATTATTCTTTTACTGTTAATACTTTACTGTTCATGACAATACTGCATTGATATTTTAATAATGGCATTTAACTATAAAATTCTTTTGATTAATTAAAATACTAGTGTGCATAATTTAATGAATGAACAAGTATTGCTTGTCTTCTTGAATGTTTTTCAAGATTTTCTGGTTGTAAACCAATCCGCAATTGACGAAGTATAATAGAAATTAAAAGTATGATCAACATTTATTTGATTTAAGGGAATTGCTTTATTTACCCTGACAATCACTTCAAAAGTGTTAACACCGTATGAGAGGCATTGACGGGCAGTCACTTTTGCATATAGGATCCGAAGAACGACCATTGTGACGTCTCTTCACACATTCGAGGAATAAACAAACCAAAAAAATTATAAAGATTTTTAAAAACTTCTCCTGTGACCCCTCTAATGCGGAAAAACCAGATCTTGAGATTTTATGCTTCGATAGAGCGATATTTGTACCGAAATAAATATATTGTTTTATGCATTGGCAAATAAAAAATTACAAACCAAGTCATCCAAACCGTAAGTGGAATAGTTTTTACTGCAATTCTTAAAAAAAATAATTGTGGTCGTGGAAAAAATGTTGTAGATACATCAGAAGAGAAATTGATGAAATCCTCGGGCAAAAACCCTCAGTTTTCAAACGTTAACCTTAGGAAAAATCATGCATTTCTCTCTTGATGTGTAATCTACTGTTATATTGCGTTCTCTTGTTAGTTGACCGAAAAGTATTGATATGTTATTATACAGTTTATTTAATTTTATACCATGTTATTATTCATTAAACATTGATTTCTATTTATTTTAGAGCCCAGTGGGAGGAGAATACCTTATTGTTACTCCTGACATTGGTCTCCCATATGCTGCTGTTGATTTTCTAAGAACTGAAGTGTGTAGGGTAGGAGAAATCCAAGGAGCCGGAATTCTGCCTGTAGCCATTAATTTCAAGAATGTGAAGAGCTTTGATTTCACCACTACTATGGTTAGTCTTCCTTCTTTGCCATCAGTTGACTAGTTCAGAATGAACTTCATTTTTTAATGAACGTTAAATTAAAATTTCTTATAAAGTTATAAAAATTTAAATCTTATAATTTAATGAATTTCCTTGTCAGGGTATATTAAACCTTTAACAATATTCACTACAAAAGTTTCAGAAGCACACTCATCTAGACGTTTAGGAGTAAATTAAGAGACGCTCCTAAACATTAACTGTAATTGTTATTTTCGCAGGGAATTGACTCTCTCCTGAAAGACTTTGAGAAACGAGGTCAGCCGCTAATTTTTCTCAACATGAAACCTCAAGATGTAGAAATGATACATAATGCTAATATCAAGATGATGCAATATTGTCATTCTGAAGAAGAGCTGGAGGATTTATTGTTTGGTAAGCTTCTGTTCACAAGTTGTGTCATTACTTACATCTTTTTTCTTATAATCTTATATTAATTGTGTTGTTTAGGTGAAAAATTGGATCTGGGGCGCTGCGAGACAATGCCCATTTTGGGATCTCCATGTCAAGACAAGTCTCATTTTTCAGATGACGATTTTCATTCAAAAAAAGAGAATGAGGTGACTTAGAGTTGAAGCATGAAGAAAAAATTAATATTTCCAGTTAGATTTATAAAATCAAAAGTAAAAAATACAGTGAAAAAGTATAAATCAGTGGTTGCTCTAGGGATAATGAAATGATTAGAATTATCACCACTTTCAGAATTCAAAATTTTGATAAACTGACTCAACGTATTCTCAAAAAGCAACTTTCTACTTTTTAGAAGAATCTTCATATTTTGGCTCTTTTTTTATTGAACGTGAATATTTTTTCTCGGAATTATTATTTTCTTGGTTGACAAATTTGAAAGAGATTGGGTAGACAGCCATTTACCGTGGTAGATGTTCTGAGTTAGGTTTGGTCTCTAGACAACGAAACTTCTAGGATAATTGGTGTCTATTTCGTCCTCCGATGTTCAAACATCATTGATGTAATTGGAGGTATAACAAACGTACTATTCCATTTCAAGTTTTTTGTATATAAAAGTCTTCTTTTCATGAATAATCACATCTTTCTTATTATTTATTGTAATAATGTAATAATCATATTTCTAATTGTTTTCATTTGCATATTTTGTGTATATTTTAATTAGCCATTTAACTATCATCATTCATAGATTTTTACTTTTTTTTAAATTAACAAAGTTTTATACTTTGTGACCATGTAATTAAGACTGATGTTTTAGAAACTTATGTTGTAATAAACTTCCCTGTTTGTCCTTTATTATTATTTTATTATTTTATTATTATTATTATTATTATTATTATTATTATTATGCAGGGGACTCAACCCTCAGAGTTTATGACACATATTCAGAAGTTGTTCGTATATATTCACAAAATATATTTTTTATTAATTTTCTACAGTAACAAAAGTCATTCAACATCTCAATTGAATACAGTATAAATTATTATTAATCAATAAATAAAAATAAATTTTAGATCCAGCGCAAATGAAAACTAAGAATAAGCATCAAGTCGGCTGCACACTAGACCTATAACCCCTAAATCAGAAGGCGCAAATGCAATCCACAAACACCCTGCGCACTTAACGATTTGTGTCCTCAAACTTCATTAGCTTGCCTCTAAAACGGCTGTAAACCACACAATGAAATATTCTGAGATGTCTCGAATGGTCTTAACCAGCCACCTATTAACCGCTTGAACCGGTCACTATGAGTTTGAGAAGATAACTTACGAGTCAAGTCTTTAGCCGCAAAAGAATAAAATTGATAGTTACATTTAGAGCTTACTACTTTCATATACATACTCACAGAAAAATATGTAATGATACGAAAAATCGAAGTGATGATTTTAAAGTTTTGCGGTCCGCTGACACCGAAAAGGTGTTGTTTTTTCAATCTGTATGTCTGTCAATATTTTTGTCATCTGTTTGTCTAGTGTCTAAACCGGGTTTTTCACCAAAAATGATCTTAGTGATATTGCGACCCTTCGAATTTGAATCGGATCCTTTTAATTTGACATGAAGATATTTTGCGTAAGGAGAAGTGAGAACAAATATGTATTTAAGCAAAAAATGGCATATTCTGGAAGAAATTAAACCATTATTCTTTATTAAAAATTACCGAGAAACCTGATTACACAAAATCTAGTCCTTTGTTTTACATTCAGTAATTTGAATACCGCATTTCTATAATTTTCATCATCAATGGAGAAATACAAATGAGATTTTTAATTGCCAAAATAAGGGATCATATAGTGGACCTTTTCGATCGGGGAAAATGGCAATGGTCCGCATGACGTTTGTAGGTATTCCGAATGTGCTTGGAGATGTAATTGAGGTCAAGTAGTACCATTATTTGAAAGTCGAAAATCATACTATCATACTGTTGGAAATAGTTTATTTTTTGACATTTTCGAACAATTTTGTAAAAAAGAAATTCGATAAAACTCATTTTGAGAAATTTCTTGTGCGATCATGAAAATTTGCTTCGTCCATGATTGATTCATCATGAATAGAATTAAGTTTATTTGTTTTGATATAAAAACGGCAAAACGGAAATCATATTACCGTTTTAAATGGAAAAAACTTCACTAAGTGACCAGAAGGAGCATTAGCTTCATCACTGATTTTAGAAGTCATGGTGTGCCGTGTTTCAGGCAGTTTAATGAGAGATTTGCACACAATAGCTGAACTATTAGAGGTCTACAACATTTACAATGTAACCATTATCATTTACATAACCGTTACAAATTGTGCGAGAAAGGCTATGCCACGTTGCGGCACTACTAGTTGTAGATTGTTTTATGGGAAGGAAAAACTAAATTAGACACTGTTGCTTTGTTGTCTTTGACCCATATCTTGGAAGAGACTTTCGTCCAGTTTCCTTTGATGTTAACCAATGCAAGCACTAGGCAATCGACTAGGCCCCCGACGGCCAGGGGCCCCGACGTCATGAAACATTTTTTAAACTTTTTTTAATAATGAAACAAGTCAGTCACTTTATTTCTGTAACCATGTATTAATATTCGGGACTTTTTGAGCTCATAAATACAACTGTTTCAATTCAATGATTGCCTAAACGAAACCGAGTAAATTGTAAGTCGGGAAAACTATTTTTATTATTTAACACATAAGTTCATTGTACAATGGGAATGTGAGTATGTCTGCCGCATACAGACGCACAATGAGGTCCTTGATTTTACGCGCTTACTCACGCGCCCCTGAACAAAAGCTTTACGCAACCCGCCGCACCCCCAAGTATAAAGCGCGTCTGCCCCTGCAATTGTGAAATTTCGGTCGGATTATTACTTGAACGTAAATCATATGAAATCAAATCATATCAATCATATCAAATCAACAAGGGTCCCCCACGTCCACCCTAACAGCTTCAGATCTTTTTCAGACTTTGTGTTCTTAAAGTAGTACCTCTTAAAATATATATGATACGACAGCTTATGAAGGCTGTAGCAAATATAATTTCCCATTTATAATGATTTGAAGTTCGGAAGAATCATGAAATTGCTACGCGCTTCGTTAAACAAAAACTCATTTTCAGAGATAAAAAATTTGCTTAATATAATTTTAAAGCTTATAAATGAGGCCTTTTGACACATTTTGAAGAAGTAAAAATATTTTTTAAGCAGATTTCAAAATTAACTAATCCATGTTACAAAATTTATTTATAGAAAATGCTATTTTTAAACTTAACGAATAAATGTATTTTGTGGTTCTATTTATTTAAAAACCCTAAAAACCCTTGGATTTGGGATGACAGTGAGGTTACAGTGAGTTACAAATCACTGGAACACGACATGCGTCTCATGAACGTAATGGAAATTTAGCTCGTTGCTACTTCCAATGACCAAAGTCTAATGTACATTCAAATCAAATTCCTCCTTCCTTATTCCTGCCTTAACTGTCCCTAACATACCGGGATCGGTGACTCAGTGCATCAACTAATGTCACTGCAGTGCCTCTGACAGGGAAGTCCTAGGTTCGAGTCCCGACGGCGGTAGGATTTTCGACATTAGCTTTTCAGCTAGGTCGAATTCAGTCGCCGTCTGGAGTAGAGATGGGCTTAACAGCTTTTCTTCAATAACTGTTATCGGAATAGCAGTTGGGTCGTAATAACAGTTACCAATAACAGTTATCAATAACAGGTTCATGAACATGGCCGATTGCTATGAGTTGGCTATGAGTTAAAGCAGTTGTGGCAACACCCCGCAGAACTAATAACGTTGGTAGCGCCTTCGGCTTGGGCATGTCAGCTATCTTACGGCGTTTTTTTTGCAGTACTTGCCGAATCTGGGAATCCCAAACATGATGGAAAATAAACAGCTGATTTGTATCCGATAAGTCGGTGCGGGTTGGTGTAGTTGCCAAGAAAGAATAGTAATTGAAATATCTTAGTAGAAATTGCGTACACAATCTAACTTAAATGTCAGTGATGCCAAAACTTATTAGAGTGCAGAAATGCTTTCGAATGATTTACTTGTGAATATAGAAGTAAGAGAGCCTAACAATGACAAGGAGAAAAATTGTGTGTGTTTGCTTACCTAAGTTGCTGGACTGTTGGACTTCCAAAAATAATGTGAATTATTTGACCGTGTTATTTTGTTTTATCTGTCTTTGTGGGTCTCAGTTAGTGGGTGTTAGTGGGTCTCACATATGTAGCAAAACACTAACAAACATACTGGACAAATTAAATTTAAAAGAAACTTATTGTTTTTTAAATAATAATTTATAAAAATAAAGTAATATGAAAGTATATAAAAATATTACAGTATTCGGTATGTACAATAATGGCCAATTATTTATTAATGAATCTATAAATTGAATTAAGAAATAATAGTTCACTAGTGTGTCTTGTGCTAAGTCTGCAACGCTTGTCAGTAATAAAGTTGCCAGCCTCGGAAAATACCCTTTCACAAGGCACTGAAGATGCCACCATGCATAATTTTTGTTTGACAACTTTCGCCAGTATTGGGTACAAATGTTGGTGTTTTTTCCACCACTGCAATGGATCCTGATTTCTAGGCAAAAGTTGGTGATTTAAGAATCTCTCCACTTCAACAGTTGCCTCTGCTGTTGATGTACCTATTTAAAAAGTTAAAAAGTATTAAATTATTTAATAGCAAATCATAAATTATTGAATTTCTGAAGAAACTGTTAAACTTTGTTTTGACTTATGATTTTAGGAATTTCTGTTGATGTTTTACCTGGAGTCTGTGGCATGTTTGCTGCTCTCTTTTCAAACTCTTTCCAAATTGAAAATTCACTTTCCACTTCTGAAAGTTGTGAAATATCAATATGTCACTGAATATTGTACAATATTTATTATAAATGGCGTCAATTAAAGGGGATAAATTATGTGAATATGCTAGCATAGCAACGGTAAGCGAGCGGTCGTCAAGGTCAACATCTTCATGCAGTGACAATCGCGGAGACGGCTAGTTAATTTTGTATAGAATTCAGGGATTGGCCGAAAAAGCAGTGACAGTCGTGAAGACGACTAGTTCGTTTTGCAAGAAATTTACGGATTGGCTAGGTACGAAAGTACATCAAATGTTATCTGCAAATAAACAATCGAAAAAATGGACCGAGCTTTGCAGGGCTGAAAGAATACGAGAGACATTCATTCTGACTGATGCTGTGCTCTTGAACGGATCGTGCTCCAATTAATGTTAGGAGATTTTTGGGGGACTTGTAAGCATCTAGGGAATTGAGAGAACATCGAATTTGAAGACTAAGTGTGACAGTGGAGCTTAAAATATTTCAAGTGAACGAGTTGGAGGGACATTGAGGGCTTGGGCGAAGTTGTCAGTGATTGGACTGGAATGCTAGCAGCAAATAGTTTATTGACCTGATGAACGATGATTGAAGTGTGCTTCCGAGAAAAGAAGAGAGAAGATGGTGTCTGGACCTGAGGACGGCGGCGTCGGAGATGTATAAAGATGGTCCAAAAGTGCGCGAAGACATTATAAGGTTGGAACCGGTCATGACAAAGATTTAATTTTATATCGGGTAAAGTTATACAATACTAAAATTGTTTTAAATTGTTTAATAAATTTCCATGTTTTTGTGAAATGAATACATGATTTTCATTGAGCAAATTCTAGCAATGAAGTAGCAAGTTAGAAATATATTTGCTTTTCAGGTTCCTCTGTATAGATGGTCATGAATTATTTCAAAGGACCCTGTTCATTGTTTTCTCAATGTGACCCAGCTCCAGTAATTCCATCTAATAAATTTTGTGTTACATTCAGTGAAATTGCTGAAAATTTTTCTTTTGTGATCCTTTTACAAACTGAGGCCAAACCATTAGTCAGAATAATTACTTCACTTGCTGTCATATATTTTTCACCACTTTTTTTTTTTTTTTGTAATTTCATCAAAGGGTTTGAGAATTATCATAATTCTCCACAAATTGCCCATTCCTCTTCTGTCAATACAGGTAAGTTCTTATTGAGAAGGGCTGCAGTGACTTTAATGCTGTCCTCTAATTCTACAAAGCGCTGCAACATATAATATGTTGAATTCCACCTTGTGGCCACATCCTGTATAAGTTTTTTTGGTGTTTGGATGCCCGAGCTTTTTTGATAATTAATTAATTTTTCATTTGCTAAAGAACTTCTTTTAAAATGTGTGACTATTTTTTAATTTTCTCATGGATATCCTTTTGTTTCAGTGCATCTTGAACAATTAAATTTAAAGTGTGTGCATAACAGCTAAACTGATCTAAGTTTACGAATTCAGTAATTGCACCCTTCATGTTAGAAGCATTGTCTGTTACAACAATGAAAACTTTTTCTATTAAATTAAAATTCTGAAGTATGATCCTTATTTCTTCAGCTAGATTGCTGCTGGTGTGAGATTCACTGATGCACACACAATCCAAGAGAGCCGAACATAACTCAAAATCATCAGAAATAAAATGAGCAGTTACAGCCAAGTAACCCTTATTATTTCTTGAAGTCCAACAGTCTGTAGTTATGCAAGCACTTTCCACCAAACACAATTTTTCCTTGACATTGTTTAGGCACTGTTCAAATGTTGCAGGAAGATATGCTTTTGTAATAGTTTTTCCGCTAGGCAATTGATATGATGGATTTAATGCATGTACAAATTCCACAAAACCAGTCATTTACTATTGAGAAAGGTTGGAAATCAACAATGAAGAGGTTCATTAAATGCCTGTCAATTTTCTTTCTCTGTGCTTCACTGATTTTTCTGGGGAGGTAAGGTGTAATCTGTGATTGAGTGTGTGAGACTGAATGAGAAAATTAATTGGAAGTTGAAGGTTGATGAATATGAAGAGTTGAAGGTGTTTCACAAGATACTGAAGTTGAAGATGACGGGGTAGTTGCTGTGTCTGCTGAAGATATTATAGTTGAAGATGTCAGGATACTTGTTGTTTCTGCTGATATTATGGTTTGAACCGCAGGTAGCCGAATATCAGCACCAACATTTATTGTAGGATGTTTCTTTTGAAGATGTGATTTCATATTTGTAACATTACTTGCATACGAAATTTTGTTTTTGCAAACATTGCAAGAAGCAATTTTCTTATCATCGTCCACAGGAGTGAAGTAGTTCCACACAATACTTCTTTTGGACCGTTTGTTTACAGAACTCATTTCGGATTTCACGTTCACACAAAAAACCTTATTTTGAAATGGAATAATATATATTTTTAATTACTATACTTCGCTAATACTAATACAACAATACTACTACTACACTTTACTAAAGTAAATAAACACTAAATTAAAAATCACAAGCTATTTGAACAACTAATTGACTGATAATTGACAGGGCAACGACTGTTTGAGAGTTGGCGGCAACGCTTAACACTTATGAATCACAAAGGGTATACTGCAGTGAAGCTGTTATCGTACAAAACGGTTGCCGCGAAAGCCTATAGTTCGGTTGGTGCCCAACAGGTCGCAGGACAATGAATTTTAAGCGATAACAGCCAATAACAGGGTAAATGAAATAACTGTTATTTCGCGTAACAGTTTCGAACCGTTAACTGTTAAGAAATAACAGTTTAGCAATTAAGGGCACATCCCTACTCTACAGGCTTGCACGAGCAGCAAGTCTTTTATGAGTCCCAATAATCCATCACAAGCATTTTTTTCGTGAGATGATGCAAACAAGTGCCATTCCGAATTTATTCTAAAGTCTTCGTGATGAAATGTAATATTTAATTTTTTTTGGTTTTTGTATTGTGCAGAAAATCTGTCGGGAAAATACGCAAATCGATGGAAGAAATTTTCAATTCTTTGTATCAAAAAGTGAATCAGATGTCGCTGCAAAAGATTCACAGAAACTGCGTTGTGAAACAAGCAGTCTGAAACAATAATTGTCACTGAACAATTCATTTGAACAAGCTGATCTGAAATAGACAATGAAAGGTGTGGCTTGCGCATTATTCCACTGAAATCCTTGCACTTCATCTTGAATAACAAAGGAAAAGGTTTCAGGAAAATCGCTCGAAGCTATGCATTCTCCAAGTTGAAACAATATTTTGCGATCTCATAGATATTTATTTTGTTCAGAAGAGATGAATGAATGTGTCAACAATTCAAAAACGTTTTGCCATTAAAAATTCAAACAAATCTTTGGACTTCACAATTCTCTCTAAAATTGATCTGTCAGTTCTCACCCACTGTTTGATCGATTGATTATCAGTGATTCCGGGCGCGTCAACTACTGACGTCATTAATCCCGTAAGTGTAGTACATGTTTTCCATCGGGAAGTGGCGGTGATCTTCCCCCCCCTGGATAGCGAGATCCGGCGCCGACCTACCGTCGACTAGCGTGGTTTTCCTAACCGAGTATCACCCACCAGCGGGGCACCGCCCCAGCCAGGGCAAGTTCTAAGTCCCCGACCGGTCTCCCGACATGTGAGGTAGTGTAGTGCATGTTAGTGTAAGTGTGTATACAAGGGGTGAAAATAGGACAAGGAAGAAGAAGGAAAGATAACGCGCAGTCCGTTTGTTACGGTACTCCTCCGGCATTCGCCTGGTAATGATCGGAGAAACCACGGAAAACTATCGATCAGATCCAGACAGCGACTGAATTCGACCCAGATGAAAAGCTAGAGTCGAAAATCCTGCCGCCGTCGGGACTCGATCCTAGGACCTCCTGTTCAGAGGCACTGCAGTGACATCAGTTGATGCATTGAGCCACCGCTCCCGGTTATTTGAACGATATTTTACGTTCCTTCCATGAAGTTTTTTTCCATTGTTTCTTCCAAAATATTTTTAATCGTCGAAATCACGGGATATTCCGAACACTCACTGAAAAAGCAACTTATTCGGGGTGGATTGTATATTATGCATGCCAGCATGTTTTTGTAAGAAGACACATTTAATTTAGTAATAATGTTGATAACTTCAGAGAAGCATAAGCTTACGTTCTGATAAATAATACAAACTGTGTGCTCCACTTGCACCAGCTAAAATGCAGTTTTTTGACCGACGAGAGGCAAACTTTGAAAAGCGAATTGTCAGATCAAGATGTGAAGATTTAAAAAATTGTATATATTTCATTTGAATGTGCAAGGATGAGTCTCTTCGGTTCTTGATATTTGCTTCTCAAAATCCTCAACGTTATATAATAATTTTTGCCGGACGTTAGTCTACTAACAGCATCTGACCAATAATATTCCTTTAGTTTTTAGACACTCTCTGATATATTCTTGCCTGGTTTTGGGTTGCGAAAGGACAATATTCTCAGCTCTTTAACAAGCTTTTTGACAAGATTGACCGAATTGGAGATAAAATATTTCCAAAAATTTCATCTCTATGGCCAGTCTAGGTCAGATCTTTATAAAAATCATAAAAAAGCCTGTATAAAAGTATTGAGAGAAATAACTTTGGCTCATTATTACACGAATAAAAATGTTTCGGTTAATCTTTTACCATGAAAATCATTGCGTCCAACATATTCTAAAATTCATTCGCAATCTTTGAATCTAAGGAGTACTGAGCAACTGTGCGTATCTCTGAAGAAGTTTTAGGAATAATAAGCAGAATGGCAAAATTAAACGCGAAAAAATAAACAAAACGCTGAATTTATTTATTTGTTATATTTTATAAACTATTTTTATATTATTCGGATCAGATTTTGACATCGAGATGACCATATTTTAATTACAAACATAGATGTCAAGACGCAAATTTGTTTTAAGTAAGTAATATTCAAAATAGTTAGGCAACTTTTATGTTTATTAATAAAAAGTATAATTAATTATTTTAAATCAAATGGATTTTAGTTTAAAATAGCTTCAAAATAATATATTACTACTTGTCACAACGTATCCTCAATGTGGAAATGCAGCCATTTTTTGCAAAGTTTACAATTTTTAAAAAACTACTTCGAGGTCAATCAAAAAGTTGAAATTTTTACTGAAGTTCGGTATCATAACTACCTAGTATGTGTGCAATTTTCAGATTTTTATCTGGTCCCTCAACAGAGATATTGCAGTTGAAAATTTGGAAAAAATCCAAAATTCCACTTTTTCAGAGGGTGTAATTTTTGAAGGGTACTTTACTTATCAATGATATTTTACAGAAAGTAACTGTACTGTTATGTGTAAAAGCACAGAGAAAATTAAGGCTGAGATTCTATTCCTTCTTTGAGAAATTACTCTCTGAAAATCGAACTTCATTGATTTGCGTTCCATACATTTGGTTGCAAATATTTCTCAAATAAAAACATAGAAGGTAAGGAAATAATATTTCGATTTATAGGCCAGAATATACTGAATCCAATGCGTTTTATTCTAGAATGGTGGAACTGCCCAGAGGTGAATAATCAGAAAAATAATCCTCTAGGTGGTGTAGCGAGAATCCATGTTTTGTGGGTCCTTGATACCGAAAAATAGAATGACGGCAAAACGTTCGTCCGCTCGTCCGTCCATCCGTGAACAACGCTAGCGGCTAAACAGTTCATTAAGTATGTTTTTGTTATTTACGTCGGTAGGCACGCGCTTAGCTTCTTAGCAACCAACCATCTAAACAACGCTTTAAGAGCGTGTCCATAGCAGCGGACGTTAAAATGCTCCAGAGTCCATTAAAAATATTTTAGCGACTTCCGAGTTTATATTTTCCCAGTGTTCATAAATATTTCTTTTGTCCTACTTTCCCCCTTGACCTTTTTGTCTCATTTCGTCCTTTTGGTCCCCATATCCCATTATCCCACTTGTCCCCTTTTTCCGTATGCCCCCTTGGCTCTTTTGGCCCCTTGCCCCATTTTATCCCTTCCCGCATTTTTGCCCCTTGGCCCACTGTTCCATTTTGTCCTTGTTCCACTTTGTCCCCTTTACCATTGTCCTAGTTGCCTTATTGTCCCGTTTGTCGCCTTGTCCCCTTCCCCATTTTGTCCCTTTCTCCCCTTTTCCAATTTTGTCCCATTTTGTCGTCCTCCTTTCGCCGATTTGTCCCACTTGTCCTCCTTTGTCCTCTTGGACCTTCCGCGCACTGCGATTGTTATTTAATAACGGTACCGAGATCATGAACCAATAACCCTTGCTAGAGAACATCGAGAATAATGACAATTCTTAACTCATGAAAATGTTAAATGTTTATATTGTCCTTAAAGACTGATAGTGCCGAGTCCTTAAAGACTGATAGTGGACGTGTTATATCGTCCACTATCAGTCTTTAAGGACTCGGCCGAAAGGTTAGCTACTCAGCTCCACTATCCTTCCGCCTCGCGCCTTCCGCCCTCGTCCTTAAAAACTAATTTAGAGGACTGATTACATAGAGAGTTTGTGCACGTTAGCGGACCGCACTATCGATCTTCTGCGCATGCGCAGATAAACGAGTGATGCGAAACTTGAACTGCGCATGCGTAAATGATCGATAGTGCGTTAACGTCCGAGTATGCGCAAGCTCTCCAATAAAGAGCAATTTTCCTAAGGATGAGCCAAAGTGACAGCTAGTGCTGGCAACATAACTGAAGGTTCTGTAGTCGTTGTGCCCTTGAGCCCATTAGACTCCCTTCCCGCATTCGTTCGTTTGCAGTTGGCTAACTTGTAAATGGCTTCGACTCTTCCTTTTGTGATGTCCTTGTCCGACAAAAATATAGTGCGCCGCGAGAAATAATTGAAATTAGGAAGTGCAGTGTAATGTGCTCTTCTGTAAAAATTATTTTTTCTTTATATATTCATTGAATTTACTTTTTGTGAAATTCGAATGCGAGATGCGTACCGGTGCACATGTTTCCGGCTTAAAATCATTTTTCTTTCTATTTACATTCATGGCAGTTTTCTTTTACTGATTGTAAGAGCATGTTAAGAAATTACGTAATTAAATTTAAATATTTCCCCGACTCACGTACGTGTATATACCTCAGCGAAACTCTTAACTTCTGCGTAGGGATGTTTTCACAAGAGCCATTAGCACTTTACGAAGGGCCGTGGCTGAACAGCCGTCGTGGCGGAGGGATACTTCTCTGAAATACATGTGCTGTTCACTTGCTTTTTGGCTCATCCTTAGGAAAATCGTTCTATAACTATAGAGTTGGTTCCCGTCTTAGCGGACCGACTATCGATCTTCTGCGCATGTGCAGATGCTCAAACGTGATGCGAAACTTAAACTGCACATGCGCAGTTCGATAGTGCTTTAACGAGGGTGTACATACTCTATTTCAGTGTTTGAAGCGCGTAGGCTCCGCCCCTAAAAGTGAGCCATCATATATATGCCCAGAAGTACACTAGTAGATATATTTATTTATGTTTCGTTTACGTTAATAGTAAAAATGAAATGAAAATAAAATTTCTAGATTAAAATGGGAAAACCACTGGAATGGAATCACCGCCTCAGGCCGTGAGGCCTACTCCTGGAGTTGTTAGTACATTATTATTTTGCAAAACCGTCAAATACAATATTGTTGCAGAGGTTTTAATTGCATGCTTAAATGAATTTGTTAGAAATTGATGAATATTATTACTAGGGAACGGATTTCCATGTAATTACATGTTTTTACAGGAACTAGATACCTGCATTCAATTATTTTTTAGAATTACAAGACATTTGAAGTTATAACTATTTTTATTTTACATATTTTTATTTGGTTTAATTACATTTTTACACATTTTTCCTATTACGACATATTTCTTACATATTTCGCTACATTTGAATATCTTTATATGTCAAAACGGAACATTCCAGATGCGCGTTTGCAATATTCGTTATGGAATTATCTTTCTTGCAAATTGAATGTAATGCTTTTATTACCACCATATCTCCGCTATGATTTGTCAAAGTTACCTCCCCCCCTCCCCGATTACTGCGTACTTGCAAGTCAAGAATGAGCGGATTTTTATGAACGAAATTATTTTCAACCACGTGCTTGCTTGTGTTTCAGATACCAAATTCGTTACTCGATCGAAAACTAACAAATATTTTTACAGAAAATTGTCGCGTCGCTCAATTGGGAGGGTGTGGTATCTACAATTTACACACACATACACACCGCGCGTAAACCATCACTCGCTACACGGTACTATTCGCTTGTACACCGGCTCTTCTTAAACATTGTAATATATTCTATGAACGTATTTTATTTTTCGAATAAAATTCTTATATGTGGTGAAGTCTAGTGTACAATTTCTTCAGTACAGATAGAACCTACTTTCAGCCACTCCGAATATATGTTAAGAACTCATCTGTTACGTTCTGTGGTCGGAAAATGCTTGTAGAAAACAATTTTGAACCCAATAATGAATTTTTATTTTACATATTTTCTATTTTTCCTTACATGTTTTGGGATAAAATAAATGCATATATATGTACATATATTGAATTTTTATTACAATAAATTTCGTTCCCTAATTATTACAATAAGCAATTTAATTTCTATAATTTCTATAATTTGGCAACGTAAATATCTAGTTTTTGAAATGTTAATCCCTCGCTTTTTTGAATTTGTTGTTGTTGTTGTTGTTGTTGTTATTATTATTATTATTATTATTATTATTATTATTATTATTATTATTATTATTATTATTATTCATCTTTCAACTATTAATAGTTAAATTGTTGGGAAGGGATTCTGAAACTCAAGAAAGCGTGCGCAGATGATTTTCTCCCATACGTCACATACAGTTTTTGACTGTTTTAGACTAAATAAATAAATAAAAGCATATAATGACAATTGTAATTCCTAAATTTCCATTGAAGTGATTCACAAAGCAGTGGAGGAGCATGGAGGACGAAGTGGCCCAACCAGCAATCATCGAGCAGGGCATTTTAATGCGAAATTTATTACTTCATATTTAAGATCGAATATAACACTATCATGTATATTCGACAAAGTAGACTTATCGTGCAAGAGTAGGCGTCGATTTCCCCTAATACCTCTGACAAATTTGATAGTATGTCCCTTAAATCCCAGTAAAACGATTACTCGCCGAATACTTATACTACTAGTGCTGTTAGTATGCAGTCACGTCAATTGCTGATCAACTTAAAAAGACTAGACATATTTTGACTCATTACGTCAGTAACCACGTGCTATCAGTCTGTCACAACAATTTCAGCAACTACGTTTTAAAGTAGGAACTGGTAGGAGGAACCGGGAGGGAGGAACCATGAACCAAAAGAAGATACCACGATGTATTATAGTCGTTGCCTTGAAGTGCTCTCAAATAAATCTGTTGAAAACTAAGCTTGATCAAAATCAGTGATTAAATTTTGAATTGTAAATTTTCGAAATGCGCAATAGAACGGATAACATATAAGATAGTAGAGAACTGCACTGAACAACGTGAACTGATGGATGAAAACAAATTCGCATCGTAAGCGTAAAGTAGCAAGCAGTGTAATGATGGCAGGTTGCGTCGCGAATATGTTACAAGATTGTGTATATCTTCGGTTAACAATGTGGAATATGTCTCTGGCGACAAATATAGTATATAAGTTATAGGTTTGATATGTAATTTTAAATTAGTTAGAAACGAGATGGCATCAAACGAAAATGAAGTAATTATTGAAGAAGAATGCCGTGATTGGACAGTGCCACTTGCTTTTATGAGAAAGCGACATATAGAAAGTATTGAAGGAGCGAATTCAATTACACAGACATGGAGAATGAAAGAAAGAGTAAGATTTCTGTAAAATTTATATTATTTATGGTAATGAAGTGTTGTAGTTATTTATGTGCATTGTTATTTTGAACCATAAAATATATTTTTATTTTTACTGTTGAATGTGTTAGAATTCTTTTTTCTGATTTTTCAATTCATTCACCTCCCCCAACGACCTGTAGCTTGACGCCTTTTTGGTTATTCCACTCTCCTGATGTTTCTTCAAGTCCTACTGATGTGCAGGAGAATGATTAATTTGCTGTCAATGTAATTGTGAATGAATGACAAATGTACTCCAGAAGATGCCTCTTGATGAGCCCAATAAAAATCAAGTAAATACATGTTTTGGTATTTCATAGATGAAAACTGTCAGTGTGGCCCTTGTACTCTGCCTGAATGTGGGTGTGGATCCTCCTGACATTGTAAAAACACAACCTTGTGCTCGATTGGAATGCTGGATTGGTAAGTGTTTGGTATGCTGGATTGGTAAGATTGTCATCTTTAGTTGCATATTCAAATGTGGGTTGTCATAAAACCAGGTTCATTCATTGAGAAATAATAACACCAACCCCTGAAAAAAGTGCAAAAATGATTCAAAGTTCATGAGAAACTTCATAGGGATGTCAGCCTTCAGAGGCATGTAGTGGTATAATAAAATGCATGCTAATGACAGGAACATTTCTCTTTTAGTGCATGGTGTAATGTATTGTGGGTGATGCAAAGGTTTTTTGGTTGATTAGTTATTTATTTTTCTGAAAAACATTAATTAGCCTTTTTTACCCATAAAATAATATTTTAATTCTTCTGGTGTAAGTATTTCCATTTCTAAAGATTCTTAACTTAAAATCAATCTGTCAAACCCCTGGTTTAGCAATGAACTCTTTACAATCTTATCAAGAAATAAAATCAAATGTATTATTGTCTTTTCTAAAAGTCATGAACTATATGTAACTGCAAGAAATTACTAGAAAATGGGAGTTATTTTTGTTATTCAAAAATTGAATAGAGAATTCACTTGTTTGTCCCTTGTAGATCCATTGTCGATGAGCCCACAAAAAGCTCTAGAAACAATTGGTGCAAATTTACAAAAACAATATGAACGTTGGCAGCCTCGTGCTAGATACAAGCAAAGTTTAGATCCCACTGCAGAAGAAGTTAAAAAGCTTTGCACTTCATTGAGGCGTAATGCCAAGGAAGAAAGAGTTCTGTTTCATTATAATGGACATGGTGTTCCTAAACCCACGTCAAATGGTGAAATTTGGGTTTTTAATAAGGTATTATCCTAAACATAATTCAAAATATAGAATTAGATGTCATAACATGAAAGTTTAAAACTTGTAATATTGCATTTTGTTGTAGACGTATACCCAATACATTCCATTGTCAGTATATGATCTTCAGACATGGATGGGAGCACCATCCATTTATGTATATGATTGTTCCAATGCTGGTATAGTAGTAGATTCTTTCAAACAGTTCGCTGAGCAACATGAAAGAGAATATGAGGTTTGTAGATGTTTTATTACAGTGAATTTAGCTTTATTAAAATTATATAAGTGATAAAGTTTTGTTTTTTCTTTTTGACTTTTAGCAAATGGTTGCTCAAAATAGAAATCCAGTGCCTCCTCCTTCTTTTAAGAACTGCATTCAGTTGGCTGCATGTGCTGATAATCAGATTTTGCCCATGAACCCTGATTTGCCTGCTGATATTTTTACATCTTGTCTTACAACTCCTATCAAAATAGCACTTCGATGGTGAGTTGCATAAGATTCTTGTGCTGATGCCATAAGAAAGCTGAAAATTAAGTAGTACATAATGAAATGTAAATATTTCCTTTTTTAGGTTTGTTATGCAAAATACTTCAAAGTTGGTGCCTAAAATATCCATGGATCTTATAGACAAGTAATTCCTCTTCTTTTACCACTATTTTCTGTTGAGTATTGTTGCAAGTGAAGAATAGTTTTCACCAGCTGTCACTTAGTCATTAATGTTGCAATAAACAGGAAAATTATTTCAATTTATATTCACTAAATTGCATCGAGTCAAAGGTTTTCAACAATATCTTTAAAATACCATTATTCTAAGTTTAATTGATATTGAATTTAGGGATTTGATTCCAGTATTTGCAAGACTGGTGAAGTCAAAAGTTAATCTTTTTTAAGTCATAGTGATCTTGATTCATTATTGAGCTTTGGGCGAATGATAAGCTATATTGATTTGATCCAGATAATTTTGAATTTTAAGAAAGTTTAAATAAACCTTGCTAACCAGAGATTAAATCTTACTAACCCTTCTTAAGCTTTTCACCTTTTTTTTTTTTGACATACGATTATATTTTTGTTTCTCAAGAATACCTGGACAGTTAAATGATAGACGAACAATGCTAGGTGAACTTAATTGGATATTTACTGCCATTACTGACACTATTGCATGGAACACATTACCAAGAGGTGAGTTGTTTTTGTGGATGTGGCATTTATTAGTTCTCTTAAGTGTTAAACTGTATTTTTATTTATTTACTTTTCATCAGACTTGTTTCAGAAATTATTTCGTCAAGATCTATTAGTAGCAAGTTTGTTTAGGAACTTTCTCTTAGCAGAAAGAATAATGCGCTCTTATGATTGCACTCCAGTCTCTTCTCCGAAGTTGCCTCCAACATATCAAGTATAAATAATTTTAATAAATTACAATGCTTTTTGTGATCTTTAGTAAGTAACTATTTCATTAAATTTAATTTACAGCATCCTATGTGGCAAGCTTGGGATTTAGCTTTGGATCTTTGTTTGTCACAACTCCCTGCTATTTTAGAGTCAGAGGATCAGTTTGTACATTCTCCATTTTTTGAAGAGCAATTGACTGCCTTTCAAGTGTGGCTGAACCTAGGATCTGAACTTCGCAATCCCCCAGAACAGTTACCAATTGTTCTACAAGTAAGTAACATGATCAATCTCCTCATGTAATGCATCATGAAATGGGTAATTATTTGCTACATTTAATTTATTCCTTCTTATGGTGCCTTAATTAAAATCTCGTAGTCTATCCTTATTAGTTATTCTTGAAAAAACTAGACAAGAAAGACTTAACATTTAATTGGGGCTTTTGCAATATTGGCTATTCTAAAGGTCTGACACTGTTGGGGCCTGGGTTTGAACTTGGCCAATGCACATGAAATTTGTCATGGGGAAAGCAGTTTTGAGGCAAACTTTCTCAAGGATTTACCCCTTTACCTTTGCTTGCCCTACCATTAGATCATTGCTCAAGGACCTCAATGACTTCAGCTCTAAATCCCAATTAAACATTTTACTATAATAAAACAAGACCATAATGTGTTGAAATGAGGATGGATAGCTGTTATTCGCAATTATTTGCACTTATTTGCTCTTAAACGGCCGATCTCGAGCGTTTAACTCTACGTGAGTTTAACTTCCAGTAATCACGTGTAAATCATGGGTGAAACTCGTGAGAACTTAAAACGCGATTAAACTCCAAGATAAACGAAGTTAAACACATAATCACGGTGGTGAAACCGGCTCTAAGGAAGAAATGAAAAGTCCAGCCTCTATTATTTAGCATGAAAGCAATGAAAAGGAAATTATATAGCATATTCTTATGATTTGAACTTATATGTGTGTGTGTGTGTGTGTTTTTTGTTGTTGTTTTTTTGTTTATAATGCATATAATAACTAAAATGTTTTATTTTATAGTTTAAGTATAAAGTAATTATAATAGAAATACATTCGATCATTTCAAAGGCAATTTTTTTGGCAGTTCTGAAATCAAATTGCTTAATTTATTTTATGTTTTTCAGGCATGGTTGATATTACTTACATGAGATGTTTCTGTTCTTCTGAATTAATCAATTCTGGCATTGATAAGAAAAATGTGATACAGCAAAACCCCTTTATAAGAGACACTTGGGGGAATGGAATTTTGTCTCTTATAAGCGGGAACTCTTATAAGTGGGAAATGGGTTTTTGACACTTTTAATGAAATGTTACCATATTTTTTATGGATTAGTAAGATTTGTATGTTATTTTAAACTTGACAGAGGAGAATTTTTCTCCCAGCACTTCCCATTCGTGCATCAAATGCCTTCAGAAAATTAACAAAAATGTCTGAGGTCATCCAGGCATTTTATTGTTTTTATACTCACAGGAGGTGCTGAATACCTTGAAACATCGAGGTTTCAAACTTTCCAATCACCAGTGGCTTCAGTTTCTCTGTACCAAGAGCATTGGAACAAAGGAGAACTGATAATCGTTCTTTACTCTTGGTACCTCCATGGCATTTTTCTCCTCTAAAAGCAAATGTTTTGCAGGGCAACATCGAAAAGAAAGGACCCGTTTCGTCCGCATTAAAAATATATCTCAGTTCATAATCTTTAATGAGGGAAGGTAAATTGTCCTTCCACTCGTCCACTTTTCCGACTCACACTGTTGCTTTCCCACAAATGTTTCTGTACACAATATCATGCCTTTTCTTAAACCTATCAATCCACCCATTCGGACGAAAAATCTTCAATGTTCAAGCGCAGAGCAATTTCATGCGCCTTCTCCCCAAAATGTTCCCATCAACGGGCACCTACAGCTCTGCACTGTTGGAACCACTCTAACAGAAACCTCTCCAATCGTTGAAGGAGACAAACGAATTTTTCCGAACCCATCTTCCGGCGGCATTGAGGATTTCTTCTCTTTGCATTATCTTTCCAAGGGACGAAACTGGAATTTTCAATCTTTCCGCCACAGCTCTCAGAGATTGCCTTACATTTATCAACTTCATTGATAATGTCCAACTTCTCGCTAGCGATAAAACCTTCCGTTCGATGCCATAACTCGGACAAACTTTTGCCAACTCGTGAAGGCAAAACAAAACAAAAACAGTATAAATTCACTCGCGAGCTAACGGCGTATGTAATAATGTACACACGTACTAATGCACTATTACACACTAATAACTGCACTAACTACACTCAAATTGTGCACGTGGCAAAAATAGCTTCACTGTACCAAAATAATACAAACGCACTGCAGCGTCTTCCTTGTTGCCAAGAGACACGAACACAAATGAACTTTCCTCGAGAGAAATTTGCAGTCCCCTTACCCCTCCAGGTGACGCTGGTGTGCAAAATCCTACTCCAGTCTATTTAAAGCACGTGCCCCAACCCTTACCAAGCAGACGAAATTCCTGAGTCACCTGGAGGAAAATTTCACGCTTTGTCTCTTACAAGCGGGAAGGAACGCATGGCGGGGCATAAAATCTTGTCTACAATAGGCGGGAATCTCTTATAACGGGGTCTCTTATATGCGGGAAATAAATACATTGTTTATATACAACTGACCTCGGGACCGTGAATTTTGTCCCCTATGTAATTAATTAAAAATTTTAAAAAATTTTTTTTTACTAGGGAGTAATTTTTTGGGGTCTCTTATATCGGGGTTTTGCTGTATTTATGTTCATCATTCATATGAGTGAAAGTAATTTTAAAAAATTGTTTTCAGGTTTTGCTGAGTCAGGTGCATAGATTACGAGCTTTGGAGCTTCTTGGAAGATTTTTAGATCTTGGGCCATGGGCTGTCAATTTAGCTCTGTCTGTGGGCATTTTCCCATATGTTTTAAAGCTGTTGCAAAGTTCTGCAAGAGAATTGCGTCCATTGTTAGTCTTTATATGGGCCAAAATATTGGCAGTTGATAGTGTAAGTATTCTTGAAAGTAAGTATGTCACTTACGAAACTGCACAATCGTATCCAACAAGAACTAAATTTTACAGGAGAGGTACAAAACTGGATAAGCTGTTAGAGATTCAAGACTTTGCATTTCTATTTATTTATGTCGTTAGCTCTATATTTTGTCATTTAGAATTATTAGTAGAATTTTATATTTTTAAATTGTTATTAAATTATCTGTGTAGCCTTCTACATTTTGCCTGAATATTGCAAATTATTGGTATAGAACACTCCCTTGTATGAATTAAGCAGGAAAATATTATTTGGAAATATGACATTTTGTAAGATGGTGTATTCTTAGACAATATTGATGTCAAAATCTCAATTTAATCAATTATGTGGGTTATGACATTTTGCATTTTCATGAACAATGTGATGTGTGTTTGTACACAGTTGTGTAAACTGTGCTGTGTTATTTTTATTGTAGACTTGTCAAGCTGATTTAGTTAGAGATAATGGACATAAGTACTTCTTATCAGTTTTGCAAGACCCTTGTATACAAGTAAGTTTGTGTATTTATTGATTTTGTGTCATCTTGAGCAGAAAGCATAAGAATTTATAAAACCTTTTATTATTATTTTTGTTTGTTTAAAGGGAGAACACAGAACTCTCGCAGCATTTGTTTTAGCCTGTATAGTACATAATTATCCATTAGGACAAGAAGCCGCTATGCAGGGTAGTCTTGTTTCTATATGCTTAGAGCAGCTGGGTGATTCTAATCCATTGCTACGCCAGTGGCTAGCAGTGTGCTTGGGTCGTCTATGGACCAACTTTGATAAGGCACGTTGGTGTGGTGTACGGGATATTGCGCATGAAAAACTGTATACTCTGCTTCAAGATTCTGTGCCCGAGGCAAGTGAGACAGCAAAAGAAATAAGCTTCTTTGATAATAGTTTAAATGATTGAATCACTTTTTAAATCTGTCAGTTTCTTTTATTTTCCTCAATACATTTTCTAAAATAACAATAAAGAAAAGAAATAATAGCAAAAATAATATTATTTCTAGGTGCGAGCAGCTGCAGTTTATGCCTTGGGCACATTCATCAGTTCAGTCACTGAGCGAAGTGAACATGCAAATAATATTGATCACAGTATAGCTATGACACTCATCAACACAGTTTCAAATGATATGAGTCCTCTTGTCAGAAAAGTAAGTTACATACTGGTCATGAAAGACGTTTTTGCAGTTGTTTGTTGTGTGATGTCTGGCAATTCATCATAAAAGTTTATAAATTGAGTTTTTTCATGGAAACTATGACATCTTCTGATAAATAAGTTATGTTTTCTATATCTATTTTCAACTAGCTGTAAGTCTTAACGTCATCATTTATTTAATGCATTCCTCAAAACAAACAATATTAAATGTGTGTAAATATTTTAAGGAAAAGAAGGAAGGAAAGAAAAAAATTTTCAAGAAAAATTGGATAGTTAGGGAGACACTTCTTCCTGTGAAATCATACAAAATAATATTTGACGTACATTTTGAGATGATTACTAAATATTCTTAATATAATCACTTGTTCCTCCAAACGTGGAAAGATATCACAAAATTGGAAAGTGTGATTGATTTCAAAATGCGTGGGGATTACTAGCAATATGCTGCAGGACACTTAAAAATTATTTGGTTTTTGATTATATAAATAAAATAGGGGTATAAAAAGGGACTTTTGATAATTTGAATATTTTTGAGACTTTTTGTTTGGATTGAAGTTTGTTTTTAATTCTTATAATATTAATATTAGGAATATGTAAAATTATTATTATAAGGAACAATTTTAAACAACATAACATTTTTCAGTTTTTCTGAAACGAAGTGGTATGTTGCAAACAAGATGTCAAGAAACTGACACGTTATTTGTTCAAGTTTTGGTTATTACGGTAAAAAAATGTTGTTTTTTATGCAAACTAATGTGCAGCAACTCTTGTAAAAATTTCTAAATGTTACTCATTAATAAATCCTATTTTTTGTTGTGTGTTGATACCTTGTTTTTGTTTTTGCAGGAATTGATTGTAGCTCTGCAGTGGATGGTGCTCCTGTTTGAGAATTCATTTCTGTCTGTTGCCCTTCAGGAAGAAGGCACACGCAGTAGAGATAGTCTTGGTTCTCAAGTCCTGATGTTGCCAGGTTGGATGGATCTTTTCTTTGTCTTTTAATGTTGTGGGTGTGGTGTGGCTTGCTGATTTTTAGTGCCTTTTTAATGTCCCAATCAAATACTGCATACTAATAATTAATTTTTGGAGTTGTCTGGTTGAAAAATGTGTGTCAATTTCAATTGAAACATCGCCTTGAAATTAGAAAGACAACAAACGAACAAAAAATTCTTCACACCAAGGGAGTAAGTACCAATGAATGGAGTAAATACACATTAAAATCCTAAAAACAAATCCATTTTTAAGTAAATTTCTGAATTATTAATAACTTACAGCAACAAAAATGATTAAATGTGTAGTTTATCTGATGACGTGTGTTTTATTGTAAAGATCGATGGTTTTCTTCCATGAAGATTTGCCTTTTCTTTCCAATGTGTCCCTTTTTTTAAATTTTAATTACACTGTCCAACTTGTTACAACATATCGTAGTTAACAGTTTTTACAATCCTACAGCACAGACATTGTTGTTTATAACTTTACTCCTAATAGCTTACTAAGCTGCAAGTGTCAATTAGTAACTATTACACAATCCAACTTTTGTTTTTAACCAAGTAATTGTAAAAGTCAATATTTTCTTGACTTAATTTAGCTAAATTTCCTACAAAATAACCTTCTACACTCTCTTCCTTGCATTGAGAGTGAGAGAGAGGAAAGAAAACAAGGAAGTAGTAAGAAAAACAGTTGTTTTTCATAGTAGTACTGGGTGATCAGTATAAAACACAACTCACAGCAGGCAGAGTGAAATGCACTGGCAACCATGTTTGAGCAGGTCGGATAGCGGCTGGGGGTTGCAAGCAGGTAAACTGTCGGGAAGTACGCCTAATCCCCTCTCCCACTAACACCACCTTCAGGAGGAGAGCAGGTGACCGCCAACTTCAAAGAGAAAGGTACACGCCTTGTTTGGCGTTGAAAGAAAATTGAATTGTCAAGAATGACAATTCCTTCATATATTGTTTAAAAGTGAAATAAACTTGCCATGTAAAATATACATTGAGGTAAATTTAATAGTAAACTTTGCTTGTTTTAGTTTCATAACAAGATACATACACTCCCGAAATGTGTATGTTTTATACTTTTCTGTTTTAAATAAATGTTTTTTATTATTATTATTATTATTATTATTATTGAATAAGGTTGCTTTAAAAATAATTAACTAATTCAAATATAATAAAAAATTTTAATTTTTAATTAATTTATTCTGTTTCTTTGAAAAATATCAGACCAATTGATCTGCGTTGATAAATGGCACACCATACTCCAATCTTTTTTTAATGTAATGGTCTCTCCGTACCCCCAGAGACTACTGTTTTGCTGGTTAACATATCCATCCTGATGAAGCCAAGCCTCATCACTAAAAAAACACACACTCAGATGAATTTTTTTCTCTGAAAGCTGCCCAGCATTCTTTTAAAGATTGCATTCGGAAATACTCCACCTCAAAACTGCATTGCTCTATGCTGAGGCGCATCGTAAGTTAACTGTGAAAGAAGGAAACAATGAATGAAGACGCGGCCTGTTTTGTTTTGAGCAGGTATGATCCACACCACAGGAAGGGGGTTGTGGCGAATGGAGTGTTGCTGAAATGCAGTTGAAGGAGCTGTCCCAGACGCAGTGTGGCAAAACTTTAACTTTTCTCTCAGTGCCTTGAACAGTAGGGTTGCGTTTTATACCGATCACCCAGTAGTAGTAGTAGTAGTAGTAGTAGTGGTAGTAGGAAAACTATTGTGCTATTAAAATAATATTTTACGTGGCTTTCACAGGTGGTAAAATATCAACATTTTTGTTTTTTAATTTTTCATTATAAACCAAAGAACTTCAGTAAATAGCATTTCCTCAATGTCTCAAATTTACCAAAAACGCCTATTTATTGTAAGAGCTCCTTAATGCTTCCATTAGATCTAAGATATTTATGTTTCTGGTATAGTTCTTGTTGTTTAACCTCCAATTAAAATCAAACATAATACTGTAATTTATGAAAGATAATCAAACATTCTTACTGCCCAGATCTGTAGAAATTACTTTACAACTACTTAGTTTGATATGCATCCTGAATATTACCAATTATGATATACTTGGGAGAGGTATTTCAGCATTTATGTTGCATATCTACAATATTACTTTTGCACAGAGATACGATTTTTTAGTGATATGAAAACACAGAAATTTGAAGTTGTTAATATTTAGTGAAAATGTTATGTTATTGATTTTAAATATATTCTTCTATATTACTAGAATAAGTTAAACCTTACCATTAAGCGCAAATTCTAAATCTAACATTGGAATTAACCTTCCTTCAGTGAAATCTTCATTTTTGTGTCGTATTTACAGAAAAGCTTTTGTGTATTACGAAATGAATGCAATCATTAAATATAATTTTTACTTTCTCACCTTACTATGTACTTATGTGGTAAAGAGAAAGTATTGTAATGCTGTAGCAGAAATCTGTGATTTTTTACAGAAATCTCATATTAAATTTTGTTGTTTAAAATAATCGCACAGGATGTTTAAAATAATAATAATAAGGATGTTTAAAATAATCGCACAGATCATGTTGTCATTGAAATCTGAATTTTCAAAAATTAATTACAAACATTGTTTGGTATTTTCCTACAACTACAATATTGAAAATAGATTTTTTTTTCCTTAATGAAATCTGTTCAAAGATAGACCTTGAAATAAGGACTTGTGCAATTTTTTCAAAATGTGAATAGTTTTCTTGTAAATTTGAGTGAAATACAGCTAATGTTTAAATGACTATTTAATTCAAAACAGCTCCAAAATGTTTCCTTGCATGTAGCAAAGGACAGTGAAAAAATTACTGCTGGTCCTATTTTTGGCAAACTGTATTTTCAAAAATTCAAAATAGCTATCCTCCGCAGCTGTGGGCAAAACGTTTGACCTTTCAAGACTAATTGGTTCGCAGCCTATCAGCCCAGAAACTTTAATATTGACTCTAGCCTTGAAATCCGTCAAAGCTTACTAAGAGTTTTTGTTTAGGAAGCAGTTTGAGCATTGTATTCAACCAGATTTTGTGCTTTAAATGGAAAGTAAGGGGCCCAAGATGTTGTATTGTGTAATATTATTAACTGGTTTTAGAGCATTAACGCAAAATTTTAATAAAATCTTAAAATTACTATAATGAACGCTTTAGAAACATGTTCAACTTTGTATTCTGAATACTGAATGTATTGTTCCAGAATTTGTAAGCTTCCCTCATTTTATTGCTTTTCAAAACTTAATACTGAGTGACATGAAACAATGTTTTTGAGATATTTTTATTTTCCATAGTGAATATGTAGAACAGTCACTTTCATCACATATCCAATTTTTGTTATTCAGAAAATTTTTATTCAGAATTTTTTTTATTTTATTTTATTTTTTTCCCAGAATCATTTATTTAAAATGTATTATTCAGAATTTTTTTTCATTCCAATGACAATAAATGAACAATATTTTGTTAGTTCATATTTTTTGACATTTTTCACAAATTTCAGGTTGTAACTGCATGCTTAATTTCAACATTTTAGGGTCATGAACATCCTGGTCCAATTACCCACAGATTAATTAATTTCCATTAAATAACTGTTTGTTATTACTGTAATAAGTTTTTTCTTTACTCTCTTTTAACCTGTTTTTTACACTGAAATTTATAATTGTTATTCACCATAAAATCAGGTCCCTAGATATGCATTGTTAGATATAAATTGCTTTGCATATGAAACAAACCTTGAAATTTGATTTTGTCTCTTGCTCCGATCCTTGCAACTTTTTCCACAAATCTTACAAAATAGTATGTTTAAAGAGGAAATATATGTTTTATTTATTAGCTCCAGGAACATAAGGCATTGCCAGCATAAACCATACGTGCATCAAATGCTGTTGAGAAAAGAAATTATGTTTTAGTTGGTCTCTCTTCACTATCATAAAGCATGCTATAATAATGGTGTAATTTGTGTTTATGGTCATCAAATAATGTTATCTTTTGTTTTCATAAGGGGATCTCTTGATTTCTTATCCTTGATTTTATCTTTTTGAATTAAAAATTTTTGAGTTGAAGATATTTTCAATGATTTTTTTAATCAGAATGAATAACAAAACATGATTTTCACTCTGACCTATGTTGATTTGAAAGGCAGCAGATAATATTTTGAGAAACGCTTGTTGTTGTTGTTTTCATGTAAAATTGACTGATGCATAGGTGAGGCCACTATGTCACCCATGATGGGAATGCGTCGCATCGCATCACGAGACAGGTTGAAAATGCTTGCACCTGGTACACTGATCAGTGTAGATGGTAGTGTGGCTCCTGCAGCCATGGCAGCTTCTGACATTTTACATTCAAATGTTGACAGAATTAAAAGGGTTTCATCGTCCTCTTCTATATGTAGTCTTGGTAAGTGTGTGCCTTTCTCAACTAACTCTGCTCATTTGTAGGGTGTGGTTTAAAAGTATAGCTTGCTCTTTGAAATATGAGTGAAGTAATTTTAAAATATTTAATCTGAAACCTGAAGTAGAGCTAATACAGGGAACCTGCATATAAATAATCTTACTTTTTGTTTTTAATGAAATATGTTCTAAAACCCTTCTTGTATTTACCTGGTGAAATGTTCATTTGTTACACCCTTAACTTGCATGACCTTCAGTTGGTGATAGGTTCAATTCAACCCAAATGTTGAACCAAGGACCCTGAGGTTGTCAAAGATATGTGCATGTTGATATGCAATTGAACATGGATTGTTTTTATG
This sequence comes from Teleogryllus oceanicus, assembly GCA_964035755.1. NCBI lineage: Eukaryota > Metazoa > Arthropoda > Insecta > Orthoptera > Gryllidae > Teleogryllus > Teleogryllus oceanicus. The sequence continues at coordinate 103,770,692 of CAXIVR010000009.1, forward strand.
CTGGTTAACTTCCAGAAGACTTATGTTTTGGTGTACCTCTGCAGGCCACAGCACTTTAAGCAGCCTGCCTGCCTTAGCATATGGAAGCATCTACATGAAGCTTTGGCATGGGTTGACTGCAATGGACACTGATCCTCATCCGGGTGTGAGTCACATGTCTCACACGGTGACCAACTACATCAGAGATCAGGTTGGTGTTGGATTGAAGATTCATATATCATATCACTAAATTTTTAAAACATGATATTATGAGACTGCATATGATAAGACATTAAAAATACACTTCACTATATTTTTTAAAGAAGTTTTTGTCTAGTTATATCTGACTAAAATTAATGTTTTATAAAATATTATCTTTTTCAGACTTCATATGTTTTTGTGGATTCAGACTTTCATAAGGATGTGAATCATGTAAGAATTAATGTCATTATTCCAAACGGGATATAATTTTGTGTATTTTATTTTATTTTATTGAAATGTTAAAATGTTGGTACTATGTTGTACAACCCATTTAATTTGGTGTTTAAAGCAAATTTAGTTTTGGGGAATGTTTTTTTATTTTATGTTTTTTGTTTCTGTTGGGTATAAAATGATTGATTTAATTTTGATTACCAAGCATGTGTTTCAAAATATTTGCTTTGTGCAAATATATGGTGTTTTCTTTCTAGTATAATTGCCAGGTATTTAGTTCAAATATTTTCTTCTGAAATATCATTTTCAGTGCTTTTATTTTGAGTCTTATTGTTTTTGTTGGGGCACCAAATCTTATTTTCATCCACAGAATTGGTGTGCTGAGGTCAGATTCTGAAAATTTTTTCTGTGCATAAAAAATTTCTTTGCTTGTGTCTTTACTGTCTACTTCCAAGAAAAACAATTGCCTAGTTCATTAATTCTTTGAATCATTATTCTTTTCAGCTATGATAAAAAGTAATAGTCTCACTGAAATTTAAAACATTTTCAATTCAAAACAAACAAATTTGTTATTGTTTAATTATTAGTTTTTTAAAATTAATATTATTAAAGAATTATTGTAAATTATTGTAATTAAATAAATTATATTGTTATATAATTAAATTAATATTGTTAAATTATTAAACTATAATATTAAATTAGGAAATAGTGATGTTATAAGGCAAAAGTAATGTATGATTTTGAAGATCTTGTTCACTTTATATCTTTCATTAAGGTTCCTACATGTAATTTATTAGTTGTTTGAGATGTAATCTGGTATTTTCCATCTGAAAGCCACACCAATAATGACTTGTTTTAGACTCAATTTTAAATCATTAAAGAGTGAATATATATGGCTACTATTATTTTATTGATGGCAAGTAATTGGAAGTAGGTACCTCAAATTATGTATGAAGTACTTACTAATATTTCAAAATATTAATAAATAAAAACAATGAGTTTGGCCATTATGTTACTGTAGTTATGAAGGTTTTCTTTAAAGAACTTAACATACTAATTTCTTATTACAATTTCTCTACATTTGATGAGTTAGGACAGGGGGCAGTTATCCAATCAGAGAATAAATATAAAATAGAAACTTTAGAAATGGAGGTAAATTTATCCTGGCTTTATTCTAAAACTGTTTTTTTATATTATTGTGAATGTTTTGTTCCTTATTACAACGTTTTGAACTATTGAAATGATAATGGGTGTTGCAAGTAAATGGTGTGCTTATCTTGATTTGTAGGTAAAAGATGCAACAGGAGCAAAAGATCTGGGAGAAGCCAAACTGTCATCCTCTTTGTCTTTACCACCTTCTCCATCAAGCAGACCTTCGTTTCTTGCGTGAGTTGATAATTGTTTTTAATCATAGATAGATCTATTTTGCAAATATTTACTTAGGCAGGTAGCAGATTTTGTATATATATCATAATTTGTAATGATGATAAACATAGAAAAATGGAAACATTTCCAAATCAGAAATTGCGAAAGAGAATAGTCGCAAAAATTAAGGATGTGTGTGTGTGTTTTTTTTTTCTTTCTCTTTTTTTCTCTCTTTCTTTTTCTTTTCTTTCTTCACTGTTCACTTCTGCCTCCTTTTGTTCCTTTCTGCATTTCTAATTTTCACACTGAGCACTGCACTTCACAACACAACACTGACTTCTCTTCACTACAAGTACACTTAATCATAACTCTTATTTCTAAATCTAATTAGATTTATGTCTGTACTTAAATTGAATTATAAGAACCAATTATATTAATTATTTAAAACAGTCAGTTTATTTTTCTTAAAATTTTTACATTTCAAATCCTATGTATTTAGATTCTTAGTTCCTATGTTATATATTTTTTTCATGAGTTCTTGTTTTTCATCACCTTTTGTTAAGATTAAGAAATGGATATCATCTAAACAGCATTTTGTAAGTAACATACTTACTTAATTATATACATACTTACAAAATACTGTTTAGATGATTGAGGTATGATTTATAAGCTGACAAAAAAAATTAAGTAATACCAACTAATACACATCAGTATGTTAATGTATATTATTCAGATGGTAACACTGGGCTTTGCGGGGAGCTACCAACAGATGTGTCCTGTTTTTATTCCCTCATCACCTGTTTCTCAACACCATTGCTAACAAAATGATGGAGTTGTCACAGGATACATTAGCGATGCAAACTGAAATGATTCCCTGTCCTGAGGCATGCAGACTTGCACTGCACAGCTGGGTAGTTGTGTTTCAGACACAGGCACATGTTGAATAGGCCTACTTATTTTTATTCCTGAACGTTTTCGTAATGTCCAATGCAGACTTCCATTTAAACTGCTATTTTTTGAAGTGAGGTCAGTCGAATGACATAGTAAGTTTACACGCTACAGAAAACGGAGTGAAAGTTGTGTCCGAAATTCTGTGAAGGTACAGGGATGTATGAGTTTGCAATTGACAACTAAATAATTTTTGGTGGGATGACATTTCAACTTCAACTAATGGATGTTGTGTACAAACCATTCAAGGATCATCTCCGACAACTTTATAATGTCCGGCTTCAAGGTAACCATGCCCACTCCTGGAGGGAAATTAGGGAAGCTCTCAAAATACAAGCTGGAAGAATGGATAGGTACTGCTTGGAATAGGATCTTCAGTGAAACTATTGTGAAGGGTTTCAGAAAGTGCTCCATATTCAATTCACTTGATTGCTAGAAAGATGACCTATTGTGGGAGGACCAGGAAGTTAAAAAAACAATACAAGAGAAGTTGAAAAAAGTAGTGACAATTCTTTTAAAATTTTATTTATGTTGAAAATAGTTTAAAAAGCTGTGTGACATACTATGGGGAGAAGTGAATTCTGTGCATGTTTTCAAAATTCAGTGATCTGTACCCTAAGTCATATACTGCTTGAATTTTGAATACAAAAAGAAAATTAGCATTTTTTGCAAGGATTATTAAAAAATATTCACTTCAATGTAATAAAATCTATTTTCAAGGGCAAATCAGCAATAAATTTGGGCTCTTATCCCTCATCATGCTCTTCGTCAAGGAATAATACTTCCTGCCACGGCAACATGGAGAATGATAATTTGAATAACTTTATTTCCCACTGAGTTCTAGAAGACATGCACAGATACTGAAGTTACAATTATGTCCAGAAGCAAAACAAGGGTCCATCTCAGCATTTGCGCATAGGATCAGGGAAACTGGACTAAAAACCTGATCGAGATGGGGGTCATTGTCCCAGAAGCTGCGGTACAATACTGCTTACCGGTTGTTTAGAATTATACAGCCCAAATGGTAAATAATACATTAAATATCACTGTAAATAATACATTATGAAACAATGATGTAATGATGGGTAATACACAAGTGTGATATTACAATACGAGCAAGTATCGTAAACTTCACAAGTGTGTCAACCCATTACATCGAGTTTCATACGGTACTTTTTTTACGACTTATGGTAACTTTTATAAATTATACTTTTACATTGAATCATTTTGTGGCAGTTGACATGTAGGATTCTGCCGAGGCTACATAGCAGACAGCTACCCTATGTGCCGTAAGTGGCTTCGGTTCACAAGTCCGCCTGCAAGAGTATAAAAGTTGCGTCAATAATTTCGAGGTCACCATTTTCTCTTTTTCTCATTTCTGGAGGTGCCAACTCATCCTCTGATTCAGTAGACATTTCAAACTAAAGAATTGCCTGGTGTTTAAGGTCATGGCAGCAATATATAACACAAAATAACTTGCGATCTGATCTTAACGTCAGTCAAATGTTCCCTCTACCACTACCACTGCGCTAGTCAAATAGGATCAAAGTGAAATTACAATCCAATTTATTTTAAATAATATTCCATGTAAAACATATTGATAATAAATGAAATTAAAACTGACAATCATAATATAATATTAAACGCAATTTTATAGTGCACAATCAAACAACACATTTATTGTAAAGATTCTCAATGATTAATGAAGTGTCAAAACTTGGTTTTTAAACTTCTCTGTGATTGGTCAATAACCTATATCATAATGAAATCTGTAATGAGTATCATTATGCTATGGGTTGCAGCCATCAAATGACAGAATTATACAATGGGAGTAGAAAAAATTAATTTTACTTTCCTTGTGATGCTCAGTATAGTCTCTAATTGTATAGAAACAGTTATGCCGCACAAACAATTTCACTTGAGATTTAAATTTTTCAATCGAATTTAATCGTTTAATGTCATCTGGCAAAGTGTTGTAAAATAATGTACATGTATTGTATGTAAATTTTTTGTAATGAACTGCTGATACTGTCACCTGATGAATATGATTACTACGTCGAGTGTTATAGTTCTAGACATCGGAGTTTTCTGAAAATATATTCCCGCCCTTAAGCATGACATTTTTGACCAAAACCACTGATTCATATATCAAGAGACAAAATTCCTAGATCAATAAAGAAAGGCTTACAAGAATCATGTGGGGTGGGATATGGTTATTACTCATACAATTCTTTTTTGTATTCTTAAAATCTGGGAGCTATAAGATGTACTATTATGCCATATCTCAGGCGGGAATGAATGTTCACAAAATATACACAACGAGCAGTATGAAAGCTGACTGAATTTGAATGAATTCTGAATGCGTAGCAAAATGAACTTAATTTTGTGTTGAATTCATTTAAATGGACATTCATTTACGGTTTATCTGAATTGAGAGACCTAAAAATGTTGTTGCCATAACATCAGTCAATGGTACACTGTTCGTTTTCAATGGAGCACGAATTGTTTATTTGAAATGGAAAACTGCATTAAAACCATTTTCTTTTCATTTACTATTAATTTGTTATTTCGGAACCAATTTGAAACATCTGATATTGTACTATGTACAATATTTGCATTGCACAATAACTCTTTATTGCAAAGAATGTTCGTATCATCTGCAAAGAGAACTCTC